>OZ023268.1:76011786-76731786 GCA_964006375.1 Tillus elongatus | reverse complement strand
ACGCCATTGAGCTGGCCAATAGGACCTTCAGCTCTCTCACCGGGTCCTTGACCACTGCAATAGTGACAAAGTAAGCCAATTTATATATAACACGTAGACGTGCCATGATAATCTCAACAAGATTATCTAGAAAACGAATTCTGGAGAAAGATTGTAGAATAACAAATGTTGCATGTGCGATTATACGGAGGAGAGCTTGGACCACAACTTTGTATGTTCAGTGGTGGCTCCGAGTTCTACTTATCGCCACCACAGAGTAGCGAAGATTATTCACCTGAAGTTACATATGAAGTACATGGTCTTCATGAATACGAATACTGTCTTGTATTACCAATACGACCCGACAAATATTTGCAAAAAGCACCTGTTATTTCCGCAGTAGTTTGTCAAAGCGCTTTCTCCTTATATGTTATCTGCAATAAACTAGATAATACTACTATAGTACTAATAATAATAATAGTAAGGTTCCCGGCCGATTGGTGTATTGCTGCCAACAGTATGCTTACCGCTACTCGTAGCGACGTAGACGGTACAGCCAGCTTTCTCCTATCCCATTTAACTATGTCAAATGCAAAGTCACCATCGGACTGCTAGACAAACTGCACAGACCAGTCTTCGAGTGTCTAAGTGAACCAGGCCGATTATACAGTTCAAATAATTGGTGGGGTGATTTCTTTCTGTAAATAAATGTGTGGATTGCCATCTAAAGATGTCATGAGGAAACAAAACCGAAGCATTTTTACAAATTTTCGAGCTATATGGGACTCATCCATGTCTTCGGAAAGTTAAATATAAGAAGTGCATTGATAAACAGAAAAAGGCTTCATATGAAGTATTGTTCGTGGAAATTAAGATAATTACTGCATCAGCAACCAAACAAACCGTAGTAAAAAATATTTTACATAACTTTATTGAGAAAAACTTAAAAAAGTAAAATATATGCAGCACTCTAGCACGGGTGAAGGTAAAATGTGCCCTTCTCATCTGTAATATTACAACCCTTTCCTCTTTTTGCCAATGAAGGGACACCTCGACCAGGGGTGTCTACCGTTGGAGGACAAAGCCAATAGTGAAGTTAGTGAAATGCAACATTTACAGGTAAAGTGTTGTTTGAGTATTAATTGTTACGAATTTATTTTCAGTTTTTGTTTTTGGTTAAAACACAAATTCGTTAGAAACATACTAGTTTCTTAAGTTTATTTTCAAATGGAGCTTCTCCTTTGACATGGAAATATCTTGAGGATTTTCTCTCACTGACTTTGCATCATCTGATGTGTTTGAGATTATGTCCATTCTCCAAATTTGTAAAAGGAATGGGCGCTTCCTTTGCTGTGTCTAACGAGCAAAGGTATACTTAAGAACTTACGTCTCAAAAATGTATTTAGAAAACAGCAACACAACAGCATCCTCGATACTATGTAACTATAAATTTATTGCGCTCTGGAATATTCCAAGTCTGGCTGCCAGAATTCCAAACGCATTGTTCACAATACGTCTCGCACGTCATAGTATGTAATGAAAAATATTCTTTCTCTGGCTAAATTTCTCCGGTGGTCCAACGGTAAGAACGTGTGCCTCTGAACCGGGGGATACTGGGTTCGTATCCTAGTGTTCTCCTTTCACTTTTTCAGTACATACTACAAAATTTACATCAGCCGAGGTGGCGGCATTGTATTTATGCAGTTGAAATTAAGTTGAATGTCTTCACGCTCCTCCCTTCGGAGAGGCGTAAAGCCATCGGGTGTATTATTATTTCAGGAAAATAAAAGTGATTCCGAGTGACAAGAAATTTGTGGGAAAACTGGTAAAAATTATGATATTTGCAAGAGAACGCCTCAGCTTACAAATCATTGATTGCACTCGAAGCAATTGTTAATATTGGTATGAAATTGGTGGACCACCTACCCTATTTTCCGGATTTAGCTCCACCGGACTATTATTTATTGACAAGGCTTAACAAATTTTGAAAAGTAAATGATATGCGGCAATCAACGGAGTCAAATGTTCCATTGATAAGTGATTTGAAAAGATATTAATATATATATATATATATATATATATATATATATATATATATATATATATATATATATATATATATATATATATATATATATATATATGTAATTTTTTTAAGTATTTAGGATTGTTTATGGATGTTCTGATAAATGTATAAAAGGGGAGTATGTGATATAAATAAAATTTTGTTTGAAATAATTATCGCGTTTTTTTATTGTAGGCTAAGTACTTTTTAATGCCTTCTACACAACTTAGGTACTTTTATTCGCTTAATACTTTTATGGAATTTTTAATTACGTTTTTATATTATTATTATATTGAACTTATATTGTATCACTTTTGTTGTTGAAAAATAATAAAAAATATTCTTGCCTTTAATATTCTTTTTTTGGCTCTTCAATTTTTTTTCCCGAAGTTCTGGTACACCTAATGTAGCTCACCGCATGATGAAATATAATGACAGAAAATTTTAAACCTACAGATGCCAAAAACCTCAAAGTAGAGCTATTAACCGTTGATGGCTCTAGTTGCCTTCTTCATGTTAGTCCTGCTTTTTTTTCAATTAATGGGCTAACTACTGTTAATGACTGGTACTATGCTTCTTGGTCCATATCAGGGTATATAAATTAGATAGGTTGTGTGGTTACTCTGAGAGGGGGACACGCGAGAGGAGAGTAATACGTCATGTGTATTCCAGATGCGGATATTTCCTATAGTTTAAGGTTGCGTTTTGGTGTGTTAAATAACATTCATTAGAAATTTGTGCAACTTTTAACGTGTTTGCTAAAAATGTTCGAATACGATCAGTTACAGCCTTATTTTAATGTTTATTTTGTATAAATTAGCAGCTAAATCGAAACTATTGTCTTAAGACAATATTTCTTTTCTGATGTCAAAGAATAATGACTCGTTCCTTGGGTCTCCAGTCTTTGGTGTTGTATTGTAAAGATAACTGCACAGTGAATCAAAGGTTTTGAGAATTGGGCATTAAGTTATTCAAGGTTATTTTTATATTCAACAATTATATCGGTGAATCGTCATAAAGGTAGATAAGTATGTGTTTGATGTACAAGAACCCAATAGATAATTCACCCTAAATATATATTTCAATGCCAGGTGGAGTTATTGGTAGTGTAGTAATGTGCAAAAATAATTATAAAAATGCAATGGAAAGTAGAGATAAACCTTCCTTTTTTTATTTTCCAAAAGAAGCAAAAATAAAGTATTAGGGAAATTTGCAGATGAACTCACGTAGGGCTTTGAGAACAAAAATTTTAGAAACATGATAAGAACCCGCACTTGGATGCGTAAACCACACGAAAAATTTCGTGCAAACAACCCCCAAGAAAGTTACGGTACCAGGAGTAAATAGCGATGCTTGACGAGGAAGAAGATAAAAAGGGAGTATAAACGAAAATGCGAGAAAAAATAGCCTAGCTGAACCTATAAAAGCTCCGCTTATCCAATTTCGCCGCTACACCCCTTTAAAATCCTGTTTATCCGTCACAGAACCTCTACTCGCCACAAGTCTCTTAATTTTCTTGGAGGTTGTGCCCAACAAATTTTTCTGGTGGTTCATGCATTCGGTTGTAGGCATGCAGAAGGCGAAGGAGAACTTTCCCGTGTTTTGGGGCTGTCGGCCGGCATGGAGGTGGGTTGGGTGCTTCACATTTGGGGGTTTTCTTTCCCCTTCTGCATGCATACAACCACCCTCAGTGCATAAACCAAAAAAAATATTCTTGGGTACAACCACCAAGAAACAAGTTACAGGACCTGAGGTGAATAGGAGTTCTGTGCGGGGTAAACAGGATTTTAAGGAGGTATACCTGTAATATGGAATAAAGGCATCTTATATAGGTCTGGCTAAGCTTGTTTTCGAAATTTTCGTTTCTTCTTCCCCGTCCATCACCACTATTCGCTCCTGGTCCCGTAATTTTCTTAGAGGTTGTTGTCAAGACATGTTTCTTATGATTTATCTCACGAGGGTTCTAAACATGCATCTGAAAAAATATCTAAAAGTCCCCCGTGAGCTCATTTGCAATTTTACCAAGTATTACTATACGTATATTATTAATTTACTTATTACGCCAACATAATTTACCATTACTTTAAAATTAAATATAAAATGTACGAGTTTTTTGCTTAAAAATTGATTGCTAAAATTATAAGCCTACTACTTTGTATGTGTACAAATACATACCTACCTAAATATTATAAACTTAAATAATTTACTTATTGTGATTAAATGCATGTTATTAAATGAGGCATATCCAGTAAAATATCCGAAGCAATAGCAAATCACCGAGTAACATGCTAATAAAGTTTCATTTGCGAGCCAGCGACACTTAGGCAGACTTAAAGTATCTATTTTATATTTTTTATTAAAAATTTGCCAGTATTAATTTTGTGTTTTTCTTTTCAGAACCACAATGCACTGTGAATGAGACAAGAAAGGAGGAATGTAATACATGTGTTTGTAAACCCCCTGGTCAATGGTTATGTACTTTAATAGACTGCCGTTATAGAGAACTTGAGAAAAGAGATGCTGGTATTAACACTTTTTAGATTCTTTTAGTATATATGTAGCAGAGAGTTTAAGTTTGACTGGCACATTTTTATCACTTGTGTTACAGTTTTGAAAAACTATATTTTACCTAATATTTCGTTTTGCTCATTCCACTGCACATACTGTAAATATCATTGTTTGTGGCACTGTGTTTGAGCGAATTGAATGTATGCACGTTTCGCCTTTCGGAGGAGGCGTAAAAACATAGGTCGCGTAAACCCTGCGATGTTGGTTGTGTTAAATATATCTACCCCCTTACAGAAATAAGAGGGTTTGGCAAAGTTTCCAGGATGATAAAGTTACACTGCTCTCTGTAGTCGGTGATTGCCGATGGTCGCAAAGATAGGCCGACGCTGAAGAACTAAAATACATACCAAATATTTCTAATGGCGATTTTTAAACTTTTTTGATGTACCCGGTCATTTTATTCTAATTAGGAAAAAGGTAATTACTACGGGTGACTTTTATATGCCAGGTTTTAATGTCATGTAGGTATATTGGAACAAGAACTAGTCTCTATTTTCTATTTTTTTCGTACTTGTTGACACTTAGCCTGGAATAAGTTTTATCGCCATATAATATTATTTTTTCAGAAATTGTTAAACGCAAAAAACATTTCAGTCTTGATCCATTTTTTAGCCCCCTGAAGAGGCAACACTAAATTTAAATGTTCGTAATACAACTTCACACAAATCTGAACCTTTAAATTTGGTATATGGCATGGTCTCACCTCTGACTAACTACATTTTATGAACACTAGTTTACCTTTTTGGGAGGTACAAAAACAATCCAGGGGAATACTGCATTTTTTCCTGGAAAACTAGCCGACTAGACCTGCAAACAAATTCATCTAAGCATTATCGAATGGAAGACAATCTTCAATTTATTTTTTGAGCTACTGGATCGATACCAAAGGTCTAGTTTTGTTAAACCCTAAGCCTGCAGGTCTCTTGACTGCTATTCAATGGTACAACAGTAAGGAGTATGTGTCGGACTCTCATTTGTCGTAGTGTTTTCGCTACCTGAATCGTTATAGAATTAGTTAGTCGAGGTAATGTTGTTTGGTGTGTCAGGTATGATGGTAATGTTCTTAGTTGGAATAAAAGTATTTGTTTAGTCGCTTGAATGACATATAATACATTTCAAGTCAATGTTAGACTAGAAGAACATGATCTTTTTCGTTTGAACCATCGGGATGTTTCTCGATCTAGATAGCTTTGCTGATTATTCTAGTTCCAAGGCTATATAACGGTTATTTGGTTTTGGCTTTGTGAAGTCAATTTTGGATCCTGAATCTATAATACATAACAAGGGCTAATGAGGAATCAGATTTTCTTTAACTGCAAATGCATCTTTGTAAATTCTATTGTGTATACAAAAGTCATTGGGTATACAAAATTGAAACATGGAATTGGAATTATGTACTGTAAAGAGTGAGATAACGTAAGATAATAATGTTGTGCTGTTTTGCTAATATGTGGCTTAAAATTATGCAACTTTTTGGATATGTGTATGGTGAAATTTGTGGAGCAAAAGCTAATACCATCGTTAGTCTTAATTTTCCGAGAACTGCCATTTGAGTGTATTTTTTACTTGTGGTTAAATAAATTATTTCTTAATAAAAGATAATACACTGTACTGAAAACTATTGTTTTATATTAGGTTTATAGTTAGTAATTTAAAAATAAGTTTGTTTAGAGTTCTCTCGATGGCACTGTTTTAAGGGTATTTTATATCTAATTAGTAAAAAATATTTCCAGGCAGTTGTAAAATGACCTGCACATCAAAACTGCATGCGATATGTCTTACCGGGGGAAGTGTTACATTTCCTATTTTGCAATATTGATTTATTATGTTTTTTTTTCTTTTCCTTTCAGTGGAGCAGCGTTGACATTTTGGTCATTTGTGGTGTAAATGGTGATGGATGAGATGACGAGTTTTAGTTTGATACATACCATTAGAATTTTTGCTGTTATTTTAACGCGCGCAGTCGTGGGTTAACGGTTGGTACGATAACACCCTTACAAGCTTAGTGATGATCAAACAAAATGTAGTATTGTTTATAACCTTTCCTCTGGCAATATTACTCATTAGAAATCACTCCTAATTCGTATTTATTTAAATCAACGCTCTGTATTTAAAATAGTATCTTCTTTCAGATGGCTTAAACCAATACTTTGATGTCTATCCATTTTCACATATAACGACTATTTTTCTCTAGATGCGGAGTACTTTAAATTGAAATAAAACACAGAAAAATATTTATAATATCTATAAAATTGGCTTTATTTGAAAGATAATTTTGTGACATTAATGTATGAGTATGTTTTTGGGCATGTGCCCGCCGCGACTGGCGCGTGCATGGCGTAATCAAGAGGTGCAATTTTCACACACTCTTCGCTATAGTTCAGCCCGTATTTCCGCCATAACACGTCAAATGTTGGCTTCCAAGTGCTCAATTGTTTCTGGTAGACGTGTGACTTTACATATCCCCAAAGAAACTAATCTAATGGCGTCAAATCGCACGAACGAGGTAGCCAGTTAGCAGATCCATTTCGTGAAATGAATCGTGGGTCAAATGTTTCCTTTAGTAAATTAATTCTATCGCGCGCTGTGTGGCATGTGGCGTCGTCCTGCTGAAACCATATATCCGCAACATTAATGCCTCTAAATTGAGGCACTAAAAGTTTGTAATCATGTCTCTGTACCCCTCACCGTTGAGTTAACATTCTGACCATCATTTTTGAAAACATATGGACCAATGATTACACCGGCATATAAGGCGCACCAAAAGGTGACTTTATATGGATGTAATGGTGTTTTGACAATGGTTTGTGGATTATCATCGCTCGGAATGCGGCAATTCTGTTTGTTGACGTAACCATTTAACCCAAAGTGCGAAAGTGCGCTTCATCACTGAACAAAACTTCTAAATGGAATTGTGGATCAACGGCAATGTTTCCTTCGGCCCATTCACCAAATGTAGAACGCGAACAATGATCGTGTGGCTAATTCCTGCGCAAGTTGGATCTTGTAAGCGCGTAAACAAAGATCATTACGCAAAGTAGATGGATACAAGTTTAATTGTTGAGCACGATAACGAATTGACACATATGGATCATCATCAACACTACGCTGCACAACGGCAATCGCTTATTGTGTGCGCCCTGCATTACAGGATGACGGAATGCCTATTATCGTCTAGAGTAAACGTATCACGAAAGCGATCCATAGTTTCTCGAATAAATCGCTCTGATGGACGATTATGGGCACAATAAAACGCACGTAATGTCCGATGTATTTCTCGAATAAAACCGTGTTTCTCAAAATAAATTTGAACAATTTGCAAACTTTCCTCCGGCGTGAGTCTATTCATGATGAATTGCCAAACCAAACCTACCTAAAAACAACCGAGCATTGTCAAGTCGGCTGTCACAGAAAACAGTGTTGTCAGTTTAAAGGTATCCGCCTCTAAAAAAACAAAAGAATAGAATTTTTACACTTTAGTGGCTTTTCTTAGAAAACTTTCACTAATGGGGAGATCCCGACTTTTGAATTTTGAAAACATTTTTTCAAATGAGCGCGTCAAGACAGCATGAAATCTATTTAACTTAAACGACATTTGGAAACACTTCGTAGTGAGTACGTTAGCAAACCCCGACAGTTCTTCGAATTACGATTAAAATCATATGAAAATCTAAAACCATTTTTATCAAATAAGCAGATATAAGAAGCTGGTGAACAGCTTATTCTGCCAGCTGCAATTGAGATCGAAGAAATTATGCTTGGAGATAATTTTGCCAACAACTGCAGTCCGTACATCAATCGTTACCCGAGGAATTGTTGATATAGCTAAAGATGTACAGGATCAGATATGCAGGGAGTTGAGTGACTTTTTTTTAATTTAGCTTGATAAGATGCCATTTAATTGCCTATGTGCGATTTTGAGATGGTATGTCAGCAGTAGAAGAACCACTATTCTGCTAACCAATAAAACTCAAAGCAACAGCAATTGCATTATTTGTTCAACAAATTTGTAAACGAGGGAAAATTTGCGTTGGAATATCCACCGATGGTACTCGTGCAATGTCTGGAAGATTCCAAAATATACAAGCACTTGCGAAACAAAAATATCCTCAGTGTATCTGGACCCATTGCATGATCCAAGAGAAGCTCCGCCCTCCAAACAATGAGTCCTGGTCTGAATATTGTGCTAACGACGGTACTAACCGCAGTAAATATTATAAAAATGAGACCCCTAAAATCATGAATCTTTTCTGCCCTTTGTAAAGACATGGGTACGCAGTACATTCAGTGTTACGGTGACCTGACCTGACCTGACCTGACCCCTAGAACCCATATCTGGGGTCAGTTTAAATTCTTAGATGTTAATATATATATATATATATATATATATATATATATATATATATATATATATATATATATATATATATATATATATATATATATATATATATATATATATATATATATATATATATATTGATATAGTGAACGTAATTGAAAGTAGACGTGTGTTGATTCGTGTCCATCAAAAAGTCGAAATTACTGTGGTTTCCGCACAATAGAAAATAACAGATATAAACCTTACAGACACGATTGATTAGGGTGAGTGTGATCTGATAGCTTCTATACATAAATTGTTCTCTATAAAATAGAAAAAGAACATTAAAGAAAAATCCTACGGATAATAAAAATTATAAAGTATATGAGAAATGAACCCAAGTCAATTATCATCAACAGAAAAAAGCTTATCAAATGAAGAATTGTATCGAAAACTGTCTGCTTTAATCAATGCTAAAACCAATGAACTGAGGAGTGAAATTGCTACATTAAAGAATGTTGTAGATAAACAGAATACTTCCTAAACTGAATTAAGAAATCGAGTAACTTCACTTGAGAGAAAACTACGTAAAAATAACTTTGTTATTTTTGGTCTTAACGTGTCAGAAAATCAACCTTTGGTTGCAACTGTTACTGAAAGATTGCAACAACTGTTGGAAATAGAGGTAAAAGAGGGACACATAGATAACATTTACAGGCTCAAAAATAGGGACATAATTGTGGTGGAATTGATCTCGTATATGAAGAAACAGGAAATTTTTTCAAGCTTAAAAAAATTGAAAGGGACAAGCATTGGCATAGCACATGATTTGTGTCCGGAAGACCGGAGAGAGCGCAAAATTCTTTACAATAGCCTAAAAGAGGCCCGTAATAAAAATCAACAGGCCTATATAAGGGGAAACAAGCTCTGGATTGGAGGCTGCGCCTACACGGCCAAACAACTTGAAGGTGGAGATTGTGAAACTGACCTAGATTCCGTAACAATAGGTGAGGATGAAATTGCGATAAGAGCAAGTAGTGAACCGAATACACCGATTAGACCAACCCTACTTGAAGACTTGGGATTAACAGTAGAAGATAAGAGTGTAGAAGAAAGTCAAGTAGAAGCCATTATATGGTCCAAGAAGACGGATGCAGGTCAACAAAAAGTGGGAACATCTGTGACCCCTGTCAACAGGGGGGTCAAATACGACACGCAGCCCAGGATAGACGCAGAAAAATTGACCAGGTAGAAAAGGATCCCATCGAGCAGTGGCGAGGATCGCAACCTGAGAAATAAGGCTAGAAATAAATAGACTGAATTGTGCTAGAATCATACATATTTTGTATATGTGTAAGTACATGTATGTGTGTATATGTTTGTATATGTGTATGTACTCCTTTGAGTTTTTCGTTTTATATTTTATCTATGCAAAGTTTTTAATCTGCGTTTAATTCGCTTGTTTTTAGGATTTACAGTTTTCATATGTACGTGTGTATATTTATTTAGCAATGGACCAGTATATTCGCGATTTTCAGCTTCCGGTTTGCAATACTATGCTGTTGTACGACCATGTTCAATGCAAAAATTTCTTTAGAGCAAACAGCTTAAAATTGTTCCATAATAACATAAGAAGCATTTGTAAAAATGTCGAGGAATTGCAGGTAGTGTTGTCTCAAATGTCTGTTAGTTTTGATGTGATCGTTCTGACTGAGACTTGGCAGGTCGATTGTGCAAGCATCTTCAAGATGGAGGGATATGACATTCTATATAGCGGAGGGGTGTACAATAGGTGTGATGGTGTCTTGGTATACATAAAAAGTACAATTAAATATTCGCATAATATAATTTCTTTAGCAGAGTGTCGAGCTGTTGAAATATCACTTCAAATGGGTAGTGAACACGTTACTATTACTGCTATCTATAGATCGCCAGCCATGTGTTTAGCCTCCTTTAATCAAGGTTTAGAGATTTATCTAGCTGAAAGTCGAAGGGTTAGTAAAGACCATCACATCATGGTTGGAGACTTAAATATTGATATCCTCTCTGAAAACGAGTCCAGCAGTCAGGAATACCTTAATATACTTGCTGAGCACGGGTTTCTTAATTCCGTAGACACACACACGAGAGTACAGAACAACACTGCCTCTTGCATTGACCACCTCTTTGTGAGTTCCAAGTTGCAGTGCGATTTTTTGGGCGCGGTCTACCACAATTCTATCACTGACCATTTTTCTGTACTATTGGATCTCCCAGTGAACTCTGAGAGGGAAATTAAAGTCAATAAATTAGGAATAAAATGTTACATAAATTATGATAGGGCACGCAGGAAACTAGAGCGTACAGATTGGGATAACATTTGTGGCTCTGAAAGTTTGAACATTGCTGCGGAAAACTTTGTGGAGTATCTTAAGTCAGTGCTGGGAAGGTGTACTGTTAGGGTTCAAATAAAGAACAAGAATAGACCCAGGAAATCATGGATAACAGAGGGTATAATTAAGTCGATAAACACAAAAAATCGATTATACCGAACAATGGTGTAGAGCCCTGGTGATGAGGATAAGAGACTGCAGTTTGCGCGATATAGAAATAGGCTAAATGAAATAATCAAGTGCGCAAAAGCAAACTTTGTCAAAAAACAAATATGCCTCCACCCCAATTCACCAAAAAAACTTTGGGAGGCGGTAAATCGGCTAACTAAGGAAGAGAGAAAGGATCCTGCAGGAAGCATTCAACTAGGGGGTGATAACTCATTAAATAACTCCAACCCGGGGGAAATAGCCAACGCATTCAATAAATATTTTTCATCCGTTGGGAGAGCACTGGCACAAAAAATACCGTCTTCGGGAGCCAGTCCTAGGGTAGATATGAAGCCATACAGCATTTTTCTAACACCTACATGTGAGTCCGAAGTTATTGATTGCATAATGGGTATGAAGGTAAAAAAAGCTCCTGGGTTGGACTCGATAACTGTGGAGAACTTGAAGGAACTCGTATATGTTGTTGCAGTCCCGCTGACTATCCTAATCAACAGATGCATAGAACTTGGTATCTTCCCAGACATTCTAAAGAAGACAGTAATAAAACCATTGTTTAAAGGAGGAAACAGGGACGAAATGCCAAATTATAGGCCGATATCCTTATTATCGAATGTGGCCAAGGTTTTCGAAAAAATTATTTGTCAGAAAATAACAAGCTATTTAAAGAAGCATAACATTTTATCAGAATCGCAGTTTGGATTCAGAGAGGGTCTGTCAACACAGAATGCGTTAAATACCCTAACTACAGGAATTTATTCTGCCCTTGATAAGCAAAGACAAAGTATTTGCATCTTTCTAGACGTCGAAAAGGCCTTCGACGCTGTTGATCACAGGACTCTTCTCAGAAAATTGGAGGGTATCGGTTTTAGGGATGTTCCGCTGCTTTTGATTGGGGATTATTTGCGGTCTAGAAGGCAGTGCACAAGGATTGACGGCAGATGCAGCGATTTTGAGGTGGTTGAATTTGGCGTTCCTCAGGGTACAGTCCTGGGTCCGTTGTTATTTGGTTTGTATATCAATGATATATTTGATGTGCAGACAGCTGGTAAAGTCATTGGTTTTGCAGATGATACTGCAATTCTATATGAAGACCGTTCTTGGCAACGGCTAAAGATCATAATTGAAGAAGATTTTGTGAATATTAAGGGGTGGTTTGATGCCAGTGGGTTAACTATTAACACAAAAAAGACGAAGTATGTTGCATTTGCCTCCTATAGGTCACACCTGCCGTCATTTAATACACTGCAAATGGTTTGTAACAACCAATGTATCCAAATTGAGGCGGCACCAAAAGTTAGGTATTTGGGAATCATCATAGATCAACATCTGCGTTGGGATGAGCATGTTGGTGTGGTTGTTAAAAAGTTGAGGAACATTTTGTATAAGTTTAAATACCTAAAAACCTTTCTGACAACGGGGTGTCTTAGAATGGTCTATTCGGCATTGGTTGAACCCCTTCTTACATACGGGATTGTTGTTTGGGGTGCTGCGTTGAGTTGTCACCTGAAAAGGTTGGATATAATTCAACGTTGGTTCCTGAAACTAATTTATAATAAGTGCTACACTTACCCGTCTGAATCGTTGTACGCTGAAGCAGGAGCTAATGATATTAGGCAACTTTTTTCATTGGCTGTGTTGACGTACGTAAGAAAGTATGATCGCGTCTCTAGAATAGAGCATTCGTACATAACTAGGCTAAACGCAGCAGCGGCCGCTCAAACAAACAGAGCAATTAAGACTGTGGGCCAGCGTAGTTATACTTATATTGCACCGAGAATTTATAATACTCTTCCAGTCAGTATCAGAACTGCACCAACGTTATGTTCTTATGTGAGGATGGTGAAAGCATGGGTTTCGAAATCTAGACACATCATTCATGGTTTAGTACACAGATAGGTGTTGAACAGGTCGTATGATATCTTTTGCGATGTTGTACCGCACAGTAATCATTTTTAAATATGCACACTTTTTACTTTTTATTATTATATACATTTGTGAGAGTGTACATTGTACATGTGAAAATGTGTGAGAGAATGTGTTTGTGTGATTGTGCTGGTGGGTGTTTTGGTTTTTGCGCCTGTGGGTGTGTGTGTGTGTGAGTGTTCTTGTGTTCATTACTTGGTTTTGTATTCTTTGCTTGGTTTAGATTTATCCACGCACAAGTCTCTGACTTTTGTGGATCTTTCCAAGATTTATTATGTTCAGTAGATCTATGTATGTTATTGTTATTGAACTGTATTTTGAAAAATAAATTTATATTATTATTATTATTATTATAAATAAATTTTATTATTATATACATTTGTGAGAGTGTACATTGTACATGTGAAAATGTGTGAGAGAATGTGTTTGTGTGATTGTGCTGGTGGGTGCTTTGGTTTTTGCGCCTGTGGGTGTGTGTGTGAGTGTTCTTGTGTTCATTACTTGGTTTTGTATTCTTTGCTTGGTTTAGATTTATCCACGCACAAGTCTCTGACTTTTGTGGATCTTTCCAAGATTTATTATGTTCAGTAGATCTATGTATGTTATTGTTATTGAACTGTATTTTGAAAAATAAATCTATATTATTATTATTATATATATATATATATATATATATATATATATATATATATATATATATATATATATATATGTATGTATGTATCACACCGATAACTCAAAAAATAATGGTCCGATTTTGATAAAATTTGGTATGTACCTTCCTTTTGTAAGTGGCCTGGATAAGTTCGTTATCCGGGAATAAGTTTTCCTTCGAAAAAAATTTGTATCTCAAAAAATAGAGAAGCTATGGTAACTAAATTAGGTACCTAAGTTTACGATAATAAAAGGAAACTATATACCAAAATGTACATTTATATGTTACAAGAAAAAAATATTTGGTGCCAGATCGTTTCTATGAAAATTGACTACCATAACGCCCTTGCTGCATCCAGACTTCATTATTGTAATATTATTAGGACGGTACATTTATATTTGCTTTGCTTTGACCGTTTCTGTAACTAAAGAAAATATTACGATACCGTGGCAACGAAAAATAACTTATTAGAAAGGTCAGTCAAATCATAATTGCGCAATACGTTAAAAAAATAATTTCGATTGAAATAGCTGAAATCGTAAAATTTGGGTACATATTTAATTCTCATCTTAATAGAAAAACAGATTTACCAAGATAGTTATTTACATAAATCATACAGTGTATAGAAAATAAACTAAAACTTCTGCTTGTACAAAACACATCCGAAATAGAGATTACTGTCGAACACCTGATGCTGTCGCCCTTGTAGTTTTGTCAATTTTGCAATTAATAGGCCTTTAATTTTGCTGCATATATTTACCCAACCATTTTGAAAGTCACGTTCTCATTTAAAAACTTCTTGTGTCCACAGATACAAATTTGGATATCAAAATGTTGAGATTTGAACATGACATTTCATTACCTTAAGTCAACAATGTTCCTCGTACGCGACTTTAAATATTATATTGCATACTTCAAAAGAGGTAATTTTTTCATTTAAGATAAAGAGCAACCGAAAAGACCGATTTTGTATCCGTCCCTGATAATGGCGGTGCGGTTCGTCTCATGATTATTACCAGACCGTCAAGCTGGACTAAAATGAATATCTCAATCAAAAAATATATGTTGAGATTTGAACATGAGATTTTAGTACCTTAAGTCATCAATGTTTCTGGTACACGACTTTAAATATTGCGTTGCCTACTTCGAAAGAGGTAAATTTTCCATTAAAGATAAAGAGCAACCGAAAAGACCGATTTTGTGTGCGTCCCTGAGAATGTCGATGCTGTTCGTCTCATGATTATTACCAGACCGTCAAGTTGGACTTAAATGAATATCTCAGACAAAAAATATATTACATGAACACATGAAGGCAAAGAAGTGTCTGCACAATTGATGTCCAAATGTCTAAACGCTAATCAGAAGCGAGCGATAATAGAAGCATTATGCTTAGGCTGTGTTCAGTTTTTAAAAATTTGTTGCCCAGAAACAAAGCAGCGATCGATAAAATCGTGACATCCTAGTTGTAAGTGATTTTCGGGTTGAAAAATCTTCCGCAAAAGTCCTTTTCTCGGTGTTTGGAATTACCATGGAGCAATTGATATTCACTTTCTAGGTGCAGGAAGAGCAATAATTGGCAGTTAATATTCTTGCGTTACTGACAATCCGTGGTAAAAAAAAGCGAGAAAAGTTAGGTACAAATATTTTGTTTTAACAAGACAATGTCCCTTCACACAAATCACATGTTTCATAGAAAGAATCCGTGATTTTGTGTTTGATTGAATTACTTGAATACTCCTACTTATTAACCAAATATCGCCCCGTCCGACTAACAACGCTTCCATTAGGTGAAGATCGATAGGTTTTGATTTTCTTCCAACGAAGAGAATTTACAAACGATAGAGATCTGATTTTTCAGAGTAAGATGAAATTTGTTTGGAAGTTTGAGAGGCGTTGCAAGTTTGTTGTACTAAATGTATTTAATTAAGACGAGATTATATTGAATAAAAGTCTGGACGCAGCAAGTGCGTTATGGAAGTGAATTTTCATAAAAATATTTTTAATAGCACATATGTCTCTTTAGTGCAAGCAGGCATCAATTTGGTCACCGCTATAACCTATATAGTAAGAACAATGTACCATATTTTATGAAAATAAATTGTTCGAAAATGTACAAAAACTTAAGGGTTTGCAGAACACTCTTCACACAATCCATATTTCTTTCAGGTTCTTTGCCTAAATCGTGCCAATTTTAACGTTTCAAATCTCGACTTTTTACGTTTTGAGAAAAACTCCCAATTTTCTATTTTGTTTAAATGCCTTAACTTCTTGTCTTTAAACTTACAGACCTAAATTTTGGTAAATTGTTCACCCTTTATATATATATATATATATATATATATATATATATATATATATATATATATATATATATATATATATATTAGAGAAAATTCACTAAAACAACCACTTGTGAACCCACGGGAAAAGTCTACGTCTGTATTAAATATGGAACGGTTTCACTAAGTTACGGCAAGAACAAACAACCAGATATGCTATTCAAATTGAATTAAGTCTTAAAACTTTCATCTCCTCTTTATCAAATGATTTGTATATATGTATATATATATATATATATATATATATATATATATATATATATATATATATATATATATATATATATATATATATATATATATATATATATATATATATATATATATATATATATATATATATATATATATATATAATTAAAACTGACCCTGGGTATGGGTTTTAGGGGGCCTAGTTCGTGGTCATTTGAAGAAATTTTTTCAAAATTCAAAAGTCGGGATCTCCTGATTAGTGATTCATTTTTAAGAAAATTCACTAACAATATATTTTGAGTTCTAAATCTTGTTTGCTTCTATATTAGGCTACAAACTTTTCAATATGTCGTCGTATATAACACCTGTTTTGTTACCGAATCAGTACAGGTTGTCGTACAATCTTACATAATATAGTGTATATCATATTGATATCCATATTAATCTGTTTTATAGAAATTCAAATATTTTGTTACAATATAGATACTGATTCGTGAGGAATTGGATAGCGTGTTCAGGGAACCAAAGCAAACAAAAAAAAGTATAATAAAGATATGTATGTTTCTTAGTAACGCTTGACATTTAAACATATTTATGGTTATTGAGATATACCCAATTAAAAAAAATCGCACTATCGTTGGTGCCGCTAGGTTGCTTGTATTAAGAGCTGCTATTTTATTTTGAGTAGGTAGACCTTGCAAGCAATTATGAGATATGTAATTGTCACATTAATTTTGGCGTTCATAAGGTAAAACGATTGCTTTCTATCCAAATTCTGTTAAAATTTAGATAAATTCAGTTAAAACGTAAATTTTATGGCCTGCCATACTTACGCATGGGGAATATGCAGATATTATCTTTATTTATGGGTTCTGCAGCAATAACGCTGTTGGTGTATCGAGCTGAGTATCGACGTCGTTTTCCTAACAAAATATCGCCGGATGGGAATGTATTCCAGGCAGTCTTCGACAATGCAGGTGAAACCGGAATATTTTCCAGTGCAATAATTGTATTTGAAAGCAATCTGGTCCTGATGTAACCGTAGAAGAAGCATTTCTTAACATTGCAGAGCGTAGTCCTGCTGTAAGTACAAGACGCATTGCAACTCGTCTTCAAATTAATCAAACCACTATATGGAGGCCTCTTCGCAGAAATGGTTTAAAACCGTTGTATATCCAATTCGTTCAAAATCTTCTCGAAGGCGATCATGCTCAACGATTGCTATTTTGCCATTGGCTAACCAGAAGTAGTGCATTTATTTTACAAAACCCTTTTGTTTACTGATGAGGCTCAGTTCACTCTTGATCGAGTAAATAACTGTCACAACGAACATCGCTGGTCCGATGGGAAACCGCATGCCACGGTGGGGAGTCACTTTTAACATCGATTCAGCGTTAACTTGGGGTGTGGCATGATTAATAACAATTAATCGTCCCATTGCTACAATAGCCAGGTATTTCGAATTTTTAGAAAATGATTAAACGTAACTACTGGACGACGTACCATTCCGTGTAAGACAAAACATGCACTATCAACACGATAGAGCCCCTGTTCAATTTACTCATGATGTGATTAATCATCTAAATCATCGACGCTGGATAGGCCTTGGGATTTTCAGAATTGGCCAACACACTCACCGGAACTCACTTCCCTTGATTATCGACTTTGGGGATGTCTGAAGTTATTAGTTAATAAAACAAAAGTGAACACAAGAGGGGCAGTAGTCGATCGAATAACTAACTGCGCAGCATTCATCACAGGTAATCACCATGTACCTCAACATATAACCCGTGCAATCCATAAACAGTCTGACGCATTCATCGGGGTAAACGGTGGATTTTTGAGAATTTAATTAATGACTTTGTATTTTATGTTAGGAAATCAACACTTTTCATTGTTGTGCGTTACAATAATTTTTCTTGATTATAAATTATTTTCAGTAATATTTTCGTAACGTTGACATTTGATCATATATTTATTAGACTTTCTTTATTTGTTTTGGTTCACTAAACCACGCTATCCAAATACGAATCACGCTGTATTTTTGCTGCACATCCAACTGCTTTAAATTTTAATGCGATTACAAATTTCAGAGAAATGTGTACCTGGAGAACATAAGAAAATAGACTGCAATACATGTTCTTGTACAGTCAACGGAGAATGGATTTGCACCTTAATAGGTTGCCATGCCGTTATTAATTTAGCAGATCAGACAACAAATACAGGTATTTATTTTTTTTAATAATTTTATATATACACGAAGATTGTTGTTTGCTGTACTGAAACTTCTTTTTATTTTAAATAGAGCAACCTTTACAGTGTATCCCAAACTGGATGGAAATGTATTGCTATCTCCGTTATTATTAGAAATAGGGAGACAGTTAAATTAGCACTGTTTTGTAAAATTTCATGCTCGTTTCAAATATGACTTGTATTTTGCCCTGCCTCTTTTCGTTTTCGAGTTATTTTGAAAAAACCAAAATTTGTTGATTTCTTTTTTCTTCAATATCTAAGTAGGCGTTGATCTGACATGTCTAAGACACATTATCAGGACACCATTTGCAGAGTAATCTTTTTGTGCTATTCTCAACTTTGGATTGTCATTTGTTTTTGAGCTGCCGGTGTCAAGGTTTGTTTTTATTATGGCAGCCTTATTGGATTTTTTGCTCAAATGTCTGTGAAAAGAGCTTTCCAATAATGTACGACGTGCTTGGGAAATCTGGTAATTGCACTGATAATTTTGCGAAAACCGTTTTGAGGATAGTAGGCTATGAAATCCAATACCAGAAAACAAATGACAAAAAAAGTGTTCAAAAGGCAGGAGACCATAACAATAGACTTCTACTTTTAACATAATTTTCCGTTAAGTACACTTGGAGAACCCAAATCACCATTAGTGCTCGCCACAGGTTCCAATCTTCACTTAGTAGATAGTTTTCCGTAATTATTCACGATAAAAAAATAGGAACTTTGAGCACACCAATGAATAGGCCAATTATTACAAATGATATTTTGCATTACAAAATTATCCTAAAAAATTGCTATAATTTAATTAAAGAGGTCAACCTAGTAAATAACTAAATTTACTAACAGAACTCAATAAAACGCAGATTAATGATTTACGAAGACGCCTTTAAAAATTGTTTAATTTTTAAACGTAAGTCAACTGAAAAACAACAGAGGAAACGTTGCTATGGATATAACACTATCGCGACAATTAAGAATACTGTCTTTCTCAATTATCTGAACAATTTGAGGTGTATTAAACACGTTGCCTAAAATGTTGTACTAAATAGTTTGTTTCCTGTTTATTTTAAATATTATTCAAAAATATGTTCAGTAATAAAGAATATTTTGACATGTTGGAATGTTATACTCATTCTAACCAAAATACTGAGGCAGCTGCAAATTTATATCAAAACAACTACCCAGAAAGACGACAACCAAACACCAAAATATTTCTCAGGATAGTGACCAATCTATTGAACGACGGTAGCTTTCACGCAAAGAAACTACCAATGCCTAGAAATGAAGAAAGAAATAATGCCGTCTTACAGGTTTCAAACGAAAACCCTCCGCAATCTGTTCGGTTTTATGGTAAACAAATTGACGTTCCAAAAAGTACGGTACACCGTGTATTAAAGCAAAGTCATTGCCATACAAACACACCTACAATCGTACAAGGCTTAAATGTTGACGATTACTCTAAGCGACTTCAATTCTGCAAATGGTATCAGGGACAATGTCAGCAAGATGAAAATTTTCATTTAAAAATAATATGGACTGATGAATCCAGATTTACAAATTGTGGTGTGTATAATCGCCATAATAAGCATTATTGGGCAAATAAAAATCCCCATCCCAGCTCAAAATGCTAGGATTGTCAAAGAATTTTTGTACCAAAATTTTAGTAATCGTGTCATTTGTAACAATGAGCCGGTTCATTTGTGTGCTCGAAGTCCTGATATAACACCAATGGATTTTTATTTTTGGGGTACTCTGAAGAATGATCTGTAAAAATTCGATCCACCACAAAATATCAATGAATTACGAAACAGAATCACTCAAGCTATAAATCATATAAACCAAAACACCCTCACCAGAGTTTGCTGGCATGTTTCAAAAAGGTGTATAAAGTGCATTGAACAAAACGGTGGCCATAATAAACATTTTACATAATATTACCTAGCATTATTCCCTAATTGAGTACTGTAAATTAAATCAATATTTTTTTATCGTGAATCATTACGGAAAATTATGTTAAAAGTAGAAGTCTATTGTTAGACTCCATGGCCTACTGCTTTTTGAACATTTTTTTTGTCATTTGTTATCTGGTATTGGATTTCATAGCCTACTATCCTCAAAACGGTTTTTCTCAAAATTGTCAGTGCAATTACAATATTTCTCAAGCATGTTGTACATCATTGGAAAGCTCTTTTCACTGACTATCACATGAGCAAAAATCCAATATGGCTGCCATAATTAAAACAAACGTTGATACATGTAGCTAAAAAAAATTACAATCCAAAGTTGAGAATAGCACAAAAAGATTACTTTGTAAAAAGTGTCCTGATAATGTGCAAGTCTTAGAGGCAGGGCAAAATACAAGTCATATTTGGAACGAGCATGAAATTCTACAAAACATTGCTAGTTTAACCGTCTCCCTATCTCTAATAATAACGGAGATATCAATATATTCCCATCCAGTTTGGGACACACTGTATATTGTCACATATTTGCATTCCATAGAAAATTTTATAAAAAATCTAACGTGATATTTTTTGTCCTTCATTAACGTCGGTCTATTTCCGCGACTATGGCCAATCAACGACGCCAGGGAGCAGTTTTACGTAACTGTTCTGGAAGTTTTCGTGAACCGCTGCTCCTCTGTAAAGAGGGTAGGGATATTTAACGTGCCCAACATCGCATTGTACGTAGAACTGATATATTTACGCCCCCTCCGAAGGATGTAACGTGCAGGGATTTAACTTACTTAAACACAATGTCACAACCTCGGTTGATGTTAATTTTACAGTATGTGCTGAAAAAGTGAATAAATTTTCTCATTCTTTAACGTCGATCTATTTCCGCGACTATGGCCAATCAACGACGCCGGGGAGCAGTTTAAGCTCACTGTCCTAGAAGTTTTGCCGAACCCCTTGCCTTGCTGTAAGGAGGGTGGGGATCTTTAACATGCCCAACATCGCAAGAACACGAAACCGACGGCCCCTCCGAAGGGTGGAACGTGCAGATATTCAACTTGCGCAAACACAATGTCACAACCTCGGTTGATGTTAATTTTACAGAATGTGCTGAAAAAGTGAAAGGGGACCCCTGGGAATCGAACCCAGTACGCTTGAGGCCAGAGGCACACGTTCTTATCACTGGACCACCGAGGCTCTAAATGTGATATAATTTACATATTCCGATAATCTTATACTTATATAGGATAGAAGAATGCACACAATTATGCACACGTTCTCAAATACCCTTTGACTGCTTGAATTCCAAACGGCGTTGCCACTTTCTACTCCAGGATGTATAATAAAAGTCTAGAAGCTGGACGCAGCCAGTGCGTTATGGTAGCGAATTTTCATAAAAATATTTTACATCACGGGAAATTGTTTATAATAAATGCTTATACATTTTTTAACTTGGAGTTCTGTAGTCATATATATATATATATATATATATATATATATATATATATATATATATATATATATATATATATATATATACGTTTTACAATAGAAGCCCGCGTACTAATTTGTTTGTCATAGCTTTGTCAATTCAGAAGATACAAAAAGTTCCGGAAGAAAACAAAAAGTTTTTGACTGGACCGATTTTCCTGGCTAGCAAACCTATTCAATGAATTTAAACAGAGAAGCTACTTACCAAATTTCGCCAAATCAGGCCATTATTTTTTTAATTATCGTGTATACATATATATATATATATATATATATATATATATATATATATATATATATATATATATATATATATATATATAATAAAATATAAAAACTCCAAGGGATACGGTTCCAAACGACTCCCACGGAGTTTACGAAATTCCCGGTTCCGGCTGCTTCTGAACTTATATAAGACAAACGGGTAGACGTATCCAAAATAGAATATATAAACACACCCACGCAGTTAAAAAATCCGACACTCGTCCGCACTGGCCATGCATCATTTTCATACAAGGCACAAAATAGATTTCGGCAATGCCAAAACAATAGCCCTGGTTAACAAATTCAAAACCAGAATTATCCGCGAAGCGAACTAGATCGAAAAACGTCCCGATTGTTTAAATAAGTTAGATTGTGGTCTTTGCCTTCCGATTACTTGAAAACCTATATTATATCCTCAAAACAAACACACAAAAAGACTACAAATTCAATTGACAATTTAATGGCCCCATTACCTAACTCAACAAATACCTACTTGTAACCTGCTCAATCCTAAAAGTACTGTTAGGAAAGTACCTGGCTTAATAGACATCGACCCGGCTAACACAAATAGAGGAAATGTTACAGATAACAAAACACCTGACTTAACAGACCTTGACTCGACTAATTACACTAATGACGAGACAGGTAGCCGAAATGTTACAAATGACACAAGACTTACGACGAACTCTCAGAACTTTCTCAGGTATAGGGTTGGACACACTGAGACCTTAGAGACGATCTTCAGCGAGATTTGTGTAGTAGGCAGATTGAGGCTACATAATCGAGCTACAATAACCCAATATCCTCGGCTCGAAAACAGGAGCTGAAATGTCGAGTTTTAACAAATTCTGGACACGATTCATCCCGAGAACCAAGTATGTCTTACACTAGTGCCCGCGGAAACCCCTCCCAACAATATATATATTTAAAACAAAAAACTTAAAATGTATTTCCTTCTTGGAGAAAAATCGAAGAGGTTATAAAGCCCAAACTGAAACAATTAAGTTAGATTTACAAACATTATTATACGCATCTTTTAATAAGACAAAATAGATCACAATTTTTTTCATAAAGGCTGCCCAGAAATACCACCCCGTTATTATATATAGCTGGCTTATCTTTTTCCTAAGTGTAGTCTTTAAAGCTTTAACGTTATCGTAACTTTGCTTGTGAATTTGGTTCCTTAAATAACCCCCCAAATAGACATTAAGTGGGGTTAGGTCTGGCGACCGGGAAGGCCATTGAAAAGATCCATTTGTTCCTATTCACTGATTATTAAAAATAGTACTTAGAATTTGATAAGTACCTCTGTAGTTGCGGGTAGGTGCACCAACCTGTTGAAAATGCAGACTAAGTATACCTACTCCTAAAAGTCAGTTCGTCTAAGAAATTATTTGTATTTTCAGTCATAGATTCCATGTATCTTTCACCAGTTAGTGTGCCCTTGTGAGAAAACAGACCTACAATTCTTGAACCAATTAAACCCCACCAAACCTTAAAACTGTAACGGACTTGTGGAACACTAATTCTATTGTACATGCCGGAATTCCAGAAAATTTTTTCGTCGCAGCCATAAAATATAATAAGAATTATATATATTTGTGCGACTGAAGTTAAGATACCAATAACTAAAACAAGTTTTCTCTATGGATTCCCTGCCAACCGCGTTTTAACTGGTAGGTACTTATAAGAAACAAATTTGTTCTTTTTTAGAGTCCTATGAACTGTACCATAAGAAGTTAAAGTCACTGACAATATCTGGTAGGTAATTCTCACAATGCGCTTTAAAATATGCAATAACTGCAAATTATATTGCCGCACTTATTACAAAATTCTTTCTTGCCCTTGTTTTTTCATGAACACTTTCATTTCGTCTAAATTTTTTGAAGTCTTAGAAAATATCGCTCATGCGTTACAAATTATAAAGTATAAATTAACGTAGTATCCTTTTGTCCTCAAGTAAGTTTTTCTGCACACTGAATAGTAATATAACATATCACCTTTTTGTCCATGGGTGAATAACTGACACAAGCGAAAAACTTATGAGAAACATATTAATATTTGACATTGAGTTGTTGTTGTTTTCCAAAGCCTTACCAGAACAGGGATCTCAAGTTCTGCGATTTATCGCTTTTCCTAGTGTTACTATGAAGGCCATATGGCTTTCAGAGCCACCTCACTGTTTTGATACCAATAATATTTATAAAAAAAAAAAATATGGACGATATGTTTGACTTTAGAATACAATTTATTATGTATTTTTTCTTTAATTTTTTTTTAAAGAAAGCCGTCAAATATACAGGGTTCTCTGTTTAAAAAAAGTTGTAATTTACTTTCAAACTTGAAACCATGATGCTTGTTTTTTCTTTGCAATAGTAATAGATAAACTTTATACTTCGAATAAAGACTGTTTACCTAAACTCAAATTTGACACAATGATTTTGCTGGTCTTTATATGAAAACGGCAACTCTGTACTCTATCAGGGTTAAAAAATCAACAAATTGGTTCTGCTTCTTAAAAAAACGCAAATTTTGAAAGAGTATATCCCCCACAAATTTAAATCTAAATTTACAAGAAGTATTAATAAAGGCCAAATAAGATAATTCAGATACCTACCTTAAAAATAAAGTAATAATAAACTGATTCATTTTACAGGTCAAGGATGTACTCCAGGCGAGACGAAAAAACAAGACTGTAATAGTTGCGTGTGTAGCCCATATGGAGGGTGGGATTGTACATTAGTAGAATGCAATGTAAAGCCCATACAGAAAAGGGAAGTTGGTAAGAATAAATTTTGTTTAATAATGGCTTTCTGTAATCTTTACTTTTCCATTTACCGATTACCCTGAAAACTTTACATCTGAGCGAACTCTTTACAGTCTCCACTTTATTAAGCACAGTCTGTGCTAAAATCATACCAACCATTCTTTTTAGTATCTTCACCATACAAGGTGAGTAATAAGTATTGCACCAAATGAAATTGTGTCAAAACAGTTTGACGCTTCAATATGACGATTATATGGGTGAACTGCTAATAAAGACGCGTCTTTTGAGATGATGTTTATGCAGTGTGGAACAGCCAAATATAATAAATTCAGTAGCTGCATATTTGTAAAAAATTTCTGGACGCAGCAAGTGCGTTATGGTAGTGAATTTTCATAAACATGTTTTTAATAGCAAATATGTTTTTTTTTTCTGAAAGCAGGCATCAAATTTGATTACCAGTATAACATATATAGTAAAAACAATGTGCCATGTTTTATCAAAATAACTGTATTATTTGAAAACGTACAACAATTTCCGAAAGTAAACTTAAAGTGTAACCAAAAAAATCCGTTTCTTGGTCAATCTTATAGGTTAATAGCAAATTGAGCTTTTCAAATATGAAGCCTTTAATCAAAATTCGTTACCATAACGCAGTTGATGTGTCCAGAATTTTTTTATTTACAAACATGCATTATATTTCGATAGTAAATGCAAAAACATAAGGCGTTTTCGACTAAAAAAAATTATTTGTATCACCAACGACTTATGGGCCAGCCTGTGAATGTAGAAATATTTTTAAGATGTAGCTCAAGACACGCTATAACTAATGTAGACATTTTTTTTTCATATCTTGTAGAATAACAGATATATTGGGCTTTATTGATTTTTTACGAAAATTCGACAAAAGTTATATATCATTAAACGATAAACTCTATAGCTAAGACTACTGCCAAGTATCAGATAAGGGTCTATTTGAAATGAATTTTCTGGAAACATTTTAGTAAAATAAAGGACAATGACGGTTGCAACTAAGACTTCAGGGTTTGTAAAACATTCTTCTTGACACATTTTCTTTCCATAGCCCGTATTAGATTCAAGTTCTTTGCTTAAATGTTGCGAATTTTGACGTTTTAAATTGTCACTTTGACGTTTTGAGGAAAACCCCAAATTATTTTTCTTTAAATGTCCATAACTTTTTGTCTTTCCACCTACAACTCTAAATTTTGGTGGGTAATTTACCTTTAGCGATATAAAACGATGTACCGAATTTGGTTGCCCTTACTTTGTTATTTCTGGAGATATGTTTTTTTTTCTACAAAATACAAAATTTTCCGGGAAAGCCTCGGCCGATTTTTCTGGCTAACGAACTTATACAAGCCACTTACAAAAGGAAGGTACTCACCAAATTTTGTCAAAATCAACCCATTACTTTTTGGGTTATCGGTGTGATACATATATATATATATATATATATATATATATATATATATATATATATATATATATATATATATATATATATATATATATTATATATATAATTAGGTAACACAAAACTTAAGTTTCCATAAAATTAGAACTTTATTTTAGGGAAACAATACAGTGTGTTACTATTCTAATAATATTAATATAAAATGGAAGTGAACAAAACAAGTAGATGTGAACTATATTAGTTTCAAATACCGACTGTTAACGCAACATGGTTTAGCAGTCGCAAGTAAAATATGCATACTAAGTAAAATGATTATTAAACATTTTATAGTTTATTGTACTTTAAACTTAGTAATTGAAATTAAGCAATGTCTGGTCAATGCCTTTCTCTATAACAGGGTCACTGTGAAATGTACTAATGTCACTTATAGAAGTTGGGTACATGGTGACGTATTTCCTCCACCGTTAGTCTTGAGCACGTCCTCGTGTTCAACTTGGGGTGATTTCTTCTTCTTTAGGAAGGGTGTCCATCTCTTTCTGGACCAAACCAATATAGTGATGATGATGACTACTATTATAAATGTGGTAACACCTATGTGACTTGTATGCAGCATTGGATGTAGTATCTTATGTTGCGGAGCTTCTGAAAGTTGTTGCTTCAATTTTTCAGCATTTTTCAGGTAAACTGGACTGAAGCGGACTTCGTAGTTTTCTTCCTTGAGTGGCAATATCAGGTCTGGAATCCACGTTATGTTGCCTGATACGTCTGTGTATATCTCATCATTTACTGTGATTTTACAGTTAGGCAGTGTGCTTACGATAGCATTTTGGTGTATTGTTTTTCTGTCGATTTTATTTGGACATTCTTCTATAACTTAGACTGATACATCTGTTGAGATGAGCACGTTGTTGTTTCGTATCTTGATGGACGTCGTGTAGCTATTGGTTACCTTTGCAGAAGGGCAACTCGAGGGTTGGTTTAGTTGGCAACTTTCTTCTTGTGGTGGATTTGAATACACTATGGCTTCTGTTATTGATGGGCATCTTTCAGATGTCCATAAGTTTTGTTGGGCTATTTCCAAATAATAAGAACTTGGGGGTATAAGGACTTTATGATTTTCTGGTAAGGGAATTATTTGAAAGTAGGAGCCTGGTGTAGGGTGTAAAATCGGGACCTTTAGTAAACAAATGATTGTGTCTCCTGCTGATACAACTATTAATTTAGTAAATTCAATAATTTTAAATATGTGGTTTCTGTCAAAGTTAATTAATTCATTTTTGTTATAAATTAATTCAAGATGCTGTCTTATTGGTGTTAAATCCTTCCAGGTAAATATTTCAATGTTTGTAATTTTATTAAAGCTAAGAGATATAGTTCTTTGAATAATTTTGACACTTTCTAATAAATTTTGGGCTAATGAGATTTGATATTGAATGAAACTCCTTTTTTCCATGTTCGCTAGTTCACGAAATCTGTCAGCTATCATCTGAAGATTTTTGTTAATTATTTTTTGTTCTTCTACAAATCTTTCTGTAATTATATGTGCAAATGAATTTAGAGAGTCTAGTTGAGTCACCATTTCACCTTGATTTAAATATAAGGTGTTCAAATGTTTGTTTATTTTATCGAGATCGTCTTGATCGAGATTTCCGGTTATGGTTTTGGTCAGCGACCCTGCTCCGTTTATTAACCCACGTTTCGTTCTGGAGTGCGTTAATTTCTCAAGTTCTAGGTTAATTTTCGAAACTTGGTCATTAAGCATCTGTACATATTCCTTGTTAATAGCAGTGCCATAATTTTCGTTAATTTTTATAGTATTGTTTGTCAACACCCGATAATTATTTTCTAAAACCGATACATTAAAATAAAAGTAGAAATTATGATAGTGATTAATTATTCTAGCTATACCTATATAATCTTTAAAGTATCCGTTAGTGATTATGGGTTTCACTTCTAGTTGATGGACCTGGCTGAGGGCCATCATCAGGAGGATGATGTTCCTGCAAAGAAAATGTTTTTTTCACTCTTTTTACATTTTTCAAATGGACTGTTTTCTTTTGGGAATCAGGTAAAAGTAATTTGTTTTGATTTACTTGAACTGGATTATGATAAATTTTATATAAAGGGTTAGTTTTCTTTACATAAGGTACTTTAATAGCTACTTGTTCAGTTTGTATTTGCGGTATCTCATTACGATTTTCATTTCTTTTTCTAAGAATAGTTTCTGACTTTTCTTTAGATTTTTTGTATATTTGATCGAAAAAGGGTAATATTTCTTCAAGTCTTCTATGGTTATATTCTTCATACAATGTTTTATGGGGGTCTATAGGTTCAAGTTTGTCATAAGGGCCGTAAAGAAGGGAAAGGGACTATGACCTGTTAATGAGTGAACTGATTGATTGTATATTAAAATACAGGTTATCATAAGATCAATAGGTTTTTCTAACGGATTCTCCAACTTCATTGTTCTTAATTTTTCTAATATACTTGAGTGAAGTCGTTCAACTGGGGAGTTTGAGTTTGCGTTTTGAGGAGTAGTTATGTGTAATTTTATGATAAATAGGTCGCAGTATTCCTTAAGGGTTGCATTATCAAATTCTTTGCCAGAGTCACATACGAGGGTTGAAACGTAATTATGATGAGAGAATTGGTGTCTGAGTTTACTTAAAATCGTCAGGGCTGTTGTATCTTTAATGTAATAAGCTTGTGCATATTTACTAAACAAGTCTATTATCGTATGAAATTTATGGTTCTCAAAACTGAACACATCTGCATGAATTACTTCAAAAGGTCTTTTGGCTAACAAGGGTCCGGAAAAGGGTAATTTATAGGGTCGTCGCTCGTATTTGGCTTGCAGACAAATGTTACATTTGTTTATAAAATCATTTATGGATTTTTTTCATGTTAGGCCAATAGTAATTTAATTTAAGCTGTTCGTAAGTTTCGTTAATGCCATTGTGGTTATTTTGGTGGTAATTTTGAATAATTTGTTTCTGTACGGTAGTTGATGTAATATTTTCGACTTGTTTATTGCATTTTATTATTTTTACTGCACTGTTAAAAAGAGCTGAGGCTACTAACATAAATAATCTCTCGATTTCTTGGGTTTCGAATAAGATACCGTATACATTAGACGGGTTGATTTATTTTTTTTAAGAAAGATGTCAAGTTGTTGTAGTTCATGACCTTCTTGTAAATATATTTTGATTTGTTTATTTTTAAAAAGGTTTGTAGTTATTTCACGTTTTTCCGATCCGTGATAAATTAAAATTTGATTTTTAAAATGATTGATTGGGCCTTCCGATATAGGTAAGCAAAATACAGGATTTTCTAAAGAAGTATGTTGGGTTTGATTCGCTATTATTCTGGTCAGGTTGAGGGTCGATTCCTAATTCTATAAGGTCGTTGTCGTCCAGAACTTTTAGTTCTGAAGGGTCCGCGTTGTCTAAAAGCGACTCAAGATCTATATCTTCTTCTACCGCATTGATTTCTGTTCTTGAAAGGGCGTCTGCTACAACGTTATCCTTTCATTTTTTGTACTTTATTTCATAGTCGAATTCTTCTAGTTTAAGCCTCCATTTAACTAAACGGGAATTTGGTTCTTTTATCGAAAAAACTAGAGGTTTATGGTCTGTTTCTATAGTAAATTTTCGTCCGAAAAGATAAGGTCTAAAATGTTTAGTGTTTTCCACTATTGATAGTAATTCCTTTTCAATAGTGCTATAATTTCGTTCAGCTGAATTAAGCGTTCTAGAGTAAAATGCAATAGCTTTATTGTCTTGAGACAATACGCCTCCTAACGCTATATTACTTGCGTCGGTTGTCAGATGAAATTCTTTATCAAAATTTGGATATGTTAGGACGGGTAAATTTATTATAAGTTCATGCATTGACGTATTCTGGATCATTAAAGTTAAGTGTAGAATCTTTCTTTAGACATTTTGTGAGGGGATAAACAATTTTGGCAAAGTTTTTTATAAAACGCCTGTAATAGCCAACAAGTCCTAAGAAAGCTTTTATTTGTATTTGTGTTTTCGGAATAGGATAATTTTTTATACATTCAATTTTGCTTGGATTTGGTTTTACGCCGTCAATTGTGATGACGTGGCCTAAAAACTCAACTTCCTTTCTAAGAAACTCTGATTTATCTATATGTACCTTTAAGTTAACATCTTGTAATTTTTGAAATACTTGTTTAATGTGGATAAGGTGTTCCTGAAGGGATTTGGAGAATATTACAATGTCGTCCATATAAACAAAGCAGTTTTTGTACAGAAATTCTCTAAAAACATTATCCATTACGCGTTGGAAGGTTAAGAGCGAACTCCGGAGACCGAAGGGCATTCTAACATTCTCGTAATGCCCATTGTTCACGCTAAAGGCTGTTTTCTCAATGATTTCAGGGGTTAATTCAATCTGATGAAACCCTTGAGCTAAATCGAGAGTAGTAAAGTATGTAGACTTTCCTAAGTTGTCTAAGATTTCCTCTATTCTAGGTAAGGGATATTTTTCGAGTATCGTTTTTTCGTTGAGTTTTCTGTAGTCAATGACTAATGGCCATTTTTTCTTTCCCGAGGAATCTAACTTATTTGGGACAATCCAAACGGGCGAACAAAAAGCAGAGGTAGAGGGCCTAATAATTTTATTGTCTAATAATTTTTGTATTTCCTTCTGTATTTCAATTTTTAGGTGATATGGATACCTGTAAGATTTTACATGTATGGGATCATTATCGCGAGTTCTAATATGATGTTTAATAGCATTTGTAAATGTAAGATCCGAGTTTTCGTGATAAAAAATATTTCGATATTGATGACATAATTTAAATAGTTTTTGTTTTTCCTCAGAATTGAGATGGTCAGTTCTCAATTGTTGTCTCACGTCGACTTGAACTGAGTTGGGAAATTTAGGTGTTTCTTCAAAATTTTGGATGGGTTCTACTTCAATTTGTTCTGTAAAGTTAATTTCAGCGATTTGTGACTTATTTTTTACTGTACATGGTATAGAACAAAACCCAGATATAGCTTTAGCTATGGATTCTGGTATATGAACTAATTCATTTTCCATTTCTGGAATTAAAACTGTTCCGTCTTCAATATTTACAGGTATTTGAATATGGGTAGTACAAGTTTGTGAAAAGGGTTGAAAATTTAGGGGATTTATTTCAAAATAAAAAGGTAATTCAATTTCTCTAAATTTTACTGTTCTTTTTACATAATCTAGTTTGGTTTTTAATTTTTTAAAGTCTTCGGAACCTATAAGAGCATCAAACCTCTCATGCCATTTTATTACTCTAAATGAAAATGGAAAATTTATGCCGTATTCTTTTAACAGGGGGTATCTGACATTATCATTTCCTTTTGTAATTTTTCCTACAGATTTTACGGAAAAGGGCTTTTTGAAAATGTACTCTGAAAAAAATTCATATGCAGGGCCCGGATTTATTATGCTGTCTGAAGCTCCCGTGTCCAGAAGAATTTTCAAATTTAAAGATGGCAGGACCAAAAACGGTAATTTGGGTAGTGTCATAATATTGTTTATATCTAGGGTGACAAAGGATTTTCTGAGACTTCTTCCTGAAAATCCAGATTTTCTGGCTCATTTCCGGAATAATCATTAAGGTTTTCGTTTTCGACACATTGCAAATAATATTCGGGTTGTAATTCGTCAGATACATAATCTGTCATTTCTTGATTCGGATATTCTAGATTACATATTTCCATGGGTGTAGTTTGATCAAATTGTCGATTTTGTCTTTGTGGGGGTGTCGAAAAAGTATTTTTTGTTCTGTTAAATACAGATGAATTTTGAGGCGGCTGATGGCGGAAAACTTGACTATTTGTCGGAGAAATTTTATTTTGTGGTAGAGCTCTCAAATTGGATATAGGTTTACTGGGAAAATTAGGTCTTTGTCGTAAAAAGGGTGGTTGTTGAAATCTATTTACGAAATTAATATTTTGTTGAGGTAACGGTCTTTTTGGTAAAGCAATTTTTTCTAAAAATGTTAGGGGTTGTTTTTGTGAAGAAGGATGTGATTTATTTCTTAAGCTATTTATGAAATCTGCTTGTTTTATTTCGTTATCTATGCGGTGACACTCAAGTAAAGCCGTTTCTAAACTTGTTACATTTACTAGTCTTAAATGACTAAAATACGGTTCTAGTATGACGACTTTAAATGATGTTACAGCCATTTCAGTAAAGTAATTTTTCTTATAAATTTTAATTTCGATACCTAAATCCTGTAATTCGATATTCTCATAAAGTGCTTTCAATTTTTCTTTAATTTTGCTATGAAATTCTAAAACTGTTTGATTTTTTGTCATATAACAGGTAGTGAGGTCTGTTAACAAGAGATTTTCAGAGCGTGGGTCAGAATATTGTGCCATAAGGCCATTTTTAATGTTTTCCCATGAACTAGTTTCTAGAGATAATAAAATATCTCGAGCATCTTGTACAATTTTTGATTTAATAAATTCGAGTATCATTCTATTGTGATGCTCAGCATTTTGTTCTGTACTCTCTTTTTTGTAATTTATAATAAACAGTTCGCATTGTCTAATAAAATAATTTAAATGTCTACAACCTCCACTGTATTCTGGGATCATCATAGATGCCTGAGATAACAAGGAGATGTCGCCTTTATTATGTGACATGATGACTAAAATAGTTTATTATTTTTTGTCGAGTTAATATTTTTCAGATATCGGGTATAATTAATTTTTAACGTTATTTCTACTTAAATCTTCAAATAAGCTGATACACAATATAAAAGTATTATTGCTAAATAGGTTTGTCTGATTTTAATTTATTAATAAAATATTAACGTAAGAACTCTTTAATATCTTAAACTATTTCGAACCAAAATGATTTGGAAATACGTGGGATTTAACATAAATAATTTTTGAAATATTTTGAAACAAAATGTTTGAAAATACGATAGCTAATACTAATTATTGATAAGGTATTTCGAAGCAAAAATGTTTGAAAAATACAGTAGATTTAATACTAATTATTGACAAGGTATTTCGAAGCAAAAATGCTTGAAAATACAAGAGATGCAATCATAAATTCACAGTGAAAGATAAAGGAAGGTACTCACAGGATGTTCATCTCCTAACAGGCCTTCTTTTGAAGTTTTTCTGGAACTTGGATTACTTTTGGTCACTTGATGTTAATACAATGTTTGAAACTGGAGCGTTTGAAACACTGTTAATTTTCGGTTCTTTAATGCCAAATAAATTATTGAAATAAACCGGCGATTATTATATTTAATGCCGTTTTGGCATCATGTTCACGCAGCGCCAATTAGGTAACACAAAACTTAAGTTTCCATAAAATTAGAACTTTATTTTAGGGAAACAATACAGTGTGTTACTATTCTAATAATATTAATATAAAATGGAAGTGAACAAAGCAAGTAGATGTGAACTATATTAGTTTCAAATACCGACTGTTAACGCAACATGGTTTAGCAGTCGCAAGTAAAATATGCATACTAAGTAAAATGATTATTAAACATTTTATAGTTTATTGTACTTTAAACTTAATAATTGAAATTAAGCAATGTCTGGTCAATGCCGTTCTCTATGACAGGGTCACTGTGAAATGTACTAATGTCACTTATAGAAGTTGGGTACATGGTGACGTATTTATATTTATATATATATATATATATATATATATATATATATATATATATATATATATATATATATATTGTATTGTTTCCCTAAAATAAAGTTCTAATTTTATGGAAACTTAAGTTTTGTGTTACCTAATTGGCGCTGCGTGAACATGATGCCAAAACGGCATTAAATATAATAATCGCCGGTTTATTTCAATAATTTATTTGGCATTAAAGAACCGAAAATTAACAGTGTTTCAAACGCTCCAGTTTCAAACATTGTATTAACATCAAGTGACCAAAAGTAATCCAAGTTCCAGAAAAACTTCAAAAGAAGGCCTGTTAGGAGATGAACATCCTGTGAGTACCTTCCTTTATCTTTCACTGTGAATTTATGATTGCATCTCTTGTATTTTCAAGCATTTTTGCTTCGAAATACCTTGTCAATAATTAGTATTAAATCTACTGTATTTTTCAAACATTTTTGCTTCGAAATACCTTATCAATAATTAGTATTAGCTATCGTATTTTCAAACATTTTGTTTCAAAATATTTCAAAAATTATTTATGTTAAATCCCACGTATTTCCAAATCATTTTGGTTCGAAATACTTTAAGATATTAAAGAGTTCTTACGTTAATATTATATTAATAAATTAAAATCAGACAAACCTATTTAGCAATAATACTTTTATATTGTGTATCAGCTTATTTGAAGATTTAAGTAGAAATAACGTTAAAAATTAATTATACCCGATATCTGAAAAATATTAACTCGACAAAAAATAATAAACTATTTTAGTCATCATGTCACATAATAAAGGCGACATCTCCTTGTTATCTCAGGCATCTATGATGATCCCAGAATACAGTGGAGGTTGTAGACATTTAAATTATTTTATTAGACAATGCGAACTGTTTATTATAAATTACAAAAAAGACAGTACAGAACAAAATGCTGAGCATCACAATAGAATGATACTCGAATTTATTAAATCAAAAATTGTACAAGATGCTCGAGATATTTTATTATCTCTAGAAACTAGTTCATGGGAAAACATTAAAAATGGCCTTATGGCACAATATTCTGACCCACGCTCTGAAAATCTCTTGTTAACAGACCTCACTACCTGTTATATGACAAAAAATCAAACAGTTTTAGAATTTCATAGCAAAATTAAAGAAAAATTGAAAGCACTTTATGAGAATATCGAATTACAGGATTTAGGTACCGAAATTAAAATTTATAAGAAAAATTACTTTACTGAAATGGCTGTAACATCATTTAAAGTCGTCATACTAGAACCGTATTTTAGTCATTTAAGGCTAGTAAATGTAACAAGTTTAGAAACGGCTTTACTTGAGTGTCACCGCATAGATAACGAAATAAAACAAGCAGATTTCATAAATAGCTTAAGAAATAAATCACATCCTTCTTCACAAAAACAACCCCTAACATTTTTAGAAAAAATTGCTTTACCAAAAAGACCGTTACCTCAACAAAATATTAATTTCGTAAATAGATTTCAACAACCACCCTTTTTACGACAAAGACCTAATTTTCCCAGTAAACCTATATCCAATTTGAGAGCTCTACCACAAAATAAAATTTCTCCGACAAATAGTCAAGTTTTCCGCCATCAGCCGCCTCAAAATTCATCTGTATTTAACAGAACAAAAAATACTTTTTCGACACCCCCACAAAGACAAAATCGACAATTTGATCAAACTACACCCATGGAAATATGTAATCTAGAATATCCGAATCAAGAAATGACAGATTATGTATCTGACGAATTACAACCCGAATATTATTTGCAATGTGTCGAAAACGAAAACCTTAATGATTATTCCGGAAATGAGCCAGAAAATCTGGATTTTCAGGAAGAAGTCTCAGAAAATCCTTTGTCACCCTAGATATAAACAATATTATGACACTACCCAAATTACCGTTTTTGGTCCTGCCATCCTTAAATTTGAAAATTCTTCTGGACACGGGAGCTTCAAACAGCATAATAAATCCGGGCCCTGCATATGAATTTTTTTCAGAGTACATTTTCAAAAAGCCCTTTTCCATAAAATCTGTAGGAAAAATTACAAAAGGAAATGATAATGTCAGATACCCCCTGTTAAAAGAATACGGCATAAATTTTCCATTTTCATTTAGAGTAATAAAATGGCATGAGAGGTTTGATGCTCTTATAGGTTCCGAAGACTTTAAAAAATTAAAAACCAAACTAGATTATGCAAAAAGAACAGTAAAATTTAGAGAAATTGAATTACCTTTTTATTTTGAAATAAATCCCCTAAATTTTCAACCCTTTTCACAAACTTGTACTACCCTTATTCAAATACCTGTAAATATTGAAGACGGAACAGTTTTAATTCCAGAAATGGAAAATGAATTAGTTCATATACCAGAATCCATAGCTAAAGCTATATCTGGGTTTTGTTCTATACCATGTACAGTAAAAAATAAGTCACAAATCGCTGAAATTAACTTTACAGAACAAATTGAAGTAGAACCCATCCAAAATTTTGAAGAAACACCTAAATTTCCCAACTCAGTTCAAGTCGACGTGAGACAACAATTGAGAACTGACCATCTCAATTCTGAGGAAAAACAAAAACTATTTAAATTATGTCATCAATATCGAAATATTTTTTATCACGAAAACTCGGATCTTACATTTACAAATGCTATTAAACATCATATTAGAACTCGCGATAATGATCCCATACATGTAAAATCTTACAGGTATCCATATCACCTAAAAATTGAAATACAGAAGGAAATACAAAAATTATTAGACAATAAAATTATTAGGCCCTCTACCTCTGCTTTTTGTTCGCCCGTTTGGATTGTCCCAAATAAGTTAGATTCCTCGGGAAAGAAAAAATGGCCATTAGTCATTGACTACAGAAAACTCAACGAAAAAACGATACTCGAAAAATATCCCTTACCTAGAATAGAGGAAATCTTAGACAACTTAGGAAAGTCTACATACTTTACTACTCTCGATTTAGCTCAAGGGTTTCATCAGATTGAATTAACCCCTGAAATCATTGAGAAAACAGCCTTTAGCGTGAACAATGGGCATTACGAGAATGTTAGAATGCCCTTCGGTCTCCGGAGTTCGCTCTTAACCTTCCAACGCGTAATGGATAATGTTTTTAGAGAATTTCTGTACAAAAACTGCTTTGTTTATATGGACGACATTGTAATATTCTCCAAATCCCTTCAGGAACACCTTATCCACATTAAACAAGTATTTCAAAAATTACAAGATGTTAACTTAAAGGTACATATAGATAAATCAGAGTTTCTTAGAAAGGAAGTTGAGTTTTTAGGCCACGTCATCACAATTGACGGCGTAAAACCTAATCCAAGCAAAATTGAATGTATAAAAAATTATCCTATTCCGAAAACACAAATACAAATAAAAGCTTTCTTAGGACTTGTTGGCTATTACAGGCGTTTTATAAAAAACTTTGCCAAAATTGTTTATCCCCTCACAAAATGTCTAAAGAAAGATTCTACCCTTAACTTTAATGATCCAGAATACGTCAATGCATGAACTTATAATAAATTTACCCGTCCTAACATATCCAAATTTTGATAAAGAATTTCATCTGACAACCGACGCAAGTAATATAGCGTTAGGAGGCGTATTGTCTCAAGACAATAAAGCTATTGCATTTTACTCTAGAACGCTTAATTCAGCTGAACGAAATTATAGCACTATTGAAAAGGAATTACTATCAATAGTGGAAAACACTAAACATTTTAGACCTTATCTTTTCGGACGAAAATTTACTATAGAAACAGACCATAAACCTCTAGTTTTTTCGATAAAAGAACCAAATTCCCGTTTAGTTAAATGGAGGCTTAAACTAGAAGAATTCGACTATGAAATAAAGTACAAAAAATGAAAGGATAACGTTGTAGCAGACGCCCTTTCAAGAACAGAAATCAATGCGGTAGAAGAAGATATAGATCTTGAGTCCCTTTTAGACAACGCGGACCCTTCAGAACTAAAAGTTCTGGACGACAACGACCTTATAGAATTAGGAATCGACCCTCAACCTGACCAGAATAATAGCGAATCAAACCCAACATACTTCTTTAGAAAATCCTGTATTTTGCTTACCTATATCGGAAGGCCCAATCAATCATTTTAAAAATCAAATTTTAATTTATCACGGATCGGAAAAACGTGAAATAACTACAAACCTTTTTAAAAATAAACAAATCAAAATACATGATGACTAAAATAGTTTATTATTTTTTGTCGAGTTAATATTTTTCAGATATCGGGTATAATTAATTTTTAACGTTATTTCTACTTAAATCTTCAAATAAGCTGATACACAATATAAAAGTATTATTGCTAAATAGGTTTGTCTGATTTTAATTTATTAATAAAATATTAACGTAAGAACTCTTTAATATCTTAAAGTATTTCGAACCAAAATGATTTGGAAATACGTGGGATTTAACATAAATAATTTTTGAAATATTTTGAAACAAAATGTTTGAAAATACGATAGCTAATACTAATTATTGATAAGGTATTTCGAAGCAAAAATGTTTGAAAAATACAGTAGATTTAATACTAATTATTGACAAGGTATTTCGAACCAAAAATGCTTGAAAATACAAGAGATGCAATCATAAATTCACAGTGAAAGATAAAGGAAGGTACTCACAGGATGTTCATCTCCTAACAGGCCTTCTTTTGAAGTTTTTCTGGAACTTGGATTACTTTTGGTCACTTGATGTTAATACAATGTTTGAAACTGGAGCGTTTGAAACACTGTTAATTTTCGGTTCTTTAATGCCAAATAAATTATTGAAATAAACCGGCGATTATTATATTTAATGCCGTTTTGGCATCATGTTCACGCAGCGCCAATTAGGTAACACAAAACTTAAGTTTCCATAAAATTAGAACTTTATTTTAGGGAAACAATACAGTGTGTTACTATTCTAATAATATTAATATAAAATGGAAGTGAACAAAGCAAGTAGATGTGAACTATATTAGTTTCAAATACCGACTGTTAACGCAACATGGTTTAGCAGTCGCAAGTAAAATATGCATACTAAGTAAAATGATTATTAAACATTTTATAGTTTATTGTACTTTAAACTTAATAATTGAAATTAAGCAATGTCTGGTCAATGCCTTTCTCTATAACAGGGTCACTGTGAAATGTACTAATGTCACTTATAGAAGTTGGGTACATGGTGACGTATTTATATTTATATATATATATATATATATATATATATATATATATATATATATATATATATATAAACATATACAAATCGAAACTGACCCCGGATATGTGTTCTAGGGGGCCTAATTAGCGCTCATTTGAAGAAATTTGTTCAAAATTCAAAAGTCGGGATCTCCTCATTAGTGAATACTTTTTCAGAAAATTCACTACAAGAAAATTTGAATCACCAACGACTTATGGGCTACCCTGTAATTGTGGAAATATTTTTTAAGATGTAGCTCAAGACACCCTATAATTTATTTAATTAATGTATACAATTTTTTTCGTAACTTGCATATTAACGTATATATTGAGCTTTAATGATTTTTTACGAAAGTTCGACAAAAATACTTGAGACATTTTCTTTCCATGGCTCATATTAGTTTCAGCCCTTACTTTGTCAATTCCGGAGATATAATTTTTTTTCGAATGAAAACTCAAAATTTTTCAGGAAAACCGCGTCCGATTTTCGTGACTAACGAACTAGTCCAAGCCATTTACACGAGGAAGGTACGTGCCAAATTTTATCAAAATCGGCCCATTATTTTTTGAGTTATCGATGTGATACACACACACACACACACACATATGTATATATATATATATATATATATATATATATATATATATATATATATATATATATATATATATATATATATATATATATATATATATATATATATATTGAAACTGACCCCGGATATGGGTTCTAGGGGTCCTAGTTCGCGTTCATTTGCAAAAAAAAATTCAAAATTCAAAAGTCTGGATCTCCCCATTAGTGAATTTTTTCTACGAAAATTCACTAAAAATCCCGAAACACGCCAATTTTAAATTAAAGAAAAACATTCTCCAAAGTGAAAACTTCACCTCTACATGCAACCCCTTTCAAATTATGGATGATGGCGCCAAATTTCTGGATAAATGTACATAGATGAAAAACATCGTTATCTAGTCAAATCTGCCTAGTTTTACCTGGAAAATTCTGTGTTTTCGTTCCAAATTTTTATGTCTCCGGAAATAAAGCTATGGCAACCAAATTTAATACGCGGGTTTATATAATAAAAAGAAAACCAAGTATAAAAATGTTTATCCCTACGTTAAAAAGAAAAAGAGTTATAGGCATTAGAGTTTTTCTTCTAAGAACGTCAAAATCGCGATACTAAACGTCAAAATTGACAGGGTCTAGATAAATAACTTGAAACTAATACAATGTATATATATATATATATATATATATATATATATATATATATATATATATATATATATATATATATATATATATATATATATATAGTAAAGCCTTAAGTTTAAGCTTTAGCCGTCATTCTCCTTCATTTTACTTAAATATTTGCAGAAAATAAATTTCAAATAGACCCTCTCTCCGATGCTCTGGCAGTAGTTTCAATCATAGGGTTATAATACATGACGAAAAAACTTTGTATCCCTTTTTGAGCACATTGCGCGCACGGAGCAGTGTGAGATTTGGCATAGTTAAAGTTCATATAAAGAAGGAGAGCAGAAAGATAAAATGTATGTATAATATGTGTTACAATTAGATTAAACAATGCCTTGTTCTAATTAGGCAGTAAGATTTCCAGTACCAAATTTTATCTGACGGTTGACGGTTAATATATTAATATGTCAATGTTAAACACATATTACTCTAGGTCGAATTGATGTATATGGATGCGTTCATACGTTCATACTGAATATTAGACTTCAGTTTTCCAGCTCCTAAAAAAGTAACTACAAATTTAATGAAGTAATTGAACGTTAGGTTAGGATTTTAGTAAATTTTCGCTGAACATAACTTTGATCTTTGTGGTTTTTCTTTTGTTTCCTTAGTCATTTTGGTATTGGATTTTTTACTAAATTTTCTTTAAAAAAGTCACTAAGACAAAGAAATTTTGACTTTTGCATTTGGAAAAAATGTCTGCAAATGACCTCTAACCCCCGTAGAACAGATTTCCAAAACAATCTCCCGGATCTACTTGACGAGATGCCTCTACAACTTAGACTGAAGCATAGGTTTATGCACGATGGAGCACCGCCTCATTTCAGTATTGCTGTTAGAGACTATTTAACTCACCAGTATCCAAATAAATGGATTGGAAGAGGAAATAATTGCGCACAAGTTTGGCCTTCACGATCGCCAGACCTCAACAAATGTACCTTCTTTCTTTGGGGAATGTTAAAAGAATTTGTATATTCCTCGCCCATGGCGTCTCAAGCTGAATTGTGGAATCGCATTACAGATAAATGCACACTCATTAAAAACCATCAACAGTTGTTGGATAGAGTAGACTTCAATTTTCGACGAAGAATAAATTTAGGCCTGAGATAGAACGGTGATCATTTTGAACAATTTCGGTAATTTATCGATGCAAATGTTATGTTATTTCTGTTGTTTAAGTTGTTTGTTTTCCTATTAAATTATTCTTATTACAACTTTTTTCCTGATTGTCAAGTCTGACGTTAACTTTCATAGCCAACGTTTGAATTTCCGATGATTTTAAATAACGCAGCTTTAATACGTGTATTTAGTAATTCGGAATTTTGTTGAAAACGATAAAGTTTTTTGCAAATTAATAAGAGTAATAAAAGTTTTATAATTAAATTCCCCATAAAATAAAATAATAATTTTTTAAACCGCCAATAGGTTTAAAAATTCTGTCACATTTTAAGGGTGAATCATCATAACAACCCTTTAAAATGCTTTAACTGAATTCTTATTACTTTTGATTATTGCCCTTGGTACACTCAAAACGTGCACCAAATTAAGTTATTCTAAGTTCAAGCATAACTGAGATATTGTTTTTTTTTTTTCGAAATTAGAAACCCCACTTTGAAGACCTATAAGTTCTCAGGGGTTCAACTTAGTAGATGGGTAAAGTTGCGTTAAATCACAATATTTTGGGCTCCCCTATATGCCCCTGCTCTGTGTCGGTCCTTATGCAAAACACCCTGTATATGTATATGTACACACACACACACACACACAAATATATATATATATATATATATATATATATATATATATATATATATATATATATATATATATATATATATATATATATATATATACATATAAAATTGAAACTGCCCCCGGATATGCGTTCTAGGGGTCTTAGTTCGCACTCATTTGCAAAAAAAAATTTAATTCAAAAGTCGGGATCTGCCCAATAGTGAATTTTTTTACGAAAATTCGCTACAATTGTAATCATAGGCCGAAACTACAATAGTTGAAAATCGTCTTGACAGTAACATTATCTTTACTTAAAAAAACTGCACCCAAAGGGTTTATTCGTCATAATTTTATAAATTTGTGGAGATGTAAGATTTTTTCTGACTTTTGACTTGGAATAGATCGATAAAGTTTTAAATGGTGACGACAGGTTGTTCTCCTTGATTTTCAGTAATGTACCATGTTCTGTATGCGAGTCATCGTTCAGTCCAATCGATCGTGATCATCCACCTTTGCAGATCACATTTTTAGCAGATGGATAATAATAATAATAATAACAAAGGTTCCCTCTAGCCACAATTTTCGCATGATCCACCCCCAGGTCTATATAATGACTGCCCTTTCGACAGACTGAAGATCCAGAAATATAAGTACACTGCAACCACGCACACGCGTATCCTCACGCACACACTCCCACACACACACGCGCCTACACACACAGACGCACGCACGCAGGCGCGCATACACTCACAAACTATGTACTAAATGCATGTCAGCCAATTAATTTAAACTATGCTGATTATAAGACAATGGCGAATAACCGAAGCAAAAAATTAAACTACTGTTGACAACTTTTGCTCTATCCATAGTAACGTAAACTTTCAGTTTAAAAATCTAAATTAATATTTGTGTCTTTAGTGAACAAACAATTTTAAGTCTATTTTTATCGAAAACTGTACATCCTATGGAATTTCTAATAGTATACCTTATTTTTTTATTAGTCTTTGAGTTTTTTAAAACCGTTGGAAAATTTCAAAAATTTTGACTTTTAAGATACTTTTTGTAAATAATAGCCCTCAAAGTGTCTCCACGCGCGCCACTGCTTCACTTAATAAATCGTATTTTGCGTTTTTCTTTATATGCTGTTAATAATTACTCGTCTAGAAATTTTGAAAATCTTATCTTTAGCCGTTTTAAAGATAATTAAGTAAAATCGCTTTAAGCATAACAACTTTAACACTCTGTATCTCAATATCACGATCTTAAAATGAAAATTTTTATACGCACTATCCCCACCATTTTTTCAAGGGCAACTCACACCCCAATTTTTTAAAGTATAACCAGGACACATTGTATACAGGGTGGTGCGTTCCTACGGTAAAACCTAATCTATCCGTTATTATACAAGATAAAATTGTACACGGTGATTATACGGTGTCTTGAGCTGCATCTTATAAAAGTATTTTTACAATCACAGGCTGGCCCATAAGTCGTTGGTGATAACATTTTCTTTTTTTTTAACAAACGCGCCTTATATTATTGCATTTTTGCATTTTGAATCGAAATATGATGCATGTTTGTAAGAAAAGAAGTTCTTGACACAGCAAGTCCGTTATGATGGACAAGTTTCATTAAATCCTTAAAATTTCAGTAGCTCAATTTACTATTAACCTAAGGTTCTTAGGCCAGGACACCAGTGTTTTCCGGGAACATTTTAAGTTTATTATCGGAAAATGTTTGTACACTTTGAAACAATAAAGTTATTTTGCTGAGATATGGTACATTGTTTCTACTATAGAGGTTGATTATACTGGTAACCAAATTGTATGCCTGTTTTTTACAAAAATAAAGATTTGTTATTAAAAAAACATATTTATTAAAATTCACTACCATAATGCACTTGCTACATCCAGACTTTTCTTACTGGTCAACAGATTGTTGTAATGGAGAGCTCATATTGAAGCCAAATCTGCAGGCGTTAACGCTCAATTAACAGAATTGACCCAGAATAAACAAACCGTATACGACGCGGCATCAAAATTGACCCAAATCCTAATAGAATTAACTAAGTATCAAGTTTCTTACGAAATAACCCATAATTCTGGGCACTCAAAATTGTTTTTTTTCTGCATAGGTCAAAAATCTTCGTTAAAAAAACTCAATTACAAACGGCTTGTTTTCTAAGCAGACTCATTCAGGCTCTTATCTCAAAGTGCTGGTAATTAAGGTAACGAAAACCATGACAACAATCATTGGCTTAGTTACGAGAATTTTGTGATGAGAGGTTGAATGAGTCGCCTGTGGAAACAAGCCGTTTGTAAGTGAGTTGTTTTAGTGACAATTCTCGACTTATACAGGCAAGAAATAATTTTTAGGCCCACAATTTTCTTTCATAGGAAACTTGATTTTTAGTCAGCGAAAATCGCACGTACATGTACGTCACTGGGGAACATTACTTAAAATTGTAAATGAAAATAAGTAAATTCCGACTCCACGACCTGGATTCAACTGACGATTTCGTACGGCTTGCCGGTACGTGTATGGAGGTTTAAATTCAACAGCCGCCGGTATCCGGTGAACAGTTTAGGCGTAACTGACAGGCCAGCCGGTACGTGTATGGCCGGCTCAACGAACTTATCCAAGCCACTTACAAAAGGAAGGTACAGGCCAAATTTTATTTAAATCGGCCCATTATTTTTTATTTATCGGTGTGGTACATACATATATATATATATATATATATATATATATATATATATATATATATATATATATATATATATATATATATATATATGATGTAAGCAAGGTGCTTACCGTTTAAGTATCTAGTGGTATGATATTTCTCCATACATAAATGTTCAGGAAAGATGTAAATAAATTACTGGACTGAGCTCAAAAAGTTTATGAAAAATCGCTACAACAAACAGTTAAACGATCGTAAATAATTCCATCATAAAATGCATAAAATATGTAGGCTGCAAAACATGCGGAAATTGAGTGTATCTAATTATGTGTAATTAAAACACATTAGCAAGCGAAAATGCGCGGTACAACGGTCAATTGGATGTGTGGTGTAACTCAAAACCGCACCGTGGATGATAGGACACGAATAGTTAACCTCTAAGAGGGTCACTTACTTTCCACATAGAAAAGTGCAAACTCGGAATTTAATAGGTGGAGTAGAAAATACGTGTCTAAAAAGTTAGTGGAAGCTTGGCAACCTCGGAACCGAGAAGTACCCGCGCGACAATAATGTCAAGGGTTTTCTTTTCGTTATACAATCGGAGAAAATTTAGAAGGGAAGTGAAATTTCAGAGGGTGAATAAGGAGTGTTTAAAAAAAGGGCGATTATCGCGGACGCGCGTTGTTGAACGGCCGAAGGATGGGCTGATAAAGCATGATGCAGAGCTGGCGTATTGCTTCATATTTCTTGGTGAGTCCGTTCTATGTTTAAAATAAAATATTGCTTAAATTGCCTTTTATTAGAGAGGCTCGGGTACTTAAATAATTTTTATATAAAATTGGTATAGATATATCTTGGGCCATAGGCTGAAAGATAGAAATAGTATAGATGAATTGAGCCGTAGGGGACTAGAATATAATTAGAGTGAATTGGAATCATATCTAAATTGTGGATGGGGTTTTAAGGGACTTTAGTAGACGGGGATTGTTGTGAAATCCTGTAATACGAAGGACAAGATAGGGCTTTGAGTCATAAGGGTTTAGTCGGGAGCTATAAGAAGATTATATGAATTTGAGAGCTGTAATTAAGCTAAGTAGTCCTTTTCTAAGATTTGGGAAAACCTCCCACACCATTTTGTTTGGATAACTGTAGATGGTTTTATTTATTTGGATTGAGGGTTTTACGTTTAATTTTAATTAAGGAAACCTTTATTGTGCCGTTAAAATGTTTATCCGTTTAAATATAATTTTGTATTACAGCCATTTTAAAACTAGATGCGGGGTTTTATTCTTAGCATAAGAGTCCCTAAAGTAGAGTTGCTTGAACAGTCATTTTAAAATGATTGTGACGTGTTTGTCCTTCGGTAGACACTAAGGCTGAATATATAGTAAAATTTTAGGAATTTGATCCCAGATGCTCGGTTTTAGTGTTCCAAATAAATTTAGGCAAGACCTCTCTTGAAGGTCCTAAAACTTAAACATTGTTTTCAAGGTAAAGGGGGTGGTTTGTTGAATACACGTTCTGCCGCTCGAACGTTGCCGAGTTTAAAAAACGTACCTGAATAAATAATCACTTAAATTTTAATAACAATAATAATTAGTTTACAGTCATTTAAAATCTTTTTGAAAAAAAAAAGAAAATCACTAGGCAGCATATACTTCATAATCTAAAATTATTTCCGAATACACAGGATGTTCCATTTGAGCTGGCCACTCACCAACTTCGTTATTTTAAATGGAACACCCTGTATATTTTCACATTTTCGGATTCCTTTAGTGATTCTACGTCGAAAATCTATACTGTAGTATGAGCGAAAACCCATAAATTTTTGACTAATTTCTTCTTTTTCAAAAATAATGGCCTTTGCAGTCTTTATTTTACAAATGTTATAGAGAAAGGAGCATCGTTTTAGCAAAGCAGCTGCGCAATACTATTGTGATTATCCTAAGTCTCTATCTTGGTAAGTGATACAGAAAGGACCATCATTTTAGCAAAGCGGGTGCGCAATACTATTGTGATTATTCTAATAAACACTAAAGCGTGACTAGATATACAGTGCGTTCACAAAAGGGCATCAACTTCTGACAACTTCAACAATCAAAAACTATTATTATTTTTTAAATAGAACAGCTTCTATATTGTTATATCGTTGAACTTGAAATTTCAATACCTTTCAACCTATGTATACATACCTATACAAAAACTTAAAAGATTTTGAGATATATGATGAAACAACAAATTTAGAATGAATTATACGACTGTTCGTGTGTATGAGCTAAGAAAGACCCAATATAAGCTAATTAGTTGTACTTTGAATATTTTGCAATTCCAAATAAAACCCCTTAATATTATTAAGCGGTTAATTCAAAAATAATATCACAAAGTTTAAAGATAATAAGTTAAATAAAGGTTTTGCATAGTACCTATTTGATAACAATAAAAAAATTAACTTAAAAACTTTAGAAACGATTGGAACGACTATAACAAACAATGAGATAACAAATATTAATGAAACTAAACTAGAAAAGATGTTCGAAGTTACGTCCAGTTTCCTGCAGACATAAATGCACTCTTCGTCTAAAAGAGTTTCTAACATTTTGCAATATTGCTGCTGTTATCGATGAATGCTTCCCTAATTCTAAGAATCATGTCCTCTGCAGTGGTTCGTTGCACAGCATAAACTAGATCCTTAATATACCCCCACAAAAAGAAATCACAGGATGTGAGGTCCGGAGACCGATCTGGCCAGGGAGCTGGTCCCCCGCGACAAATCCAGCGATTAGGAAAATTATTATTGAGCCAATCTCGGACACGTAACGTTGTGTGAGGTGGTGCGCCATCCTGTTGGAACCATATTGGTCGCAGCGTTTCTAATGGCACATTATCTAAAAATGCAGGCAAAATATTTTCTCAAAAATTAAAATACCTTTGGCCTGTCAGAGTACCTTCATATGGTCTAATCGTGTAGTTTCCCAAACACCCTGCCCATACGTTTACAGTCCATCGATGTTGGTTGTCCACAGTATGCCTAAAATGGGGATTAATATCTGCATAGTAGTGAAGATTGTATTGGTTTGGCTTACCGGTACTACTAAATGGACATTCATCACTGAAAAGTACATATTCAAAGAAATTGGGATCAAGGTCCATCAATTCTACTGCCCACTCACAAAATTTCACCCTAATCCTGTAGTCTGCTTCTTATAAAGCGTGCTGCCTTGAAACATGGTAGGCATGGTAACGGTTTCTTTTCAAAGTCTTTCTCACTGACCAATCGCTTATGTTAAGTTGTCTTGATATTCTTCTCGTACTGGTTTGTGGATCCTCAATCACAGATAAAATTAAACCTAATTGCGTTAGCTCATCGTTTTTGTACGGACCCCTGGCATTATTGCAACATCTTACACTGCTTGTAGTGGAAAAACGGGTGTTTACCCTTTCGAATGACGTTCTGATTGGCAATCGCCTGTCAGGAAAACGTTGGTGCTAAATTCTGGATGATAATAATGTATTAATATCACATTCGCCCAAAGCTAAGAGCATATCTCGTAATTCGGCTTCAAAATAATTCTTTTTTTATTATTTTCGGAAGATTTTTTAAACTACAATTAACAGAATACTTTTTAACAGTGTCAAAACAGCGTCGCGGGTGAGTCTGTCAACTCTTAAATTTCTAAGCAAAGCACACTTTGTAAACAAGAGCAAGTAATATGTAAATTCTGTCGACGAAAAGTAAAGCAAAGCAGTCAACATGATTAAAGGGGAAAATGTTAATGTACAATGTGGTTTACAATAAAGGGCTACAACCAAGTAAAAGGTTGAATATTCATTAAATGTGTTGGTATTCCTTTAAGAATGATAAATGTATACTTTTAACTGTATAGACTGCATAAAATTCGTAAAAAATAGAATGGATATAAAGTGTGTCTCCGATTTTATCATTTCCAAAATATGCGTGGCTTATCAGGTATGGATTAAACACCTTATTCAAAGTCCAACTAATTAGCTTATACTGGGTCTTTCTTAGCTCCTACATACGAACAGGTGTATAATTCATTCTAAATTTGCTGTTTCATCATATATCTCAAAATGTTTTAAGTTTTTGTATAGGTATGCATACCTAGGATGAAAGGTAATGAAATTTCAAGTTCAACGATATAATATGCAGGGTGTTCCTTTTGAAAAATTTTGTTTTTAATTGTTGGAGTTGTCAGAAGTGCATGCCCTTTTGTGAATGCACTGTATATCTAGTCACGCTTTAATGTACAATAGGATAATCACAATAGTATTGCGCAGCTGCTTTGCTAAAACGATGCTCATTTCTCTATCACTTAGATATTTGTAAAATAAAGACTGCAAAGGCCATTATTTTTGAAAAAGAATAAATAACTAAAAACTGTATGAGTTTCCGCTCATACTACCGTATACATTTTCGACGTAGAATCACTCGAGGAATCCGAAAATGTGAAAATATTTAGGGTGTCCTATTTAAAATAACGAAGTTGGTGAGTGGCCAGCTTAAACGGAGTACCCTGTGTATTCAGAAATAATTGGCCTGTACCTTCCTTTTGTAAGTGGCTTGCATAAGTTCGTTAGCTGGGAAAATCTAACCAGGTTTTCCGGAAAAATTTTCGGTTTTATTTCGGAAAAAATTTTTATCTCAAAAAATAGAAAAGGTATGGTAAGCAAATTTGATAGGGAAATGGCAAGTCTGAATTTTTTAGTAAACCGCTTAATTAATTTTCCTTTAAACAAAAGTAGATATACCAAAGAATTTAATTATATTAAGAACGTTTCCGAATATAATAGATAGACTGCTTGCATAGTGTAAAAATTAACCAACAAACAGAAAGCAAAGAAAATGTTGACGGAATCAACGACGTGTAGAAGAGAGAAATTCGGAAAAAACTTTGTTTGCTTACCATTTGAACCTCGAGTCACGAAGGGTCTGGATAGCATTTTTAAAAAAGCCAACTTGCAGCTAACATTTTCGACAAAAAATGCCTTTAAAAACTTGCTAGGTAACCCAAAAGACAAGGATAGCACGGCCAAAATGTCGAACGAAATACGTGGTAAAGATTGTAATCTTAAGTACGTCGGACAAACAGAGAGATCGATTGGAATTAGATTCAAAGAACACTTAGCCCAATTACGATACGGTACTATAGATAGATCTTCCGTCCCCCGACATATTTGGGATAATAATCATCACGTTAATGAAGATAATCTAAAATTAATAAAAAACTATTAGATAACCACTAAACTAAACGTGTTCGAAAGTATATATATATATATATATATATATATATATATATATATATATATATATATATATATATATATATATATATATATATATATATATATATATATATATATATTGCTACATATAGTTACAACAAAAAATGTATGAACGTTTCTCCACCGCGGATTACAAATCACCTGATCGATTGCTTTGTAAAATAAATTCCCACGTTTCAACACGTCCTAGAGATAACATAAGAATACAGATAGTTGTCGTTGAACCTTCCCAAAATTATTATAGATGGACACATTTTAGATAGGGTAATAAAGACAGTTCAAAGACCTCGCCCGGCGATAAAAATACAATATAAATTGATAAATTTTGGCAGAAAATTGAACAGCTTAACAGAAATCGACAAAGAAGACGACTACGAAGATAGCTTTGTGGACGTTTAAACTTCTTATAAATGCCTATTTGTAAAATTATGGATAACATGACATAACACAGGATTTATAGAATTTGGTGATTTGGTGAACTGAAGTTCCTTGAACTAGCATATTTCTGCAACAGAAAAACTGTGCCCGAATAAGCATTTAAATGCTCACAAGAGGTTTACGGCAATTTTTTTAACATAATAACTCTTCATGCTCACTTAAGTGCATCATGGAAGATAACAGACATAAATGACATACAAAACTGTGCAAACGTGTTCACGTTCCTTAAGCAAAGTGAACTTGACACTGTGTAATGTGAAGTCGGTAAATTTTGTGAATTAGTGTTAACTACAGCAGCTGCAAGGGCGTCGTTTGAACGCAGTTTTTTAGTATTAAAACGTATAAAAAGATTCGTTCAAAGCACGACAGGAGAAGAGCGACTTTCAAGTCGTGCAGTGATATCGGTTGAAAAGTATTTTATTAAAACGGTTTCCTGAAATCCCCAATTCTACGACGACGTCATAGAAGAATTTTTAGAACAGGTAGATAGACGAGTGTGTTCTGACATAATGATATTTGTCATTTTGCATGATTAGTGCATAGCTGCACTTGAAATGTGAAAATTATGCCAACAAAACCTATTTATTGACGACAATATAATTTTAAATCAAATTTATAACTGCCGATTTTCGATCCGCGAAATCTGCCCACTATAGCCCATTGATCCCCTATTTGAAAACCCACCATATACCCCTGGGGGACCCACAATTTCCTTTTAGACAAACGACCAGATATATGTGGATACTTTATTCATAAATATATAACCAAACAACATTCCTACCAATGCTGGTAGTTATTGATGTTAATACCCCTAACAATAAGATATTCAGCAGGTTGGTTTCACTTATTAGAGAATATAATTACATTCCAAAATATATAGTTTAAGCTTCTTATGAACTAACACAACAGAGTTTAAATAATATAATGATTCCTCCAAACAGTAAATAAGATTTGTTTAATGCGTCATGTATTCCAAAAACCACCTAAGGGTTTATTACCTTTATTAGAAAACATTTTACTAGAAAATAACGTAAAAGTCATAAACAGACAAAACATTTTATAGTGAATTGATATAACAAAAAGTCTGGACGCAGCAAGTGCATTATGGAAGTGAATTTTCATTAAAATGTTTTTAATAGCAAATGCGAGCAGGCATCAATCTGATAACTGGTATAGCCTATTTAGTAGAAACAATGTACCATATTTTTTCAAAATTATTTATTGTTTGAAAATGGACCAAAATTCTCCTAAAATAAACTTTAATGTTGGTTTCCTAGCCAACAAACTTAATTAATAGCAAATTGAGTTATTGAAATTTGAAGGATTTCATGAAAATTCGCTACCAAAACGCACTTACTGCGTCCAGATTTTTTTCTTACAAACATGCATCATATTTCGATAAAAAAAATGTAAAAATGCATTAACGAATTTCAAAATTAGCTAAAAATTATAGACCGTTAAACCATAAACTTAACTAAACCTACAGCGAAAGCATCAACTTAATTAAACCGACAGCCAAAGCATCAGAGAAAGGGTCTATTTGAAATGAATTTTCCTTCAATATTTTAGTAAAAAAGGGCAACGACGGTTGAAGCTAAAACTTAACGGTTCGCAGAACATTTTTCTTGCAACATTTTCTTTTTACAATCCGTATTTGTTTCACGTTCTTTGCATAAACATTGGCAATTTTGACGTTTCAAATCGAGACTTTGACGTTTTGAGGAAAACTCCATTTTTTTTTTTCTTTAACTGCCCATAACTTTTTTATCTTTCAACTTAGAGACCCAAATTGGTTCACTCTTTATAATACAGACACGCGTCCCAACTTTGGTTGCACTTACTTTGTTATTTTCGGACATATAAATTTTGTTAGAAAGCAAACACAAAATTTTCGAACCTGTCCAAGTCACTTGCAAAAGGAAGGTACTCACCCAATTTGATCAAAATCGGTCCACTCTTTTTTTAGTTATCGGTGTGATACATACATACATACATACATATATATATATATATATATATATATATATATATATATATATATATATATATATATATATATATATATATATATATATATATATATATATATATATATATATATATATATAAACATATAAAAATTCAAACTGTCCCTAGATATGTGTTCTAGAGGGCCTAATTAGCGCTCATTTGAAGAATATTTTTTTTAATCCAAAAGTCGAGATCTCCTCATTAGTGATTTTTTTTAGAAAATTCACTACAATTAGTTTGAATTCAGTGATGAAATTTATATACAAAATGAAGGTTTTCCTATGAGTAGACCGTTGTCTCCTTTAATATTTCACATCATATTGTCTTTTGGTACAGATATGTAGATACTATTTTAGCATGTTTTCGAGGGTGGCCTACAGAATTAAGTGAATTTTAGAATTTTAGCAGTAACCTGCTAATATCAAATTTACTTAAGAAGAAAAAGCTGACAAGGGTATAAATTTCTCATAGAAGTTTGTACCTGACTTTTTAATATACAGAAAACCTACTTTCACAGACACAACTATTATTATAGGTATCATACCCATACCATCACCCTTTTACACAAAAGCTGTCTGTCAGCCTATCATTCACTTTATATGTATTCAAGCTCGTATTTTTGTTTCGGTTATCTCCTACATCGAATATTGCTGTAGTTGGCCCCATGCCTGTTAAATTAATTAATAAATGCTAAGTGAAGATTGGTACCTGTTATGAGCACTGATAAGTACACTTGGAAACCCAAATTAACACAACACATTTACAAAGTTTGCGTCATCAGAGGATGAGAATCTAGAATATTCATCCCCTGATGACGCTAATTTTGTTAGTGAAACGATAGTCAGTTAGTTAAAATATGTGTTGTGGTGATGTGGATTCTCATGGTGTACTTATAATAAATAAATAAATATTATACATTTTCAGTGCCTAATTCTAAAGCCTATATATAAAAAAGATTCCAATAATCAAGCAATTAGCAATCAATAATGGTTACTCTGTTAAAATTTTATTAATAAAATATGAATCAAAAAAATAAAACTACAAATTATCACTTAATTTAATTTAGCAAAATATTAGAGACAAACAGATACCAAATATGTTTCGATGACTGACTTACTTTGGAAACATTTCATAAAACATTTAAAAAAAATTTAATGACAGTACAAATACAAAGGTTACTTTTAAATCATACATCACGAAGCGTTATTTCCTATATACCGCGAAAGAAAAATCATGTTTTTTCACAACAACTGGCACTTATAAATTAATTTGTAACGCAACCTATATCACTAAGTGAAGATTGGAACCTGTGATAATCACTGATAAGTACACTTGGAGAACCCAAATCACCACACCACATTTTTTTTTAAAACCTGTAGCTAACCCAAAATACAAGGATAGTACCGCTAAAATTACGGGAATTTATGAAATAAGTTGTAAATATTGTGGTCCTAAATAGGTCGGACAAACAAAAAGATCTATTGAAATTAGATTTAAAGAACACTTAGCACAATTAAGATACGGTACTATAGATAGATCTTCCGTTGCCCGGCATAATTTCCTCAGAGTTATTCATCCCCTGATGATACTAACTTGGTTAGTGAAACGATCGTCAGGTTTTTTTAATGTGTTGTGGTGATTTGGTTTCTCCAAGTGTACATAACCTATATCAGCCAAACTTCCAGAAGTTTTAATATCCGACGCTAAAAGCATATTTTTACATTTAGAAATAACAACGCTGACAAATCTACATTAGCAAAACATATTATTGATATTCAACATAGGCCCACAGTAAATAACCGTATGGAACCAAAACATTTTTGGGATGACAAAACTTGGCTTTGGTAATAAAAACAACACATACACAAAACTGCATTGGTTTAAATGAGCAAACTGATCTGACAGATTCCTATTTCTTGGAAACTTTTATTCATAATTAAACCCATCACACCTAATAGGTCTAACTATACTAAGAATATATGTAATAAGATGTACTGAGTTTATGTATGTCGAAATTTTTGTTAAATGGAAACTGCCTCTATTGATATTATTGTTGATTAGTTATTTTATTGTTATGATTGTTGTTATGGTTATTCTTCTTTGTTGTCATGTTAAATATTGACATGCAACACATAGACATTATTGTATGTGTCGTTTTGATTTTATTTTCAAAAAATGTTTTGATTAAATTACCCCAACGAATGTAACATAGTTGTCATAAATTCATTTTTTGTCTGTCTAACGATGTCGTAAAAGGCAAAACCGGCTACTGAAAAGAAAACAAATACCTGCTGAGCGAGTTAAGAGGTCTCTACATATGTTATTAGTTAAAATCTATTTACCCCTATTTAATTAACAGTGGTATTCGAAATTGCCGTCGTACAATCGAAATTACCATAACTTCATTTGTGTTTTACAGAAAGGAAGTGTCATCCAGGTGACACAAAGCAGGTGGACTGTAACACATGTTATTGCGGTGATAATGGAATTTGGATGTGCACTTTAAAAGGGTGTCTTGGGACAAATAACACACTTGGACATATTCAAAAAAGAGATGCTGGTAAATATTTTATACTTTTAAATATTTCTGCACTTTTGTAAATTGTTATTAATTAACAAACGAATTTTTAATAATGAAAATTAACTGCGTGCAACAATTAATTACTGGCGTGGTTTTTGACGCTATTGCCAATTTAAACACTTTTCACACCTTTCTTTAATTAGCAGCAGTCCCCTTGCAATCAAAGTGGACATTATGTTTTGTTTTGTTTTTAGACAAAGTGTGTAATCCAGGTGACACTAAACAAATGGACTGTAATAGATGTATTTGCGGTGATAATGGATTTTGGATGTGCACTTTAATGAGGTGCGTTGGACCAAAAACCACACTCGGGGATATTCAGAAAAGAGATGCTGGTAAATATTCCATACTGTTAAATATTTGAGTACATTTTCAGATTAGCGCAGTGTGAGCTTTTATATAATTTTTTCACCATTATGTTTAGTGCCACCTCTATATGCATAAACCATGAACATAATGTTTTGTTTTCAACCTCCGATGGGGTAACGAATCCTGAAGCGATTAGGCGTATTGGTCCGGATAAACAAAGTAAAAAGATTTATAAATATAAACTGTGAAACAAGCACAGAGAAATCAGGAACTCCTACTAAACGCCCCTGCCTGCCAACCTCTCGTTACTTTTCAGAATACCCCGGTTTCCCCTACTATCAGGTTACGGCGCTACAAAAGTCCAGAGGAAGAAAAAATCATCTATCAGCCGCCCCCAACCCTGACGAAGTCCGCAAACCGGCACTGGCACCTACTCCTTATTTCTTCCCGAAAGACACCCAGTTCGCAAAATTAAAATGCTAGTGGAAGGGAGAGTACATACATACTGTACCCTTGCAAAATCTGGATGGAAGGAGGAGCCTTCAACCAAACGCACTTGAGGCAATGAATTCAAAGGGAAGAGGATGTCCCCTCCAGTACGGTTACATTAAATGTTAATTGAAAAATAAACATTGCCCCGTAATCCTGATGTAGATTTTTGCCATTGAATGCAGACAGGGGCTGTCACCGTGTGTGCTGCAAAAGAAAAAAATGTTTTACATTTTTCTCAAGTGTCCTGTATGCTATTGTTTCATGTGCCAACACTGCTTCTCCAGCTCCTCGGCTTTTCCGAAATCCGAAATGGTCTTTGTGCAGAAACATGTCAATTTTGCTTTGCATTATATTTTTTACTATAATGTAAAATCTTCGCTGAATGACCCTATACACTTGTTGCCCTGTGTTGGTTGCACTGTTGCGTGTTTACCGTTTTTGGAATAGTAATATTTTTACTCTTTATAAACTTAGTGGGCAACTCTCCTGAGTTTTTTTATCAAAATGTTTGGATGGTTTTACTGATAATTTATCTAAACCATACATTTTGCCCCGTCTAAGTTCTTTGAGAGCTTTCTCAAATGCTTCACTTGAAGCGGGCGGGACCAAATCGTATTAGTTTATTTTCTATGCATCCTCTATATATAATTTACTTCACAATCAGGTTCGTCTCGGTGACATAACTCTTCTAGATACGTCTTCCAGTGTTCGGCAATGTCTTCTGTTCCTCTTAATGAATTTACATTGTTGTTCTTTGTGACGTTACTGATTCTTGGTGGCTTATATAGTTATCTTCCTCATTAGCTGCTAGTAAGGTGAATCCGACTATACGCGCTTCATGTAATTTTAGATTTCTTCACATTGTTTTGCTTTCACACATCTCTATGTGCTTATATATATATATATATATATATATATATATATATATATATATATATATATATATATATATATATATATATATATATATATATATAATTTGTTTATATTCGCTGTATGGTTCTTTGTTTTCTACCTTCTCCCCCTGTTACGTTCTTCTATAAGTTTTAGTATTTTTTATTTGGTCAACGGTTTCATTTGTTCTAGTTTTTTCTTGCCCAGTAATTTTTTTGTGACTGTCTTTGAACTGATCTTCATTTCAGTCAACGCAGATAAACGTTGTTTATTTCTGCATTTTTTAAGTTCCTTTACATTTTATTGTCTTGTGGTACTGCCTTTAATTTTTGCTCTATTTTTGCCCTCTACTTGTACCAAAATATACTTACCAAAGTTATTTCAAGTTTGGTTGTAATCTAGGAAAGCTGAATTGGCGCCTCTGGGGTTAACTCTTGGTTTACTTGACCAAGACATCATATATAATTGTTTATGGACACTTGGTACTTAACGTTATCTCTTGTTATTTCATGAACCTTTCGTAAGTATTTTGTAAAGTATTTTCCCGTTTAGTTGTCTAGCGGCTTCAAGAACTTGTCCAACCACATCATCAACGCATGTCCGAATTATTCCAATCGCATTAGTTCTAGTCTACATACCTGGCTAAGTAATCTATAATCGTTTTTTTAACGCTGAACCGTACCATCGGTCTAAAAATAGAATTGTCTAGTGTCTAGTGTTGGTGAGACAGTCGAATAGTTCGGATTCGAAATCCCTCCACTTGCTCTGAATGTACTTTCAGCTTCGTGGTTTGGGGCAGACGATACTTTAGGTCACTTAGTGAAACAGCCCGTGATAACCAAATACGTATTTCTCTAAAATGATTTAGGATGGACGGAACATATTGGGAGGAATTCTTTTGAATGGTAAACCAACAGTAAATTGCAACTGTTTGCAGGACGATCCTTTTTCTTCAGTTGCAAGCTTCACATGTCTGATTCAAAACTAAACATCGTCTTTACATTCCAACCAGTAAAAGCGATCTCACTTTATCAGGTATTTTAATTATGCAAAGGTTACCTGCGCTGTTACCATCAATTTCTTTATAACTCCTCCTCAAAGACGAAAAGGTTCCACTTTTTTTTTCTTTTACGTCCCTTCGTTTAGTGTTTTACAAAATTCAGTAATAAAATATAGCTCATGATTTTTAGAGAGTTCGAAAATGATAAGTAAGCCTTTACAATTAGGTGTTGCACTGAAGATCTCATTAAACTATGGATTACGTTTATTTTACAGCAATTATTTTGTTTCATGTCCTGCTTGATTTGTACTAGTTTACTTCTTAACTGACCAATTTTGTTATGTAATTTTCCTATTTGTTTATAAAATTTTTAAAAAGCGCTAGGACCTATTTCAACATTTCTACTTCCATCGTGTTCTGGGGCCTCAAGTAACAATTATTACAGAAACCTAAAATTAAAACAAAGATATAAGTTATTAAACTACTGAAAATAGCTACAAAACAGGATAACTACAAGATCTAATACAATCTGTGGTCTGTCAACTAAAACGTGAAAAACTATTTTACTTATATATGTACTACCATGTACTTAACGTTTTGACAATCTTTTAAACCGGCATAAATTATATTAATGTTACAACAATATCAGAGGTTCGAATCAGTTTTCTTTGGCAGTGTCTAAGTTCTAAGGTTAATAATGCTTGATACATGAATGATTTAAAACTAAAATCTCGGGACGCGGCAAGTGAGTTATGGTAGTGAATTTTTATTAAATGCTTCAAATTTGAATAACTCATTTTCTATAAACTTAAAAAGTTTAATTTTGGTACGTAGTAAGGTCTTTCCTCGGGCAAGATATGCACAAAATTTCATTAAAATAACTTTGTAATTTTCGGAGAAAAAAAATTATATATATATATATATATATATATATATATATATATATATATATATATATATATATATATATATATATATATATATATATATATATATATATATATCCGTCTGATAACTCAAAAAATAATTAACCGATTTCAATGAAACTCGGCAAGGCTGCGGCGGTTCAGGAGGGCCACTTGTTTGGTTAGCCCCTATTGGCGCCAACTACGCCCTCCATTAAAATATATATATATATATATATATATATATATATATATATATATATATATATATATATATATATATATATATATATATATATATATATATATATATATAAACATATAAAAATTGAAACTGACCCCGGATATAGGTTCTAGGGGTCTTAGTTCGCGCTCATTTAAAAAAAATTTGCAAAGTCTCACCATCGATACCTCTCTATTAGTGATTTTTTTAAATTAAAATTCACTAATATGATTTACCTGGTGTAATCTGGCAAAATCTGAATGACTCACCGAACCTGCGCAAATAGAGCAGTAGCTCTGAGTAGTGACTCAGGTTTCCTTTGACTTATTTAATTATTTCATAATTTTTCTTCTTACAGAAGCCGAATGCAAACCTGGAGAAAGTAAGCAAATCGACTGTAATTATTGTACATGTGGCAACAGTGGGCTATGGGCTTGTACTTATGCAAAATGTACCCAAGTAGATCCTAGCGAATTTGATATTCAGAAAAGAAGTACAGGTAACTAATAAATTCTGGAAAACAGAATCTATAATTACTTAGTTGGACTATGAAATAAAAACTTTTTTTATATTTTTTTGTAAATACAACACAAAACCAAAGTACTAAAATATTTTTGTACATGTATTTTTTTTGTAGAGCCAGAATGCAAACCTGGAGAAAATAAGCAAATCGACTGCAATTATTGTACGTGTGGCAATAGTGGAACATGGGCTTGTACCTACGCAAAATGTACCAACGTAGATGCTAGAGAATTTGATATTCAAAAAAGAAGTACAGGTAATAAAACAGGATTATATGTTTTTAGGTTTTTTTCACTTGAATTTGCCGACACCCCCACTCTTTCTCTCTCAGTTTACTTTTTTTGTATTTGCGGTTAACAATTAAAAATACTTGTTAGCGAATGTTTAAAAAAATGCTAAGGCCATAACTTTCGAACATCAAAATAATGTCTTCTAATGAGCGCGAGTTGATGCACACTTCGAGTAGTGTATAATGGTGCCCCAATTAACTCGTGCCATGCAGCAGCCTCCTGGTCTGAAAGACTTGGCAGCGTAACCTACAGAACAACATGGCCAATCATACAATATCTACAACCATCAAGATTCCCGTCATAAACATTTAATTCCAAAATTACATTTCTTTTAATGGCGGAACATACGTTACATTTCAGAAGTCTTCAAAGTTCTTTTTTTATACGACATGGGGATTTTTCCGGGCTCCAATAGTGACTATTATGTAGGTTACGCAGACCGGTTTTGGCAAATTTTGTTTTATCAGTTCATATTATATTTTGGTGAAGGTAGGATCCTCTTGTACTCGTGAGAATAATCATTGGCAGAACTCAACAGGACAATTTTAGTCTCCATTAAATTGGTATGGAATAGAGTTGCAGGCTTTCCATTCTTACTTCTTTAGTTTTAAGACTTAGGTGCACTAGATTTTTGTTCAGCTTGCCACATATACTTTTGAATATATGCTGTAGAATAACACGAAACGGTTAGCTAGCTCTTGGTTATCGAACTAAAGTTTGAGCTTTTTAATTTTGCCCCAGAATATATATTTAGGGCTATTTGGGAAAGGTTTCGCAAATATGCGACACATATCTTGTGAAAAATTATATGATATTCACCTTAAATAATGATTCGATTTAGAAAGTCATTATTGCCATATCTTCCAAATGAGAAAGCCATAATGATTTTTATTTAAGTGAGAGTAATAAAGAACAGTACTGTTTTTTTTTTTTTAAGTTAGAATCTGCCAAATCTGTCAACTGGTGTTTGTTCAGTATCAACCTTCCTGAAGGCGAAAACTTGACATTTCTAGGCGCAGGAAGCAAAAAATGGTTGTGTAAATTTTCGATTACTATTTCTTTTTTGTGGAATTATTTTAAAAAATATATGTTTACGAAACAGACATTTTCAGAACGTCGAACTGAAAACGTTGCACAAAAAATTTTCGGACAATGTTACCGTCCCCTTCTAAATATATTTGTTTAACAATTATTAAAAAATCAGCTGGTTGGTAGTTGGTAGTATGAGTATTGTAACTCGTTATTCTGACAAGTTAAAGGCGGTGGACGTACCGAACGGCGCCCCATTCTTCCAGGACAACTGCCTTCCAGCCTTTGTCATTTCATTAACTTTTAAATAAAGTTAAAGGCAAAGTGCTGATCATACATTATTAAAGCATCGCCAAATTAACGCTTCTTGCGATTGCGTACTAGATAACGCCGCGCTTACAAGAATTTTTGTAGATTCGAAACTTGGTAGACTCGTGAAAATCAAGCAGCATATGAAGCTACAGAGGGGTGATAATAAATTTTAAAAGGGGTGTCTGTTTCGTGGACTGAAGTGAAGATTGGAAACTGTGATGAGCACTGATAAGTACACTTGAAAAACCCAAATCACCACGACATCTTTTTAAAGACCTGATCGCTTCACTAACAAACGTCAGGTCTTTAAAAAGATGTGTTGGTGATTTAGATTCTGCAAGTGTACTTACGGTTGACTAATATTTTCATGAAACCTTAACAGGCTTTATTCTAATGAGATATAACTAGGGATACCCCCTTCTCGCAGAGGTTTATTTTTAAAATACACCAAGGACTGACAAACCGTAGAACATTTAACGATTGTATGTATCATCCTTAACCATTGAAATGTAACCTTGAACTGGAAGGGAACCCTAAAGAATGGCAGTTGTGGCAAATTTTTAACAGAAAGAGATGGGGCATTAAAGGTATTGTTATCTTTTCCTTGGTCACTAACCCTATGGCAATATTTACCTATGTCCATTTATCTTTATGACCTTAAAACTCTTCTTATCGTTACCAAACGTTTTAGTCTATGGATAAACCAAAAGCAGGTAGAAGAGTTGGAAAATTATACAAATATTACAAATGAACCTTTATCTATGCGTATATTCGACAGAGATAAGCACCCCTACTATTGTTTATCTCACTCGTGTCTCAGAAAATCGATATTGAAAGCACAGTCGGGTCCGTTCCAATTCAAGGACATTTTAATGTCCTTAAGGATCTTTAACGTGACCAACATTGCATGGACTCGGGACCGACAGCTTAACGTCCCTCCGAAGATAGGAACATGCAGACATTTAACTTCCTCAAATACAATGCCACAACCTTGGTTGATGTAAATTTTACAGTATGTGCTGAAAAAGAGAAAGGAGAACCGTGGGAGTCCAGCCCAGTACCCTTCGCTTCAGAGGCACACGTTATTATCACTGAACCACATTATGTACTTAATGTTTTAACAATATTTTATGCTGACACGAATTAATGATGTGTGTTACAATCTTATAAAAAGTACGAAGTACTTTTCTTTGGCAGTATTTTTATGAGAATGACAATACAGTACAGTAGTGTTCTAAGACGATGTTGCATATTGATTGTAATCTCGTTAGATGTGAATTAGTAAGCTAACCTGCACAAGTAGAATTACTGTTCAGTTTTTTGTAACATATTTAAGTACTTTATAATTAATCTTCTTAACAATTGAACTCACTTCTTTTCACAGAACCCGAATGCAAACCTGGAGATAGTAAGCAAATCGACTGTAATTCTTGTACATGTGGCAACAGTGGACTATGGGCTTGTACTTATGCAAAATGTATCACATTGGATAAAAGTGAATTTGGTATTCAAAAAAGAAGTACAGGTAATAATAAGATTTGTTTATTCTTTTTGTTAAGATTCTGTTCTCATTAAAGTTTTTCTTACTTTGCATTTGGAAAGTCGCGTTATTTTTTTAACTTTTTTGAATTCGTTGACACCCACTCAGACAGTTGAAATGTCGACACCATAGGGATCTCGAAAACTATAAACTATAAGAGATACACAGTTGATTAAAGTAGATAAATGTTGTATAGTTATAGAGGCTTCTCAGAAGTTTTTTTAGATTTACAAAAACATTCGTAGGTCACTAGAGATGGACAAAAATACTATAAGCTGTCATTTTTTCATTTTTTTTTATATGTTAAAAACCAGTTTGTGTATAGCTTTGAATTGTTATAAAGCGTCTTATTCGATTCTTGCGGTTTTCATGGCAATACCAGACAATATTTAATCGTATAAGCTTTTGAAACACCATAGTCAACTTTCTTTTCGGACCCCATATGAAATTTTGTCATCAGTTTCTAGAAAAAATGTTCTGCTTACAGTAATATATGACTTAATGGAGCTTTATTTTTGTTTATGTGACTTACTGACGCAATCAAAACAAAATATTTCTGCGATAAATGAAAATAAAATAGTACCAACGGCTGGCTCTTAGTAATTATTATTAATTGTAAAAAATGTGTTAAAATGAAGAAAATATACATATTTAAGTGAAATAATGGATGTATGGACTTTTTCTGTATTGTAAATAAAAATAAATCATATTTAAAACAGTAGGCAAATGCGTCACGTAAAACTGCTCCCTGGCGCCGGTGATTGGCCGGATCTGTATAGACGGTAGGTATATATAGGCCGTAGGTCTTCAGAAGGTTCAAATACCTTGGTGAGGTGACTTTAACACCCCCTGAAAATGTGTAAAATAGCCCACAAAAAGATAGTAGACTATATGACACGTCTGCACATTTTGAGCAACTATTATAAAAAAGCGTCTTACATAAAACATCCATCGTGGTCTCGTCGCTGAGAGGCCAAAAGCCAACACGATTCATTAAGCAATCTACAATCTACAATGTCTGATAAATGCACATTCTATAGGCTATAGGACAAACAACTTGTGTCTGAAAAGGAGGCGGCATAAAACTAAACTGAATTCAGTTTACGAATATCCATTTGAAGAACTATTTCTAAATTTCCATCAGGTTCTGATCCTTTTAATGTCAGATTTTCTATTGTGTGCTTAACAATGCAATATCTAAAAAGCTTTTTGAGGGATCGGCTCATTTGACACGAATAATTCGTTGATATATTGTTAAAAACTGTGTATAACGGTATTATCTGACCAGTTGTTACACATTTTCAACACAATTTCTGGAAACGTTCTGTTAAAAATCATTAAACTTAGGCTGAATTTCTAAACAAATGTTTTTTGGGTACAGGAGTGGAGAATGCATCATGCAGATCTCATTCACAACACCGTAGTGTGTGGGATATCGAGGTACTCTGGGCCTTTTTTTCTCCCTCAGAGCTCGTCCGCGGTTTTGCCGCCCCGATAGCACTGCAATTTGGTTTATTGTCCATGCCCTCAGTCTTTTTACTCCACCCATTCCAAAATCACTGCGCCTTGAACTAGTCTGCACAGCGATTGGTAGGGTGAAGTTTTATAATGCTAGACTGACCGTAGATCAGTTTTATTTTGCGGTCCAGAGCTTTACACTCGCAAAATAAGTGCTGGGCTGATTCATCCCTCGCCGCAGAGTCTGCATGCGAGGTCCCCCTAGCACCGCCCCATTTTATGCTGACGTTTCTTGGCGGCCATATGTCCCGTCAAGATACCTGTTATGTTTCTGAGCTGTCCTCTGCTAAGATTTAGCAGCTCCACAACTCTCTTTGAACTGGCTTTGTCAATTATCCTCTTGTTCTCCCGCACACATTGCAAGATGGCGTATATTTCGGCCTGAAAGACCGTGGCATGGGCTCCGAGGGAAATACTATGACCTTCGGTCCTTCCGAATAAACACCTGCCCCCGTCCCACGCTCCCCGCCGGATCCGTTCGTGAACCAGTCGAGCGCGTCCCGTGGTATGCCCGGCGTCTCTTTCCACTGTAAAGTTGTTTTCCCTGCAGATTCGCGGGCTCGCGAAGTCTGACTTCATTTCAATTATGAGCTCCTTCACTATCTCCTGAATGTTGCAGTGGCCCCTGAAACCTGGGTTGATCTTCAGTCTACCATTGTAGGCTAGTCTGTATAGTCCTAGCCTAGCGTCCCCCATAATAACCAAGTGTAGGGGGGGGGGTCAGATTCGGCAACACCTCCATGGCTGCTGTTGATGTTGAAGGCATGGCCCCAGGGAAGCCTAGACAAGCCATCCTTTGAATCTTGCCTAGTTTTTGTTTGACACTGGATTGTGTCACCTTAGGCCACCAGGCCAATGCCGCGTATGCCAACGATGGTCTGACCACCCTTGTGTACAGCCAGTGGGCCATATTGGTCTTAGTTCCCACGTTTTTCCATATAGCCACCTAGTGACGGCTAAGGTCATGACTGCCTTACGCAGTATTTTTTCAACGTGACCATTCCAGGTTAGCTTAGAGTCCAATACGACCCCAAGATATTTTACCTCCCTGTCCATTGGAATGTTTCCACCGTATAGAGTGAGAGTGCTGTGGCTCTCCGACTTCCTCCTCGTAAACGGTATGATGGTTGCATTCTCCGGGCTAACCCCGAGCACTTGTCCAACCGTCCACCCTTCCACCACTTTCAGTGCTGTCTGCATGCGCTCCCACACTGACTGTGTAACTTTTCCTCTGACTATGATGACAATGTCGTCCGCATAGTCCTGTATCTCATATCCTTCTCCCGACAGCCTCCCCAGCAGGCCATCCGTGACTAGGCACCAGAGCAAGGGAGACAGAACGCTCCCCAGCGGACACCCCGCCACGACCCTCGCCAACAGAGTCCCTCCCGCGAGTGAGGTGAACACCGCACTGTCCCTGAGCATGGAACCGATCCAGCTGCAGCAGGTCTCCTCTAATCCACGCTCCCTGACAGCTGCCAGAACCGATCCGAATGAGGTGTTGCTGAAGGCCACCTCTATATCTAGGAAGACCCACAGCGCCAGTTCCCTGTTCTCTAGCGCATTCTCCAGTTTCAGGATCAATTGGTGCGGTGCTATTTCTGTTGAGACTCCTGCTCTGTATGCATATTGTCTGCAGTGTAAGGGATATGATTCCAGTGTACCGCCCCTAATGCACCGGTCGAGCAGTTTTTCTACTGTTTTGAGAAAGACGGACATGAGACTTATTGGCCTCGGGGACTTTGCCTGGTCTGTTGGACGCCCAGGTTTAGGAATGAGTACAACCCTGGCCAGTCTCCAAGACCTCGGAATGTACCACAGAGCCAGGCTGGCCCTCTTAATGACGGTAAGCGCTGGCGCCAGTATATTTATTCCCTGTTGGAGCATGATGGGCATTATTCCATCGAATCCCGGGATTTGTATGGCTCAAAGCTGTTAATGGCCCATCTGGTTTTGCTCGAAGTAACCACCTCTTTAGCGACTGTCCAGTCTACTCTAGATGCCCGCCTATAAGGCGTCACTATTTCTGAGTGTTCCCTGCCCGGAGGTGATTAGTTTATTGTGTTACAGCCGGGGAAGTGCGCCTGGAGTAAAATTTCCATAGTTTCCTCCCCCAAGCTTGTAAAGCCTCCCGTGGATGTTCTAAGGGAGCCTATGTTGGTCGGACTGCCTTTGGACAGGATCTTGTGTAGTCGAGCACTCTCGGACGTGTTCTTCACTTCCTCGCAGTGCCTCCTCCACGACTCCTTCTTGGCGTTCCACCACAGGACGTTGCTGGTGGACGCCCTCATTTTCAGGGCGCAGTTGGCGTTATAGGCCGAGGTGATTGCGTCTCGCACTTGGGTCTATTGAATTGTCTATGGTACTCTTAACCCCCCGCAGTTCCACTCCTAGGTCTGCCCTGTAGGCTTCACAGTCCGCCTTGCGGGAGTCTCGGTACGATACCGTTTGTCTTTCGACTTTGGCGATTTCAAACTGTATGTATCTGTATGTATGTATGTATCTGTGGTCTGAGCTACTCACAGCCCAGTTCTTAACAAAGACACTCAGAAACTGGGTGGAAACTGTTAGATGTAAAACTTCTTCACGGCGTGTTGTGACGAAGGTCGGTTTGTTACATTTAATATGTCTACATTAAATTTCATAAAGATTTTTAAAAGTGCCTTACCCCTAGAATTTATATCCGAGTTTCCCCACAACTCATGATGCGCGTTCGCATCCATACCGATGATGGTCTGCCATCCACCTGCTCTGCTATCCACCATCAGCTGCTCCAATTCCTTGGGTGGAGGAGGGTCCGTGCTGTCCCCTGGCGGTCAATTATTTTTTGAGTTATCGGTACGATATATATATATATATATATATATATATATATATATATATATATATATATATATATATATATATATATATACATTCTCGTGAAATTAATTCAGGGTCCATGAGTTGTTCACAAGGAAAATAATCGCATTACTGTACCAGTAAACTTCTGAAACCTTATTTGACTGAAGTTTTTACGAAAAAATAACTATTTTCACCAGATCACCCCCCATTGATCTCCTACCACTGGAAGCGATCTTACCCAAAAACAATTCGAAGCGTTTGTTTGTCGGGTGCTAACTGGATACCAAATTTGAAGATTGTATTTCAGTTCAGGCATCGACAGGCCGACCGACACACACAAAAAATGTTGTTCCAGAATCAAGTTTACTATATTCTTGGAAGCTTTTTACGCCATTTTAGCAAAAAATCGTAGTTTCTGTCACCGATATTCCACCCCACACATTCAACACCTAATTTAATTTCAGCACAGAATACCAGTTGCTTTATGAAATTGAAACTTTTCTAATAAACAAACCATAAAACGTTATATTACTCAATTTTTGACGAAAAAAAATGTCAATTTTCACCAAATCACCCCTATTCATCCCCTACCCCTCTTGGAGAGATTTTACACAAAAACAATTCGAACCGTTCGTTTGACGGGTGCTAACTGTATACCAAATTTGAAGACGATATCTCAATTCGTTCTAAAGTTATCGAGGCTCCAAACAGACAAACATACAGACCTACAGACAAATAAAATTCTCGCCCCAAATCATGTTTTCTGTATGTTTTGACACTTTTTACGACATTTAAGCGAAAAAAAAAATGAAATTTTTGTCGCCAATACCACACGTGATGATGTGGAATTAATAAGTGCCTATAACTCAATTTTTTATAAAGCTAGAAACTTCCAACTTAGTATGTACAAGTCTCTATAAACGCAACTTTTCTTCAGAATCTTATTAAAATAACTTTTTATTTTTGAAGATACAGAAATTTTTGCCAATTCAATCGAAAAAAAAATCCAAAATGAAGAGGTTTTTTCTCAAAATAAATTTCTATTGCCCGGAATTTTCTTATTTTTTTATGCTTTGAAATTTTTTTAGTTTTACAGAACATCAAAGAAGGCGGCATAAAACTAAACTAAATTCAGTTTACAAATATCCATTTGAAGAACTATTTCTAAAATTCTATCAGGTTCTGATGCCCTTTTAATGTTAGATTTTCTATTGTGTGCTTAACAATGTTATATATAAAAAGCTTTTTGTGTAATCGGCTCATTTGACACGAATAATTCGTCGATATATTGTTAAAAAACTGTGTATAAAGGTATTATCTGACCAGTTGTTACCCCTTTTCAACACAATTTCTGGAAACGTTCTGTTACAAATCATTAAACTTAGGCCGAATTTCTAGACAAATATTTTTTGGGTACTGGAGTGGAGAATGCATCATGCAGATCTCATTCACAACACCGTAGTGTGTGGGATATCGAGGTACTTTGGGACTCTTACCCACTAAACTCCGCTCCCTGTAGTATCGGACCGTAGGCCATACCTCCGTCAGAAAGATTTCACACAGTGACGTTTGGGTTTGAATGTTTCCATTCTGTTTTTGCTTCGGGGGCGTTATCGGGTAAGTATAAGCTTTGGACGCTTATGCTTATGTGGAAGTTGCTCATCGTAGTCGGTGGCACTACGAAGAGCATTTGGATGAGAAGCGGATTTTGCGAACTCAGTGGTGGATAGTCCAGTTAAAAACTCAAGTATCGAAGGTATTTTCAGATCAGAGTGAATCTGATTGTGGTTTGGCAAACCATGGCGCTCTGGTAACCATTGTCAGAATTTTATTCTGGATAATTTGACAGGTCTTGATGTTTGTGTCGGCCGCGGTAGCCGGCCCATGCAGGGATGGATAGTTCAGAGCTGGCCCGATAATGAATTTGTACATGAGCAGTTTATTGTTCATGGACAATTTGGAATTTCGGTTAGGAAGTGGACAGAACTTCGAGATGACCATCGAAGCTTTCCGTCGAGCATGTTGGTCATGGGGGCGCCATGTTAAGCGTAAGTTTAAACATTTATCGGAGTTTGTGGCTGAATATTATTTCCTATACCAGCCTTGCAGCTCGTCTATGGCGGTCTGTAGGCGTTCCGTTATTGTTTTCGGCTGACTGCAGCTGCTGAGGAGGGTAGTGTCGTCTGCGTAGAGTGCGTATGTCACGCTTAGGGGCGATTCAGTATGTCGACGACAATATATATTGTACAGCAGAGGGCAGAAAGCAGAACCCTGCGAGAGGCCAGCCCTGGCTGTGTAGGCTCTAGATCTGGTTGCCAGATATTTGGCCTGGAACTTAATCTGTTGCAGGTATGACCTGATTAGCAGAATCAGGGGGAGAGGATAATTAAACGAGATAACTTTGTATAGGATGCCCGCATGCCAAACCCTGTCGAAGGCTTGAGCAATGTCGAGAAATATTGCATCAATTGACTTGTTTTTGTTTAATCTTTCGATGATGTTTTCTACCACACGAAGGACTTGGTGTGTGGTGGAGTGCTGGTGCCTGAAACCGAATTGTTGGTCAGTAAAAATATGGTTCTCAGAGGTGAATGAGGCTAGCCTTTTCTGAATTAGTTTTTCGGCGATTTTTCCGAATGGCTAATCGGCTAATGGGCCTGTAGTTCAGGGAACAGAGGAACAGAGGATCCTAGCTGGGTTTTGGGATATTGAAAATGTTGACAAATTTCCACACATTTTTGGTGTATTCAAGTACCTGCATTTGCAAAGATCTATCGTATTGTGTAGTCTAGTGACATTTCCACTAATTTACCCACATACAGACAAATGTCATAAATTAGTTTACTACGAATCGCAACAGTCCACCACACAATCAAAAATTCTGATTCCCCTTTAAAATTGGTTCTACCAAGACTGATATAATTAAATTTGTACTCGTTTTTCACTCTTTTATTTTCTTTTATTTCTATACAATAGAAACTAATTAAGATTTTCATTTTCATAGCTGGTGAAGTTACAACAGACCTTGTAAACACACCTTGTGCCCCTGATGATTACTTCACAGTTGATTGCAACACCTGCTATTGTAACATTGAAAAAACTGGATACTTGTGCACCCAAAACATCTGCACACAATTTTTGAATGGCACTGAAAATACCAACAGTTCAACTACAGATATCACTGAATCAGTCACAACTTATTTAAGTTCGACTACAACTTCGTCTGTCAGTTCTCTAAATACAACGGTTCTAGAGGTTAATTCTAGCCCCCCGAGTCGCTTTGAGGTTCTAGCCAATGTGACATCCCAGGATGTTCAAGAAATTCTCAGTGAAGTTGTTGCAAATTCAACTTCAAGCAGTGATGATACATTAACAAGTGAAGCATCTACTGTTAATATTGAACACATGATTAATAATGATAGTAATATAAACAAGACTGAAGTTGTGTCACACTTGGATACAGAAAATTTCACCCAGTCTACTGTCATAGATGTTTAAAAATCACAAAGGTAAATACTTTTAATAGTCTTTAACCCAAACAAATTCTATTTATGCATGCGTTTTATTGTCCTTTATTTAAAAAGACCCTGTTTTTCGGCTAACGCCAATTACTAAGACCAGGTTGTAGTTTCACTTTATTACTGAAAATTAGTAATTTTTCAAAGCCCTTTTTCTGGAATGACGGAAAAACCTGTCAGCCTTCCCAAATGAGATTGCAAACGAAAGGAAATCTTCTACACTCTCTATTAATGATATATTACCCTCACTAAATATTAGGCTGCAGTTTAATGACGCCGAAAGGAAATCAATATCTTAAAGAAAGTAAAGTGTGGATAGGGGCATTTACACCCAATAAGTAACTAACTATCAGTTATATCACCCTGTGGGTTTCTTGCAACCACTGATCTTGTGAGTCTATTTCAGCCGACACCATTATATCATTTTCTTAATATTTTTATTGCCGTACTCTCTTTTGGTCCGTGGTTTAATTTATTTTTTATTGTCGTAAACAAATAATGTGATTTTCTGTGATAATATCTATTACTCGGGCGCCAGCGATATAATTTATCATTAGAGGCAGTGGACGCTCTGCCAGGGAGGTTTACCGATTAGTTACATGTCCTTACTAAACTACTGGATGTAGTGCAGCTTAGGTCAAGGTCCAGTGGAGATATTCGAGTCGAACTGAACCTAAGGGAAGAATAAAATACTGCCTTCGGTAGCTAATATGTTAGACGCGGCTGTGAGGATTAGTAACTCGTTGTCTATTTACAATTTTTATTTACACGTTGCTTAGGGAAATATTTACAAAAGTAATTGAAATTAAAAGAGACTCGTAATTAAAACAAAACGTTAGTCGATTGTCGGAGAAATAAAAATCAAAATAAACTGCAATACAGTAGAGAATAGATTACGTACGCGGTGATAGGCGAAGCAGAGGATAGATGTGGGGTGTATCTAATACTTTAAAGTGGGACAAGCAAATAGTAAAACAATTCGCAAGCGGCAGTCGGACCTCGCAAATAAAACAAACATGAAACTTGCAACGGTGTTACAGGTGAACTCTCAGCAAAAACTGGCCTCCCCATCCGCTGGCAAGGCGACCTGTCGGTCAAGCTTCGTGTCGGCCGTTCTTCAGCGCATGCCGCTGGGTGTGCGAAATGGAGGACAAAGATTCCGTAACGGGTACAAACGAGTGACAACATCGTAACCAGCACGATACCAACTAGAAGAGGCATATTTCAAGGTGGCCCGCTAAGCCCATTGTGGTTCTGCCTCGCATTGAATCCACTATCAAACCACCTGAACTCCACCAGGTATGGCTTCACTATAAAAAGCAATGGCAGCGAACAAATGAGGCTAAATCATCTGTTGTATATGGATTATCTTAAGCTGATTGCCTCCACAAAGAACCACCTGGAACTACTTCTTAAAATCGTGGAAGGGTTTTCCAGAAATATTGACATGCAGTTCGGGCTCGACAAATGTCGCACCTTATGTGTAGTCATAAGGTATATCCAACCAGGTGTATATGAAATGCAGAATGGTCCTGAAAATTGCCTCGATGGATGTAAAAGAGTGTCATAAATACCTGGGAATACAGCAAGCGAGGAAAATAAACCACTCGGTAATGCAGAACGATCTGACAAATGAGTTTACGAAACGAGTAAACCAGGTGGTGCGATCACATCTTAACAGCAAGAACCTGACTAAAGCTCTGAATACATATGCATGTTCTGCACTTAGCTACTCATTTGGTATTGTGAACTGGAGTAAAACGGACATCGAAAATCTACAACGGAAGGTGCGAACACTCCTAACAAAATCCAAAAAGCATCACCCCGGGGTGCTATCGAGCGAGTAACCCTACCTAGAGACCAAGGTGGCAGAGGAGTGGTGGATATTGGTAAACTGTTGGACCAGCAGATAGTGAGCCTGCGTACATATTTCCATCAGCAGGCACGTACTTCTGAACTACACCGTGCCATATGCGAGGCAGATGATTCAATACCGCTACAATAAAAAAGTGAAATACAAAGCAACCATCCGACTGATCAGGACAAGCTGCAATCTTGGATGCAGAAACCTCTCCATTGGCGACATCTGAATGAGACCTCCCAGGCACATGTTGACAAATTGACGTCGAACTGCTGGTTTGTGTCCGGGCAGGTGTTTCCAGAGATAGAGGGGTTTTTGCTGGCCATACAAGATCAGGTCATCCCAGCAAGAAACTACCTGAAGTATATAACTGGAGATAACTCGGTCCAAGATGACAAATGTAGATTTGGGTGTCAGTCATCAGAAACTATCCAGCACGTCACCGAAGGATGTCAAGCGTTTGCTGCAACAGATTATAAAGAGAGGCACGACGCAGTTGCCAAAATACTACTGGCTCTGAAACTGTGACTTTTAAATCTTAGTAAGGTGCCCTACTATAGATAGACTTCTGAGCCTGTTCTAGAGAACTCAGGATACATGTTGTACTGGGATCGGACCGTGCTCACAGACAAACGAGTTGCCCACAACAGGCCAGATATAATAATAGTGGATAATTCCAGCAACCAAGTGATTGATGTGGCCATTCCAAATACTAATAATCTAGAGATAAAGTACAACGAGAAGACCATTAAGTACAGAGACCTAGAGATACAACTAAAGAGACAGTGAAGGGCAGATAGTGTCCGAGTTATTCCAATAGTCATGTCGTCTACTGATGTGATTCCTAAGAATTTTCGAGAGAACATTAAGAGGCTGGATCTTGGAGAGCATCTTTATAAGGTTATGCAGAAGGCGGTAATACTTGCAACTGCCCACAGCGTGCGGAGATTTTTGGGAAATGAGGATGTGTTGCGTTGTCGTTCAGGACCCGATAACTTGGAAAGGGCTTCATCTGAGCTCAGTCCCTTTGGTATCTGGGATGAGTGAATGTTCCCCTTTGTGCGAGTGTGGAAGCCCTTCAGGCTTAAGTCGATAATAATAATAAACTTAATTGACTCAAATATGAGACAAATGCCCACTATACACCTATATATAGAAAAATAAAAGAACAAAACTCTATTTATGAACAGAATATTAAAACTGAGTGCACAAATAAAATATGTCTGAAACAATGCCTGCTTATAGTAGTGCAGACAATCAAAGTATATAAAAGCGCGTGTATGAATTTAAAATATTAAACACGGTGTATAAATAAAATATAAATAATAATACAAAAAGTGTAAAATATTAAATACAAAACTTTAAACATATTAAAATTATATATATATATATATATATATATATATATATATATATATATATATATATATATATATATATATATATATATATATATATATATAGATAAAATATAAATAAGTATATAAAATTGTAAAATATTAAACACTAAATATTAAACATATTAAAATTGCATGTATAGATTAAAAAAACTCGGGACGCAGCAAGTGCGTTATGGTAGTGAATTTTCTTAAATATGTTTTTATTGCAAATATGTCTGTTTTCTTTTTATTTAAGAAAGCAGGCATCAATTTTGGTTACCAGTATAACCTATGTAGTAAAAACAATGTGCCATGTTTCATAAAAATAACTGTATTGTGTGAAAATGTGCAAGATTTTCCAAAAGTAAACTCAAAGTGTTCCCACAAAAACTCGTTTCTTGGTCAACCTTATAGGTTAATAGCAAATTCGGCTATTCAAATATGAAGCATTTGATCAAAACTCGCTACCATAACGCACTTGCTGCATCCAGAATTTCTTTTCTTACAAACATGCATTATATTTCGATGGAAAATGCAAAAATGCAATAACATAAGGCATGTTTGATTAAAAAAAAAATAAGAAAATTTGTATCACCAACGACTTATGGGCCACCCTATGAGTGTAGAAATATTTTTTTAAGATGTAGCTCAAGACACCCTATAATTAATATATAATTTTTTTTTTCATATCTTGTATAATAACGGATATATTGAGCTTTATTGATTTTTTACGAAAATTCGACAAAAATTATATAGGTACCATTAAACGATAAACTTTATAGCTAAGGCTACTGCCAAGCGTCAGAGAAAGGGTCTATTTTAAATTAATTTTCTGGAAATATTTTAGTAAAATGAAGGACAATGACGGTTGAAACTAAGACTTCAGGGTTTGTAAATCATTCTTCTTGAGACATTTTCTTTCCATAGCCCGTACTAGATTCAAGTTCTTTGCCTAAATGTTGCCAATTTTTGACGTTTTAAATCGCAACTTTGACATTTTGAGGAAAATCCCAATAATTTTTTATTTAAATGCCTATAACTTTTTTGTCTTTTGATCTACAGAGCTAAATTTTGGTAGGTGGCTTACGTATAATGATATAAATCCGTGCACCAAATTTGGTTGCCCTTACTTTGTTAATTTTGGAGATATAAATTTTTTACAATTTTTTTCGAAAGAAAACTCAAAATTTTCCGGGAAAACCTTGGCCGATTTTCCTGACTAACGAACTTATCCAAGCCATATGTAAAAGGAAGGTACTCACCAAATTTAATCAAAATCGGCCCATAATTTTTTGAGTTATCGGTGTGATACATATATATATATATATATATATATATATATATATATATATATATATATATATATATATATATAAATATATATATATATATATATATATATATATATATATGTATATATATATATATATATATATATATATATATATATATATATATATATATATATATATATAAACATATAAAAATTGAAACTGACCCCGGATATGTGTTCTGGGGGGCCTAATTAGCGGTCATTTGAAGAAATTTTTTCAAAATTCAAAAGTCGGGATCTCCTCATGAGTGAATTTTTTTAAGAAAATTCACTAATAACTAAAAAGATAAAAACCTCGCCAAACACAAACAGAAAAATCTAAAATATTATGTATTAAAAGAATGCCTTGTTTAGAGTGCGTCTAAGCCAAAATATACTGCAGATCGGTAGCATTGAAATACTCGTCCATATCGTAGATGGCTTTTTGCAACAGGTATTTGTGTAACTTTGTTTTCAGCTTTGGCATAGGTAACTGTCTTACTTCAACTGGCAGCTGATTAAATATTGTTATAATATTATATCTTGCATTTCTCTGCAACCTAGTCAGGCGTGTGTGGGGTTGTACCAAGTCATCTCTCTTGCGCAAGGGGTAAGTGTGCTGTTGTTCATAGTGAACAAAGAGATCACCATTTTCCTTCACAAACTTGACACATTCAATGATATACGGCGAATAGTAGGTGAGAATATTTCCCGATATAAAGCAGCTTCTGCAGCTTTCAGTTGATTGCAAACTGAAAATTCTCTTTATAAATTTTTTTGTACTCGGAAGACACTGCCTACCTCCACCGAACCATCCCATATAATCATACCATATCGGATGCAAGACTCTACTAGCACATAGTAAGCTGTTAGGGCTGCTTTCCTGGACACCAAGTAAGCTATCGATCCCAGAATGTAGGTTAGTTTAGAAATTTTGTTCACTACTTGACAAGCATGCTCTTTCCAATCCAGTCTCGCATCCAAATGCAAACCCAAAAATTGTAAGGTGTACTTGGTGCTTACCGCAGTATTGTTGAGCTTTATTTCCACCATATCAGTAGGTATGCCCACCGAACTAAATTTTATCATGTTGGTTTTATCCATGTTTAATTTCAAATTATTACTCGAGAACAAGGACTCTAATTCACAAAACTTACCGTCACATCAAGTAACCTGTGTTGCTTTACATTTCGACATATTACACACGTATCATCGGCATATAGTCCCACCTTGCTTATTAAATACTGTGGCAGGTCATTCGTATAAATTATAAAAAATGTGGGCTGTATTATGGAGTCTTATGGAACTCCTCTTATTACTGTTTCATAATCTGACCTGACTGACTTCCCACTTAGACTGCTAGGGCATGAGATACGCTGCCTTCTTCCTATTAGGTAGGACGCTAAAAATGATAAGGTCACACCTCTCACACAATATTTTTCAAGCTTTCCAAGCAACATGTCGTGGTCAACTGAATCAAAAGCTTTACTAGATCCAAGAAAGCTCCCACAACTTCATGTCTGTCATTAACAACTTCAAATATCTTACAAATTAATTGATACATTGCTCGGGAGGTTGTGTTTCCTTTGCGGTAAGCATTATGTGACTTAGTTAACAGTTTATTCGTCTCAAAAAAGGCCATTAGTCTCTTGTTTATGATCTTCTCAAATATTTTCGATAAGTTTGGAAGCAAGGCTATCTGTCTGTAGTTAATAGAATCTGCGATATCTCCTTTTTATATAAGACTGTTATTTCAGCTAATTTCAGTTAGTCAGGAAATATTCTTGTCGACATACTTAAGTTTATAATATGCGCAAGAGGTTCCGCTATTACACATGCAGCTCTTTTTAAGAGAGTTACCGGTATTTCGTCATGACTTACCGAGTTTGTGTTTTTAAACTTATGGCGGTATTATAGACTTCTGAGGAATCTGTGGGGTAAAGAAATATAATTCTTTCATTCACGGCAACATTTTGTCCAGAGGTTGTCCTGGGACAACTTGAGCCTATTCCAATGTAAAGTTTGTTGACTTGATTTAAGCTATGCTTCTCTCCTTCGCCATTATGTATACATTGTTGGAATGATCTATTTTGAGGAGGTTTTCGCCCAGTACTATGATTTATAAGTTGGCACATTGTTTTTATTTTATTCTCAGAGTTCTCAATCCATCTTTCATGGGACAGTTTCTGGGCCTTGACTACTTCTCTTTTCAAAGAGCTACTATACCGATTGTAGCTTTCTCTACTGACATTGCCCTCAATCATTAATGTATATAAAGTCCTTTTTGTCTCACATGATGCACGTATTTCCGGCGTAATCGATGAGCAACATGTTTTCTGTCTCATCCGCACTTCTTTATTCTGAAAGACTGTGTTCAGACAGGAAGAGATGATTTCAGAGAAATTGTCATATGCTCTATTAGCATCTTCTTCTCTATAGACTTCCTCACAAGCATTGTTTGACAAGTATTCTACATAGCTCCCAATTCCTTTCTCGGAGTATTGCTAGTAACCTTACCTATTTCCAGCATTTGTCCCATGTGGTCAGATATAGTTATATTGATGACACGACTCCGAGGCACTGGATGTTGTTTGACGAAGATGTTATCGATCAGCGAGATCTTGTTGTGGGGTATTCTAGTTGGCTCAAGTACAGTTTGACCAAAGCAATAGGATGTCATTAAATTGACAAAGCAATTGACTTCGGCTCCCTAGGTACCTTCTGTCTCCAGAAAATTCAAATTAAAATCGCCGCACACTACTACTGACTTTTAACGGTGATGCGAGACGAAATCAAAAAGTACAGAATTCGTGTTTGAGACTTATATTTAGCATTCGGCATCCTCACGGAAATTATAATAAGCTAAAAGAAATAAAGTGGCATATAAGGGAATTCTATTATCCACAATCCTAACTTATGAAGGAAGGATATTTTAATCCTTCCGAAACATGAAAAACAGTTTTTTGTGATTTTGTTTTGTTTTTAGATACGATGTGTGTATCGGCCGCAGCGGCCCATGCAGGAAATGCATAGGTCAAAGCTGGCCGAATTATGACTTTGTACATAAGCAGTTTATTGTCCACGGACAATTTGGAATTTCTGTTAAGAAGTGGAAATAACTTCGAGATGAACATCGAAGCTTTCCGTCGGGCATATTGGACATGGGGGTACAATGATAAGCGTTTGTCGAGGAAAACCTCGAGGTATTTGGCGGAGTCGTGCCAGGGAATTAAACTGTTGCCTAATGACACGTGTTTTTAGGATTGTTATTTCAAGGAGAAAGGTGGTGTTCGACAAGATTGTTATGTCTATCACGTCGGGTCAACCCACACTGACGAAGTGTATGGGTCTTGTAGTAGCGTCAACCATGCAGTTTGCATGGTTGTCTACATAGGATTGGAGAATTTTCCCATTGAAATTGACATTACGAGAATGCAAATTGGGGTGTTTGGAATTTAAATCGCCAGCCATTATTATGGATTGGTTGGTAACGAATAAGAGGTTTAAGTCGGCGTCTAGAACTATCTTCTGTTGAGGATTATATGCAGAAATGAGCTTTATTGGGACTGCAGAGAAAGTATTGACTACGATTTGTGTAGTCTCGATTTGCAGCTCTAGCGTACTGAGAGGGTGATGGTCAATATTTGTTTTAACATACACTGCCGTGGCGCCACCTTTGCAAGTCATACGGTGATTGCGGTACAATGTATAGTTGGACAGTTTCGGATTGGTTGGGAGACGCATGTTGGTTTCCTGGACTAGAATAACGTCCAGTGTTAAACGTTGGGTGAATTCTTGGAGCTCATTTCTTTTGCAGGCTAGTCCGTCTGCATTCCAGGATGCAACCTCCAGGGATGTGGCTTTCTTCGATAAGACATTTACTTCTGGAAGATTAACACGATGTCAGGGATGTGATCAACATCAGCAGATCAGGGGAGGTTTCAGGACTTTCCCCGCGACCAATATCAGCTGTGTGAAATTGATCGAGGTAATGAGGGACAGTGCGTTGGAGAGGTCTATGGAGGGAGCTGCATTTGCATGGGAAGCAGCTTTTGCAGAGGGAGCTGTATGCGGCTTGGAGGTTGTCTGTTTCGGGACTGTTGTGGATTGTGCGTAACGGGAAGGTCCAATGGCACCCGCATAGGAAATTTGCGGCTTCCTTTGCGAGGTCTGCTTATTGGGTTTGGGAACTTTGGGAGAGCCTTTGTAGTTGGCGGTGAGACCCTTGTCGCGATTGCAGCAGGTTGGGTCGACACCTAGAGGTTTTTTGCACTCCACAGTCAAATGGGGGCCGCTGCATTTTAGGCAGCGGGGGTCGCCCTTACAAGACTGTTGGGACTGACCAAACCTTTGGCAACGATGGCCTTGGTTCGGTAGGGACTTTTTGTGTAGCGACTCCACCCTAACGATGAGGCCGCACACAATTTTGACGAGGAAGATTGACTTTTCGGACTTAGGAAGGTTTGTCATGATGAGGGGCATGGGGATTTTTTTGTTGTCTTTGCCTCTGCGAAGCATTCGATGGAAACCCTGAGCGGTAATGTCTTTTTCGACGTCTTCGATAGTGATGAATTCGCAGACTCTCTTGGGGACAATTTTTAATTCTTTGTCGTCCTGGAGCTTTAAGGAATGATATTGAAGTTGTAGGTTATCCATGACTTTGCTGGTCTGTCTGAAGTCAGTAGCTGAAGTCAAGTGAATTCTTACGAAATCTGTAATATTCTTAGCCTTGACACAGCTAATGTTTTGATGGGTAAAGTGATTGGAGAGATAGGTTCACTTTTCCTTATTGTGGAGGAATATCGGAGGCGGGAGGGTTGATTTGGGAGCAGAGTGAGCGCTTTTTAGTTTTAGAGGGCGGCTGTGAAGGGCCGGCACGCTCGGGCTGAGCAGCGGAAACTGGAGTGGTCATTGAGGATGGGGATGAGGATGGTTCAGCCGCTAAATCGGTTATAAAAGTCGCCTTAAGGTCTGGGGAGAGGGAACGGAAAGGTTCAATAAGCTTCTGGAGTCGCGTAGAGAGCCTATCGAGGATAGCCATGTTTTCCATGGCTATAGCGGCAGATGGGGGAGCTACGTACTACCCCTCTAGCGGGATTTACCCATAGGAAGTGGTCTTATCGCTTTAGGGTGTCCGGCAACGTTAACCGGGGTAAGGCGAATACTGTATCCAAAAGAGACGAGATTAATCGACCGTGAAATGTACAGGCGGTTACCTATAATTGACGGTCCGCCGTGACAACGGCAGTAACGTCTGTGGTAAAATTACCACTGAATCATATGAACTCTCGATCACAACATTCGTTGCTAGTACCGAGTATAGGACGCTTTACCCACAACAAAGTTGGCGGAGTCTTACCTAGGCGCTGACGTGGCTGCGGCTGCACCGTGAACTACGCTGGCTCTCCACGGACCTCTGCTGGATGCGAGATCTGACTTGCGACTTAACTTTACGCTTAAGACGTTAAGCTTTTTTAAACAATATTTATTGAACTATTACATAACTAACATATAAATTACAATAATAAAATAATAAGATATTAACGTATGATACTAATAAAATACAATATACTGCAACACGTTATCGGTAACAAAACGTTCACCTTAATAGTTTTATTAAAATTCGTTATTTTGATTTATGGTTGCTTTTTATGATTTTTATGTAAGACGGTTTTTCTGAATTTCTTCGTGTTATTGATTTAGGATTTATCTGTAATTATTCTAATCAATTATGTAGGGTTTATTTGTCCATTTGAGTTTAATGTTATAGTGAGATGTCGGTATTTTAATTACTTGTTGCGATTATTGTATTTCAGTGTTACTAATGTGTTTTTGTCTTATTAGTCAATATCTTACGTCATGTCTCCTTTGTCGTTTATCCGATCATTGGGATTCGACCTAGCTAAGTGATATAATTCGATTGTTTGTTTAATTTATTTAGTAGGAACGGGATTCTTTTATTACGATATTCGTAGGTTCTAATAAAAGTTTTAATTTTGTGTTTTATTTTTGAAAAAAAAAAGAACTTGTCTTTCATTTTTAAATATGTCTCTTCTGCGTTCTTATGATTTATTTTTCCCTCGTGGATGAGTACGATTGTTTCTTTAATTTTGTTTCTATCCAGTTTGGCCTCGTCGACATTGTTGATCATGGACTGATTGTTAATAATAATGGGATTTAATTCCGACTTATAAACTCTATCGGTTGTGAAATTTCTTCCGTTTTTGAATTTGTGAAATTGACTGTTTATTTATATAGTCTTGCTTATTTTACCCAATTTTACACGTATTGATTTGGGCCAAAAGTTCATCATCTCTTAGTTCTCTATAACAATCATGAAATTTAATTAAATTGTTACTTAATGTATTATTTTGTGTGGTCCCCGTATGCCTCACTTTGCTAGGAATAATAACCTTGTTACAATGTGCTTTTGTAACGGGCATTAACTTTTCAGTTTTAACTGTCTGGTTTGTCATATTACGTTTCGTACACAATGAATATACTCAACTTCTTGCTGAGACTTATTATGCCTGTGGGCGGAGTCGACGTAATTCGTTCGTTCACATTCACCTACTGGGCTTATAAAATTTGCTGGTTTGCTATATGTTTTCAAGTTCAGCTTGTTTATTCCTTCATAGCTTCATTATAATTACAACTACTACTACTACCCTGTTACATTATTTTGTTCGTTATTAATTTGGACATTTAAATGGTTTATTTTCAATTTGTCTAAAGATGAGCCATGTACGTTGGCGTTACCCCATTCCTGACTATTTTTTCTGGCTACATCCTTTATTTAAAATTACTTTTACAGTACTAAGTGCATTATTTACTTGAAAGTTTAAATGATTAATATCCACTATTTGTTGTCCGTTGACTGACTGGCTAGTGGAAAATTTTGATGGTTTTCATGATATTTTTCTGCTATAGATAATTTGATTCATTTTATTATAATTTGTCTGGTCATTATAAAAATCTGATAAAGGTAATTTGCCATTATAAATTTCAGTGTTGTGCAATTGTTCCCTATTTGTTTGGAGTAAATCTCTCCTAAATTGTGTCGGATTTTACTGACTAAATCTAGAATTCTAACTACTTGTTTCCATCGTTTCTGGATATTTTCTATTATTTGGGCTATTTGGATTATAATTGGGACGCCTGAATTGGTTTGACTGGGCATTTTATCTAGGTATCTGTTAGAAATTAGGTCTCTTTTGATTAGTTTGACTGTTATTTTGGTTATTTTGATTATAGGGTCTAAAGTTTGGCTGGAAAGGCCTTTGAAATTGTATATTACTAAAATTAGGTGTTTGTTGTCTCTAATAAAACCGTCATTGTTTTCCGTCATGTTTATGTGTGTGATATTGCTGTTTATGTAACGCATTGTCTCTATAGTCACAGTTTTCTTCCGCCTATATGGACTTTAAAGTCTGTTCAATGCTCGGTGGGTTAGTTGACCTTAACACTATTCCTAGCGGATTGCGTAATCCTCTCAAGAATGCCTTAATGTTTGTTGTTGGTATATTCTCAGTTTCAGCGCTCGAATGGCTACATTGTTCTCGTTCGATATAAGTTTTGAAATTAATAACTGCTCTATATGTCTACACCGATTACTGAATGCTAATGCACCTTCGTTTTGTTTTTGCTTTAACTGTAACAGGTCTCCTAATAAACTCGTATCATCTCTTTGGTTAGTGAAATTTGGCATTATAGCTTGTCTAAAATCGATCCACGAATTAATGATTTTAGTATTTATAATTCATCTTGCTTGCCCTGTCTGCACAAAGTTTAATAAAATTATTTAGGTATAAATTTTGATCTTCCACGTAGAATTGGTTCATTACCAAATCTACGACTTTTAAGAAATTTTCCACATTTGCCGGTTGGCCGTCAAATTCGGGGATTGCTTTTAAATAAAATTGATCTGCCATTTCCACGTTATCACAATCCACACATTTAGGTAATTTGTGATTATTACTAATACTTATTGGCCTTAACCTATATTCTAAGTTTAATAAATATGTTTTTTTATCGCCTGAGTCGGACATACAGTTATCAATAATACAACAATGGAAAAAAATTGATAAAAAATTGGAAGTAGCAACAACTTACATAACAATTACTGCCACTGCTTTCATTGGAGTGGTTGGTTTTGTTTCTGTACTGCTTAGTTCTTATTTTGAACTGCTTGGTTCTTAGACCGGTTATTAGGCGTCGATATGCTTAAAAATCAATATCCCTTTGATTTTTCAACCGATCTTACCAACTGCGCCACTTAACTTTACGGTTAAGACGTTAGACTTTTTTAAACAATATTTATTGAACTATTACACAACTAACATATAAAATACAATAATGAAATAATAAGATATCAACGTAAATGTGATACTAATAAAATACAATATACTGCGGCACGCGATGTGCAAAATAGTAAGATAGGAACAATAATGAACACCCCTCTGAAGGCGAGTTGTCTATTTATAATGTTTCACCTCGGGAGTGGCTCTATTGTCTTTAGAGGTGACTTACACTCTGCTAACTCAGCTTCTCACACTTAACGCCGTAGTTTGCCAAGGTGCCTTCTGGTCCGCTGACTCGTGTGTCTGCATACTTGGGTTGCTTCATTGTTACAATAATGGCTAGTTGTTATGAGTCCGTTTATCTCGCGACGTCACTAAACAGTTATTTAAACGTTCTTTTACATATAATTGTGCACATATGATAAATAAGTGTGCCAGTGTTCTTGATGTGTAACCTTCAATTGCAGTGTTTAAACGGAAATATACAGCTTTCATCCATTTTTGCACTTTGCATTCCCCCGCCGTACAGTGACATGAAGCCATGAAGTAACATTGAAGAAGGCTTTAGTGGAAGAACAGAGACCGGCCTATTTTGTAGGCTATGCGACTGAACTAAAGATTTTTTTGTCGATGTTTGCTTTTGCAATGGATTTTATTATTGTTATTGCTATTAATGTACGATACGTCTCCTGGTTTATTGTGATTATATATTTTGGCTGTATAGAAATTCTCATTGGCAATTAAAACCGTTTATTTTTTTTATGATTATTATTTATATTATTATTTATAACAACTTGTTTCAGATGACTTTTCATGTACCCCTGGTCAGACTTTCCAGAAGGAGTGTAACAGTTGTACTTGTACACAGGATGGAAAAAACGCCCTCTGTACATTGAGAAGATGCGAAGCACCTGATGTAGCAGCTACTTTCTACCTAGTATAGCCGATATTTTTTATAACTAACATACCTATGACAACGTAACTACTTACAATTGTAGCATAAAAATACAAATAGATTTTGATACTAATTTTAATATGGTTTTTCTTTGTTCCTTTTATGTCTTGCTTACATTTTTGGCAAACTTACAAATCTTGAAAAAGAAGCAGGTACATTCAAATTTTTCAAAATGAATAATCATTAACGACAGTTGTAATAGAGTAAGTAATTAAAAAAGTGGCTCAACTAAAAATCCGTATCTTAATTTAAAATCATTTATTAACCAAGAAAATATAAATAAAATAACAATAGTAGTTTATGTAAACATCAAGCTTGGAAATATGAAAAATCAGATTGATTATAATTCGCAGCTTTGCCTTAAGCTGAAATAGTAAACATATGGTTTTAGCTACTTTTTAGAATATTATATTTAAAAGTGCAAGTAAACATGTATGAAGCCAGTCAATAACCACTAAAATGTACTTTTAAAGCTAGGTTCATACAGACGCAAATTGCGAAACCTGTTTCTATTGGTTAATTTTAAATAGTATCGTCATATTAATTAAAATAGGCCAATAGGAATAAGGTTCGCATTTCGCGATTCCCAACTGTATAAACCTAACCTGTAGAGGGCCACGCCTAGTTTTAAGTTGCCGACGATTTTTAGTGGAGTAGCACAGAACTTCTCTAAAATTTCTGATATAATCAGTAGGTATCAGTGACATCATGTAAGTATCACTTTAGCATAAGAAATAGAAGCCTCCTTAAATTATAATTATCTCAAGAAATAGTATGTCTACGGGAACAATCTAGACAAACCACAAATTGTCAGGTATGTTCGCAAATTTCAAGAAATGTTTTGTGTCATTAGTTATTAATAATTGAAGTTCACTTAAATATTCCAATGATTGGGATAAGATTATATATATATATATATATATATATATATATATATATATATATATATATATATATATATATATATATATATATATATATATATATATATATATATATACGAACAGGTTCCAAAAGAATTGACTTTGTCCATTAATTACCTGTAGGAACATAGAAATACTTAATTGTAATAAAATCTAAGCACGTAACTCTTCTAGTTTTTTTTTTAATTAAGTTTTTATTAAATGTGCAATCAATACATATGCTAGGGCTGCCCGAGGCAAATTCAGTGAAAATGTAACTGTATTGCACGCAAATAAATTTACGCGACTTAACTTTAGCGTTAAGACAATTAACTTTTTTAAACAATTGATTATTACTTAAACACAATGATTACTTAATACAATAATGAGACAAAATATATATATATATATATATAAGTGATATTAAAATACTTGACACGCCATGTGCCAGACTAACTAGGAAACAAGCAATGAACACTCCTATCTCGGTGCTTATCCTATTTATAGTCTTCCCCTCCAGGCGTGGCACTATTGTCTCTGGAGGTGACCTGGATCTGCTAATGCTGAATGTTATCGGAGATATTCCGTTCGCACTTGCTGGTTTTACGCCTGCATTCCTACAGGCGCCACTTCACTATTATGATGACACTGCGGTTTCTAAGGAGGCCAGGATACATTGTTGCACAATAGCCTGTTGTTGTGGCTCTATTTATCTCCTCCCCCCTTTGAAGAACGAAGCTACGGTTCGTTCCGGATTTTCAAGGGAAATCCGGCTTCGGTGGTTCCTGGGTTGATCTTCAATTCTCCCTTGTCGGTTCTTGGGTTGATCTTCGTAGTTCTTCTAGTGGTTCTTCTTCTTATGACTCCCCATTTGACGGCTATCATTATGATGGCGGTTAAAATAGCCACGTACAATAATATGGTCCATATACTCAGGTGATGTAATGGTAGTTCCATTCGGCCTGGTATATTTTTCTTAATGTTTTGGAGTTGGTGTTGGATCTGCTCGATGTTATGCAGCTGTACGTTGTCTAATTTGAGTTCGGGTACCTTTTCGTAATTTGTTTCTTCCTTCGTAGTGGTGGTTTCTAATTTGGGGAGATTGAATAGTTGTTGTGTTTCCGCTGTAGTGGGGCCGGTTTTATAAATTTTGTTTCCTACTTTCAATTGGCAATTTGGTTGGAGGTTGACCAATTTGGTACCCTTGATGATATTGGTCCACTCTTGTTCCTGGCAAGTTATTCTGGCGTTTGTCTCTTCTGGCGCTAAGATGATGTATTGACTGGTTCCATATCTCGAAACTGTGGTTTGTTTAATTTTGACTAATTCTTGGTTACAATTATCGATAGGCTTTTGAAATTTTATTAGTTTTATTTCACATGGGTTCTGATCATTCATGGCTGTTGGATTGTCGTCTTGGCAGAAATATAATTTGTTCTTTAAATTTTGACATTCTTCATTTCGAAAGGCATATTGTTTATTGCTTAGGATCAAGTATTTGGTTCTAGGGATTATCATGGTAAAGGTGTGTGGATTTTTTGGGACAGGTAATGTGTATAACTGATAGTAATCATATTCTGATTCTTCAACTAGAGGTATTTCTATTTGAAATATAATTTGGAATTTATTTTGTACTGCTTTTATTTTGAATATTTTTTCATACAGATTCAGATCAGTGGTTGTTATTAGTTTGGCATTTGTTACGTATTTTTGTATTCTATTGATTTCTTTTATTATAAATTTTGGTTTTAATATGGATGTGTGAAAAATTCCTAATTTTGAAAAAGTGATTGCATTCTCAGTTGTGAGTGCTAATTCTTGAATATTATTCAATAAATGTCCAAGCTGGGTCAGCAGCTCTAGGATTTTGATGCGATGATAGTGCGTTAGTTGTTCGCTCCTAAGGCTATCAACTGTGTTACCTAACTCGTTTATTCTATTTATTATCGTGCCCTGATTGTGACTCAACCCTACGATCGTTTTATTGAACTCTCCGATTGCTTCTAGCATTACCGAATTTTGCGATTTAAAAAGATCATGAATTTTGTTTTGGTCTGTACTTAATATTTCTATTGCCTGATATATACGTTCGCCATCTTGTGAATCGAGATTGCCAGTTATTGATTTAAATATCGATCCTAGCCCATTGATTATGCCCCGTCTCTGTCTCTCATTGATGTTATCTCTCTCTAAGAATATCCTATAAAATGTATCGTCTATATTATCTATAGTAAAATTTAATGTTAGTATAAAATTATGGTATTCGTCGTGGTAATCTTTTGTCATAGACGTAACTGTGTTTATGTAATGTCTTTTTATTTGGTTATAGTCTTCGTGTAGTTGCGTCAGGTCATGTATATGTATCAAGTTCCAGCTGCTAGTCTCTGTGTATGCTGTACCTAATTTCTTTGGCAGCATACCTGGATTGTCCGTCAAGTCTTGTATTTGGGCTGTTATTCCTGTGGCAAGGAACCTGCAAGACGTAAATTTCTTAGATGTGCTATTGTCTGTTCGTCATTTTTATGGTTTATTAGAATAGCTTTGTTATGTTCTAATAAGGATATTATTGAATAGGGTCCTGAAAAGGGGTTTTTATGTTTTTTATGAAATCCCGGTGGTATCTGTTTGTATACCACGTCGCCTTCCTTGAACGGCTGGTTCGTGTTTTTATTAGTTCGTTGTAAGGTTTTTTGTTTTGACGTTTCTATGCGACTTCTAACAATTTCGTAGATGATTTTCATAATTTCTTTGTGTTGTACGTTATACTCTTGCGTAATTATTACTTCCGGGTCGTAGTTAAACATTTCCGGTATATAGCCGAATATTAAGTCGAATGGTGGTTTTAGTGTTTGTGAGTGTATCGTGGAATTATAGGCGAATATACAGTAGGGTATTAATTCTATGGGTTTCATATTTTTGAATTTCTCCTTAAATAATCGATAATGTTCAATGATGGTGCTGTGAAATCGTTCTATGGGTCCGTTTGATTCGGGGTTTTGGGGTGTTGTGGTGTGCAATTCTATTTGGTATGTCTCTAGTAGTTCTTTTACTACTAAATTCGAGAACTCCGTTCCTGGGTCCGCAATTAGGGTTTTACACGCTCCGTACTGTGAAAAGTATTTAATTAAGTTTTTTGCAATTTCTGTAGCGTTTTTGCTTTTGATGGGAAATGCTTGACCGAATTTACTGAATGGATCCAATATGGTTAAAAATATTGCTCGTTCAATTTGGAACGTATCTACGTGGAGTGTTTCTAAAGGTTTGGATGCTGTTGGAGTGTGTTCTAATGCTATCTGTACCGGGTTCCTTCCCTCATTTCTAAACATCTATAAAATTTTGGTGACTCTACATTATTAAAGTTTTTGTTGATTGCCGAACTGACTAGTTCGTAATCTTGTTCATTTACGAAAAGGCAATAATATTTTCTTTGTGGTAAACAGTATTCCTTTATAAATTTTTCTATTTGATTGGGGTCATTTAAATTAAAGTTTGCATAAATAAAGTTTCGTTTGTCTTTCCTTACTGAGAATATTTCTGGTTTGTCTGTGTTTTTAAAGACTATTTGATTTGTTTTACTGTTAATAATTTCTTCCTCTAATATTGGTATACCGGGTGCTGAGTAAGAATCCGCATTTGAATTAGCTGTTTCGTCCTCGTTTATTTCTATTACACCTTCGTCGTCCTCTATTTCTATTATTTCTTCTTCCTCGTCGACATTATTGGCCATTGATTGGTTGTCTATATCTATGGGGTGGATCTCTACTCGAGAAAGGGCGTCCGCTGCGCAATTCAGCTTTCCTTTCTTGTATTCAATTTTGAATTCGTATTCTTCTAATTTTGATCTCCAACGGAGTAATTTTGAATTTGGTTGTTTTAACGAAAATAGCCATTTTAATGGTTTATGGTCCGTATATATAGTGAATTTGCGTCCGTGTAAGTATGGACGGAAATAATTAGTTGCCCACACGATGGCTAGCAATTCCTTCTCTATGGTGCTATACCTAGATTCGGTTTCGTTTAAGGTACGACTGGCATAGGCTATCGGGTGGTCTGAATTGGGTTCCCCTTGGCTTAATATGCCCGCTATCGCCACGTTTGAAGCGTCGGTTGTTAGTATAAAATCCTTAGAGAAATCGGGTGGTATAAGCACGGGTGAATTCATTAAAATGTCTTTACATGAGTTAAAGGCACCAATGTATTCCTCGTTATTAACGTCTATTTTAGAATTCTTTTTTAAACACTTGGTTAGTGGTTTCGTGACGTGTGCGAAATTTTCAATAAATTTTCTGTAATATCCGACTAGTCCTAAAAATGATTTAATTTCTTTTTGGGTTTTTGGTATCGGGAATTTCCTTATTGCGTCTAGTTTCCTCGGATTCGGACGGATCCCGTCTGGGCTTACAACGTGTCCCAGAAACTCGGCTTCCTTCTTTAGGATATCACTTTTGTCTAGCTGGATCTTTAAGTTGCTTTGTCTGAAACGTTCGAATACCAGTTTTAGTTTCTCTATGTGTTCTTGTAATGACGTGGAGAAAACTATGACGTCATCCATGTATACAAGGCATGTTTGGCCAATTAGACCCTCTAACACGTTCTGCATGAGCCTGGAAAAGGTCGCTGGAGCCCCTGATAACCCAAACGGCATCCTAGTGTACTCCCAGTGTCCCGTATCGGTGGTAAACGCCGTTTTTTCTATGTCCCGGGGGTCCATTTCAATTTGGTGATATCCAGAAATCAAATCGATTGTCGAGAAATATTGAGCTCGTCCAATTTTGTCCAGTATTTCATCTATTTTGGGAATTGGGTGTCTGTCCGGTATTGTTTTCTCGTTTAGTTTCCTATAGTCCACTACAATCCTCCATTTTTGTTTATTTGACTTGTCTAGTTTTTTTGATATGACCCAAATGGGTGAACTGTATGGGCTGTGGCTTTTCCTGATTATTTTTTGCCTTAGCATGTCATTTATTTGTCGATCTACTTCCGGTTTATGTATGTATGGATATCTATATAATTTAGAATGGACTGGTATGTCGTCAATAGTCCTTATTCTATGTTTTATAGCATTTGTGTGCGTCAATGGTTCGTCCTTGTTTAAAAATATGTCCTTATATTCTGATAACAAATTAAATAACAACTGTTTTTCCTCATCGTTTAAATAATCTACGTCTATTTGTTCCATTATAATGTTTTCGCAGTTAATCTGTTTTTGCTCGCTCCCTGTATGTCGAGTATTCGTATTATATGGTTGAATTGTCGATATAACATTATCTTGTGTTATAGTAGGCGTCCTTGAGCTGCGCTTACGTTCATCTGTAACGTGATACTTATATTGGTTACGTAATCGGCTAGTCTGTAGGTTCTGCGGTGTTTCATAATCTTCGTCCTTGTGCGCTAACATGTAATTTACGAGTTCAAGTTCTCCATTACAATTGAAGTACTCTTTTGTTATGATACTGTTTACAGTGGCTGTAGTATCTGGGTCTTGTGAACCATCTGCTTTGGCTTTTATTCTTGCCGGTTGATCGACATTGTTTAATTGAGGGTATTGAATTTTAATGATTTGCTTACCTAGATGCATGACTTCATTTTTAAAATCTATTCTGGCTTCATTGTCCCTTAGGAATTGGATCCCAATGAGACCTGAATATAAAGGGTTAAAGTCGAAAAGGCAGAATTCTTGTGCCTTGTTCGAAATTGATTTAAGGGTGATATTTATGCGTTCTGAGTGCGTCGAAGTTCCGTGCGGGGTCCGAATAATGAATGGTTGTGTCCTTATTTTGTTTGCGAAATCTTGATGGGCTATTATTGGGTTTAATAAATTTTTCGACGATCCGCTGTCTATCAATAATTTTCCTCTAATTCCTTTAATTTCTATATATGGTAACCTATTTAAATCATTAATATTAAGTACATCGACTACGTGTCGTGTTGGGAGGTGCTCGCGATGGGAAAATTTCCGTGTTGGTTATCGTATTCGTCAGCAGGTGAATTTCCCTGGCTTGCCTCATAATTTGCGTAATTTGTATCGTTTGTTTCGTATTCTATGCTATTTGATTCGTAACCCCCGTTGGTTACGTTGTAATCGCTAAACTCTGTATTATGTAATGGGGCTGCTCGTCTTTGTGACAACCTCGTATTCGAGCTGTCTACTTCCATTGGATCGTGATAGTTCCTATTGTTAATTATAGGGTTTTGTCCCTGTGGGTTATTAAAATTCTGTCGTCTAAAATTGTTTGAAAAATTAGTTCTATTCATAAATTGCGGATTTTGTCTATTTTGAAAATTCGTTTGATTATATTGCGGTCTATTTTGTTGCTGAGATGGTCTAAAATTAGGTTGAAAGTTTGTTGGGTTATGTTGTTGGTTATTGTGTTGTTGAAAAGGTCTGAAATTAGGTTGAAACGGTCGTTGAAACTGCACATTGTTAAACGGTGCGTTATTTTGTCTTGGAAAGAATTTTTGTCCGTCTGACCTATTCTGATTAAAATTTTTTTGTACTGTTTTGTCCCTATAATCGAAATTTTCTTCTGCGAATACAAACTTTAGGGCGTCTTCTATGCTTCCTGGTGACCTACTTCTAAGAGCTAGACCTAACGGGTTCCTAATTCCGCCTAAAAATGCTTTTAATGTTTGTTCCTGGTAAATGTTCATTTTTATTACTTTAACGCCTTCGTTCTGTTCGTTAGCTATTAGATTAGATATGAGTAATTGTTTGATATGCCTGCATCTGTTAGCGAATGCAAGGGCATCTTCCGCATTCCTTTGTTTCAAGGTGAATAGTTCTGCTAGTAGGCTACTAGAATCGCGCTGATCGCAAAAATTATCCACAATAGCGCTTCTCAAGTCGGTCCATGTGTTTATTATCTTAGTGTTAATTATAAGCCTCGCTGTTCCCGTTAGTTTTGTTTGAATGTAATTTAATAAGAAATGATTCATATATAAATTCTCGTTTGGCATATAAAATTGGTTCATTACGAGGTCGCATGACTTTAAAAAATTACCTACATTAGCTGGTTGCCCGTCAAATTCGGGAATAGCTTTTAAGAAAAATTCTTTGAACTGGTCAGTCATGTTGCTACTACTATTACTACTATTTGAATTAGTTACTGTTGCGATATTATCGCTTATACTTATCGATCTCAATCTGTACTCAATATTCCCTAAGCTTTGTGACTCGTCTTCTGAGTCTGACATATAATTATATCAATACACACACATACAATTGAAAAATATGGCAGGAAAATGTGAAATTGGATAGCAGTAAACAACTTACAATACTATGATGGTTTCTGCTCCCATTTGGCTGCTTGGCTATGACTTCTGCGTAACTTGGTTCTAATTGGTTATTGGGCGTCGATACGCTTAGAAATCGATATTCTTTCGGTTTCTTAACCAATACTAACGACTGCGCCACTTAACTTTAGCGTTAAGACAATTAACTTTTTTAAACAATTTATTATTACTTAAACACAATGATTACTTAATACAATAATGAGACAAAAAATATATATATAAGTGATATTAAAATACTTGACACGCCATGTGCCAGACTAACTAGGAAACAAGCAATGAACACTCCTATCTCGGTGCTTATCCTATTTATAGTCTTCCCCTCCAGGCGTGGCACTATTGTCTCTGGAGGTGACCTGGATCTGCTAATGCTGAATGTCACCGGAGATATTCCGTTCGCACTTGCTGGTTTTACGCCTGCATTCCTACAGGCGCCACTTCACTATTATGATGACACTGCGGTTTCTAAGGAGGCCAGGATACATTGTTGCACAATAGCCTGTTGTTGTGGCTCTATTTATCTCGCGAGATACCAGCATCGCGAAAAATACCCTATTATAATACAAAGTTATACAGTCTAAGACAATAGACAGTAAAACCGCAAATTTAGCATTGTCATGAATATACGGCGGAACTGGATGGAATAGCTGATGCAAAGATAGACCTGCATCCAAAAACAACCGACGCCTCATCCGTAATTATATAAAAGGGCATAGCACGATGACTCGCCGTTCACTTCTCGCCGCAGTTTAATCTGAGTCATTTCGTTGCTACGCAATTTGATAGTACATTTATGTTGATATCAGAGAGATGATACAAGCTTATTAAGTGAGCTTTTAAGGCTAAAACATGAACAAAATGAAGACGCTTTAGCCTTTAGCAATAGGTGTCGTTACATGGAACAACTATTAATTTCTAATTTAATATCTAATGAAAATAACGAAGCAGTGCGGGTACCGAACAAAGTATGTATCATCAACAAACTCTGAAAGCGTTCCTAGGTTGACTAAGAAATCTATTCGGAATAGTTTCAAGATCGACCGCCTCGACAAGTATAGAACAAGCTTTAAAATTCGTTTTTTTTTTCGAACAAAACTACGATTACAGGGACAAAAACATACAAAAACCTAATTTTAATAATAATCAAAAAACAGATGGACAACAAAGACCATTTTTTTCAAAGAAACAATTTTCTTAACATTCAGTCTCAACGACCTTTTCAACCTCATTACAGGAATTTTAATCAAAACAATCAGAATAATTTCCATCCAAGACAAAATTTCCAAACACCCCGTCCAAATTTTAAACAAAATAACCTTTCAGATCAAATAAGGAGACCCTCGTATAATCCAAATAGCAATCAAGGAAATTATCCAGAGCCCATGGATACAAGTGCAAATACAATACCTACAAATTTCACTAGACAACCGTCCTCACAACACAATAAATTATTTTCAACCACAAAATTGCCGACAAGATGACATAACGGAAGAATTACATTACACAGAAAAATAACAATCACCTGCCGAAGTATACGACAACGAACATGAAAGTTTTCCAATACCGGGGCCGTCGAATACCCATAATGTAAATAAATAATGCTAATATACCTTGTCAATTACCCTTTATCGAATTTCCAGAATTAAAGTGTAAGGTCCTGATCGATTCGGGCTCATCAAAAAGTCTTTTGAAACCCACAGTAGCATATGCAAATTTTTACAATAATCTTTATGAAAATCCTTTCCTGATAAAAACGGCACATGGAGATTCAAGCCACAATAACAGGGCTAAAATAATTTTAAGATCACTCACAGATAACGAATAAAAATTTTGTTTATTTAATTTTAATGACAGTTACATAAGTCTAATAGGTATAGATTTCCTAATTAAAAATCAAGTGAATGTTGATTTCAAAAACAGGAAACTAAATTTAGTAGATAAAAGTATTGATATTAATTTTCCAGGTAATAATAAGTATATTAGTAGTAAATCAACGACGATAGTTATAGGAACTGTATGCGAAGTCTAGATACCAACGCATATGGTACAAAATGGAATAATATTTTAATCCGCGAATGTTTTAATAATGAACTCAGACGTAACCGAGTCACCGGTATAAGCAGGTGAAAATCACCAGCTGAGACACTAAGCTTAAGTAACGATATAGGACGCAAGGAATCTTATAATAAATATTCGCTCAAGAATGCAGCGAGTGAACCACATAGTAATAAGGACAGTAATATAATCCCAGCTTATAATAAAGACGAACGGAAATTGTAATAGCATTTATCAGCACAAGTATGTTGCAGATCATTTACCGAATAATAATACCGTGATTTTCAGTAATACAAGGATCATTCAAAGTACTTTAGCAAATCAAATAAATTGTAGTCATTTAAACGATGAAGAAACAGAAATTTTAATAAGCTTATTTAATCAATATCAAGACATATTTGCAGGTCCAAACTAGCCATTAACACATACACATGTAATTAAACATAAAATTAGATTGACGGATGATATACCAGTCAATGCAAAGCTATATAGATACCCTTCTATTCACAAACCAAAAGTAGGTAGACAAATTAACGATATGCTAGAACAAAAATAATTAGACACAGCCAAAATCCGTATAATAGTCCAATTTGGATCGTTTCAAAAAAATCTGATAATAGCGGCAAACAGAAATGGAGAATGGTACTTGACAATAGGAAATTGAACAAAAAACTATACCAGACAGGCATCCTATACCAATAATAGACGAAATTTTAGAGAAATTAAGGCGTGGGCAATATTTTTCGACAATCGATTTAATTTCGGGCTACCACCCAATTGAAGTAAACCCTAATGACTGAGAAAACAGCCTTTAGCACCGATATATGTCATTTTGAATGTCTCATAATGCCGTTCGTGTTGTCTGGGGCAGCAGCCATATTTACCAGACTGATGCAGCATGTTCTGAGCGGTCTAATATGTAAAGCATGTCTTATATATATATATATATATATATATATATATATATATATATATATATATATATATATATATATATATATATATATATATATGGATGACGTAATAGTATTTTCAGCATCGTTGCAAGAACACATAGAAAAATTAAAATTGGTATTTGAAAGATTTAGGCAAAGCAATTTAAAAATACAGTTAGATAAACGCGAATTTTTGAAAAAAAGTCGAATTTCTAGGACATGTAACGCCAGACGGGATCATACCAAACCCAAAAAAATTAGATGCTATAAAAAAAGGAATTATACCAAACCCAAAGAAATTAGATGCTATTAAAAAATTTCCTGTGCCGAAAACGCCAAAAGAAATAAAATCATTAGGACTTCTAGGTTACCATAGAAAATGTATAGAAAACTTTGCATACGTTACTAAATCTCTAACCAAATGTTTGAATAAAAACTCAAAAATTTATGTAAATAACGAAGATTTCTTAAATGCCTTTAACTCGTGTAAAAGCAATGAATTAATGCACCCGTACTTGTTCCCCCGGATTATTCAAAAGAATTTATTCTTACGGCAGATGCATCAAATGTTGCCATCGCCGGCGTATTAAGTGAAAGAAAACCAAATTCAGGCCAGCCTATAGCATATGCAAGTAGAACATTAAATGACTAGAATCTAGGTACAGCACTATCGAAAAGTAATTGTTAGCAATAGTTTGGGCCACTAATTATTTTAGACCCTATTTATATGGTAGGAAATTTACAATTTATACAGATCATAAGCCACTTAAATGTTTATTTTCTTTAAAACAACAACACTCCAAGTTAATGAGATAAAGATTAAAATTGGAAGAACACGATTTAAAAATTGAATGCAAAAAGGGTACATTAAATTGTGCTGCGGACGCACTTTCTCGTGTAGAAATAAACCCCATTGACATAGACAACCAATCTATGATAAACAATGTAGACAGAGACGAATGGGAAAACGACAACGCTATAATAATAAAAGACAGTGATACAGACGAAGCCGAAAACTCTAATGTAGATTCGTACTCAGCACCGGAAATACCTATTTTAGAAGAATATATAATCAATAATCAAACCAACCATATTTTCTTTAGAAATGCAAAAAAAGCCGGAAATCTTCTCGGTTAGAAAGGCCAAAGGAAATTTCATTCATGCTAGTTTAAATTTAGATCAACCAGATCGGATAGAGAATTTCATAAAAGAATATTGTTTACATCAGAGAAAATATTATTGTGTATTTATTAATGAGAGAGATTACGAATTAGTAAGCTCAGCAATCAACCGAAAATTTAACAATGTAGAATCACCTAAATTTTATAGATGTATGTTGGTTTTAGAAGATATAAATAGCAAAGAAGAGTTAAAAGAAAAATTTATCTTATATCACGAAGGTAAGACGAATCATAGAGGGACGGACTAAACATACTTAAGAATTAAAAATAAATATTACTTTCGAAACCTAAAGAAAGACATCGACGAATTAATCAAAAACTGCGAATTATGTAAAACATGCAAATACTATAGTTACCCTATCCATATTTCATTGGAACATACACCAACGCCATCTAGACCTTTAGAAATTTTGCACGTAGACACATTTCAAATTGAAATATCACAATTTTTGACAATATTTGACCGCTTCCGTAAATTCGGTCAAGCATTTTCCATTAAAAGTAAAAATTCCACAGAAATCACTAAAAATTTAATCAAGTATTTCTCCCAATACAGACGTAGTAAATCAGTAATCAGTGACCCAGGAACCGAATTCTCAAATATAACACTTAAAGAGTTATCAAAAGTATACCAAATTGAATTACATCTGGCAACACCGCAAAATCCGATGTCAAACGGTCCAGTCGAAAGATTCCACAGTACCCCAATAGAACACTATAGATTATTTAAGACTAAATTCAAAGATATGAAACCTTACGATTTAATGCCTTATTGTATTTTTGAGTATAACTCCTCTATACACTCGCAAACATTAAAACCATCCTTTGAATTAATATTTGGCTATACTTCAAAATTATTTAATTAATGACGTGCAAATAAGAAACCTACCGCAAAGTGACAGAGGCATTGTGACTTGGAGACGAAGGGTTGGGCCACCTTTCGGTACGTAGAGACCGTCAGTCACAGGGCGGTGTACTTGTTGGCTGACCACGGGTCTCTCAAAAGCTAACTTTGTGGATTTATCTTGAGACCTGGAACAAGAGAATGTGTTTGCGGAAACGGCAAGGAGGAAACAGAAGACATCGGCTGAAAAACTGTCAGATAGAAACTCGCCGAACGGCAAGGGAAAAGAAGAAATAATCAAAGAAATGACCAATTTCAACGAATGAGCAGCGGAATTCGAGCTGGAAAAGAAACGCGGACTTTTACTAAAGCTATAATGTGTTCATATGATAGCAAGTGCATCATGCATTGGATTTTCCTTCTAGTGGCCTGGACGGATGATGCAATGGTGGCCTGTCAAGCATTCTATGCAGCAGATATACTGGCCGATGAGGAATAACGTGGGTGTACCTGAGAGTAACCTAGGATTGCGGCTATTGTTTATACCACGGCGGCAGAAATTACCCAACATGTATTGGTAGACGGCTTCATCGTTAATGTTAAAAAGCGAGAGCTGGTAGTGCGAATGTGATCTAGTGACTCACCCCACTTCTACATATTTAAACACTATATAAACCCCAAATAAAGCCTCGGATAGCCAAAGTCATGATGGGAGACGGAGGATGAATAAATAGGCCCATAATGTGCTGACGACCTGGCAAGCACATCGAAAGTTGCGACCTGGAATGTACAGGGTTTAAGAGGTAAAGAAAAAAGATTTTGCGAGAGATGACTGCACGAAAGGTTGATATATTGTCGATAAGTGAGACAAAACGAAAGGGACGCGATGACGAATTAGTGGATGAGTACCTGTGCATATGGTTGGGAGTTGAAGAAAACGCTCGTGGCAGTCAGTGAGTCAGTATAGTGCTGAATGTAAAGGCTATGACATGTGTAAGAAATTATGAATGTGTTTCGCCAATAATAACAGATGAAAACAAGTATACGTAGGGTGTTTTCGGTTATCTGCTATGCACCTACAAACGGCGACAGTGAGGAACAGAGAGAAAACTTTTGGAAAGACATGTGTTAACCAGTTAAAAGAATAATTGTTCCCGGAGATATGAATGGGTGGGTAGGAGTAAAGAGGAACGAAACCGGTAAAGTAGTATACCCGTACGGAGATACAAGAATTAATGGGAATGGAGACTGTTTGATTAATATACTGACTCTGCGTTAGCTGCTCTGATCTGCGTCATTATACTATCTGTACTCCTCGAAAGCAGAGAGAGAGCGATATTTGGCGAAACATAGCAGCAGTATAAGTGCCACTAATTTAACTTTTATACACCCATGGCCTTTTTCTACACCAATGATTCCAATACTCTTGTTTCTGATTTGGATTGCCACATATTTCTTAATGTCTACTATAAAGCCCTCTTTCCTCGCCCAGTTTAAGTTTGGTTCATTAATGATTACCATATCCGCTTTCTTTTCACAAGCGATTGCCCACGCTACATCATGGGCGGCTTTGTATCGTCCAAGGTTAGTTTGTAGTACCTTCATTTTGCTGCTGGTTTATCTTCGGCCCTTTTCTATCCGTCCTCTGCGCCTGTATCAAATTCTTATATATATATATATATAGAACAGTGCATAGTCTCTGCTCTGTGCTCATCTGCATTACAGAGGTGACAGCGTGGTTCATTCGGGCAATCCTTCCTAATGTGGTCCGAATTCCCACATTTGTAACACACTTGCTAGCTATGTGCCCAACTTTGTGGCATTTGTAGCATCTGGGTACTGTATCTATTTCTTTTACCCGCCACCTATGCCATAATTCTCCTATCCTATTTTTCTTTGAAAACTACTTTGCATCAGCTACTGATAGTGTGACGAAAGCATACTTAAGGCCACTTTTGTTTGCCTTTTCTGCCAGTTTGACTTGTAAACCTGCATTTGGTTCTGCTGCGGTTCCTACTTCCTTTATTATTACTTGTACCACATCGTTATCCTGTATCGTTTCATCTATGTCCAGGATTATATACTTTTTTTTTCTTTGTCTAACTTAGTAGCGAGTGCTTTCCTGAAGCCTTGTTTAGAGGCTTCGTCTTTCCCTTTCACCCTTAATTCGACTTTGCCACTAGAGGTTTTAACTATTTTATTGATTGTTACGCCTTCCGCTTCTACATCTCTTTTCATGCTTTTTGTAGTATGAGCATAGGAAGTACCTTCCATGGGCTTTACTGTTATGGCAACTTTTTTTTAGTTCCTTTTGTCCAAGGGTTCTCCATTTCCGCAAACTTTCTTTCCTACTTTTTCTCTCTCCCGTGAGTATGGTCATCTCCACCTATTCTTTCCTGCAGGTATACTCTAAGAGTTTTCTAACTGGTAGCACATTTGCCGATTTTCTCACAAGGCATGACATCCTAGTCTTCTGTCTTTTTCTGTTTGCTCTTACGGCCTTTTGCAGATGTGCTTTGAGGTCCATCACATCATTTGCAGAGCGTATACTTTCTGCTGTCATAATTAGATAGGTGTATCTTTCTGTTTTGTGTGTTATCTCATCGTTATCTCATTAGATGACTTAGTGCACAGCAGTTCTCCAGGTATCATTTCACCTTCTCTGACTACTGCTTCAATCTGTGAGTCCACGCCGATACATTTCCTTAGGGTTAAATCGTCCAGTGATTGCCCATTCACCATAACGATGATAAGGTCACCCTGTATGTTCCCCGATACATTTTTCTGCTTGCTGCATTTCCGATAAACCCCGTCTGGCCACTTTTGTTCAACCAAACTTAGAAGTTCCTCGTCACTAAGTTCTCTATCGAGTTCTTCTGTTATTTTTTCTACATATTTGTCTCTGTCTTCTTGATGGCTTGAAGTTGTTTGTGTGCTCACTTCCACCATCTTCTTTTCCTTTTGCTGTGCCCCTGTGGAAGTCTTCAGTTCTTCAATTATTATGCGTATGAATTCCGTTGCCATTGGCAATCTTTTTGAATACCCCTCTATTCGGCCAATCGCCATCTTGATATTCTTGGTGTTAGGAATGTCGGTTATTATCGAACCCAGAGTTTACACCTCTGCCGAGGTTTTGCCTAATAACTCCTTGAGCATTAATATTCCTTTTCCACTTTCCGTAAGAACACATTCCGCTCTTTTTTCTCCATTAATAATTTTTCAGGTGTTTTCACTCTCTTCTTCATTTTCATTTCTCTGCCGACATGCAACAAATCACTGGCCGAAGCACTCCGCTGGCGAGGGGGTGACCGTGGAATCGAATCCCTTCTCTGAAAATGATTCAAAATCAGATCTTCTTTAAAAAATGACAAATTGTAACAATCCGCGGGACAGCCCTCCTGTAAGGACAATCTTGTATCCTAGTCCCCAAATATCATATATTTCTTTACAAAGACAGTTCCAGTCTTGCTTCTTTGCCTTTATTATTGCTGGCTTTAATTTCTTCCTGCTTTCCCTGTATTGATTCTGTGCTTCCTCTCTATCACTACTTGTGGTGTTATTTTTCCTATTCACAGCTGCCTTCATAGCTTTCCTACTTTGTTTATCTCTCTATTTCTTCTAGTAGTTTCCCTTTATATTCAGCCTTATACGTCCACCCTTTGATTGTTCCAGTTTGCTAGGCACTACTTATCGGCTCTGATATGTCAAAAAGGATATTTTTGTGGTAGCTCAGGTTCTTCTCGTTCTCCACGTGCAAGCCTCTCACGTATCTCTGCAGACTTAATGAACACATGGTTACGTCGATATATGACGATCCTCCATTCCTTTCGAATGTTGGAAGTCTACCATCATTCAATATAATATGGTCCGCTTGGCGCATTCATTCTGTCAACGCTTTTCCCTTTTTGTCTTCTCTTGCCGAGCCCCAACTATAGGCTTTTGCATTAAAGTCCCCTCCAATTAATATATTCTTCTTATGTTGCCTAATGTTTAAGAAGGTTAGAAATTTCTGGAACTCTTCTTCTCCAATTGCAGGTGATGTACAGCAGGAGTACAGAACTATGTCAATCATTTCAATCCGTTCATAGCCTTTACCCCTTCCCATTCTGTATACTTGTGTTTTGCCATTTGTAACATATATTGCTGCATCAACATTTTCGTCTGTTACCCATTTGGCGTTTGCCCCCGCCATGTGTTTGTTGGGTTCAGCTGTTATTGCTAATATTATGTCTTCCCTATTACATTTGTTTATTAATAAATCCATCACCATTTTGCTCCTATCCACATTTACTTAGAGCACCTTCATTTTAGTTTTATTAATCTTTCCGTCTTCACCTTCTGTAGCGTCCGTACATGTTCTCTGTACTTAGGACAGCTCATAGACTCTGCTCTATGTCCTTCAGCATGGCATAAATAGCATCGCTGCGCATTTTCGCATTCCCTTCTTTTATGGCCTTTCCCATCACATTTGTGGCATAATTCCTCTGCGTCTTTTGTTGTGCATTCATTTGCAATATGTCCTATTCTATAGCATCTATGGTACTTAGGAACTATATTAATTTCCCTTGCACGCCATATATGCCATCCTTCTCCTACTTTTTTACTCTCCAGCAACTGTCTGGCTGCATCCTTTTGCAAGGTAACAAACGCGTGTTTATAACCATTTTTGTTTACCTTATTTAATAATTTAACCTCTAGGTTTTCCTCCTGTCCTTGCCTCACGGCCTTTTTAGCACCTCTTGAAGTTCATTTTCCTCGACTGTCTCATCTATATCGAGTATCATGAGCGTCTCCTTTTTCACTCTTATTTGCACTTTCACCACTCTTTCCAGCTTTGTAGTAAGTTGTTCTTTAAATACCTGCTTCTGTGCTTCATCCTTCCCTCGTATCTTTATCTGTGCGTTATTACTGCCTATTTTGTTTATTTTGTCACATGTTATTCCCTCGGTGTTTACATCCCTTTTAAGGCTCCTAATGACGTCCGCATAGGATTTTCCGGCCAGTGGTTTCATAATTATTGTTTCGTTTTTTCTGTTTTTCTTATTTCCGGCTGTTTTCATATCACCTTCCCCTCTAATCGTTTTCTTACTTGCTTTCTTGTTTCTACAGAATTGTATTTCTAGGCTTTCCCGTCTCGTTACATATTCTAGTATATTTCTTACATTCAGGTCTGGTATGCCATTTGCAGTAGTGCACATTATTTTCCCCTCTTATTTTCCTTTACCTTTCGCAGTGTCTTCTGCAGACTACCTTTCAGCTTAATTTTATCTTCCGGGGTTTCTCCTCCATCTAGTGTCATAATTATATATGTGTCAACTCCCTTACTGAAATCATTTTGTAGATTGTTGTAGTTGTTTAATGAGTCATATAGGCCTGGCCTCTCAATGCTGCGCCCTCAATGGGTCTTTTGTGTGTGACTCTTTTTCCTGATGATTTCGCAAAAAGTTCAGACTTTTTATTTAGTCTACCATCTTCTTGGGAGATATTTTACCTCATTCCTGGGGTGTTAAGGTCACCCCAAGGTATTTGAGCCTTTTACAGAACTGGGCCTTGTAGTCGCATAGCAAGTGTTCTTTTGTTTCTGCTGCTTTAGTGCAGTATCTGCAGTTTTCACTGTCTGCCTTAACCATCTTCATAAGGTGATACCTTACTGGGGAGTGCCCTGTGAAAAGTACTGTGATTATTCTCAAGTCGTGCCAGTATAAGAGACAGTTCAGATTTCTCTGTTGATATGGTGAGGAACCGTTTTGCCTGCCCTAAGCCTGGAGTTTTCCTCCAGTATGACAACATTTGGTTCAGCTCCTAAGTATCAAGTTCATTTCTTACATGACTTTTTGTTAGTCCACAATAGGGCTGTGAACCATAAAATGGTGTTGTTGATGTCCTTTTTGCACGGCTATCTGCTTTCTCATTTAATTTAATACCTTGATGCTCTGGTACCCACATCACAGTTACTTTGTTGTTCGTAGCCAGTTGCTTCAAAGATTTTTTGCAGCCCCTGGTCAGTTTAGATACAGTTTCTTAGACTGTGTAAAATACGTACACCTAACAGTTGAAATATTGTTCTTATGTCTTAAGTACTGCCCCAAAGGCCAATTGGACCTTCATAAAATGTATTTAGAAACGTGCTGTTCGCCTTATAGGTTCTTTGGAATATTTTCCGTAATTAAATGGATAATATCGAACCACCGTAGTGACAATGGCACCCTACGTCTCTTAATTTCAAAAGTAAGATTATAAATCTCCGCCGCTTCCATCGAAATTGCCTCTCAGAAATTGCTTCGTTAATTCCTCCACTCGGACATTTAAACGGCAAACTCACTTTAGTCAGAAGAAGCACAACTTAGTGTACAATTACCCACTTCTCGAGCAATTTGATACGAATCATTTATGCCTCGAGCATCTAAATTTTGAAATGCCCTCGGGGCGCACCTAATTGCGGAGATATACTGGAAGCTCCAGTTATTAAAAAGTTAATAGCCATTATCTAGCCCAACAATACATGATTACTTCGAAGCACATCTGCTTCACCTTCAATTAGTGAATTTTCTTTAAAAAAAACTCACATAAGGAGATCCCGACTTTTGAATTTTGAAAAAATTCTTCAAATGAAGGCGAACTAGGCCCTCTTAAACACATATCCAGGGTCACTTTCAATTTATATATATATATATATATATATATATATATATATATATATATATATATATATATATATATATATATATATATATATATATATATATATATATATTTATACATACATATATATATATATATATATATATATATATATATATATATATATATATATATATATATATATATTTATACATACATATATATATATATATATATATATATATATATATATATATATATATATATATATATATATATATATATATATAATTGAAAGTGACCCTGGATATGGGTTTAAGAGGGCCTAGTTCGCCTTCATTTGAAGAATTTTTTCAAAATTCAAAAGTCGGGATCTCCTTATGTGAGTTTTTTTAAAGAAAATTCACTAATTGAAGGTGAAGCAGATGTGCTTCGAAGTAATCATGTATTGTTGGGCTAGATAATGGCTATTAACTTTTTAATAACTGGAGCTTCCAGTATATCTCCGCAATTAGGTGCGCCCCGAGGGCATTTCAAAATTTAGATGCTCGAGGCATAAATGATTCGTATCAAATTGCTCGAGAAGTGGGTAATTGTACACTAAGTTGTGCTTCTTCTGACTAAAGCGAGTTTGCCGTTTAAATGTCCGAGTGGAGGAATTAACGAAGCAATTTCTGAGAGGCAATTTCGATGGAAGCGGCGGAGATTTATAATCTTACTTTTGAAATTAAGAGACGTAGGGTGCCATTGTCACTACGGTGGTTCGATATTATTCATTTAATTACGGAAAATATTCCAAAGAACCTATAAGGCGAACAGCACGTTTCTAAATACATTTTATGAAGGTCCAATTGGCCTTTGGGGCAGTACTTAAGACATAAGAACAATATTTCAACTGTTAGGTGTAAGTATTTTACACAGTCTAAGAAACTGTATCTAAACTGACCAGGGGCTGCAAAAAATCTTTGAAGCAACTGGCTACGAACAACAAAGTAACTGTGATGTGGGTACCAGAGCATCAAGGTATTAAATTAAATGAGAAAGCAGATAGCCGTGCAAAAAGGACATCAACAACACCATTTTATGGTTCACAGCCCTATTGTGGACTAACAAAAAGTCATGTAAGAAATGAACTTGATACTTAGGAGCTGAACCAAATGTTGTCATACTGGAGGAAAACGCCAGGCTTAGGGCAGGCAAAACGGTTCCTCACCATATCAACAGAGAAATCTGAACTGTCTCTTATACTGGCACGACTTGAGAATAATCACAGTACTTTTCACAGGGCACTCCCCAGTAAGGTATCACCTTATGAAGATGGTTAAGGCAGACAGTGAAAACTGCAGATACTGCACTAAAGCAGCAGAAACAAAAGAACACTTGCTATGCGACTACAAGGCCCAATTCTGTAAAAGGCTCAAATACCTTGGGGTGACCTTAACACCCCAGGAATGAGGTAAAATATCTCCCAAGAAGATGGTAGACTAAATAAAAAGTCTGAACTTTTTGCGAAATCATCAGGAAAAAGAGTCACACACAAAAGACCCATTGAGGGCGCAGCATTGAGAGGCCAGGCCTATATGACTCATTAAACAATCTACAACAATCTACAAAATAATTTCAGTAAGGGAGTTGACACATATATAATTATGACACTAGATGGAGGAGAAACCCCGGAAGATAAAATTAAGCTGAAAGGTAGTCTGCAGAAGACACTGCGAAAGGTAAAGGAAAATAAGAGGGGAAAATAATGTGCACTACTGCAAATGGCATACCAGACCTGAATGTAAGAAATATACTAGAATATGTAACGAGACGGGAAAGCCTAGAAATACAATTCTGTAGAAACAAGAAAGCAAGTAAGAAAACGATTAGAGGGGAAGGTGATATGAAAACAGCCGGAAATAAGAAAAACAGAAAAAACGAAACAATAATTATGAAACCACTGGCCGGAAAATCCTATGCGGACGTCATTAGGAGCCTTAAAAGGGATGTAAACACCGAGGGAATAACATGTGACAAAATAAACAAAATAGGCAGTAATAACGCACAGATAAAGATACGAGGGAAGGATGAAGCACAGAAGCAGGTATTTAAAGAACAACTTACTACAAAGCTGGAAAGAGTGGTGAAAGTGCAAATAAGAGTGAAAAAGGAGACGCTCATGATACTCGATATAGATGAGACATATAGATGTGTGTGTGTGTGTTTTCGTTTCTTTAACGTCGGCCTATTTCCGCGACTATGGCCAATCACCGACGCCAGGGAGCAGTTTCACCTCACTATCCTGGAAATTTTGCCATACCCCTGCCTTTCTATAAGGAGGGTATGGATCTTTAACGTGCCCAACATCGCATGGACACGGGACCGACGGCTTTACTCCTCCTCCGAAGGGCGGAACGTGCAGACATTCAACTAGCTCAAATACAATGCCAGAACCTCGGTGGATGTTACTTTTACAGTTTGTACTGAAAAAGTGAAAGGAGTACCCTGGGATCGAACCCAGTACCCTTAGGTTCAGAGGCACACGTTCTTACCCCTGAACCACCGAGGTTATATATATATATATATATATATATATATATATATATATATATATATATATATATATATATATATATATATATATATATATATATATATATATATATATATATATATATATATATATATATATATCACACCGATAACCCAAAAAATAATGGGCCGGTTGTGATCAAATTTTCTGAGTACCTTGCTTTTGCAAGTGGCTTGGATAAGTTCGTTAGCCAAGAAAATGGCCGCAGGTTTTCCCGGAAAATTTTGTGTTTTTTTTTCTGAAAAAATTATATCTCTGGAATAACAAAGAAAAGAGAGGCAACCAAATTTGGTTCGCGTCTTTGTATTGTAAAGAGTGAACCATGTCCCAAAGTTTAGGTCTGTAAGTTTATAACAAAAAAATGGGCATTTAAAAAAAATGGGTTTTCCCCAAAACGTCAAAGTCGCGATTTGAAACGTCAAAATTGTCAACATTTAGGCAAAGAACCTGAAGCAAGTACGGATTATGTAAAGAAAATGTCGCAAGAATGGTGTTCTGCAAACCCTTAAGTTTCAGCTTTATCGGTCATTTTACTAAATTATTTCCAGAAATCTCATTTTAAATAGACCCTTTCTCTAATGTTTTGCCGGTACTTTTAGATAGATTTATGGTTTAACAGTCTACAATTTTTAGTTAATTTTCGTAGAAAAAATTCGCTAATGAAGAGACCGCGACTGTTGAATTTTAAAAATATTTTCTTAAATGAGCGCAAACTAGGCCCCCTAGAATCCATGTCGGGGTTTAGTTTCAATTTTTATCTGTTTACATATATACAGGGTGACGCATTTTTACGGTAAAGCTTAATATAGTTGTTATTATACAAGATACGAGAAAAAGGTGTATACGTTGATTATACGGTGTCTTTAGCTGTATCTTATAAAATTATTTTGACAATCACAGGTGGCTCATAAATCGTTGGTGATACCTACAAGTTTTTTTTTCGAACACATTTATATTATTGCATTTTTTTATTTTTATCGAAATATGATGCATGTTTGTAAGAAACAAAATCTAGACGCAGTCAGTGCGTTTTGTTAGCGAATTTTTATTAAATGCATCAAATTTCAATAACTCAATTTGCTACTAACCCAAGGTTTGTTGGCTAGGAAACCGGTTTTCTCGGAAACAGTTTAAGTTTATTTTCGGAAAATTTTTGTACATTTTCAAACACTAAGTTATTTTGATAAAATATGGTACATTGTTTCTACTATATAAGTTATACCGATAACCAGATTGATGCCTGCTTGCACTAGAGAGACATATTCGCTATTAAAAACATTTTTATGAAAATTCACTTCCATAACGCACTTGCTGCGTCCAGACTTTTTCTTTAATTTTTAAACCATTATTGCTTTAGTAATACAAGAAAAGGTGTAAATCTAAGTAATTTTTCTAAACTAATGACCACGGAACCTTGTTATTTAAACAAAGGTATAAATGAATAGAAACGGTCAATTTAAGATATATTAAATATCTGGGGGCATCGAGACTATCAGTTAAAAATGAATCGTCTGTATAGTTATTAAAAGATATTTTAACTGCACCTATGAATTTACAAATTATCACGTTCTTATCTCTGTTTTTATATCGCCAAATCCATTCATATAAACTGCCACTGTGTTTGACTGTAGTTGAGTAAGCAGAAATTCATTATAAAATTGGCTGTGCAACGAACAAGTGTGCCTAGTGACTCAACACGACAGAACATGCGTCTATAGTGTTTTATTCAGTAAAAATACGTACCTACATGAGGAAAGAAAAGGTATAAAAACATTTCAATATGTTGATGCAGCTGCCATTTCGAATAATTGTCGTGATCTGTTTGATTAGCATTGGCAATAATTATTGTAAGTATATTTATTTTTTATCTGTAATCATTTTTAAACATACGTCATGAATGGGATTCCCATTAATGCTGGACAAAACGAATTTATCTCATTCGTCTGTCTTCCACATTAAAATACTTGTAGTTTAAAGGTCGTCCAGCAGAACAGTAGGTAAACAATTATTATATATCTTCTATTACTAAAATAAAAATTCCCAGTTTAAGTAGATTTCCGTTTTAGTTAATTTTCGTAGAAAAAATTCACTAATGGGGAGATCCCGACTTTTGAATTTTGAAAAAAATTTTGCAAATGAGCGCGAACCGGGATCCCTAGAACCCATATCCGGGGTCAGTTTCAATTTTTATATATATATATATATATATATATATATATATATATATATATATATATATATATTCGACCTAAATGGGAATGATACGTAGATAAATAAATTAATTTCCCACTGCAACACTAACAAATTAAAAAGTCACTTAAAACTTTAAAACACGAAAAAAACATGGAATTATTATCAAGCTCTTCTCTTCACACAAATTTGTGTTAGCGTTAGCACTGTCCGGAACGGGGTGAAAACTGAAAACATTAAAAGTAGTTCAATGTTAATATGGTACTAAATAATAAAATGTGTAAAAATCCTGGATGCAGCAAGTGCGTTATGGTAGTGAATTTTCATAGAAATGATCTGGCACAAAATATTTTATTATAACTTTTTTATCTTACAACATAGAAATCTAAATTTTGGTGTATAGTTTAATTTTTATATCGTAAACCTACCTACCAAATTTGGTTATCTTATCTTTTTTATTTTTTGAGATACAAATTTTTTTCGAAAAAAAACTCAAAATTTTCCCGGAAAACCTCGTTCGATTTTCCTGACTAACGAAATTATCCAATACATTTACAGAAGGAAGGTACATGCCAAATTTTATCAAAATCGGCCGATTATATTTTGAGTTATCGGTGTGATACTTATGTATATATATATATATATATATATATATATATATATATATATATATATATATATATATATATATATATATATATATATATATATAGTTTATAGTTTATTGTTATATAAATAGTACAAAGCATCTTACAAATAAGTCTAAACTTGTGACTGCAAATGATGCAATTTTGACTAAATTTTAATCTAAATGTCAATTGTTCTAAAGTTCTGTCATCTGATTTCTAATCTCCAAAATTACCTCACCTCATTATGTACCATTACAATTTCTAGAAATATGGATGGTACTTGAAATCAGTTTCTTCATTTTAATCAAAAATTTCTATATTTTAAAACTTGACTCAAATTAAATTCTTATATATAAAAATTGAAACTGACCCCGGATATGGGTTCTAGGGGTCCTAGTTCGCGCTCATTTGCAAACAATTTTTCAAAATTCAAAAGTCGAGATCTCGCCATTAGTGAATTTTTTCTACGAAAATTTACTAAAATGTATTATAGTCTTTGATTCTAGAATATTGTGGTCCAGGCAAGCGCAGTTGTAATGTTTGTAAATAATGCTATCACAACGTTTGTTAAACCGGCGTTCCATTCATTTGTCTTGAGCGGTATTTTTACCGCTCACTGCAGTGTTAAAACGAATGGTATTTCCTTACTATTTTAAACACATGGGTGGGGGACTGTATTGTATACCAATACAGCTCTGTCGAGTGAAGCTGTTCGGAAATAACAACGCACACCTAACCCGAATTCATTCCCAGTTGCTATTGACCTACTCATATTTTCTGAATGAAGACGTGGTGCCGACTTCATTCCAAGTCACTATTAACCGACTATTTATGAAATCAAATAAGTAAATTAAATCGATTGTCATAACATATGTAATGTATTAAGACTAAGGGAAAAAGAAATAAAACATATTTAACTGTGCACATTTTAATTATATTTTAGGGTGTGAGGCTCACACCTAGCTCACTAGGAGAAATCGCCACTGCTTTTGTAAATGGCTTGGATAAGTTTGTTAATCAGGAAAATCGGACTAGGTTTTCTGGAAAAATTTTGACTTTTTATTCGAAAAAAATTTTTATCTCAAAAAATCAAAAAGTTATGATAACCAAATTTAGTAGGTAGGTTTACGATATAAAAATTAAACTATACGATAAAATCTAGATTTCTATGTTACATGAAAAAAAAAAGTTATAATAAAATATTTTGTGTCAGATCATTTCTATGAAAATTCACTACCATAACGCACTTGCTGCGTCCAGGCTTTTTTGGATTATGTTTAACTAAGGTAACTAGATATGTATCTGTCACAAAAGTACCCTTGGAGCTTAGATGTTCCAATGTTACTCATGTCAATTTTAAGGTAAAACTAAAATAAGGAAAAGCTATAACTTCTATCAAGAATTGTTTACTTTATTAGATAGAAAAGCCTGGACGCAGCAAGTGCCATATGATAGTGATTTTTCATTAAAATGTTTTAAATAGCAAATATGTGTTTTTTTTTTAAGAAAACAGACATCAAATTTGGTTACCAGTATAACATATATAGTAAAAATAATGTACCATATTTCATCAAAATAACTTTATTGTTTGAAAATGTAAACAAATTTATCGAAAATAAACTTAAAATGTTCCAGAAAAAACTAGTTTCCTGGCCAACGAACCTTATAGGTTAATAGAAAATTGAGCTATTCAAATTTGAGGCATTCAATAAAAACTCGCTACCATAACGCACTTGCTGAGTCCCGAATTTTCTTACCAACATGCATTATAATTTCGTGGTCTAAATTCCATACATTTATGCCTGGCTCAGAACTGTGACTGATAGGGGGAATCCGTCTGTGTAATTAAAAGAAAACATTGTTTGATCTACTTCAACTGGGCAGATTTTTCTGGTTAACGAAATTATCCAAGCCACTTGCAAAAGGAAGGTACTCACCAAATTTGATCAAAATCGGCCCATTATTTTTTTAGTTATCGGTGTGATATATATATATATATATATATATATATATATATATATATATATATATATATATATATATATATATATATATATATATATATATATATATATATATATATAGATTAATAAAAATTGAAACCGACCCCGGATATGTGTTCGCGGGGGCCTAATTAGTGCTAATTTGAAGGAATTTTTTCAAAATTCAAAAGTCGAGATCTCCTCATTAGTGCATTTTTTTTTAAGAAAATTCACTAAAAAGGTAATGACGTAATAATTATTTTAATGTTTTAATTATCCAACTATAACGAATCTTTTCCTTTAACAGTCGAACTAGAAAAAGTAGGCAGTGATTACTAATAGAGGGTGATAGTATTTTAAACGGAAATGATATACCGACTTTAAAAAAAATCCGATCTCCCAATAGGAGCTGAGCAATTTTAATAAAATTTATACATGTGTGTTCAATCAAACTTAACAAATAAATAAAATTTTCAAACAAAAATAATCAAAAATAACAAATTTATTTAATAATGAGTGGGTCCACAGAGGTTTCTTATGCATTCGATCACTCTTCGAGGCATGCTTGAAATTAAATGATGTATGTTATCCTGAGGACAATCACCTCAGGTTTCTTGAATTCGGTGACGATTGTCAACTAGGTTATTTGGTAGTTGGAGTAAACTACCCAGTCGATTGCCAATCATATACCATACATGTTTGATTGGTGAAAAGGCTGGGAAGCGAGAAGACCATGGAAGCAGGGTGACATTTTTTACTTGTAAAAACCTTGTAGTCACCCGTGCTGTTGACAACTTGGGCTGTATCCATAGTAACGTAAACTTTCAGTTAAAAACTCTAAATTAATACTTGTGCGTCTTTAGAGAACAAACAATTTTAACTCCATTTTTCTCGAAAACTGTACATCCTATGGAATTTCTACCAGTATACGTTATTTTTGTATTAGTCTTTGAATTTTTTAAAACCGTTGGAAAATTTCAGAAATCTTGACTTTTAACATATTTTTGTCTAAATTGTAACCCTCAGAGTGCCCCCACGCGCACCACTGCTTTACATAATAAATTGGATTTTGCGTTTTTCTTTATATGCTGTTAATATTTACCCGTAAACAAATTTTAAAAATCTTATCTTTAAAGATAAATAAGGAAAATCGCTTTAAGCGTAACAACTTTAAAACCCCGTATCTCAGTATCATGACCTTAAAATTAAAAATGTTATACGAACTACCCCCATTCTTTTTTAAGGGCAACTCACACCCCTATTTTGTAAGTATAATCAGGACATCCTGTATATGATTTTTACAACGTGTCCAGAAGAAATTTATTGCACATTAAAATATCTTGTATGACATTAAAGTCTTTTTTCCCATTTTGCATCACATGTTGGCAAAATGGAGGTTTACATCCATCAAGTGTCTTTAGTATGTATTTTTAGTTATTGGATAATTTGAGAATTGTTTTGAATCTTCGAATTCAAGTAACGACAGAAAGAAATCGAAAGTGGTCAGATAGCATGATCGTCACCAAACCCGAACCCGGATACTATGCAGCTTGTAAATCTATGTTGCAATAAAATGGTGATTTCTCGATCTGTGTGGCAACATGTGGCCCCATCTAGTGGAAACCATTTATTTTCTATGTTCAAGCTATTGAATTAAGGCCACCAAAAAATAGTAATCATTTCGCCATATCATTCTTCATTGTTAGAAAGTACATTGTCAGTCTCATGTTCAAAAAAGCCTGGATGCTGCAAGTGCGTTATGGTAGTGAATTTTCATAGAAATGAACTGGCACAAAATTATTTTATTATAACTTGTTTTCTTGCAACATATAAATCTAAATTTTGGTGTATAATTTACTTTTTATATCGTAAACATACCTACCAAACTTTATTCTATTTTTTGAGATAAAAATTTTGTTTGAATGAAAACTCAAAAATTTCCCGGAAAACCTCGTCTGATTTTCCTGGATAACGAACTTATCCAAGCCATTTACAAGAGGAAGGTACGTGCCAAATTTTATTAAAATCGGCCCTTCATTTTTTGAGTTATCGGTGTGATACATATATATATATATATATATATATATATATATATATATATATATATATATATATATATATATATATATATATATATATATGTAAACATATAAAAATTGAAACTGACCCCGGATATGGGTTCTAGGGGTCCTAGTTCGCGCTCATTTGCAAAAAATTTTTCAACATTCAAGAGTCGGGATCTCCCAATTAGTGAATTTTTTCTACGAAAATTCACTAAACGTACGGCACTATTACACCGTGTACTGAAAAACCGCAAGAGACCGCGGCCTATAAAGAATGCATTTGCCATTCGCGAGTGTCTCTAAAATTTTGGTTGCCCAGATTTTGCAGTTTTGTTTATTGACAAAATAATTTACTTCATTAATAGTTGTTGCCCCTACTTGTGAAACCGTTACATGCTAAATAAAGACGTAGATACTATTTATCTGGCTTCACAAAGTTTTTTTTCCATAACCGGTTTCACCAGACAGGTTATGATGCTATCAAACAGCAAAACCAGTTACAAAGAATAAGACAAACCTTTGTGAAGCCATGTAAATAGTCTCCACGTCTGTATTTAAAACCAGGTACATTAAAACGCTCCTAAACTGAAGATTATTTTTTATTGGAAGAGTTCATCCTCTTTCAACTTTTCCGAGGCCCACTTAGCAAACCGAAGACACGCTAAATTATCTGTTGGCTGTGGTTCTTGTGTCATCTGAACTTCGCAGGAATGGATCATTTACCATAATTTGGTGTGTAGTGCTTCTGGAATGATGGAAGTGTTGTAAACGCCGCCGAATTGAGAGTTTAGGGTAATCATTTAGACTTTGACCAACAATGGCAATATTTTCTCATGAAGGGCCTCGACTAAAACGCATACGTGATGCTTTGTCCTGCACAGACCCTAGTTTTAAATTTGTTTACGATTCGACGTATGGTGAGTGCAGAACGCCTATTATACATACCATAAATTCGACGTAATATACTAACATTTTGATAAGATTGAATGTTTTCCAAGCCGCTCTTGAATGGTGTAGCGTTGCATGATGGCCCGTCAAGTTTTGTTAATTATTTGTCAAAGCCTACTGATTACATTTGTTTAACTAAAACAGAAAATAAAGTAACAGTTTACATATGGCGTCATTTTTTAAGTTATATCACTGTTGTTGAAATTAAAATACTTAAAATCATGGAAAATAGGAAAATAATTCATTTCGGAAATACAAATTTGATAAGTACAGGTCCCATTTTCATTGCAATTGCTGGGTATCTCGGTTGTTAGTAATGATAGAACCTTGCGGTTTTCGCGAACCTGGGCTACTTCTTTGTGAAACAAAAGACGCCGCATGCAAATTTGTCATAGCCCTCTTAGTTTTCGCGCTACAGGGAGATATTTAAAATATTGCATTTGAAGGTATCCCTGGTATTTCAGTTTTCTGACAACTTGTCAAAAAGGTTAAAATGAATCCTTCTAGAATTTATTACCTAGAATCTAGTAACGTAATTAGTTTTTCTCTAAATATTACTGTTTTTGAAACACTGACCAATCTTTGGTTTGTTTTTAAATGGGACATCCGTATATTTGCCAAGAAATTAATTTGCATTTTCACAAGCTTCTGAAAAGTATATAACATTATGGATCTATTTTAATAAACAACGAAAAAATCCTAATTTTCACAGTTCGCATTCAAGACTTTGCAGTAGGCCATGCAAAAAATGCAGCTCTATATATATATTTCTAAATGCTAACAATAAATCGAGAAAATTATTTAATAACAGCTATTTATCAATATATGTCTATTTTTAATTGTCCACAAAACAGTGCTACGTACCTAGATTTATATAACAAAAGGAAATAACATTAATAAATAATTATTATCCAATAAGCCTAGCAGCAAAAACCAACTTTTAAAATCGTAACATAAGCACTAAGGTAATCTAGTAAATCAAACGAACTGTTTAAAATGATTTTCATTTTGTTGTATACACGCTTCGCATACTTTTCCAATTCGTTTTAAGGAATTTAGTAAAACAACGAGATGATTTTATAACTAACAATAACTTTATCTTATTGGGTTTCCTAAATCTTCAACAATATCATATTGAACTTTGTAATTTTTATTCTCCAGATATCCCCATAGAAAGAAATGTAGTATAGACAAGTCTGGGGACCTAAGGGGTCATGTTATAGGTCCATTGGTTCCAATCCATTGATTTGGAAAATTTTCCTCCAGAAAAAACCTCGCCATTTAAGAATTGTGTGTAGAAGCCCCGTCCTGTTGAAAATTAATTTCGTTTACATGCACTAAAGCAACATCCTCGAGCAATTCAGGTATAGCTGACTCTAAAATTTCAACGTAACCATTGGCTGTTAGGTTTCCCTCAAATATGTAAAATTTATCTGTGTTCCTAATATGAAGCAAGACATATTAATACCAAACCTGCCCTGCTGTCTTCTGGAAAATATTTTCTGTTGGTTTTCCTGGGACCAGAATCTGCCATTGTGTCTATTAAGTATACCAGAATTACTAAATGAGCTTTGTCTGACAATATAACTTTCATTGCAAAATCTCTAACCACATCACATCTTTTTTGATACCAATTGCAAAACACTACCCGACGTTGAACATCCCCAGGCTGTTGATGCTGGACAGTCCTAAATTTGTATGAGTGGTATTTGTGTTTTCTTAGAATTTTATGGGCTTTCGCTTTTATAATCCCTACGCTCCGTTCAATTTCTTTACAGAATTCTGGAGGGTAAACTTCTACACTAGCCAAAACTATGATTTCCTCAACCTCTAGATTTTCTTTATGGTATGTTTTTGACCAAGGTTTATTGAATGATCCGTGACCAAGTAAGTTATTTTCTATTCGGTAAACATTGGATGTATTGGGTTGTCTCCTTTCTGGATATCTAAATAAAAATGAAGCAATAGTATTTAAACATAACGGAAAACCAACTATTTACGTGTTAAATCACCTCGCAGATGCCGCTTCAACATATCGTATTTATCAAAATGTTCGAAAGTTTGGCTTACTGCCACAGTCACAAATATACCTTCACACAATAAATATATACCAAAGAAATAGCCTAATTTGCAAAGAAAACAAAAGATTTATATAATTAACAGAAGCAACTGCCACTTGCTTCCAAGTAAACCATAAACAGCAGCATTTTTTGGATAGCATACTGCAACATTTTGATTGGGAACTAAGAAAATTTGTATCTTTTCGTTGTTTATTTAAGTAGGCTCATCGTGTTATATATTTTTGAGAAGCTTGTGAAAGTTCAAGTTAATTTCTTGACAAATATACAGGGTGTCCCATTTAAGAAAAACAAATATTGGTCAATATTTCAAAAACAGTAATATTGAGAAAAAACTGACTAGGCCACTAGATTCTACGTAAAAAGTTTTAAAAGAATCCGTTTTTACCTTTTTGACAAGTTGCCAAACAACTGAAATACAAGAGATACCTGAAAATGCAATATGTTCTATATCGTCCTGTAGCTCGGAAACTAAGAGGGTTATGACAATTTTGTTTGCGGAATTTTTCATTACACAAAAAAAGTAGCTCAGGTTCGCGAAAACCGCAAGGTTCCATCTTTACTAATAACCTAGATACCCAGCAATTGCAGCCAAAATGGGACAGACGTACAGTTTAAACGACCCAATTTACTACAACACATTTTTCAGACCTGACTATCGTTTTGCTAACAAAGTGCTCACACAGGTTCCAATCTTCAGTCACTGAATACACTTTTTTTTAAACACTGATTTGATTCAATTGGCTAACGGACTCATTTACATGCTTAACGAGGTGAAAATTATATTATTTGGTAGGTATCTTCCATTTTGTAAATAGCTTAGATTAGTTCGTTAATCAACCTAATGAAACCAGTTTTTTCTGGGGAGATTTAATTTTTTTTATAATTTTGTATCTTTGAAATAACAAAGATATTTTACCAAACTCCTAAACACAATCTGCCTTTATAGAGACCAGTACATACCAAATTTTAGGTGTCTAGCTTAACACAAAATTGAGTTGCCTGTCTGCATTTATTTTTTTCTTTCAAGATGCCAAAAAAGAACACAAGTTTTTGTATGATAAAAACAATGTATACATCTTAACTGAGTAAAAAAATGTCTCTACAAAAATTTGCTATAGCAATTAAAGGGCCAACTTGCTGAAGCATAGGTATGACATACTAATAACTCCTAACGAGGACGAGTCCGGTCTATGTCTCCTATTATACATCGTACTGTAAGTCTCGACATGACTGAAGCGATGGTGGCAAACGAGTGATGTGGTGCAAGGCCGTCGTGGTATTAGCTAGGGAAGTAGTTTCTGTCACTCGCTAGTTTCTTCCTACAGTTTCCTTTTTGCTCTACTCTGCCTACGTGGAAGACGCTGTGGTAGCCTAGAACCGTCACAAAACCAGAGACGGCGGTACTCGATTGAAATGAAGCCACTGTTTTCCGAGTTTTTGACTATCAAGAGCATTCCAATATTATGTTCAGATTATATCTGAGAAATTTATTTTCTGAAAAGGTAAACAATATTTAATCTCTCCTGTAGCTTATTTTTCGCGAATTTTTTGTTTAAAAAAGTCGCTATTAGAAAAGTATCGATGATGAGACTTTGCAAAATTTTCTTCAAAGTTATCTTAATGAAATTTGGTAAGTCCGTTGCCCTTCCAAAAACCTTAATATATACCAAAATTCAATTTTCTAGGTTTATAGTAAATTGAGTTATCCAAATTTGAAGCACTTAATGAAAATTAGTTACCATAACGCACTTGCTCTGTCCCGAATTTTTTAATTACTAAATGATATGTGGTAGCCTGGAACTGTCACAAAACCAGTGATGGCGGTACGCGATTGAGATGAAGCTCCTGTTTTCCGAGTTTTTGGCTATCAAGAAAAATTGTAGAAAAACAATTTAAATCATATTTTGAGTACTCAAATATAGAGCCTCGGTGGTTCAGTGGTAAGGACGTGTGCCTCTGACCCGACTGGTACCGGGTTCAATTCGCAGGGTTTCCCTTTCACTATTTCATTACATACTGTACAATTAACATCAACCGTGGTTGCGTTATTTTATTGGAGCAAGTTGAATGTCTGCACATACCGCCCTTCGGAGGGGGCGTATATCCGTCGATCCTGTGTCCATGCAATGTTGGGCAACGTTAAAGATACTTACTCGCCTTGTAGAAAGGCAGGGATTCTGCAAAATTTCCAGGATAGTGAGGTGAGACTGCTCCCTGGGGTCGATGATTGGCCATAGTCGCGGAAATAGAACGACGTTAAAGAAAAAACTTAAATAAAATAATATTTCTCTTCCATTGCTATCAAAGTAACTAGCGTTGCACTCCGATATCAACCCAGTCGAAGCTGGGGATAACAGCTAGTAGATTATATCTGAGAAGTGTATTTTCTGAAAAGGTAAACAATATTTAAAAATCTTTCCTGTGGTTTATTTTGTTTAATAATCAAATGATAACAGAGGAGTACAAGGAAAAACATAAACGTTATTACAAAATCGATATCAATTCCAATACAATAAAAAAGAAAGTTTATCATTTAATTTACAAAATGTAGAAATAGTGGATATACACGGTTCATAACAAATACGAACATCGAATTTAGCAACATAACTCCAAAATTTTTCATTTGACATTATGACATAGGGTATTAAGCTAAAGAAAAATAATATTTCAGTGCCGCCACATGAGGTTTGTTTGAAGTGATAAGTACACTTTGGAAAAATCAAATCACCAAAAAATGTGTCAGAGAATGAACTAAACAAATAAGCAAAAAGTGTTGTGTGGTAGCAAGTGTTTAAGAAATGTTTCAAATGTTAATAACAAAAGGTTGCGTTAACCAGAAACCTTTCATATAAAATAAAATATGTGTACACGTGTCAAGTTTTATCAAAATCGGTTAATGACTTGTAGCGATCTTTCATAATGATAGATACAGGATGATTCACAACGCAATGGACACTGTATGTGTGCGTGTAGAGGACCTCAAAACATGTCGATTTTTTACATAAAATGTTTCTCTGGCGCCCATGGTTGGTAAGATATTGACGTCGGAAGATTCTTTAATAATGAAAATAAACAGCTGCATTGCAGCAGTGCCCTAACATAGAACAACCAAATTTGGTAGATGGTTTTCTTTTATCAACATCCATATTTGACAAGAAGTTTAAGTGGATATAAACTCAAAAGGGGGTGAATTAGGGGTGGGTGACCATTTTAGTGATTTGATTTTTTTTTCAACCCTAACCTAATTAAAAGTTAAAGTCCAGCAATTTCCTAAAAAATTAAATTTTCTATCTTTTTCATATCTTGTCAGTTTTTGACAAACTACCCGTTTTTGAGAAAATTGAGTTTTTTAGAGTTAAGATCAAAACAAAATTATGTCCCTTGAAGATTTTATTAAACATAGAGGATGCCTTGGGCGCTCTACAAGCGATTTGTTGGTAAGTTACAGTTGTTGTCAAATCTTGCATTGCTTAAATTTATTAAGTTTTACAATAATTATTGTCTTGTGTTTCTTCTTTTCTTTTCTGATAATAATTTATTGCTCAAAATGGCTGTAAATTTCTCGGTTAATGAACAAGTTGACATGCTTATGGTATTAGGGTTTTGCGAGGGTAATTGCCGCAGAAGTTTAAAAGCATATCGAAGAAGATTTCCTAATCGTTATACCACATCGTCAAACGATTGCCAATCTTAAACGTAAAGCCCGGGAAAAGGGTTCCTTTTTTATAACAAGTGCTGGAGGACGCTTTCATGCAACGAACGCACAAACTGAGGAGCGTCTTCTAGACAGTGATCAAAGTGAGCCTCAAACCAGCACCAGACGACTTTCCAGGCAGTTTCATACCACACAGACGACGGTCCATAGAATTATCCGACGCAATCTGTTGCATCCCTATCACCTTCAAAAAGTGCAAGAACTGCTACGGCAGGATTTAGAGGCAAGGCTATTTTTTTTTAATTTCATCTTACATCAAAACATTGATTTTCCCAAGACAATTCTTTTTACGGATGAAGCTTGCTTTACAAGGATAGGGATTACGAATGTGCACAACTGCCACGAATATTGGGATGTAAATCCACATGCTACAGTAACCCAAAGAGAATTTAAAATAAATGTGTGAGCAGCTATTGTTGGAGGACATTTGGCTGCACCGGTTATTTTACCAAACCGCTTAAACGGCGCAACATATTAGCTTTTCTTGCAAAATATTCTTCCTGAGCTATTGAAGGAGCTGCCCTTACAACTGCGCAGCTAAATGTGGTTTATGCATGATGGGGCGCTACCACATTATACTACAAATGTTCGTGGATTTTTAAATCAACATTTTCCAAATCGATGTATAGATCGTAGAATTAATTGCCCTCAAGAATATGCGCTTTTGGACTTCGTTCGTATATACCATTTTTATGTCTCCTCGACATCGCGTTGCTCTGGTTGACTGGGGTAATGGCAAGTCAAATTGGAATGGTCAATGGAATCGTGTTGTGTTCTCTGACAAGTCACGATTATGTCTTTGGGTCAACGATAGTCGCAGAATAGTAAGATGATTACGTGGAAAACGGAGAAATTTAGAATTTGCCTTGGACGACATACGGCCCTTACAAAGGGGCGTGATAGTATGGGATGTGCTAACATACGGTAGCAGGTCACCTTTAGTTTTTATTGACAGAAATTTGAATTCAAATAGTTACATACGAAACGTAATGCAGCCTGCTGCGCTGCAATACAAGGGTTAATTCCACCTCTTTTCCAACAAGACAACGTACATCCTCATACAGTACGGGTTACTACAAGGTTCTTACAACTAAATAACGTCACCCTGCTTCCATGGCCTTCGCGCTTCCCAGCCTTGTCACCAATCAAATATGTATGGTGTATGGTTGGCAATCGACTGGGTAATTTACCCCAACGACCGAATAATCTAACTGACCTTCGTCAGCGAATTCAAGAAGCCTGGAATGACATTCGTTAGGATACCATAAATTATGTAGTTTCAAACATGCCTCGAAGAGTTATCGAATGCATAAAAAACCACAGCGGACCCACTCATTATAATATAATTTGGTTATTTTTTAATATTTTTGTTTGAAGAGTGATCATTTTTTAAGTTTGATTAGCACATTGTCTAAATTTTATTAAAATTTCTTCGTCCATTCTTACTGGTTGTTCGGATTTGTTTAATCCATATATATATATATATATATATATATATATATATATATATATATATATATATATATATATATATATATATATATATATATATATATATATATATATATATATATATATATATATATATATATATATATATATATATATATATATATATATATATATATATATATATATAGGGTGTTGACAGTCTTGTGAGTTTGTTTTCAAATGGTGATTAAATACGTTAAAAAAAGGTCATTAACGCTAAAATACCTTAACAAAAGTTGTATAATAAGTGAGATATGACTATTTAAAATTTTCTTTTATTTGCTATTTTCTTATTTTCCATTAGTGATTAAACAATTAAATTGAATTAAACAAATATACATTTTATTGAAATTCCTATTTTTCCAATACATCCACCTTAAAATAGATGTTCGAAATTATCGCCGTGCTATTGAACGCAAAATCTCACTCGACGTATTCATGAGTTGGCAAAACCTGCAATGCCTAGATCTTGCCGTCGAATTGTTGACGCAGTTGCTTCAACTCGGTTACGGAGATCATCGTAATCAATTATTTCGTTTTATACACCATGGTCTTCATAAGACCCCAATAATAAAAGTCTAGGGGGTTAAAGTCAGGTGACTGAGGAGGCCATGGAACCATGGAACAAGACCACCTCGTCCAATCCGTTTATTTTCGAATGCATATATATATATATATATATATATATATATATATATATATATATATATATATATATATATATATATATATATGGGTTAAGTCTTTTCAAGATTAGCTCATGTTAGAACATGTGATGTTATGACAACATATACTTACAAATTTACACTGCGTGCTACAATTTAGTAGCATAACACAGCTCAGGATATATCCTTATCCAATTGGTTGAAGATCACACATGCACACGCGCCCGCACACACCCACCCACACACACACACACACATACACATTGGTCGCCATTTTGAAAATCGCATAACTATAAACTATTTCTTAACCCCTTTTGGAAGTAGATAGTCATCCATTTTATATTTTATTAAACAGGGTTACTCGCGTTATTCGAAACACTTTTCAATAGTTAACTGTTAACGGTTTCATAAACAACGCACATTTTTAGAATGCAAAGTGAATTTGGTATTCGAAACATATTTGCTTCAGGAATACAGCATCATACAGCTGTTTATTATAAAATAATTTTAAAAAATATTTAAAAATTCACAACGTCCAGCTAAACTAAAAAATTAATAATGCCCTAGCCTAAGGACAACCAAAAAATTATATAAATAAGCTAATAGATAATTTTTTCACCAGAGTAAATAGTAATACTTATCAGTACCTTAGGCTGTGCAATCTGCGAAAAAGCAAGTTTTTTCCAGAGGAATTTTTTTGTTTTCATTTTACAAGCCTTTTCATCTGCTTTAGCAAACGAAGAACTGTACCGAAACTGTTGAAATTACTCTTATTGGGATAATTTTGTTTCTAGAAGCTGTGTTGATTGAATAGCGTTCAATAGAATGGCGACTTCGATCTCCAAACTTGTCCCCAATTGACGTTTTCTTTTGGGGTCATTTGGAAAATTTTATGTATGTCCATGTGTATACAACATTATATGATTTACAAAATCGAATTAGAAATGTTATAGCTAAAATTTTAGCCAACATTCGTAGCACTTATTAGGTTCTTCTAATTAGGAGGTTTTGTTAATGGCAATAAGTAAATGAGTTACAGTTTAAACACGTATTGTGACTTATTTATTCATTGATATGATATATTTTTTTTGTATTTGTATAAAAAGTATATTTTATTAAATAGGATCTTCATATGTTTGCTTGTTAATTTTTTTATTTTTTAGGATAATACGAGGCTTGTTCAGTTGAAACCCATCTTTGGTTCATAAAAAACCTATTGGTAAATATATTACAAATAGTTACCACTATTATTAAGGCACATATCCATTGTTTGACCAACCGATGTATACCCTGTTTAAAGAATTCTTGTGACTGCTGCTCGAAGAATTCTTTTGTACTTCTTCGTCCGACTGAAAACGATTACCTTTTAACGCCTTTTGCTGTAACCCAGTTTGTGTATGACACTGTGGATAGATCGTATACTCACACCATCATTTTCTGAAATTGCTCTGATTGACATTTGACGATTTTCTCTAATCAGGCCTTCTACACATGCCACATTCCTGTCTGTTAATACAGTACTCAATGCACCTGGTCACGGATTATCATTCGTCTCCTCTCTTTAACTCTTTAAGTTTTCGACACCATTCCTTGGCAGTTGAAGACGCAAAACATGCGTTTCAATACACTGCTTGCATTTGCGTATGAATTTGCAATGGTTACAAATCTTCAGCACACAAAAATTGAATGACCGCACGCTGATTATATTTGGACGGATTGTTAACAACAAACGCCATTTTAAAGTCACAATACTTAAAATCGCTGTCAAATACAAATGATAGGAACTGATCAGTGTGATGTTTACAAACACAACTAACATTGCAAAACGCCAGTTGAGTGATTACAATTATTTCCAAGGCTGACCAGACCAAAGATGGGTTTCAATTGAACAAGCCTCATATTAAGGTGCTAATAAAGTACCTATAGCTTAATTTTACCATTTTTTAGGATTATCTTTTGACTACAAGTTTATGACATTTGTTTCAACTAGGTGTTGTGATTTTTTTAAATACAGAACTTTATGATGTAGGTCACTGTATTTATAAACCAAAGGTATTTTAAACAGTACCAAATTTAACCCATGTTTTCATTTAAAACAATTAAAATAGCGCTGGTTGGTTAAAATATAACACACTGTGTCAAAAGATGCGTATTTATCAACAGGTCAACCCAACCAAATATCATACAGAAATGCCAAAATATTTTAACTTAATTCAACTTGATGCAACACTTTTTACGCATCCTGTTAATGAAAACGGAATCATTAGTTCAAGGCTTTCTAAAGTTATCGTATTTACGGAATCATTCTACATGCATACATCCATTCATCCTATTTTTGACGTGTAGTATTTTTGTGTTCAAAACATTCTGAAACCTATTTCTAACAAGTTATAAGTTAATAATATAAATAAATAAAATAAGAAAATTAATATACAAAATACAAAAGTAAAGCAGCTGGTATAATATCAAATTAGAAACGAAAAACCATTTCTTCAGAAAACTGCCTCATAGAAAATATTTCTTCACAGTCGTTTAACAAAATTAGATCGTCCTCTTAAATAAGAGGGTGAAATTTGGTTTACAGTCACAAAAGGGCGATGTAGTAAAATTATTGAAGCCGGAACGGAAAAATTACTCCGATGTTCAAGAAAATTTGTTCGCGAAGCATGTAGAGATAAAATTTCAAAAAACTTGAAAGGAAATAAGTTTATTAAAAACAAAAGTTTTAATCAAATGTAAATAGTTAAACGACTGCGAGAGAAAGATTGTTTTTATGTTAAGGCAGATAAAAGTAGTAAGGTTGTGATTTTGGACAAAAAGATTATAAAGACAGAGTTAATAACGCAATGGATGACCGTATAGAAACTAAATAAAACCCCCTACCAAAAACTATTTTTGATGTTAAAGATAGTTTTAAAAGTTGTCACAACCTAATCAGTAGATACAGATGAAGGGTTCTCAGCCCTCCTGCAGGAAATCTGACTGCGCATGCGATTGGCCTCATCCAAGATGGTGACTGCGCATGCGTATGGCGTCATCTAAGATGCTAGCTGGCAGTTGACAGATGACATATGCCAGTTGACAGCTGACATGTTTTCCAAGATGGCGGCTGCGCATGCGTATGACATCATTGAAGATGGTGGCTGACATGTGACATTTGATAGTTGACATTTGACAGCTGTGATAGTTGACATGTGACATTTAAGAGCAGACACATGATATTTTACAATTAGCAGTTCACAGCCAACATGTGATGGCTGACATGTGACATTTAAGGGTTGACATGTGGCACGGCTATGACATGTGACACGCCTGACAGCTGACAGTTAGGTTTCTCACTCCCAACATGGAAAGCTTGTGACGTAATGGCATAATCAAGATGGTGGTTAGTGCATGCGCCCAACTCTGTTAGTTTTTGGTTTAGAGGGCATGTGTGGAGTATCATTTTACTCGTCTCGACAAGCACTATAATATGTAAATCCAGCAACATGTGTAAAACTGACAACAAGTCTGTGGTGCGAAATTTAAATCCTGGTAGCGATGTCAACATCTGTTTGCAGATATCATTCCTGTGAGAGCTTGCATAATCATAGTATGAAATGAGTCATATCAATTTCCTGGTAGATAATGATTCATATCAATTTCCTGGTAGCGACATGAGCATCTATTGCATGATCTCATTCCTGTTAGAACTTGCATAATCATAGTATGAAATGAGTCATATCGATTTCCTGGTAGATAATAATTCATATCAATTTCCTGGTAGCAATATGAGCATCTCTTGCGTGATCTCATTCCTGTTAGAGGTTGCACATTAAATCCAGGTGAAACCTCCAACGACAACAATGAAGAAGGCTTCAATAACAGAGAAGTCTCCAGCAGTGAATGCAGATGAATTAAAACATGATGCAATCAAAATGATGAGACAAGGGTTTAACAAAAATGTATTTAGTGATCGCAATAGATTTTTAAAGTTTAACTACTGCTAAAGCTGTAACTACTGTACCCAGGCAGGTAAATACAACCAGTGAGATTGGTGGAGGGACGACAAGGAAACCTACTTAACATTCAATTTTACAACAGTAAGCTCAGTTCAAGTCAAACATGATAAAGTGTAAACATTAAAGAGTATAAACATGAATGTTAATTGTGATTACATTAACATGATGTGTGATGATAGTTCTGATTCCGCACATGATGTGGATGTTAACGATGGACCTGATGTCTTCAGACCTATTAATAACTATGTTTGTGAAGATTGTGGATGTTAACGATGGACCTGATGTCTTCAGACCTATTAATAACTATGTTTGTGAAGATTGTGATTAGCGTAAAGTTGACGCAGCTCTACGTCAAAACATTAATGAGATTAGGCAAGAAAGCAGAATGTTTCTAGAAACGAGGTATGCTGTTGATCCATCTCTAAATGTCGCAATTGATATACCAAAGGCTGCTGGATTGATTTCGATAATTAAAATTGTGAATACAAACACCTATCCACCAAATTCTAATATAACAATCTCATTTGGTTCATTGGAATGGGAATATTTTATTTTAATATTGAAAAAAGCAGCTGAACAGTACTTTACCAAAGGTAAACCAGAAAATATTGGAAAATGTACCGTCAATCCTATTAAAATACTAAACAGTAAAGGTGTATCAATCTCAGATAACTTATGCCAATTTGCATTTTACGATTGTATATTTTTAGTAAATAATATTTAGCTTGTTGCATAGCCTAAACTGTTTACTAATGAAAAGTAGATCCATCATATATGTACCTTATATTCTTTATTACAAATAAATAATTTATAAAAAAATTATAATTCAAATATAAAAGCACTTATACACAACTAATTTGAGAGTTTTTAGACCGTAATGAAGTGAAAACCATTGTCAATCCAAGCGTTGTTGAACAATCGGTGAAAATAGCTACGTCGAATTCAGAGCTTTCTTCTTGTTAGGTCGGTCAAAAAATAACCAGAAAACCTTAAACGTTTGCAATCTTAGTTTAAAAAATTTTTTTAAAACATTTTTTAATCGTCTATTTTTAAGTAGCGTGGCTAAGGTTTAGTTATAACCTTTTAAAACTAACATTAAGTTGATAAATGAATAGGTTTTACTAATAGTCTTATCTTTTTTATTTTAGGTTACAAAATAGTTGACCCTTTAAGCAGTAAAAATAACACATTTAAGATCAGTGATGCTGACGTTAAGAGTTCAGGTGATTTCAACGATTTAGAAGCCAGTGGTGACTTTTATTATGGATCTGGGTTACAATTTAATGGAGACGATGATATCGCAATAAGTGAACTAGATTTTCTTGAACGAAATTTCAAGTACCCCGAAAGCTTAACTCAAGAACCTTCTCACGTAACAGAATCTTATCCTGTAGATTATAATTTTCAAAGCATAAAACCTGAACACTCGTCAGATCTTTATTCTGCTTCAAATGAAGAACATTTTCCAGATGAACAAAACAATAGAAACAATGGAAACAGGTATTTAGAAAATTTAGAAGGCTTTGGGGACAAAACAGGTATTTCAAGTAATAGTGGTGGCAGATTCATTTATCCACAATATTTGGATAGTTCTGAAAATGATTCGGATCCACAAAATAGTGGTAACAGTGGGGACGGTAGTGGTAATGGTAGAGGTGATTTGACAGATTATTTAGAAGGATCCGGTTTTATGAGAGTCCCAAGTAAAAATAACGATCAAGGCAATGAAAATGACTTAGGCTTGAACCCATCAGAGCAGATTAAACCTAAGATTGCAGCCTCAGGGGAACAATTACCTGATGATTTTTATTTTGACCAGAGAAGTACCGAATCTCCGTTAATTATAGACCTCTTTGATAATTCAATTGGTAGAGATGATTCTCTCTCTAATGAAAATTCAGAAAGCTATAGAATACCTGTGGAAAACCATTATCTAACCTTTACACCATATTCTGACTTTAGTGCAACGAAATTTACCAGTGTTGATGCTGTTACTCCTTACCAAAACAACAATCTGGAAACTTTAGGAGACGGTAGAGACGAGGAAGTGTCTTCGGGTAAGATATTTCTTATTGATGAAGAGAATTCTGGAGATCGTGTAGAGCAAAGAGGTAATTCGGAAAAATCCGTAATTTCAAACAACAATGAAATAATCAAAGAAAGAAAACCAACTGATACCTTTGTTGATATAGAGACATCTGAAAATAATGGGCTTTCTTCAGGATTGGGTGATAGGGGAGAATTTTCTGAAAGTGAAGATGACAAAAATAACGAAGAATATTCTTCAGGTAGAGGTATATTTGTTATGCAAGACAATTTTGGAAACAGAGAGGCAAAAGCGAACTCAAAAGAGCTGGTTTCAGAAAAGAGTGTAAGTGTCAAAGAAAACGTATACTTAGATGAAACCTTTTTCGATATGGAAATATCTGGGCATAGTGGGTTATATTCGGGATTATCTAATGAAGAAATATTTTTTGAAAGTGAAGGCAACTCAGGCGATACTCTCGAAGATTCTGGATTACCGCCAACCAGAGCAAGCTTTGTTATTACAACTGGTACACGTCCAACAGTTGTGACTTATACTGATTATGGGGTGGAGATATACACTCCCCTGGCAGAACTTTCGTCGACTCTAGAAATGCCGTCCCTCGAAAATAAATTTCCAGAGAACGATATTATAAGTGAAGATGATGAAATTGGACAACCTTGGCAGTTTCAGAATACTGGACAAAATAAAAACAGTAAATTTAAACAATATTCACATTACACAGAAGATGAGTTCTAAAACTGCGTTTGCCATGCCAAATATACCAAAATGGAGACATATTTTAATGTCTCGTGACTGAAGAAACGTAATTGGTATTTTTTTTAGTATTTAAGTTGTTTGTATATTTATTTATTTATTGTTTTCCTAAGTTTTGCAAAAAAAAAACATTTACTGTCTTAAAAATAAATAAAAATATTGTAATATATAGTTTTTTTAAGGAATAGATTCTTATATGGTTTTTTTTGCTTATTTACATCGTAGAATAATAATAATACGCCGTTACTATTAGTAAATCCCAAAATAATTATAAACTGAAGATATTTTTTGTAAAAAAAAATCAAAATAAAGTAAATATAAAACTGTATACGGCATTAAACTCCACATATAAAAATTATTTTCAAATACAAAACATAACAGTTCATACGCATGGCTGGATGAACCTCTCCCTCATATGCCCGTCAAAATGATTATTAGTAAAAAGAGTATTTTTACAAGATGTCATTTCAGCTTGTTTTTCTATACTATGATATAAAGTTTAATTGTGTTATATAGGATAATTCTATAGAAACCGCAAAAGAAAGAGTTACCCGTTATCCCAATAAATAATTAAACTTGTAATGCTTCTGCCGACGCATATTTGCAAATATGTAATTTATAATAAGGGATATAAGAGCATTGAAGACCTAAAGTTCATATTTGTTTGATGTAATAAAATATAACTAATTGATTTTCTGGCTTTGACTGCGATCTACTGAGGCACCGAACTAGATCTAAACAAATGCTACAGTTTGCTTGATGAATAAAGTATACATACAAAGACAGCATAGAAAACCAGTTTCTGTGCTGTGCTCATTTCATTCCAACGCCTTTAGGTGTGCTCGTGGCGCCCATCGCTACGTGTTAGCCTGCAAAGTGAGAGGTTCCGGGTTCGATTCCTAGAGGGGCCAACGAGAAGTTGACCTTGTCTGGAAAATTGTTAAATGCATAAATATAGATAGGATAATAATACAATTTCTATGTAATAACACATAAACACTGCTAAAAACGTTTGTAAAAACTCTGGACGCAGCAAGTGCGTTATGGAAGTGAATTTTCGTTAAAATGTTGTTAATTACAAATATATCGCTCTAATGCGAGCACGCATCAATTTGTTTACCGGTATAACCTATATAGTAGGAACAATGTATTATATTTTATCAAAATAATTATTTGAAAAAAAATTTTCGGAAAATAAACTTTAAATGCTTCTGAGAAAACTGGTCTCCTAGCCAATGAACCTTAGGTTAATAGCAAATTGAGTTATTGAAATTTGAAACATTTAATGAAAATTCGCAACCAAAACGCCCTTGCTGCGTCATACAAAAATTTTCCGAAAATACAGTTAAATGTTGGTTCCTAACCAACAAAACTTACGTTAATAGCAAATCAGTTATTGAAATTTGGAGGATTTAATGAAAATTTGCTACCAAAACGCACTTACTGCGTCCAGATTTTTTCTTACAAACATGCATCATATTTCGATTAAAAATGCTAAAATACAGTAACGAATTTGTTCTACGAAAATTAGCTAAAAATTATAGACCGTTAAACCATAAACTTCACTAAACCGACAGCGAAAGCATCAACTTAACTAAACCGACAGCCAAAGCATCAGAGAAAGGGTCTATTTGAAATGAATTTTCTGGGAATATTTTAGTAAAATGAAGGTCAATGATGATTGAAACTAAGACTTCAGGCTTTGTAAAACATTCTTGAGACATTTTCCTTCCATATATCATATTAGTTTCAGGTTCATTGCCTAAATATTACCGATTTTGACGTTTAAAATCGAGACTTTTGACGTTTTGAGGAAAACCCAAATTTATGTTTCTTTAAAGGCCTGTAACTTTTTTGTCCTTTAACCTACAGAGCTAAATTTTTGTAGGTAACTTACCTATAATGATATAATATATACTCGTATGAAATTTGGTTGCCCTTACTTTGTTAATTCCGGAGATATAAATTTTTTTCGATTTTTTTTTCGAAAAAAAACACAACATTTTCCGGAAAAACCTCGGCGGATTTTTCTGGCTAACGAGCTTATCCAAGCCACTTGCGAAAGGAAGGTACTCAGCAAGTTTTATTAAAATCGGTCCATTATTTTTTAAGTTATAGGTGTGACAAACAGATATATATATATATATATATATATATATATATATATATATATATATATATATATATATATATATATATATATATATGTATATATATATATATATATATAAATTTCTTCAAATGAGCGCTATTTAGGACCCCTGGACCCCTGGAACCCAAATCCGAGGTCAGTTTCAGACTTTATATGTTTATATATATATATATATATATATATATATATATATATATATATATATATATATATATATATATATATATATATATATATATATATATATATATAAACATATAAAGTCTGAAACTGACCTCGGATTTGGGTTCCAGGGGTCCTAAATAGCGCTCATTTGAAGAAATTTTTTCAAAATTCGAAAGTCGGAATCTCCTCATTAGTGAATTATTTTTTTTTAATTCACTAAAAGCTGTACTAGAACCAAAAATTAATAAAATGTGTTACCGGATGAATTCTAATCGAAACCGTCCATTTATCTATATTACTAAAGCAGGAAGAAAAAAAAGCATCAGATTTTTACAGTAAACGGATGAATGTAAATAATGTCGTTGAAAATTGTTGGATTTTAATTATTTAAAAGGGGGGCGAGGCGGACGTAATGGACACAGACATTGAGTGGTCAACCGAGGCGTTCGAGCCAGGTAGGAACGGCACGGGGGCCCGAAGAAGCCGTTTTTTAGAACGTCGCCGGGGGCGAACGAAAAGCCACAGAAGAAAACGGCCCGTCCGGAACTTAAAGGCGCGAATTTTATCGAGGCACAACTTTTTTGGGGATGTCGGGGTGAAAAAAATTGGAGAAACAAGAGCAAAAACCGGTTTTTTGGCCTAAAAAGGTCATCCAATGAGGAGTCTATCTCCTCTGAAGATACGGAATTACGAAACGCGTCATTGCCGAAAACGGAATCTCCCGAACATTTTACATCGACTAGGCTGGTTTTTATTCTTTTAAAGTCAACCGAACATTATTAGTGAATTTTCTTAAAAAAAATTCACTAATGAGGAGATTCCGACTTTTGAATTTTGAAAAAATTTCTTCAAATGAGCGCTAATTAAGCCCCCCAGAACACATATCCGGGGTCAGTTTCAATTTTTATATGTTTATATATATATATATATATATATATATATATATATATATATATATATATATATATATATATATATATTATATATATATATATATATATATATATATATATATATATATATATATATATATATATATATATATATATATATATATATATATTTATATATATATATATGTATCACACCGATAACTCAAAAAATAATGGGCCGATTGTCTTTAAATTTGGTGAATAAATTCCTTTTGCAAATGGCTTGGATAAGTTCGTTAGCCAGGAAAATCTGCCAAGGTTTTCCCGGAAAATTTTGTGTTTTCTTTTGAAAAAATTTTATATATCCGGAATTAACAAAGTAAGGGCAACCAAATTTGGTACACGTGTTTATGTTCTTATATGTAAGTTACCTACTAAAATTTAGCCCTGTAGCTCAAAATACAAAAAAGTTATAGGCAATTAAAGAAAAATAAATTGGGGTTTTCCTCAAAACGTCAAAGTTGCGATTTAAAACGTCAAAATCAGCCACATTTAGGCAAAGAACTTGAATCTAATACGGGCTATGGAAATAAAATGTCTCAAGAAGAATGTTTTACAAACCCTGAAGTCTTAGTTTCAACCGTCATTGTCCTTCATTTTACTAAAATATTTCCAGAAAATTCATTTCAAATAGACTCTTTCTCTGATGCTTGGCAGTAGCCTTAGCTATAGAGTTTATCGTTTAACGTATATAATTTTTGTCGAATTTTCGTAAAAAATCAATAAAGCTCAATATAGCCGTAATTATAAAAGATATGAAAAAATTTTGTATATATTAATTATAGGGTGTCTTGAGCTACATCTGAAAAAAATATTTCTACAGTCACAGGGTGGCCCATAAGTCGTTGGTGATACAATAATTTATTTTTTTTAATCAAACACGCCTTATGTTATTGCATTTTCCATCGAAATATAATGCATGTTTGTAAGAAAAAAATTCTGGAAGCAGCAAGTGCGTTATGGTAGCGAACTTTATTTGTTTATGTAGAAATCATTGTTTGTGAAATTTTTGTAAAATTTTGGTAATTAGTACCTAATGTTTAATGAGTTATTGTAAGAAAGATGTTTTTGGATTTTCGCAAAAAAGTTGTTTACATTTTTTTGTGTAAGTTTTGTCGAAAAGCTTTTTGTAAATAATTATATCTTGGTAGATGGCTAAATACCTTGAAGAAGTTTTTCGGATATATTTTAAGTTAGTTTTCGAAAAATATTTGCCCTTTTCCAACAACAAAGTTATTTTGATAAAATGTGGTACATTGTTCCCACTATAGAGGTTATACTGGTTATAAAAACCATTTTTATGAAAATTCACTACCATAACGCACTTGCTGCGTCCCGAGTTTTTATTATATTCACCGCTGGTATAAATAGAGGTGTATGCCCTCGAGCGACTTACAAACCCTCGGGCCTGAGGCCCTCGGGTTTGTAAAATCGTCGCTCTCGGCATAAACACCTATTTATACCCTTGGTACATAAATAACTAAAACATCAAAATTGAAGAACTTTCTGGAGAGAACAGGTTTTGCGTGAAATTAGTCTACCTTGAGCAAATCAGGTCAGTGGAATTTTTGACATACCTATAGAGTTTAAAATTTAATTGCTCAAACGTCAAAATTTGCGACACTTTGCAAGCTAATAACGACGTGTACGTTATGTCCGGAATTAATATAGTGCCCGATTAACCTCTATTGATTATTAGAGATCACTTTTTTATCCACAGATTGGGTCAATTAAACTGATCCTTTTCACCTATTTTTTAGGTTGCCAATGTCATTTACAGTAATTATTGCTGAACGCCTGCATATTTGAGAACTGTCATATTATTGTTATAAATCATTTTCAAACAAGAAGTATAGTGTATAGTTTTTGCAACAAGTTACTATCTGTTTGTGTGGGTGTAAATATTTATCAAGGGATTATTGATGAAGTGGTAAGTATAGTCAGTTTTCTATACATAATATACCTAATATAGTTTAAGGAGTTGTGTCAAAATAATCCATTTCAATTATCCCATCTTTACATAGTAATTTTTTTAATGCATTTTTCACAGGTTTGCAATATTATATTATTCAACTCTAAATGGTTTTTTAAACGTTTATATTTTATTGTCTATTTATATGATTACATTAAGTCTTTGTAGTTAATTTTACTGAGAAAATGCGTTTAAAAATACACTTTTTAAGTGGCTGTCACATTTTTAGTGGTATACTTAGGTAATTGTGTAACCGCGGATGTGGCTATAAATCGAATCTTTAGCTATAAATCGAATCTTTATTTAACTCTACATACGCGGCGACCACTAGATTCCATTTTCAATCGCCTAATTTTGTTATTTTATGCCAAATTGGAAGGCCTATTCTGAAACGCAGTTCGTTTTTCTTCTTCTTTTTAAAAAAATAATTCTGTTAAGCTGAGAAAATCCGGTGGAACAGTCTGTCAACAAAATATTAAATAATATTTCATACGATATACAGGGTGTGGCGCCAAGACCTTTAGTTAGCCGTTTCTCAACTACTCCGATTTGAAAATTTACACACATACATACGATTGAGACAAATTCCAGTTCAGTGAAAATAGTTTACTTTATGTCAGCTTCCGGTTTAACCGGAAGTGACCACAAACTTGCTTATTGTAGATACAACATGGTGATTTTCATTATATTTTTGAATTCTACATTGAATTTGAGATAAATTATTATGAATATACTATATGTGAAAAATCAACCGTTTCGAAATTTTTCGATTTTTTTGAAAATTCCGCGAAAACCAAGGTGAACGTTGCACGCTATCTCTCTGTGGAAATACAACTGAGAAGACTCAGTTTTTGCACAGAGGACCCTCAGTTTGGCACGTACACGACACGTTTGATAACGTTTCTTTTAAATATACAGGGTTGTAAGAATTAGCCGTGCCATTTGGTAAAATTCAAATCACAATGACTCGCTTATTTCAAATGGAACAGCCTATATTTTATGAGCTATTTCGGTTCGTATCCGATTTCCCGTTCAACGTGTATTAGCATTCCCTATGCCCAAATTCCACCGTTTCCCGAATATTTCAATTTTATTGGATTCACTTATTTCAAATTGTCACAATAGATTTAAAGCAGGCTTTGGAACTTGATAATATGCTTGTTTACGTCTACATGTGAAGTCCCACCCCTTACAAATGAAAACATGATATTTGTTGGACCTTCTCGCGTAAAAAACACTTTGTATTTGCATCCAAATCACTGCATTTTCCCTTGTTTAGTTCTGTTAAATCAATGTGTTGTCAACTAACTTGTAAAACCAAAATACAACTCAACAAGGTAGGTAGTTATTTATTATAAATGAGTACAGAATTTAACTAATAGCTAGTGGAAAACTAAAACACAAAAACAAATAACTGGAACTGGAACTTATAACAAATGCTTAAAATTACTCCCACTGGCATGGAGGCATTTTGTTGTTCGTCTCATAATGTTATGGTTCGTAGCCTCGAATTCAGTGAATTGAAGGTACGTAAAACTATACCTACCATGTCTTCTTTTGTGGTGACAGGTTCGTGGTAAAATGTATTTTTGATGTAGCCCCATTTCCTTGCATCCAGAGGCGTTAAGTCAGGGGCCCGTGGTGCCCATCTATGTGGGCCGTTATTGGCAATCCACCTGTCTTTAAAATGTTGGTGCAAAAAATCATTATATAAATGGAAATTGTGGGGCGGTGCTCCGTCTTGCTGATACCAGCTTGTTCTAGCTTCTTCTAAACGTAATGTGTTGAGAAAAATTAGAATCACTTTGTGCAAAATATCATTATAATTCACGCCAGTGAGATTTTCATCGTATATTTTAATCCCAAAAATCTTATCGTTCTTAATTGCACAAAACTCATTGAATAACCACCTGTCTTGGAAATAGTTGATCCTAGTAACATGGGGATTCTCATCTGACCAGAAGTGACTATTGTGGCGATTGTGCATGCCATTTTTGGAGAACTTCGCCTCATCGCACCAAATAATTCTCTTGCAGAAATTCTCATCTTCTGTTTTCAATAGGAACCATTCACAGAACTCAACACGTCTAAGAAGATCGTTTGGTTGCAAACCATGTATCGGGTGGTAAGGGTCTCCAATGATGCTTTTTCAAAATTCTGTGAATCGTTTTCGCTGCCAAGCGTAATTCCTATACGTAATGCCAATACGTTCACTTCGTTTACCACGTTATCGACGAGTGGCTTACGCTTCTGTACTTTTGGGCGAAAACTTCCATGCTGTGAACAATTTGGCAGCAACCCCTTTATCATGTCGTGGCTGGGTTTCGGTTTATTCGGGTCCTTTTCGGCAAATGCACGACATGTTCGGCCCACAATTCGTCTGCACTCACCATAAATAATTAGAAGCTCAAAAAAATCGTCATTTGTGTACGGCAAATTTGCCATTTTTGCACCGCGTTGACTGATAGTATCTCGATTTTTATGACAATAAGCTTCGCTTGACGCTCTTTTGACATGTAGACGTCAACAAGCATATTATCAAGTTCCAAAGCCTGCTTTAAATCTATTGTGACAATTTGAAATAAGTGAATCCAATAAAATTAAAATATTCGGGAAACGGTGGAATTTGGGTATAGGGAACGCTAATACACGTTGAAAGGGATACCGGATGCGAACCGAAATAGCTTATAAAATATAGGGTGTTCCATTTGAAATAAGCGAGTAATTGTGATTTGAATTTTACCAAATGGCACGGCTAATTCTGATCACCCTGTATATTTAAAAGAAACGCTATTAAACGTGACGTGTAGGTGCCAACCTGATGGTCTTTTGTGCAAAAACTAAGCCTGGTCAGTTGTATTTCCACAGAGAGATAGCGTGCAACGTTCACCTTTGTTTTCGCGAGAATTTTCAAAAAAATCGATTTTTTACATATGGTATATTTGTAATAATTTATCTCAAATTTAATGTAGAATTCCAAAATATAATGAAAATCACCATGTTGTATTTAAAATAAGCAAGTTGATGGTCACTTCCGGTTAAACCAGAAGTCTGACGTAAAGTAAACTATTTTCACTGAACTGGAATTTGTCTCAGTCGTAGGTGCGTAAATTTTCAAATTTCAAATCGGAGTAGTTATTGAGAAACGGCTAACTAAAGGTCTTGACGCCACACCCTGTATATTATTGCAGCAAGTGCGTTACGGCAATTAACAATGTTATAATAATTAATACATAATATTATGGAAGAAATACTAACGCAGTAAGTGTGTTATGGTAGATAGTATTGTAGAATTTATCAAACAAAACGGAAAACTTAAAAATAACATATATTGACGCAGCAAGTGCCTTACGGTAATGAACAGTATTACAATTAATACAAAATATTATGGAAGAAATATTGACGTAACAAGTGCGTTATGGCAGAAAGTATGGTAGACTTAATCAAATAAAACGGAAAATTTAAAAATATCATATATTGACGCAGCAAGTGCGTCACGGTAATGAACAATAATATAATTAATACATGGTATGGAAGAAATATCGACGTAGCAAGTGCGTCGCGTAAGGTTAGGCCCATACGAAAAGGTTGATCCATGCGGAAACGTAGATTCATGTGAAAAGGTGGATCCATACGCAAAGGTAGATCCATGCGCAAAGGTAGTTCCATCCGCAAAAGTATATCCATGCGCAAAGGTAGATCCTTTCGCAAGGGTGGATCCAGGGGTTAAGGAGTCGCGGGCCAAAGGACTCCAGGGGGCAAGCTGAGGAAGTGGAAATAACAACATAAACTCCCGATGAAGCTTTCCCCAAGACCGTCATGCGCGGTAAAAATCCGCATCCTGCACGAGGTGACCCTGCTAATAACTAAACATGACGGATCTAGACAAGGAGGTCGAACTAAACTCCCCCAATCTACGGTGTCACGTGACCCGTGCCTATGGATGGATGGCACCAGGGCGATGGTGTCGTGAACGGAACCTCTGGAGTACCAGGCAACCCTCCAGAGTAACCCGCCTTGCACCACACAGGGGGTTCTGATGGTGTGGACAGTATTTCCCCCATTCTCGTGGGAACAACATGAAGATTATAAATACATATAAAACCAAAACCAATGAGGCTCGAGGAGTGGCTCCGGCTACAGACTTGAGCCTTGAGTCTATCCCGGAAACGGAGACGAGCCAGGGTGCGGCAGCGGACTCTGGAGGTCCCACGACCGGCGTAGATACGGGGGATCAGGGGGTAGCTTCGGCCAGAGACCTGTCCCCGACACCCAAGCTGGAGGCTGGGTCCCACCGGAGGGCGGCGAGCTCCGCGGACTCCGGGGGCCCCTCCACCAGTGAGGACTCTACTGTTAGAGTAGAGGGACTGCCCCGGCAGTCCAAGCGTCTTTCCGGGGCGCAAAGAAAGAAGCTCCGGAGGGCGCAAAAAATGGCGGCCGGGACCTGGACGGTCGAGAAACCTGTAAAGGCGCAAGAGGGGAGTGCGGGTCAGAAGAGGACGCGCTCGAACTCTAGCACGCCCACTACAGACAGACGTTCCAAAAGGGCCAGGGTGCCTGTAAAGGCGCAAGAGGAGAGTGCGAGTCGGAAGACGCCGCGCTCTGGCTCTAGCACGCCTACTACAGACAGACCTCCCAAAGGAACTAAGGCCGGAACACCGGCGCAGACTGGCTCTTACAGGGAGGCTGCGGAGGGCCTCGGGATGGCGGTGATTGACAGACGCCATCCTGAGGTCACGCTAGACCAGGGGAAGGCGGACCTGATCCAGGCTGCGGTGGTAGCTGCAGTGGACTCTCTTCAGGAAGGGGAGAGCCCGCCTCAGTTCCACCGGACGCGCCTGACGGGGGGCATCCTCTGGATAACCTGTGCCGGCCCGCAGTCGCGGGACTGGCTGCGGAAAACGATCGGGGGCCTCGGTCAGATTTGGGAGGGGGCGGACTTGACAGCCGTCGAGCCCAAGGAACTCCCAAAGAGACGCAAGGTCCTCGTACGGATCCCTGACACCGTCCCGCAGGAGACGGTGATCAGCAGACTTAAGATCCAGAACCCTGAACTGGGGACGCAACACTGGTCGGTTCTAAGCAGGAAGGCAGAGGAGAAAGGACAGACGCTCGCCTTCTCGATCGACCCGACATCTTACAGAGCCCTTGAAGGAACCTCCTTCAAGGCATTCTGGGGCATGGGAAGGGTTAGCTTCCGCCCACTGGGGAAGCAATTAAGGGTTAATGGGACTTAGGTTCCTTCAGGTCAACCTCCAACACAGTAGGGCAGCCACGGCCGGACTACTAATGGCTCTGAGGAACACGGATGTGGCCCTCATCCAGGAACCGTACTCCTACAAAGGAGAGATCAAGGGACTCGGCGGAGCTAATGGAAAGCTCATCTACAGCAGGTCCAGCGAGAATCCGAGGGCCTGCATTTTTGTCAGGGAAGGGATAGAGTTTCTCCCTCTAATGAATTTCTGTTCCAGGGACCTGGCAACGATCAAAATCCGATGTGGAGGAGCGGATGGGCTGAGGGACATTACTGTCGCGTCAGCCTATCTGCCAGGGGACAGCACGGACCCTCCTCCACCCAACGAATTGGAGCAGCTGATGGTGGGTAGCAGAGCAGGTGGATGGCAGACCATCATCGGCATGGATGCGAATGCGCACCATGAGTTGTGGGGTAGCTCGGACACAAACTCTAGGGGTGAGGCACTTTTACAATTCTTTATGAAATTTAATTTAGACATATTGAATAGAGGTAATAAACCGACATTCGTCACAACACGGCGTGAGGAAGTTTTAGACCTAACAGTTTCCACCCAGTTTCTGGGTGACTTTGTTAAAAGCTGGGCTGTGTCTGGGGAAGTGAGTAGCTCAGACCACAGATACATCCGGTTTGAAATCGCCAAAGTCGAAAGAGAAACGGTATGGTACCGGGACCCCCGCAAGGCGGACTGGGAAGCCTACAGGGCAGACCTAGCTGTGGAACTGCGGGGGGTTGAGAGGGCCATAAGGGATTCAATAGACCTCGAGATTGCAGCAGTCCAATTGCGAGACGCAATTACCTCGGCCTATAACGCCAACTGCCCCCTGAAAATGAGGGTGTCCACCAGGAACGTCCCATGGTGGAACGAGGACCTCAGGCAAAGGAGGACGCAGGTTCGTAAGCTGTTTAACGCGGCCAAAAGGTCGGGAGCATGGGATGAATATAGACAGGCCCTATCGACCTATAACAAAAGACTGAGGGACGCCAAGAAGGAGTCGTGGAGGAGGCACTGCGAAGAAGTGGAAAACACGTCCGAGAGTGCTCGACTACACAAGATCCTGTCTAAGGGCCCTCAGACTAACATAGGCTCCCTTAGAACACCCACGGGAGGCTTTACAAGCTCGGGGGAGGAAACTATGGAAATTTTACTCCAGACGCACTTCCCCGGCTGTAACATAATAAACCAATCACCTCCGGACTGGGAACACTCAGAAATAGAGGCGCCTTATAGGCGGGCATCTAGAGTAGACTGGACAGTCGCTAAAGAGGTGGTTACCTGGAGCAAAATCAGATGGGCCATTAACAGCTTTAAGCCATACAAATCGCCGGGATTTGATGGAATAATGCCCATCATGCTCCAACAGGGGATAGATATACTGGCGCCGGTGCTTACCCTCATTATGAGGGCCAGCCTGGCTCTGGGGTACATTCCGAGGGCATGGAGACTGGCCAGGGTTGTATTTATTCCTAAACCTGGGCGTCCAACAGACCAGGCAAAGTCCCTGAGGCCAATAAGTCTCATGTCCTTCTTGCTGAAAACAGTGGAAAAACTGCTCGACCGGCACATTAGGGGCGGTGTACTGGAAGCATATCCTCTACACTGCGGACAATATGCATACAGAGCAGGATTCTCAACAGAAACAGCACTGCACCAACTGGTGCTGAAACTGGAGAATACGCTGGAGAACAAGGAGGTGGCGCTGGGGGCCTTCCTAGACATAGAGGGGGCCTTTAGCAACACCTCGTTCGGATCGGTTCTGGCAGCTGCCCGGGAGCGTGGAATAGAGGAGACCTGCTGCAGGTGGATCGGTTCCATGCTCAGGGACAGGGCGGTGTTCACCTCACTCGCGGGAGGGACTCTGCTGGCGGGGGTCGCGGCGGGGTGTCCGCAGGGGAGCGTTCTGTCTCCCTTGCTCTGGTGTCTAGTCGTGGACGGCCTGCTGGGGAGGCTCTCGGGAGGGGGGTATGAGGTACAGGGCTATGCGGACGACATTGTCATCATAGTCCGAGGAAAGGTCACACAGGCAGTGTGGGAGCGTATGCAGACTGCACTGAAAGTGGTGGAAGGGTGGACGGTTGATCAAGGGCTCGGGGTGAGCCCCGAGAAAGCAACCGTCGTGCCGTTTACGAGGAGGAGGAAGTGTGAAAGCCACAGAACTCTCACTCTATACGGTAGGAGCGTTCCAATGGCCAGGGAGGTAAAATATCTTGGGGTCGTATTGGACTCTAAGCTAACCTGGAATGGTCACATTGGAAAAATACTGCGTAAGGCAGTCATGACCTTAGCCGTCACTAGGCGGCTATATGGAAAAACGTGGGGACTAAGACCTAGTATGGCCCACTGGCTGTACACAAGGGTGGTCAGACCATCGTTAACATATGCGGCACTGGTCTGGTGGCCTAAGGTGACACAATCCAGTGCCAAACAAAAACTAGGCAAGATCCAAAGGATGGCTTGCCTAGGCATCACAGGGGCCATGTCTTCAACCCCAACAGCCGCCATGGAGGTGTTGCTGGATCTACCCCCCCTACACTTCGTTATTATGGGAGAGGCCAGGCTAGGACTATACAGACTAGCCTGCAATGGTAGACTGAAGATCAACCCAGGCTTCAGGGGCCACTGCAAAATTCAGGAGATCGTGAAGGAACCCATGCTTGAAATGAGGTCAGACTTCGCGAGCCCGCGAATGTGCAGGGAAAACAACTTCACAGTGGAAATCCCTGATCGCGGGGCATGGCGGGAGGAGACACCGGGCATACCACGGGACGCGCTCGTCTGGTTCACGGACGGATCTGGCGGGGAGCGTGGGACGGGGGCAGGTGTTTACTCGGAAGGACCGAGGGTAAGTCACAGTATTTCCCTCGGAGCCCATGCAACGGTGTTTCAGGCCGAGATGTACGCCATCCTGCACTGTGTGCGGGAGAACAAGAGGAGGGGCTACACCAACAAGCGGATCCTCATAGCCACAGACAGCCAGGCAGCCCTTAAGGCACTAAGTAGCCCACGGGTAAATTCCTGGCTGGTGAGTGAGTGCCGAGACGAGACGAGCGACCTGGCTGGGCAGAATGAGGTGACCCTCATCTGGGTGCCGGGTCACTCGGGGGTCAAAGGCAATGAAGAAGCTGACAGTCTCGCAAAGAGGGGGTCAGCAGAACCATTTATGGGACCAGAACCGGCTCTGGGCGTGTCAAAGAGCACTGCCAGGGGAGCCATTAAGTCCTGGGTCAGAAACCAACACAAGGTGTACTGGGCGGACTGTCCAGGGCTCAGACATGGGAAGTCAATAATTGACGGACCCAGTTCAAAGAGAGCTGTGGAGCTGCTAAACCTTAGCAGAGGACAGCTCAGAAACACAACAGGTCTCTTGACGGGACACATGGCCGTCAAGAAACACCTACATAAAATGGGGCGGTTCGAAGGGGACCTCGCATGCAGACTCTGCGGCGAGGGGGAGGAATCAGCCCAGCACATCTTGTGCGAGTGTATAGCTCTGGACCGGAAAAGACAACTGATCTACGGTCACTCTAGACCGGAGACAGAGCAATATAAAACTTCACCCTACCAATCGCTGTGCAGACTAGTTCAAGGCACAGTGATTTTGGAATGGGTGGAGTAAGACTAGGGGTATGCACAATCAACCAAGGGTTGCGGTGCTATCGGGGCGGCAAGGCCGCGGACGAGCCCTGAGGGAACAAAAAAAAAAGGGTGGATCCATCCAGAAAGGTAGATCCTGTCACAAAGGTGGATCCATGCGAAAAGGAGATCCATGCGCAAATGTAGATCCATGCGCAAAGGGATATCCATGCGCTTGAGTAGATCCATGCTGAAATGTAGATCCATGTGAAAAGGTACAAAAGATCCGTGCGCAAAGGGAGATTCATGCGCCCACTAGTATCAACTAAGCCAATAATAAAATTGGTTGAGATAAGGGATTGTAGTTTCCAATTATCAATGCATAGAATTCAATTACGTGAAATATTGTGTTTCGTTCATCAGTATTTAAATGTTAAATTATTCACAAGCATCATATCTGCGCTATTTAAAATGGTCTAAACATGAATATATACAGTTAAACATAATTTACGAAACTCGTGTTATATATGTGTGTATTTTTAATTAAAAAAGACGGCTATCAAAATTACATTTCAAATGTCTGACGACCAGGGCCCGTCAATTGAAATGGCAGATTTTTATTTATTTTAACTTATTTATACATATATATGACAATTATATAGTGCATCTTACATATACTTTTCCCCCTGTAATAGATGGTAAGTACTATTAGCGTTCACATTTAATCATTTAAATGTAACCTTGAACTGGAAGTGGCCCGGCTGTGCGGTGTTATATATGTTCAAGTACAAAAGACACCTCTAAAAATTAGATATAAAATGTCTGACCAGGGCCCGTCAACTGAAATGGCAGATTTTCCGAAAATTTTTATCTATTTTTTATTTATTTATTTATATGCAAGAACATTATACAGCGCATCTTACATAATTTTTCCGCCTATAATAGATGGTAAGTACTTACTAGAGTTCACATTTAATCATTGAAATGTAACCTTGAATTGAAAGGGGCGTTGCTGGGCTTTCAATATCGATGATTTTTTAGGCAGATTTAGCACAAAGTGAGATCGACAATAATAGGGGTGGTTATCTCTGTCACACACACAGAGAGATAAGGCACATTGCAAAATTTAAAATGTCTAACAAATTCGTTTCAAATGTTTAGATCTAAAATAACTACCAACGCTGTTGAATTCAGTTATCCAAAAACTAGATATTTAGATAGCCAATATACTTTTAGAGAATTTTCGTAGAAAAAATTCACTAATGGAGAGATCCCGACTTTTGAATTTTGAAAAAGATTTTGCAAATGAGCGCGAACTAGGACCCCTAGAACCCATATCCGGGGTCAGTTTCAATTTTTATTCGAAAAAAATTTATATCTCCGGAATTAACACAGTAAGGGCAACCCAATTTAGTACGGGGTTCATATCATCATAGGTAAGCTGCCTACCAAAATTTAGTTTTGTAGGTTAAAGTACAAAAAAGTTGCAGGCGTTTAAAGAAAAATAAATTTGGGTTTTCCTTAAAACGTCAAAGTCGCGATTTAAAACGTCAAAACTGGTAATATTTAGGCAATGAACCTGAAACTAATATGAGCTATGGAAAGAAAACGTCTCAAGAAGAATGCTTCACAAAGCCTGAACTCTTAGTTTCAATCGTCATTGTCCTTCATCTTACTAAAATGTTCCCAGAAAATGCATTTAAAATAGACCCTTTCTCTGATGCTTTGGCAGTAGTGTTGGCTATAGAGTTTATCGTTTAATGGTATATCATTTTTTTCAAATTTTCGTAAAGAATCATTAAAGCTCAATATATCCGTTATTATACAAGTTACGAAAAAAAAATTGTATACTTTAATTATAGGGTGTCTTGAGCTACATCTTAAAAAAATATTTTCGCAATTACAGGGTGACCCATAAGTCGTTGGTGATTCAAATTTTCTTTTTTTTAATCGAACACGCCCTATGTTATTGCATTTTTGCATTTTCCATCGAAATATAATACATCTTTGTAAAAAAAGAAATTTGGGCACAGCAAGTGCGTTGTGGTAGCGAATTTTCATTAAATGCTTCAAATTTGAATAACTCAATTTGCTATTAACCTATAAGGTTGACCAGGAAACCAGTTTTTTCGGGAACAATTTAAGTTTACTTTCGAAAATGTTTGTACATTTTCAAACGATAAAGTTATTTTGATGAAACATGGCACATTGTTTCTACTATATAAATTGATGCCTGTTTTCTTAAAAAAAACATGTTTGCTATTAAAAACATTTTTATGAAAATTCACTACCATAACGCACTTGCTGCGTCCAGAAGTTTTTAATTATAATGTTTTCTTTTGGCTATGTTAATACAGAGACACATTTATTTGTATTAGACGATTTTTTTTTTGCTTTTCTATGTTTTTATTTTGTATTTGTCTGAAATATTCGATTTATATATACACATGACACCATCTTCTGTTTTTTATGCGAAATATATTAGTGGCCACGGTAATTTAATGCACTGAAATTGAACCTTGAACTAGAAGGGACCCAGCTGCGCTTTCAATATCGGTTTTCTGAGGGACAAGTGAGATCAACATGGGTGGGGGGGTTATCTCTGTCGCATATACACAGAGATGAGGCTCATTTGTAATATTTGTAGAGGGCTTTCATTAATTCCCGAACCCCACGTGACCGCTTAAGTTAGGCAACACGGCATACACGGTTGTACAACCTGAGTTAATCAAATCCCTAAGATGCCAGTGTTGTCTCATATTTCCTTTGGGGTTTTATAAAAAATATAAAAATTATAATAAGTTGAAACAGTAAATGTCTTAAATGTATTTATTATTAAGTATTTTTAACAGCAAGTCTGTTCATGTATGGTTTACTGTTATTGATTGTTAAAAAATAAATTAAAAACATAATAAAATATTACTTTTATTTTGTATAGATATCAAAATTTTGTAATGTACGTAAACAAATTGAGGTCCGATTATTTAAACTTCTAATTTACGGTTTTAGAAATGTGTATTGTGTAACATGTAACAAATATATACCTGTTTGGGCAGGTTACCGACGAACAGATTTGGTAGGGCTTCGTTTCATGCGATGTCGAATATCGTCAGCAACATAACCTTAACACATGATACAAATAACGAGAGCTATTATGATATTTAGACTATCTATTTTTAGACCTGTCAGGCGCATGGTGTCAAGTGGTGAGTCCAATGCAACAATAACGTGCTATCGTGCAGTGAGGTTTGACGTTTCCGATCACGTGAGGTTCGGGAATTAATGAAAGCCCTGTATAAGGTTTGAATTTGTAGTGAATTTTCTATTAAAAATTCACTAATTAAGAGATCGCGACTTTCGAATTTTTAAAATATTTCTTCAAATGAGCGCGAACTAGGCGCACAAGAACACACATCCGGGGTCATTTTCAATTTTTATATGTTTATATATATATGACCCATTTGTTTCCGAGTCACCCTGTAAAATCTTTATTTATAGTGCGATTTTAACTGGATTTTCTTTAAAGTGTAGATCTTGATGAACTGTATTTTTGGGCAATAAGTACCATATTTCTGCAAAATCCAAAGCCCCCTTCGTTAATTTTTAATAAGAAATATGTTCACGCCATTGGATTCACCATTTTCCAACACGGTCCTGTACCAAATTTCCCAGAGAAATTTCGATTAGAAACGATTTTGTAATCAAATTATAAATGCATAATACATCATTCTCATAAATTTATTCTGCCAAGTTATCCATAAAAAACATTGATATAAGGTTAAGCTAATAGTAGCATCGTCTAAATATCCGTATGCATAGTTTTAACAAATAATAGAAACTTACAAGCAACACAAAAAAAAAAGAAAATGTAGAAAATTCTTAGGAGTTATAGGCAAGTGTAGATTTTGATGGAATGTATTTTTTTAAGCAATAAGTGCCATATTTCTGCAAAATCCAAGGCCTACTTCGACAGTTTTCAAGAGTCAAATTTTAAGAATTTATTAAAGATTGCTTTATAAAAAATCTGTTCATGCCGCTGGATTCACCATTTCCCAAACAAGTTCTGTACTAAATTTCACCGAGAAATTTCGAGTAGAAACGATTTTGTAATCAAACTAAAAGTGCATGATACATCATTTTCATAAATTTATTCTGCCAAACAATGATATAATATTAAACTGATAGTAACATGGTCTAAATATTCTTATGCATAGTTTTGACAAATAATAGGAAATTAAAAGCACCCAAAAAAAGCGAAAAATAGAAAATTTACAAAATTGTTATGAATTATATTCTCGTCACTTCTACTAATCCACCGTTTATATGAATACACTTTTCAATTATTTTACGTACGTTCGCAATTGCCTTTTGTATTTGTTCTGGAGTAATGGCTGCGCAGGCTTATATTATCATAGCCCGTAGTTCTTGTGCAGTTTGTGGCCTTGATTTGTGAACTTTTTGTTTCAGTAAACCACAAAGAAAAAAATCGAGTGGGGTCAGGTGCGGGGATCTCGGCGGTCACTCAATCAAAGGACTGTTTCGCCCGATCCAATGATTTTCGAAATGTTCATTCCGCCATTCTCTCACTATAACACTGTTATGAACAGGACTACCATGTAACTGAAATTTTAAATTAGGGAGATTCTGTAATGGTAAATCATCTAATGGGTCCCAGAACTCGTTTTCAAGAAAATTTGAAAACCCATTCGCATTCTAATTACCCCCAAAGAAAAAAGTGCTAATTATTCTGTCATTCCATATTCCGCACCAAACGTTGATTTTCTGCGAATACTGCCTCTTTGGATTTGTGATCAATTCCGGATTATCAGCTGACCAGTGACGACAATTTTGACCTGAATCCATCCCATTTGTGGTAAATGTGGCTTCATCGCAAAATAAAATTTCATTCAAAAAATTACGACTATTTAGATATTCCCCTTGTAACCAATAGAAAAATCTAATTGTCTTTCCTCAATGTATGTAATTTTTTTACTTAAAAGATTTTATTTTTACAGGCATCACCTAATACGTTCTCTGGGAATATTAAGGTTCAGTGGCAGCTGGTGATAAGGGGCACGTGCCCAGCATAAATTTCAATAGAAAAAATATATTTCTTTTCTTTTCACTTACTATAAATGCCTATTACAATGTTACAATAATATCAATTCATTATATACGACAAACTATCCATATTCTAAGTATTATTGACTCAGCATCGCGCCACCGTACTTTGACTTTTCATCCGGACACCCTGGTCGCATTACGCGTACTTGCGCCTTTGAATATGAATATACATTCAAATGCGTGGGCACATAGTTATCCAGCCCTCGTTTGTCATCGGGCGTGCAGACTGAACACGGCGAGGATGTCGTTAAACTCGATTGTAAACTCCGCTGAAGGGGTCACACATGTTCAGTGACTGTTTTAAGTTTAAGTGTTGCTAATTTTTTTCGCTGAGGGGTGTTTTTACTGTTTTTGATTGTGAAACGTTTTAAAATTAATTCGGTGGACTTTTCATTGACTAGTAAAGAGATAACGTACAAGATTCGAACGGAAATTAAACGATTAGGAGGGCCGATACCCGACTTGAATATTTCCAAAACAGACATAGGAAAAACGCGAAGTTTTTCACGAAAATTTAATAATAGTGTCTACGACAGATTTAACTGGTTATGTGGGTGTCCTAAAAGAAACAAATTGTTTTCTTTTATTTGTTTAGTAATGGGTGACAACCGAAGTGGAAAGTGTTAGTGGTTTCTTAATGACCACTTCAGAAAGCGAATGGTGCTTTCCAATGACCACTTCAGAAAGCGAATGGTACTTTTCTAACTTAAAACGCGTTAAGACATTTTTTTAAGAAATACCACGAACCAAGACAGACTTACAGCATTGGCCATGTTGTTCATCGAGAAAAAAATGGTGATGCAAACCCGGGACTGATGAAAAAGTGATTAACATTTTTGTGAACAATAAGGACATGCGAGGTGATTTCCTCTACAACTAACGGTAAGATACCCATATCAAATTGTTTCACATGTTGCCACCCCTTATTTTAATTTATTTATGCCCTCGATATTCGTGGTTACATATTATTTCAAATAGCCACCAATTTCCCAAAAAATATTCTTGTGAAAGTCTATATTTTTGTATAACAGAATTTTTCATTAAAATTCTGTAATGTCAGGAAAACACGTGACCTTGAAAATTTTCAAAATTCTCACCTGCAACGCCAGTGGTTACTAATAGACAATCCTACTCACGAACCCTGTGCCTACACGTGTAAGGTACCCACCAGCCGCCACTGTAAGGTTTAGGCTAGCCGATATAATATTAATCCGGGGACTGTTGTTGAAATATTCTAAAATTTCTTTATTATATTTCTACAAATTCCACGATGTCCATTATACATAGCTCTAAGCAAATTTTTGTGAAACAGACCCTGTTTAATTGAAAACTTTATTAACGCATTTTACAGCACTCTGGCCTACTTGTCTATCTTGGTGTCTATTATTGAACTCTCTCGCAGCTTCTCTTGTCGAACGCACATTACCACCAACAAGAGGTACAATTTCTACTTTGTCTCTTAAAGTTAGGTTTTCCATGATTATTAACACTAGACAAACTGACAAACTGTAATAACTTTCCCGCACCCCAAGGTCACTATTGAGAATTAACTGTTTCAATATTTTTTCATGGATAACTTGGCAGAATAAATTTATAAAAATGATGTATTATGCAGTTTTAATTTGCCTGCAAAATCGTTCCTTCACGTAATTTTTCGATGCATTTTAGTACAGGAACGTTTTGGGGGATGATGAATCCACTGGCGTGAATAGATTTCTTCTAAATTGGATAAGTTCATTAACAAGGAAAATCCGCCCGGTTTTCCCCGAAAATTTTGTGTTTTCTTTCGGTAATTTTTTATATCTCAGGAAATCAAAAAGCTATGGAAACCAAATTTGGTACTCTGATTTATATGATAAAAAGTAAATTATGTGTCAAAAACTATGGAAACCAAATTTGGTACTCTGATTTATATGATAAAAAGCAAATTATGTGCCAAAATCTACATCTCTAGATTAAAAGACAAAAAAGTTATACTCTTTAAAAAAAATGGGATATTCCTCTTAAAACGTCAAAGTCTCGATTTGAAACGTCAAAATTGCCGAAATTTAGGCAAGGCACCTGTAACGAATACGGGTTACGTAGAAAAAAATGTTGCGAGAAGAGTGTTTTACAAACCCTTAAGTTTCAGCTTCAACCGTCATTTTCCTTTATTTTACTAAAATATTTCCTGAAAAGTAATTTCAAATAGACTCTTTATCTCATGCTTTGGAAGTAAAGTTTATCGTTTAATGGTCTATAATTTTTAGAGAATTTCCGTAAAAAAATTCAATAATGAGAAGACCGCCACTTTTAAGTTTTGAAAAGATTTCTTCAAATAAGCGCGAGCTAGGCTCCCCTAGAACCCACATCCGGTTTTAGTTTCACTTTTTATCTGTTTTCATATATACAGGGTAACGCAGTTCTACGGTAAAGCTCGCTATATCCGTTATTATAGAAGATACGAGAAAACATTGTATATGTTAATTATATAGTGACTTGAGCTACATCTTACAAAGTTATTTTAACAATCACAGGCTGACCCACAAGTCGTTGGTGATACAAACTTTCTTTTTTTATCGAACGCGCCCTATATTATTGCATTTTTGCATTTTGCTTCGAAATATAATGCATGTTTGTAAGAGAAGAAAGTAGAGACGCAGCAATAGCGTTATGGTAGCGAACTTTCATTAAATGCTTCAAATTTCAAAAGTTCAATTTGCTATTAACTTAAGGTTCGTTGGCCAGGAAACCAGTTTTTTTTTTGAACATTTTAAGTCATTTTTAAAATTTACCACCATAACGCACTTGCTGCGTCCAGACGTTTTCACCTGGTGTTGGTTTATCCGTAGGTGGAAAAGTTTTCTAACTACGTTAACAACAGTTTTTTAATAACTTTATTTGTTGTGAGCTGTATGAGTGCAATGGGGCGGTTGTACTAAATTTTAATTGTGATCAAGCATTGAAATATAATAGGTTTATATTTGAATGTGATCAAATGATACATTTTTTTGCTTCTGGGACTCTAGGTGCTGTACCCTTACATTTTCTTTATTTAAAGATAGTTAGTTATGAGCTGCATAAGGATGCTGTAATGAATATAATTCGTAAGCTGTAACGCATTGAAATGTAACCCTGAACTGTAAGGGACCTCTGATGAATAACATTTGCGACTAATTTTCAATAGAGAGATGGGGCATACGTGGAGATTCTGTATTCTCACTCATTAACCTTGTGGCAATATTCAACTGTTTTTTGAATTATTTTAAAACTATGATTAGCGTTAGCAAACGTTTAATCTACGGATAAATCAGAACCAGATAGAAAAAATAGAAAATTTTACAAATATTACAAATGAGCCTTATCTTTGTGTGAGTGTGACAAAGATAACCTCTCCTTTTTTTGTCGACCTTACTTGTGTCTCAAAAAATCCATATTGAAAGCACTGCCTAGTCCCGATCAGTGTCAATCACATTTCAATGCTGTCACGTTTCGCATAGACGAGCTATCTCTATGGTTTTCAACATTTTGTTTTCATTTTACATAGCAAAATGCAAACTGTTAATTAGAATCTCAGTCGTAGTAGTATCAATCCTTCTTGAAGGCAATAGGCAATAATAAGGCATTTCTATATGAACTCAAACATAAAATTTGGGTCATTCATTATATTTTATAATCGCATAAAAATATAAAACTTGATGTTTTGAAAATAGATTAAAATTTCTCTATGATCGACGGCCTTTTCAAAAAGCTTTTGGATAGAAAACAAGCAAAAAGCTAGGTTTTGACATTTAAGATTTTTCCAATTATGACTTATGACATTCTGACATTGACATTACCATAATTATTAAATACCACATCCTTCCTGGATTAATCATTAATTAACAGTGAGTAATATTATAAAACTATAAGTCAGGTTTTAAATTAGTTACATCCTTTATATCACTTTTATAGTTTATAACATATCTGACAAACTAAACACCAAATATATCATTGTAATACTACTTTTAGATATAAAAATCAGGAAATTTGAATCGGAATCATGTATGGAGGAGCTGGTTATGGTCAACCTCCTCCTGGCTCAGCAAATCCTGAAGCTTTGCAGTGGTTCCGGAGCGTTGACACAGACCAGTCAGGTAAAATAGATTGGAAAGAGTTACAAACAGCTCTTATTAATGGCCAAGGTGACCACTTCTCCGACCAAGCATGTAAACTTATGATTGGAATGTTCGACACAGATAAAAGCGGCACTATCGACATCAACGAGTTCCAGCAGCTTTTCAATTACATTAATCAGTGGTTGGCAGTTTTCAGAAACTATGACAGAGACCAGTCAGGAACAATTGATGAAGCTGAATTGTCACAAGCCTTACATCAAATGGGGTTTAGGTTTACTCCAGAATTCATCAAATTTTTGATAACTAAATGTGATCCGAAAGATCATCAGCGTATAACTGTGGATCAGTTCATTGTTCTCTGCATTCAGATTCAGAGGTTTACTGAAGCATTCCGAACTAGAGATAAGGAGACAACTGGTACAATCACAATAGCTTTTGAAGATTTTCTCAGTGTAGCAATCAATTGTTCAGCATTATAAACTATTTGTTTTAGTGTCTTAAGGGTTCAGAGTTGCTAAAATAATCATTTAGGTATATGCATAATATTTACAATATATTTTATAATTATATATATATATATATATATATATATATATATATATATATATATATATATATATATATATATATATATAAGCACTGATAGCTATTTAAACACAGTATTTAATAAAAATGATGCAAAATATAATTGTTGAAGTAAAATCACCCTCTATTTTTATATTGAACAGAAACATGAAAAGATATGAATACAGAGCAAACCAGTAATTCAAATTTGGTGAAAAAGTGAATATATGATTTGTTGATTCAAAAACTATTTTATATCTGATATAAAAATATTGTTGATTACATATAAACAAACATATGATTTTAAAAGAAACATGTATTGTAGTATGTATAATAAATTCAAAAATTATTTATACAATTGGATAATGAAGGAGGCAACTATGTGTTCATACTGATAACCTAGTAAAGGTACATTATCTAACACATCTATAGATGAAACTGCTTAATAACTGTTAAATCTATTAGAAATGTGTTAATATTAGAGAGTTTATGCATCATGAATGTAATACGTTAACATTTGGTTAACTTACTTAATCGTATAACGATTTACATGGGTGAAACCATCGGAAAATAACCCAGAGATGATATTTTTAACCACTTACAAAAACTCGCTAATTATTAATTTTAATAACTTTTAAATTGATGTTAAACCTTATAACATAAACACTACTTTTTGTTATACCAAGAACTTTATCTAGAACACAGTTTAATATCACAAAAGTAACATTTCTCCCCACTTCTGAAAAACCTTTTGAAACTTTCTTGTTTGCAGTGATTGATTTCATGAGTTTTGGCATTTTTTAATGAACTGTTAACTAAATGATCACTATTTGTTCTACTTGATTATTTTATGGAACTTAAGCCAAATCAATCTGCTGATTTAAGACTCAACTTCTGGATGAATTTTTGTTGCTGAAACTGGACAAAAAGTCAATTTACTACATAAAATCACTGATATACAATTAAAGAGCCTGCGACTGTTTGATGTATGTTCATTGGCTATGTTAGACAAGGATCAACAATGCGACTGGCTGAGTTTGAAGTGTGTTCGATGATACAAAATTTGGTATTTGAACGTATAGACAATGTTGGGTATTTTAATCGGTATTTATTACTGTAAAACTATAAAATAAAAGTTATTGGATAAGTTTCTGTAACAACTTCACATATTAAACTTTTCACATAAAGCATCGTGAACCTTTGTCATTCCCCACATGGTGTCACTTCACTCTTTAATTTGTTTAAAAAGGATTTAAATAAATACTCTTCGCTCATATGCTATTTCACTTTAACTGGTATTCACTCACTTCTACTATAATTTCGAATGAATAGTTTAGATGCCTTCTTAAAGATTTAAGTGCCGCGACATTTTGCTTGTATATATTTTTCTCAAAAATCTTGCAATGTAATTATTGTATTAATCCTGCAAAAAGAATGACAGAATGGGTATTTAAAAATTTGTGCCAATAAATACCATTAGATGACGACAATATTTGGTAAATATACAAAATTAAGCCTTGGAACAGAATGACCCCTGCCGGCTCATATTTTGCCAAGCTCACTATGTGCTTCTGCCGTTACATATTTTCTTGCTCCAGTCAATGAGTTAACTGAAAATATTTAACAATAATGAAACAATATATATGTTATTTTATACATGTGTATGTTGTTTGTTATTAAATGTTGCATGGCGCTTTTAGGTTGTGAAGTTAATGTAGTTTTAGCTTATATACGTTTAGATATATTTTTGCCTACTTATGTCCTGCTAATTTTCATGAAACTATTACAATAAGAGTAAATTAATAATCACTAAATTGAAAAGGCTTACTCATTTTTGGTTAGCTTGATTATTGTTTAGTTTATAATATATTATGTACTTTTCTCTAAGTTTTGTTGCATCATTTACTTGCTTTAACCCAACAGGTATCTAGGTTCATCTCCAGGCTTTAAATATAAATTGAAAGTATTTTATAATTATTTGGTAATTTTAATAAGTTATTTTACCTAGATAATTACAAAAGAGACATACCAGATTGTTACATTAAAATATACTTCCTAAACTAAATATGTTCTGAATTTTAAAGTATTTTATCAAATGCATGTTTTTCTTGAAATTATCTGGTACCTTCCTATTGTATTAAGAAGTTTCTGATTTATCACTACTTTGTTTACAACATTAATTACAATAAGTATTTTGCCGATTATATGCTACTTCATTCCGAATTCTGAACCCAATTGCCTGCAATATGTTTCATAATTACTCTAGTGTTATGTATTAAAAGCATTTATAGTGTTGTTGAATAAAGCCTTGAATATTTTACGTACACAATGTAGTTCGCTTATTTTTTACCTTTTAATAATTATTATAAATTCAGTAAGTAAAGCTCATTCACATATTATTTTACCCCCCCCCCCTTACCTTTTTAATTTTTTTTACATTTATATGCAAAATAAAAGCCTTAAAACAAATTTTAGCATTAAATGTTTATATAAATATATCAAACAGAACACATCTAACTGTAGTAAAATGGTTGTAATAAGGTAAACTTGATGTATGTCAATATTTTTGTTATATAAAACCCGCTTCTATTGGTCTTATTGTTAGGTGTAAAGTTAGTTCGCCTCCCCGTGGTGCACCCTGGATAGCGTCTACTATTAGACGTGAACTAAATGAACTAACCAGATCGTAACCCTACCTAGTCATGTCTTAGGAGGGCCGGGAATGCTTGCCTTAATTGGCCGGCATTGCGAGGAGAGTCCTCTATAAAAAACCCACATCGCAAGGTCGTTGGTGGGTTGGTGCCGAAGCGATGATGCTTCTGGCCGATATAGCCGGGCATTCGCAAGATGTTAATTCTGTCGCTAACGTAACCCTCCCCAGGGAAACCGGGCTATCTCCCTGTGTACAATGCCTCTCCATGGGATGCGGGGCTCTTCCATGGAGGTTTATTTTCCCTTGCTGCTCGTGGGACCTAACATGGACACGACTGACACAGACCCAATAGAGGAGGTGGCAGGATTCAACCTTCCACTGGAACCTCCAGAGGGAAACAGCAGGGGAAAGGAAAGTCCACCCCTAGGACGACTACCAAAGGTAGACCCTCCTATAGGAAGCTTGGTAATCAAGCTTCTAAAAAGGAGGAGGAACCTGCACCATAAATCCCTTTCCTTTCGAGCTCCTTAACCTACTCATTTATACACACACTATATTCCTACCCCTATGCCCACCAATATAAGGTGCATTCAAGCTAATTTGCATCATGCTAAGGCTGCGACATACCTCCTTAGCATGAAATTAAAGGAAGAGCAAATAGATATTGCTCTTCTCCAAGAGCCCTGGACCGCCAATTCGGAACGAACTAAAGGGCTGGGTAACACTTCTGGTAAGATAGTAGAGGTGGGCACTTTTACCAACCCCAGAGCCTGTATCTGGATCAGAAACAACTTGCAGTATTTTACACTTTCACAATACTGCACCAAGGACATGGCATCCATCCATCTTGTGATCACATCCGGGCGACCAGGCTGGAAGTAGTGGCCTGTTCGGCCTATTTCCCGGGAGACAGATGCAGAACAACCACCTCCAGCAGAGGTGCGGAAATTGATCGCCTACTGCAAGAGGAACAACTATCACCTCGTAATGGGGTGTGATGCAAACTCACTTGGCTTGGGGGAGCACGGACACTAACAGGCAAGGTGAATCACTATTCGAATACATTTTAGGGGAGGAGCTGGTTGTTAACAACATAGGCTCGGAACCCACCTTTCTTACAGCTAATCGGAGAGAAATTGTCTGATCCTGAGCAACGGAGAAGTCCTACCGGCTGAGGGACGATTTAAACGCCCTCATGGGGAGGACTGGCGAGTTACTCGGCGATAGTTACAGCCTCTGCAGTGGAGTGTGCTGTGAATCATTTCCAGCCATTCAAGTCGCCAGGGGAGGATGGGGTGGTACCGGTCCTACTACAAAAGGGACTGGAGATTCTCCTACCTCACCTTATCAGGCTGTACAGAGCCAGTCTGGCCTGAAACTACATTCCATCCAGCTGGACGGTGGTTAGGGGGGTTTACATTCCCAAATTGGGACGTAAGGACCTCCTACCTACATCACTGAGACCTCTCAGTATTACATCATTCCTCCTGAAGGGATTGGAAAAAATACTGGACGGACACATTAGGGGGAACGTCTTACCCAACAACCCCCTAAATACCCACCAGTATGCCTATCAAACTGGCAAATCAACTGAGTTAGCGCTCAACCTCGTCGAGAAAATCACACACTCTCTGGAAAATGGAGAGGTTCCGGTGGCGGCATTTCTCGACATCGAAGGAGCATTTAATAATGCATTACCGATCTCCCTCTACGAGGCCACTATCGCTAGGGAGGTGGAACCTACAATCTGTGGCTGGATCGGAAACGTGCTGCACAATCAGACCATTATTACCTCATTGCGGGGAGAGGTGGTCGGCGTCAGGGCCGCGAGGGGGTGTCCTCAGGGGGGGTGTTCTATCCCCCCTGCTGTGGTCCTCTTTGTGGACGATTTGCTGGCTATCCTCGGACTCTGGGAGGTTGTTGATCATTGTTCCTTTTACCAGAAGAAGAAGGTTGGACAAATTAAAACCACCTATTCTTATGGGGGAAACCATTCCATTTTCGGACCAAGCTAAATATCTGGGAGTTACCCTAGATAAGAAGCTCAACTGGGACATACAGTTAGAAAATGTTATCCGCAGAGCTAAAATGTCCCTGTGGACCTACCGGAGAATCTGTGGTAACAATTGGGGAACAAACCCCCAACAGATGTACTGGCTCTATGTAGTGGTTATCAGGCCAATGATAACATGTGGAGCCATATTTTGGTGGCCTAAGGCACTTCGTGGTATCGCGAGGGCCAAACTGGCTCATCTACAGAGACAAGCTTGTCTGATGATAACGGGAGCGATAAGCACCGCACCATCAGCCGCTCTGGAGGTCCTCCTTAATATTCCCCCTCTTTACATATTGGAGAGGGTGGCGAGGTGGACAACGTACAGACTAAAACAAACGGCAGACATCATGCCGAGGGAAGTCAGTCTGGGAGAGTCCGGTCTCCTTGATGACAGTGATTGTCACATGATTCTGGGAATGGTCTCAGACTTGATGCCTACAAGGATCAGCAGAGATGTCTTTCAAGATCGTCCTCCCGGAAAAGGAGGACTGGGACCGAAACCAAACGACCCTGTTGAGAGCGGACCTCTGCTGGTACTCTGACGGCTCCAAAACCAATTTGGGAGTAGGAGCCGGCGCATATGGGGGCAGCACCGATGCTAGACTATCAGCTAGCCTCAGCAAGTACGCAACCATACACCAGGCAGAAGTGTATGCCATCGAGATGTGTGCAAGGGAAAGTATAAAAAACCTGTGCACAAACAAATCGATAAAGATATATGCAGATAGCCAAACTGCAATAAAGGCTCTTGGTTCCTACCGGTGTAATTCAAAGACGGTATGGAGTTGTAAATCTGCCCTTAATGAATTGGGCAGCTGTAATGAGGTGTAGCTGGTCTGGATACCGGGTCACTCGGACCATGATGGCAACGTTGCGGCCGACGCGCTTGCCAGGAGTGGTGCCCAGAGAGACTTTGTCGGACCAGAACCGGTGCTGGGGATAACATCTTGCACAGCAAAACGCACCTTAAAGACCTGGACAGAAAGAATGACAATCCAATATTGGCAAAATCTTCCAGGATTAGCTCACTCTAAGGCCTTCATAAATAGCCTGTCTGAGTCAAGGGCTAAAAAACTTCTAGAGATGAACAGACAACAACTGAGTAATCTAGTCGGCCTGTATACAGGACACTGCCGCTTGCGGCATCACATGCACCGTATTGGGGTCGGTCAGGAGACCGAGTGCCGGCTGTGTATGGAGAATGACGAGACAGCAGAGCACGTGCTGTGTTTCTGTCCGGCAGCGGACAGGACTAGATACCTGCTCTTTGGCAAGGTAAAGCTTGCTCCAGAGGATCTGGATCAACTTTCGCTATAGACCCCCACTATAGACATTAGGCGTGAGCCACAATAGACCTTATGGTCGCAGTGGAGGGACCGATATGGACCACTCACATACAAACCTAACCTAACCTAACCTAGTTATTTTATGCTCGTTATTGTTATTATGTTGATTTTATTTTCATGTTAGATATCGACATACATTACATAGACATTTTAAAGAGGGTCAGCTGCCCTTTTTATTTATCTTCTATATATTTGATCAAAATATCCGAACATATGTCATGGATGCACATAAATAAATTCAATTTTCTCCACTCTAGTGATGCTGAAAAAGGCGAAACCGGCTGCATAGATAAAGAAAAAAGCACTTGTGAACACAGAGAAGAAGTTTCTACATCGTATTTAGTAAAACTGGTTTCACCAAGTAAGAGCCACAACCATTTATGAACAAGTGTTATATTTTGTTTGGCGAAATAAAATTTATAATGCATATAAAAATGTGTAAGAAGTGGTCACTGAAAAACAAAATACAATATTCTTAATATATATTTTATTTACATATCACAGATTAACTTTGAAACACACAACAAATGATCATAAAAAGAGCAACTTCCTAAAATAACACTACCATCTTTTTCAAATTTTTTAACTTCTTCATTGCTTGAGTAACACCAATCAGCACCATAGGCAATATTCTTATGTTCATAATAACTACCTATAATACTCAAATTAGTTACATCTTCAGAATCTACGACATGAACTCCACCTAACATGCAAGCTGCCAGAAGATACCTGTGCGAAAATGGGTCCCACTTTAGTCTCCACAATGGTCCAGGCATCTTGACTGCGTTTACTGGTGACTTCATTTTTCTTATGTCCCATAATCTTATATTCTCATCATAGCTTAAAGAAAAAAACTATATATCACTCAACACAGAATATATCAACTAATCAATGTAAATATTCTCTCAAACTATTTGAATGATGGTGAAGCAGACCTCAAGATTAAGTATGTTAACAGTGTTCCGACTATTGCTTCTTTAAACTAGATCAGCCCAACAGTGTTAAGATACCAATTTATTACCAGAATTCTCGTGGTTTACCTACTAAAACAGAAGATCTTTATCTAGGCTTGTACCGGTTGTCTGAATTCAAGATAATTGCTCTTCGTGAAACTCATTTACAGTCTGACATTGGTGATTCCGAGCTATTTCCGCGTTCATATAGTGTATTTAGGGCAGATAGAAGACTGGATGTTACTACTAAGAGATCTGGTGGAGGAGTACTTTTGGCAATTCATTGTGATGTTCAGGTATCTGCTATTCTAGAGGCAGTTATTGATATTGTTGCGTGCAGGTGCACTTTGGATCAGATTGTGTTTCATGTGGTTTGTATATATATATATATATATATATATATATATATATATATATATATATATATATATATATATATATATATATATATATATATATATATATACCACCATGTGTCAGCAGCGCAGCTTGAACTTTTCCTTAATGTGCTGGAACAGTCTGTCGGAAAATTTGGTTATTATAGGTGATTTTAATGCACCTGTTTATTTATGGACAAATTACTGATCCTAAAACCAAAGCTATCCATGATTTTTCAAATTTTTAAATCTGTCACAGTTTAATAATATTTCCAGTAGAAACAATAGGCTGCTTGACCTTGTGTTTGCCAGTTATAATTGCTCGGTTCTCCATGATATGGATCCACTAGTGCCCGAAGCTGCATATCACACTGCTTTAGGCTGCAATGCTTGATGAAGATTGGTCTCAACTGGAGTCCTTTACTACCACAGATGAGGCTTGTAGTTACTTTTATGGCAACTTTTATGGCAGACTTTACAGTATCTTTGAACAACATGTTCCTCAGTGCAAGAGGTCATCTAGAAAATTTCCTCCCTGGTTTACTAATGAAATAATAAATGATATAAAAATAAGGAGAGGTGCTATGCTAGATATAGGAGGCATAAACGTGATAGTGATCATGCAGAGTATAGTCTTCTTAGATCTATACTTAAAAACTAACTACCAGAGGCATATGCTGAGTATGTCCGTGGAACTGAAGAGTCTCTTAAGATTGATCCCTCTAGATTTTGGTCTCACATACAGGAAAGGAAGCATGCAAGTAACATTCCAAGTACTGTGTCTGACGAAAATCGCATGGTTTATAATAAGCCTCAAACAATTGTTAACTGTTTTGGAAACTATTTCAAAAAATGTGTACCGTCCTCAATACATCACTGAATCGGTGGATGCCTCTGGACCATCGCATATAGCAGTCAGTTTGACAGTGATTGGTGATAAGGAAATTCTTAAAGCCGTCAGGAAGCTCAAGAACAAGTTTACTGCTGGACCAGATTTGGTGCCATCCTTCTTGATTAAGGACTGTGCGCATGCTCTTCTCAAACCCGTTAGAACCCTATTTAACTTGTCGCTGTGCACACATTGCTTCCCTGTGGTTTGGAAGGTTGCTCGGATCTGTCCTGTTTTTAAGTCTGGGGATCGTTCGAGGGTCAGCAACTACAGGCCTATAGCTATCCTATGTAATTTTGCCAAAATTCTTGAGGCAGTTGTGTATGCTCGTATTTATCCTGCTGTGAAGTGTCGCTTGTCACAATATCAGCATGGGTTTATGGAGGGGCGCTCAACACTGACGAATTTATCCCTGTTCACACAGTATGTAAGTGAAGCTTTGGATGGACGGGGTCAGGTGGATGTCATTTATACAGACTTTTCCAAAGCGTTCGATCGTGTTGACCACTCAACACTTCTGCACAAGCTGCATTTGGCAAGGCTTGATGGACAGCTGATAGCATTCTTTGGATCCTACTTGACTAACCGTGTGCAATATGTTTTTTATAATGGATTTAAGTCTGAACCCTTCACTGCTAGTTCCGGCGTTCCACAGGGTTCCAATCTTGGCCCACTCCTCTTTTTGTTATTTATCAACGACATAAGCTCTGTACTTTCTGGTAATCAGCTATTATTTGCTGATGATCTCAAGTTATACTTCAGTGTTAACGATACTGGTGATTGTTCAAAACTCCAGGTGGCCCTTGACAACTTGCAGCTGTGGTGTGTTGAGAACAGACTTGAATTAAATGTCTCGAAGTGCAAAGTTAGACACACCAGAAAAACCAGCCGTATAGCTTTTCCCTACAAAGTGAGTGGTATACCATTGGCTAGGACTGAAACGCACAGGGATCTTGGCATTGCATATGATGAACATTTAAGTTTCACTGAACATAATCAAACAATTACAGCATCCTGTCTGAAGTTAATGGGTTTCATTGTGAGGAATAGCAGATCATTTTTCGAATTTGGATAGCTTGAAAAGTCTCTATTTTGCCTACATTCGATCGAGGCTTGAATATTGTACTTTGGTTTTTGATCCCTTTTATAGTGTTTATATTGGTGCTCTGGAAGATGTTCAGCGTAAGTTTTTAAAACACCTTGTATATAGGGCATCTGGTACCTACCCACAGAGAGGATGTGATCATGGCCAATTGCTGATGCAAGCTGGCATACCCAGTTTGTATTCCCCTAGAAAAGTTGCATCTGTGATGTTCCTGCATAACTTGTTTCGTGGTAAAGTTGATTGTCCAGACTTATTGATGCAATTAAATTTCTCAGTTCCACGGGCTGCATCTAGGGTGGTGAGAGTGTTTAAGCCTCCAATACCAAGGACTAACTTGTATATGAAATCACCTGTTTATATATTGAGCTCTGACTTTAATAACATTGCAAACTTGTGCGACTTCTATTCGGATAAGGCTGCGGTTATTCGTAGGGTGGCTATATCTTACTTTGTCGGTTATTAGAACCATTATATGTACTGTTTTGTGGAATTTCTCCCTTGTGATGTTTTGCACAGTATTTTAGTTTTGTAGGTTAGTTTAATTTTTTTTAGAAGTATTTTTTTGTTCTTTTTGTATGGTGCCCTATTAATGGGACTATCCTGTTGGGCATGTATTCAATAAATAAATAAGCCTAAGCCCCTGCCGTCCTATCCGAACACTTTAGGCTGTGAAGTCGTCACCCTCACAGGGCCCTCCTCACATTCTCTCACCTCTTCCGCAACCCGCTCAGTCTCATTCAGCCCCCCGACGATTTTCCCGATTGCGACTCGTGATTCCGTTTCTAGTTCAATTTCCACAGCCCATTACCCTAGTCATCCTAGGCGGCTGGGAACTTCTGACCCTATTCTGTTACTCACGAAGTTTTCTCGTGCTGCACTGCAAAGTTTCCATTTGGCAGTCTTCCAACACATGTTGGCTGTTTTCTGTTCACCGTCTCTGCACACACAATATCCGGTCCTGCGCCTCAGGCTAAATCTATTAATTACAGTACCCCTTAACAAGACCCCTTAACAAGTCTGTGGCCAGTTCAGGCAGGTTCAGCACGCTATGGCTTCAGCCCTTGAGGCCTCTACTCTCGATATTTATGTACTTCTGGCGGCTTCTGCTTTTGCCTCGGCCTTTAAGATACCTTCGATCTAGTTGGTACCCCACCACAGGTTTATATGTGTTCCTGTGCCCTCTACCTGTTGCATCATCCTGTAGATACTGTCGGCTGTTCCTCTCTTCTTCCTAGTCAGCATATCCAGTGTGACCCTGCTGTCGGAAGCAATATGGGTGTGAGCCTTTTCCCCTGCCCTACCCACCACGAACAATTCTGCCACGTGCATTGGGTACCCGTCCTGGAGCTTCGCTGTGCTCGTATCACCATGATGTCTTCATAGGCCATCAACTTTATTCTGAGTCGTGATGAGAGATATTTTACGAACCGTGATTTAATCATGCTTATCATAAAATCACAGGTAGTGACTCTTATCGCAGTCAATGAAAATATGTGAAATCATTATCATGATATTTCATTCGCCTCAGACTGCAATCTGCCATTGCCTTTTGTCTTTGTGGGTTTGTAGGTTACCATAAAGCCATGATCGTGATACCATAAAAATGACTAAGTTTTAATACAGATTTTTATTCTTTTAGCACAAAGGTTTGATATGGTACATATCTGCTTTTTAAATTTTATAGATATTGAATTAAAATTTCAAACTTTTTCTATTTACTTACTCATTTGGTTTCACAAAAACTGTTTTAACTGATTATGGCGAAAACATTCTTGTCTCAAAATACATTTTACTTTTATATTCTGCGTGTCAGTTAGGTTCAAACGATTATAAACTGTGAATGTGATCACGTCACGTTTTAAGTCACTGATATTAAAAGATCGCAGTCATGATTCACAATGGTATCATAAAATAATGATATTGCCCATCATTAATACCGACTGTGTTCCCATCTCTGGACGCATCCGTGTATATCTACTGTCTTATTGCTGTGTTTCTCTTCCTTTATTTCCAGTCACGTTTTTCGTGCTGTCGGGTGCCCTCCTTGTCCGTGCCATGGTTTTCTCCCGAAGTTTGCCCCCTTCGCGTGTTCCAATCCTTGGTGCTGCCCCTTTTCTTCCAACAGAAGAGTAGTAATAGTATAGAACACAAAAAAGGCAACAGCTAGTAGAATTTTGGTTAAAAAAATAATTATTCTACAATTCAATCTAATAAGAGAAACTGTTAGAATAAATACCTTCCACTAGCTACAATATATTCTGCCTCAGCATTTGAATGAAATGATGTAACACCAGCTTCATGAGATTTGTTTCTTATCAGAGGTTGAGAACCACAACGTTTGTCAAATTTGCAAAACAATGAATCATCACCACCTATAACACATTACCCATTATTTATGTAATCAAGTACCTAAATTATAAGTACACATTTATTATCCCAGAGTTTTATGTTCAGCAGAAGTGATACCCCTGAAGAAAATGTTCATTGTGAAAAATCTTTTGTATTTTTGTTGGTGCTCCCATTAAGGTGGTTATTAAAGGTTTTCACAAAATAAAATGCACCAGGTCTGGAAGCAATCCCAAAGTGGTCGCCTATCCAGTCAATCTACGGACATAAAATTTGAAAATGATGCATTTAAACATTAGAAGCTTACCTAAAAATATAGATGAATTTGTTGTTTTTATGGAAAATTTTGAATGTCAATTTGAATGCCTTATCCTGACAAACATTTAATCTCAATGGAAAGGTCCTTACCCTGTACCAACTCCCACACTATAATATGTTACACAATAGTGGGAGTTTTAATAGAAATGAGGGCGTGATTTACATTAGGCAGGAGGTTGTTTTTTCTCATGAGGTTGTAAAGCTTGGTAACATATCATTATTGATGGTGAATATAGCTGACTGTAGCGGTAGAAGATTTTGCATTGTAGGGATGTATAGGCCGCCATCGTGTCCTGATGATTTCAATGAGACGGTGTATAACTTTCTCGAACATTGTCGAGCTGAGTGTGACTATATGATAATTGCAGGTGATATGAATATTGATATTCTATCAGATAATGACTGTTCTAATGAGTATCTGAACACGCCCTACGAATTTGGGTTTGTTTCTGTGACAACCAAGCATACTAGAGTTGTGGATGGGTGCCAATCATTTATTGATCATATTTTTGTTAAAAGCTCTCACGATATAAAAAGCTTTTCGCTGCCACTTATAATACAGACTGAAATTACAGACCATTATGTGACATCATTACAACTGATGAGGAAAGGGAGGAACAGTAACGCCAACTCGTGTCAAATAAATGTAGCAGACATAACCACCAAACTACTGACTAAACTCCTAGATGTCTCATGGAATTTTATATATCGACAGAGTTATGTGGAATCAGCTACAGGACTATTCATAGATTTCGTGGTAGAAAAAATAAGGGAATGTACTGTGATATGGAGGGTTGGACACAAAAACATCAGGAGGAAATGTTGGATCACTGATAATTTGGTTAAGTCTATTAATAAGAGAGACGAACTCTATCGGATATAGCAGAGGAATATTACTCATCTGAACTTGAGAAATAGATACATGGAATACAGGAATGTGTTGGTGGAGGCTGCGAAATATACCTATCATAGAAATTAGGTACAAAACTGTGGGGAGGATCCAGGAAAAACTCTGGAGGATAATAAATAGAAAACAGAGAGATTCATCTGCAGTGTGCTCAGTGGTAGGTCCTGGTGGCTCAACTGTGCGGGATGTTTCCGGATTCCACAGGCGTTTAACGAATTTTTTTACGAGTATTGCAGGGGCTCTTGATATGCCTTTAATAAAAAACCGAAAGAGTCAACCTCAGGAATATAATTGTTTTTGTTTCACACTGATAAATACGAGGTAAAAAAGATCATTTTGAATCAGAAAAACAAAAAATGCCCAGGTATAGACGGGATAATGGCAGAGACGCTGAAGTCTGTTGGGGAGTGTATAGCTTCAGCTCTGGTTTATATACTTAACGAGATAATGAAAGTCAGTAAGTGTCCCAGGGGCACCTGACATGCAGACTCTGCGGCGAGGGGGAGGAATCAGCCCAGCACAACTTGTGCGAGTGTAAACCTCTCGACCGCAAAAGACAACTGATCTACGGGCAGCCTAGACCGGAGACAGAGCAATATAAAACTTCACCCTACCAATTTCTGTGCAGACTAATTCAAGGCACAGTGATCTTGAAATGGGTGGGGTAGAAAAGACAAAGGGCATGCACAATAAGCCAAAGGCTGCGGTGCTATCGAGGCGGCAAAGACGCAGACGAGTCCTAAGGGAAAAAAAGTGTCCCAGCTCATTTAAGATAACAGTTGTAAAACCATTATATAAAAAATCTGGAAATAGGACAGAGTATACTAATTATCGGCCGCTTTCTTTGGTAACTAATTTCACAAAGCTATTTGAAACTGCGTTGAGGATAAGAATTTAAAATTTGTTGAAAAAAGATAGTAGGGCTGTTCAACGACAGATGCCATTTGTAGACTGACATCTTGCCTTGATAAAAAGCAACAATCTATGTGTGTCTTTGTTGATCCTGCAAAGGCTTTCGACGCAGTGTATCACGCGAAATTGTTTAATGTACTTAAGAATATGGGTTTTAAAGGGGTTGCATCGGAGCTTCTGTGGATTTATCTTGAAAATAAACAGCAATGTAAACGGTGTCAGGAGTACATTAGAAATACTTAAATATGTTGTACCACAGGGAACAGTTTTGCGACCACTATTGTTTATAATTTACATGAACAGCATATTCAGCCTGCAGATAGCTGGTGAGATTGTTATCTATGCTGACGACACTGCTGTTGTCTTTAAAGATGATACCCGGTCCAGACTCAGGCAAAGAGCAGAACTCAGATTAACTCAGATGAAAAATTGGTTTGACAGTCGATCATTGACAGTGAATATGACGAAGGCCACCTACTTGCACTTCTCATTTAGCAATGTTTCATTGCCGGACTTCACTTCAATTTTCCCTGATCGTCTAAAAATAGCATTAATATAATTACTTCTTAAAACTGGTGATCCTGCATTGATGGAAAATTACAGGCCACTGAGTTATTTGCCAACTTTCTCAAAAATTTGAAATGATTTTCTGTACTCGCCTTATTAAATTTTTTAATAAATTTTCCTTATTTACAAAAACAACATGGTTACCTAAAAGGCAAAAGCATCAATACTGCTCTATACAGTTTTATACAAGAAGTCAACGAATCTCTTGAGTTGGGTACATTACCGGTGTGAATATTTATAGACTTAAAAAAGGCCTTTGATTGCATAAATTACAACTTGTCCTAACAAAAGTAGAGGCATAGGGAGAAGGGGACCAGCAAAAAAACTGGGTAAAATCATATTTTTCCAATCGTACTCAAATTGTCAAATTGAAAAAACACGCTTTAACATTTATGTCATATTCTGTTTCTGTCAAGGTGGGAATACCTCAAGGTAGCATTTATATCAGACCCTGTTTCTGTCAATGTGGGAATACCTCAAGGTAGCCTCTTGGGATCTATTTTATTTGTTGTTTTTATCAATGATTTAGCTAGTATTATGGATTCTTCCCATCACCTTGTTAGTTATGCTGATGATACAAATGTACTGTTAAAGCTAAAAAATATAAATTGTATTGTTGAAAACATCAACCAAGCCACTTTACATATAAAAGAGTGGTTTCGTTCTAATAGACGGAGAGCCAGAGGTGAAAAAATTCTCTGAATTTACAAAAGTTGATTTTTTGATAGTTAATTAGGTACGCTGTGCACGTACACATATTCTGGTCAGTCAAGCGAATCTTAGAACAAGTGCCACAGGTGCGCCAATAAAGATGACGTTTTTACCGGGGTAATAAAATGAATTTACAAAATCTGATAATTGTTATACAGATTCTATATTTTATAACGATTAAAGTTATGTCAGTCAGTCAGCTGCATATGGGAACAGAGCTGGTCAGTCAGTTCGAATGTGTATGAAAAATAAATGATGTGCAATTTATTTACAAAGCTTGGAATTTTTTTTGTGGGTATATATTGATCTGTTAAACATTGAAATAATAGTCAGTCAACTGTTTTGCAGAACAACGTGCGTTAGTTGGCGAAAAAAGATATAAAAATTTCGTGCGCGCCGGCGGCATTACAGGCGGCATGCTCTCATTTCTCCTCCCATTATTATTATTTAAAATATCAGAATGCTATGTGAAATTATAATTTGTAATTATAAGTTATTAATTGGTATTTTTATTGATAATATATATATATATATATATATATATATATATATATATATATATATATATATATATATATTATATTAACAGACAATGTACTTATTTAATAAAGTGTAACATAAACGGGATAACATTATGAAAAAAATATTAAAAAATTAACTATTAAAACAAACGTATAGTTGATGATTATTCTATACAAATAATATATGTATATATTAAAAAATATTTTTTTTCAATCACATTCAAAGTCCAATTCTTCCACTGAATCTTCGAATACACGAGTTTCACTTTCGTGATCTGAAATATCTAACTCTGATATTTCTGACTGAGATTCTGATTGAATATATAAAAAATAAGTGAAATTATGTAATTTTAATCTTATAATTCAATTTAGCGATAGTATTATTTACAAACCTAAATTTTTCTGTGGGTGTTGAATGACGACGTCGTTGATTAGCTGGGGTAACTGATCACCTTCAAACCAATGAAATTCGCCTCTGGCTCTTAGACTATAATGGCTTAGTAATAAATGAGCTGAAGACTAAATATATTTTATTTACAACTAAATATTCTCGTATCAGTGTTGCTGGTGTGATAGACGTAGATGTGGACGGACATCCAACTTATGTTACCGAGTACACCAAATTCTTGGGTCTTGACATAGAAATCTGAGTTGGTCAGAACATATTACAGAATTGCGTAAAAAATTGAGCAGTTTGAGTGCACATTATCTATTTTTAAGACATATTTAACACTTGAAAATTTAAAGACGGTATATCTCACAAACTTTGAATCGTTACTTAGGTTTGGTGTCATAATTTGGTGTAGTAGTCTTGATTTTGACAGAATCTTCATTATACAAAAAAGATCAATTAGAACAATGTTACATATGAATCCAATGGAATCCTGTAGAGAAATTTTTGTTAAACTTAACATACTTACGGCCATAGCAGTTTTTATATATGAGATAGCCTTACATATTTTTTAGAATAAAGAGTTGATCAAGGAGTATAAATTTGATCATAACTATGGAACAAGGAGAAGAAAGCTTATAGTACCTATGCATCGTTTGACATTGTACGAAAGGAGTCCACTATACATGGGAATTAGTCCTTATAATAAATTACCTGATCAAATTCGCACTGCAGTTAGTTATAAAACATTAAAGAAAAAGCTAATGAACCATTTAGTTGCCACTGAACCTTACTCTCTTAAAGAGTTTTTCAATAATTAAATTTGTTTCTCTTGTGGTTTTATTATTTGTTTGTGGGTATATTTGAGTGTGTGTGTGTGTGTGTGTGCGCGCGCGCGCCTGCGTGGGAAGGGAGGGGGTGGCGGGGGTGGTGTCTAGGTGCGCGCGCGCGCGCGCGCGCGTGTGTGTGTGTGTGTGTGTGTGTGTGTGTGTGTGTGTGTGTGTGTGTGTGTGTGTGTGTGTGTTATTTTAGTTTTGATTACTTCCTATAATTACTATTGTTATACAATTAAATATTATAAAATCTGTTGTTTCTCTAGATGTGTTTATACTTCTTTGAAAATTGTTCATTTTTTTTGATATGGTGAAGTATATCCTTCACTGTGTTAAGGGATTGTGAATAAATTATAGTATTATATTATTATTATTATTATTTTCATTTACGGTGAAAAAATAGAAGCTTCTGAGTCGGCCAGATGTTTGGCCGTATTATTTGACAAACACATGGGATGGCACTTACACATAAATTGTGTCATAAAAAAATTGCGACTTGTGTCACATACATTTACATTTCTGAAAGATACTACGGTTGCAGTAACTAAGAAGTGGATACTATGCACTTGTGGAATCACACTTAAATTATGGTATACTTGAATGGGGAGGTGTGTTCAAGTGTCACATGAATGATTTGGGAGTCATGCAGAAGAGAATCTTGAGAATAATGTTAGGGAGGGAACCAACATACCCCATAAGAAACTTGTACAGTGAAATCCAGATGCTCGACATTAGACAGATTTATATTGTTCAAGTACTTACTTATGCTTTCAAAAACAAGAATTTGCATGATATAGTGAAACATTGCTATGACACACGCCTTAAATGAGCAGGAGGAAGAACTAGAGCACAAAGAAGCTTTGCTTACCTTGCTCCCAGATTGTGTGAGGAACTGTCTTCACATATTATAAAAACTAATTCGGATAAATATTTCAAACGATTATATGGTAGACTTTTTGCTAGGTGGTGGCGGGGAGAAATTGTATGCATTTCCTGAAGTTCGTAGTTGATGACATCCAATTTGAGAAGTTGTTCATATTACCTGTTTGATGTAAAGTTTTGTTTTATATTGTTAGTGTTGAAATCTTGAAACAAAGTTGTTTGGATCCATTTCTGGATCTTTTTGCACATGCCAATTCGCTCCGCTCGTACACTTTTATAATTTTTATAATCTGTGTTTTTATTCTTATTAATTACATTGTAGCTTTTATGTTGTCGATTGCTTACTGTATGTAAATATATAATTGTATTGCTATACCACAAAAAGCTTTAACATGCTTTGTGGTTTATTTGTTAATTCACCCTCTTAATTATTTAATTATTAAACTTTTGACTTTTTTTTTTTTTTTTGGGTGAATAAAGAGTATTATTGATATTATCCGAGTGCTGACCTCAATTATCTCAATTAAATAACATTGGCATGTCTGAAGGTGTGCTGCATAAATGGTAAAGTATGTTTTTATAACCTAATAATTAACTGCTGGAAGATGATTAACCTCTTATGGACGCCTGTAGCAAATTTGCCGCATACATGAATGCCCTTAGAAGTATTGATGTAAGCACATACAATCCCGTTTTGACCATTCAGCATTCAAGCAACATTCTGTTTCAAATTACACGTGAGTGCTAACATCTACCGGGGGATCAGGTAAGCTTAGGCTTCAGCATGGCTGACACAACCTACAAACTGGGTACAAGTGTCAAAGTGTCGCTTTCAAACTGTAAAATCTTGTGGAAAAACGTAAGTAATAATGATGAATGAGTAGAGGTAGTGTGGTAGTGTACTGGTGTGCTCTCAATAAAAGTCTGTCTTTTAGTGGTTACAAGTGAGAATAAACTATTTTGGAAAAGACATGCATGTAGGAGCAATCAAGCTGGTTCTAACAGTGTGTTTGATTTAAATATTCGATAATAAGTTGATTGGAAAGCAGCTGTTTCAAGTAAATCTTTTAAACAGTTAAACATATGGCGAAATATATTTAACATAAATACTTATTAATCTGTGTTTTTGCTGGCCGGCGGATAAGTATATTGCCCATTTCTTCGAGAGAGAATTTAAATATTTATTCCACTTATCAGGTTTTATTAGCTTAAAAATAGAATGAAGAACTCTGAATCAGAAAATGAAATTACAAATGCTGAATTGTTGAAACAACTTAAAAAAGTAATAGCTGATTTGGAATTGAATTAGTCAAACAAAATTGAAGCATCAAATAAAAGAATTTCTTTGTTGGAGCAAGAGAATATTTCATTGAAATCTAGGGTGGAAGCACTAGAGAGGAGGATAAAGAAGAACAATATTGTTATCTTTGGCTTAAGTGAAGCTGATTACGACAACGTAAACTTGCCAGAGTCTATAGTAAATAAACTTGAATCAGTTCTCCAAATTAATATTAAAGTCGACACGATTAGCGCCGTTTATACCATTGGTAAGGGGGTTAAAAACAAACCAATAGTTATCGAATTTAATTCTCATTTTCAGAAGAAATTAATTCTCGACAGATCTGATAAACTGAGGGCACCAATATTTATATTAATAACGATTACACCACAGAACAACTTGCGCAATGTAGAATACTGCGTAAATATTTGAAGATATCCAGGGAGAATAAGTGGAACACATACATCAAAAAAGGGTTATTACATGTAATTGATAAAGTCTACAGACCTGAGGACCTCAAGGATTTGGATGTAGAAATACCAGACAAAGTGACGGAGTCAAAGTTAGTTGGTACATCAACACTGAAGCCCATGATACCTAATCAAACAGAGAGGGTTTTTGAAAGTTCTCAAACAGGACCGTCAAATATATCCACGTTTCCCTTGGGGGACAAAAAGATCTTAAGAAGTACGTCGGCAGGTTCAAATTCCGCAAGGCAAAAAAAGTAATCCGAATCTTGTAGTCAAAGTGTACTTCAAATTGTGGAAGAGAAATTGAGAAAGACAAAAGTTAAACTTTATTTAGCAGAGAAAAGAGGTGGAAATAACTGTGTACTTTTTCATGCAGCTCATGGTTCTCAAGCACTTATATTGTAATATGTCTCTATTGTAGGTAGTGTAGTATTATATGAAACTTGTAGACTAGATAAGTTTTTGCAGCTTTTGTAGCATTATTTGCAGGCCTTATTGGCTGTGTATCATTGCGTTTATTTTTGTATTGTTATCAGAACTATACTTTTGGTTACAATTATGCACAGTGCCTCGTTCCTAATCATGTGATTTTATTGCCGCTTGGCTTGCATGATACTTTAATACGGGGTGTACACTTATTAATCGTTAATGTTTGCATTGTTTTTTTCTGGTTTGGACTTGAGACTGGAATATCTAACTTTATTATGTATATAATTTTGAACTTTGCTCTAGATTTATCATCTTAAGGTTTCCAGATTTTATATACATTACTTATGTACATGTTTGTTTATTTCTTTTGATACTTATATTCATCACTTTTTGTATAGTGTACTCTTAATATTGTATATTGTATTTATGTGATTGTTTGTTTTCACTCAGTTTTGTCACTGACTACCTTGCAGTGGCTGATCAGTTGTATATTTTTGATTCCGAAATAAAGCAGTTTATCAACTTTGGCCACATTAATGTCAGATCGTTAACTCAAAATTGCCCTTTGGTGACTTTGTCAAACTTCATAATTATGACTTTGTGGGTGTCACTTAAACTTGATTGAATGACAATATTGTGGATCGGGATATTAAGCTTCCCTATTACAATGTATTTCGCAAGGACTGTACTGGGCGGGGTGGTGGTGTAGCTTGGTACACAAGTCCAAATTTAAATCCACAATTATTCCTGATATTGAGTGCGAATTTTCTAAGTAGCTGTGGTTGAGTACAACTGTTGGAATGTTTAACTATGCCTTAGCGGTTATATACAAACCCCCATCTTCAAGTTGTGAAGCATTCCTAAAGGAATTTGACTATTTATATATCTGTGGTGATTTCAACATAGACTGTCTGGTTCAATAAAATAAAAAAGGTGGAGCATTGGGTTTACTACAAGGAGCTTAGAAATTTTACAAACGCTGCTATAAAGAGAGAAAAACGAGCTTATTTCAATACTTAGCTAAAATCTCATAATCAGAACAAATTATGGGAAGGTCTAAAAAAGGCAGACATCCGCCTGAGGACTGAATCACCGGGCCTGCCTCCTCATCTCAATAATTTGAATATGATTAATCGGTCCTTTTGCGAACAAAATTTGTCTGTAGATGAAGTCGACAATGATACCTTAAACTTATTGCTGCAAAACAAAGCCACTTCTTCTTGTTTTGAGTTTGAACTTGTTAATGAGGATGAAATATATAACCACTTATTTTCTGTGAAGACATGCGCTGTGGTTGCTGATTGTATCAGAATATCGATGCTATTACATTGCTGTCCGCTCTTTGTCCCATGTGTAACACACATAATAAATTTTTGTATCCTAAATCATGGTTTTCCTACTATGTGGAAATTGTCGGATATCCTGCCACTTCCTAAAAATGAGAATCCCAACAGTTTTAGTGATCTGCGACCAATCAGCATTCTGTGTGTCTTATCTAAGATCCTAGAGAAGGTTGTTTAAACAGATGAAGAACTATTTGATTCTCAACAGTCTAATACCTGTTAATCGATCTGGGTTTAAGCCTGCGCATGGCTGCTCTACGGCTTTGCTCAAGGTGCTGGATAACATTCTGATTGCTGCTGATAACAATAAGCTGACACTCATGGTGGTGATCGATTTTTTCAAGGCATTCGATAGGGTTAATCATCGGCTTCTTGTGACTTTGTTGAAGCACTCTGGATTTGGGGTCGCCGCTGCTTCAATGTTAGATAATTACCTATCTGGAAGAATGCAGCCAGTAAGGCTGGGTCATCAGACTTCAGATTTCCTTCCTGTCACATCTGGTGTCCCTCAAGGCTTCATACTAGAGCCTCTGTTATTCAGCATATATACATCAAAGCTACCTACCTATCTTTGTGATTATCAGTATCACTTTTACGCAGATGATACACTGTTATATTATTCGTTTGAGCCTTCAGCAATTTCGGAATCCTGTGATATCATTAACAGCGACTTAGGCAGATTAAATGACTTTTCAAACCAATACAGTCTTACTGTAAATCCCTCTAAATCAAAGTCAATTATTTTCAGGCGCAAAGCTACAGTTGAACATCATAAACCTCTGGCTAAACTTGGAATCTGTGGCGTAGAATTAGAAGCGGATGAATGTGTTGACATATTAGGGATAAAAACAGATAGTGAACTAAGATTTTCTCATCACATCAGTATGATTATACGCCGAGCTTATGCTAACTTAAAATTTCTGTATGGGTACAGGGAGTATCTTAGCAGGGCTGTTAGACTGACTTTGTGCGAGGCAGTGGTGATGTGTTGTACGATGCATGCTTGAGAGTGGTAGATTCAACAAGGCTGCAGTGTGTTCAGAATTTTTGTGTGAGGCTGGTGTGCGGATTGTGCAAGTTTCAGCATATCTCTAGTAGCTTTAAAGACTTGAACATTTTGTCATTCCAAAAGCGGAGAACTCTTCATTGTATGTGTCTTTATCACAAGGTAATACAAAATCGGGCCCACACCCCATGATAAAATTAAATTTAGGACCGACATCCACAGTCTCAATATCCGAAGTAAGGGAATGCTGACAATTCCACAGCATAGAAGCGAGCTGTTCAAAAGATCTTTTTCTTATAATATAGCGAATCTTTATAACAAAGTTCCCGATTGTTACAAGTCACTATCAGCTGTTGCTTTTAAACGAAGGTAGAGGGGATGCTTCTGGAGGGAAGCTTATAATTTTCTATGGCTGCGGAGTTTATATGTTGCCTGGGTGTCGGCTGTTTGTAGTATAGACATAATATATGTGTACCTATCTACCAATGTTTGTTTGTTTTTTTTTTCTTTTCTTTTTTTCTTTCTTTTCTCTTTTTCTTCTTACTTTTTCCTGCTAATTATAGTTATAAACATGTATATATTTTTATTTGTTAATACTAGTTGGGTTACATCTTTTTTGTCATGGTTTTTTTTCCTTTTTTTTTTTCTTTTGTTTGTTTATTTCATGAATTTGTAAATAGTCACTACCACCATTTAATTGTGTTATATTAAGGATTGGTTGAGTGGAAGAACAGAAATATTTCTGAACTCTGCCATTTGACATGTCACTTAATTGTCAATAAAAGCATGCTATTATTGTTATTATTATTATAAGGCACTCTTTCCAATGCATTGGTTTTAAAAAATGTGTGTTAAAAATTAGAAAAAAAAAAACGATATTTCTGTTTGTATCATATTTGCAACCTTGGGGAACAATGGTTACAATCTACTAAAAATGGATTGTTGCAAATCTGCTACATACTGGTCTGAATGTTATATATGTATACTATTTGATTGTTTCTTTATATGTTATGTATGTACCTGCTTAAATCATTGGTTAGGTAATACTTAGTTTTTATGTGGCTCTTTTAGCTGGAATGCAATACTAGAAAATGTGGGAAATTTGCGATTGCTCCTGAAGAAAGCGAAGACAGCTGTTTAGATGATAGCGAAAAAGACGCAGGTATCAATCCCTTTGAAAAAGCGGGAAAGGGTAAATCACAGAAACATATGCTAGATAAGTACGCACTTCTATTTTAGGAATGACGTGTAGCGAAAGCGTTATCTTTGCAGAAGAACCATCAAGCAAATGAATCCGATGCAACTGCATGTGAATTGAGACAGAAATAATCAGCCCTCAGAAAAAAAATTCAAAAAAAAATTTGCTTCACAAAATGAAGAATCTTTTCCAGCAGAGAAATATTCTGCTAGCAAAAAACGCTATCAAAGATGGACTAGAAAAAATTGTTGGACTATATCCAGGAAATATAGTTAAAAAATGTTTGATTATACATTTTTTAACAATGAGGTATTAACATACATGACCATTCCATTACTAAAAGGTGTTATTTTTGTTTAACTATTAATTCATTCGTTTCTCAATTCTGCAAGTATGTTATCCAAAATTTCTGCTGATCTGAAATAGGTTCAGTCCTCTTTTTTTGAACCAAAATATGTGTTGTTAACCAACAGAGCTTTTGCTGTATTATAATTATCTTAGTATTTTCTTAACTCCTTTCTATCAACTACTACAGTTACTATAATTAGAGGGCGGTTTGCACACTACAAATTTCACCAGACCGGGATGGGATCCCAAACCAGTCACTTATCCAGAAACTGACTATGTGCGACTTTACTTAACTTCATTTAAGTAATGTCAGCATGTATTCACTAAATGAAGATTGGAACCTGTGATGAGCACTAATAAATACACTTTGAGAACCCAAATCAACACAACACATTTTTAAAGACCTGACGATCGTTTCACTAACAAAGTTAACGTCATCAAAGGATGAAAAATTCTAGAATTTAATTTCATCCTCTGGTGATGCTAACTTTGTTAGTGAAACGATCGTCAGGTCTTTAAAAAATGTGTTGTAGTGCTTTGGGTTCTCCAAGTGTACTTGTCACCATGTATCCAAACTTGTGCCATCAAGGCAACAATCACTATAACAAAAAATAATAAATAGAAATATAAAAGTACGTTTATATACAGAGTACAGAGTATTTACCATGTTCAAAAATTATATTAATTTATCTTAATATATAAACTGAAAAAATTTGATACTATTTTATGTATGTATTTGATAATAAATGTATACTTTTTTAGTGATCCAAGTATCAATAAAGTTTATTTTTATTTTTTATTTAGAAGGACGTACCTGTGAAGACAATATTTGTATCCCAGTAATAGAATCCCGATATCCAGGCTTCAAATCCATGGGCATTCCAACTATCCTCTAAAACCAACCGATTATCACCTAGTTTAAGCCTGTGAATATGGCCTTTAGAATCACTTACTACAATATCAGGTTCTTGGGAATCATATTTACCCGTGGCCCAATCTAGAGAGAGTAACAAAGTCTCTTTTTTATCATCTGCAATCTTTAAAGATGTCAGCAGTTCAAGTTGCAACAAACTTGGAATTAGTTGATAAATTTCTATTGTTTTTTGAGCATTCACAACACCTAAAAGAGATCTGTCATTTATTTTTGTATGACACCACTTCAGATCTAAAACTGCTGCTGTGTTTAGCGTCTGGAGGAGATTTAATCCATCTTTTGGTGATATAGAAAATAGTAATATCCTTCCACTGCGCACACAGGGTGTGTCATCTGAAACAAACAATATAATATAACTAATCCTGCCATAATTACCAGAATTATTATGATATTCAGACTTTAAACAAGGAAAGAGAGATACAGTATTATGCAAATTAATGTGAACACGCGCACATTTACATGAAATATAGTTTATTGAGAAAAAAAATACAAACAGTATCAGTTTATATTTTAGTATTATTCAATAGGGTATACGTCCCCCTTTGGCTTTTATTACAGCTTCAACTCGTTTTGGCATAGAATCAATAATTTTTTGCCATTCTCCTTGATTTTGTCCTCTTGAAACCAAAGCTAAATGACAGCCTCAATCATATTCCTTTTTGTAAAATCAATTTTAAGCAATCTGGTCTTCATATAGACCATATCTTCTCGATAGGATTAAGATCCGGTGAGTTTGCAGGCCAGTCTAGAAGGGTAATTTAATTTTTGTGCTTGAAATATTTCACCATCTTGGAAACGTGACACGGTGCTGAATCTTGCTGGAAGATTGGTGCGCCAACTACTTAAACTTTTTCCAGTTCTCTGGACAAATACGTTTCTAACATCTCTTTATATTTTTCACTGTTCCTCATGCCTTCAACACGTAAAAGTTTCCCTGTTCCCATATATGAAAAACAGCCCCAAGACATCTTTGTGACTGGATGTTTCTTCACTGTTGGGACCAAGTGAGCCTCAGTTGACTTTTCGTCCCCACCTTTTCACATGAATTTTGATTGGTACCACTGCACCAATAATTGTGTCTCGTGTGCCTACAAGACACTTCTCCAGTGTTCTTCTGTCCAATGAGCATATGTTTTCCGCAAATCAGTCTTTTTTTCTTTATAGCCTCCATCAGAAGCTGTTTCTTTTGAGGTCTCACAGCTTTTCATCATCCCTCCAGAACACGTCTGCGAATTGTACAGTTGTGAATTTTCACTCCAGCCTTTTCTCAGTCTTGATGAAGGTCATAGCTTGTCTTTCTGTGGTTCAGCTTGCTATTTCTCAAAAGAAATGATTCATTTTGAGAAGTTGTCTTCCTCTTTCTCCCACAATCCTTCCGCTGAACTTCAACTAATCCAGTCTCCCTTTTTTGTTTAATCATCTTATTTACAGCTCCCAAGCTCACGGGACACTCACTACCATGTCTCTTTTGCATCATGGGTGTGTGCTCACTAAGTGTAATTATCCTTTCTCTTTTCCTTTGCGGAATGTACATAATGCCACAAACACGAAAAACTAACTAAAACATGCTATTTCTCCCAAAACCACAAAAACATGTGTAACTTAATTACAACAACCGGCAAAATGACTGACAGACAATAACTTAATGCAGAATGACAGGTTATGGGATATGTCAAGAAATACCTGTCAGAATTTTCACAGCACTGTTGCCATGTTGAAATAGTGCAGAAATTCCCTCGCACAATACTGTAATAAACATATGAAACCAAGAATGTATTGCCTTTACAATACAGCAGCCAAAAAATCAGCAATTATTAGATCAATGAGGTAAACAAATTAATGTATCTGTCAAACAAATGTTATTGTGACCCCACTGAAACATTAATCAATATTAATAACTAGTATTAAAATATATGGTTAAGAGAAAAAGTTGTTATTGAAAAATAATAATGGTATGGTGTTGGTGTTAACTTCTACCAAATGTTTGTATTAATGATGTATAGGATAAAAGTCTGGACGGACCAAGTGTGTTATGGTAGTGAATTTTCATTAAATGTTTTTAATGGCTAATATGTATTTTTTTTAAAAGAAAGCAGGCATCCAATTTGGTAACCAGTATAACCTTCACCTACAAAAACGAAAACCAACAGTGAAGTCAGAGAAGTAGTCTCCAAGTCTGTATGTAGTATTAACCGGTTTCACCAAGTAACGGCAACAACAATCAATGAAAATAACTTTATTGTTTGAAAATGTACACAAATTTTCCGAAAATAAACTTAATATATTCCCGAAAAACAGTTTTCTTGCCATCAAACTTTAGGTAGTAGCAAATTGAGCTATTCAAATTGGAAGCATTTAATGAAAATTCACTACCATAACGCACTTGCTGCATCCAGAATTTCGTTTCTTACTAACAAGCATTATATTTCGATGGAAAATGCATAAATGCTATTGCATATAAGGCGTTCAATTTAAAAAAATCAGAAAACTTATATACCAACGACTTATGGGCCATCATGTGATTGTAAAAATAATTTTATAAGATGCAGCTCAACACACTATAATTAATGTATACATATAGAGCTTTATTGATTTTTAACGAAAATTAACTAAAAATTATAGACCATTAAATGATAAACTCTATAACTAAAACTACTATCGATGCATCAGAGAAGGGTCTATTTGAAATGAATTTTCTGGAAATATTTTAGTAAAATGAAAGACAAGGACAGTTAAATCTGAAACTTGAGGGTTTGTAAAACACTCTTCTTGCAACATTTTCTCTACATAACCCGTATTCGTTTCAGGTTATTTGCCTAAATGTTGGGAATTTTCACGTTTTAAAGGAAAATTACAAGTTTTTTTTTCTTTAAATGCCTATAATTTTTGTGTGTTTTAACTTACAGCTCTAAATTTTGGTACATAATTTACTTTCTATGATATAAACCTGCGTACCAAATTTGGTTGCCATAACTTTATTTCCGGAGATATAAAAGATTTTCAGAAAACAAAATTTTCCAATTCAATTCAAATCACCAAATTCGTCAAAATCGGTCCATTAGTTTTTGGGTTATCAGTGTGATACACACACGCGCGCGCGCGCCTGCATGCACGCGCACACACAGACGCATGCACGCATATATATATATATATATATATATATATATATATATATATATATATATATATATATATATATATATATATATATATATATATATATATATATATATATATATGTGTGTATATATATATACAATGCGAAACACACTTATGGAATTAAATTCATTATTCAGCAAAAAAAAAACTAATTTTTGTGGAAAACGCTGAGACACCTGAAGTTTAACTTGTCGAACATTATCTTATAATCATAGTTACAAAAATTAAACTCCCACCATTTTACCCCCACCACTTTATCCATATATTTTTTTAATAGCAACCCTACATTTTTTCATCACAATTCGATGGATCACATTTTTCTGAATGCGGAGATACCCCATATATATATGGTCTAATATTACAGTTTTCAATACAGGGTGGAAATTTAATACCGGAATATTAAAATTAAACAGTTTACCCTGAAATCCAAATTTCGAAAATAAACTTTATGAAAACGTCCCCTTCTTATAATAAATGTTCAAAATGTTCTCCATTCACTTGCACACAACGAAATAATCTGCTCTGGAATTCTTCACTGACTCTTATCTTAAATGTCTTATCTTGTCTTTTATCTAAAACGTACTTGGTATCATTAATCGTTTCTTGTTAACTACCAATCTTGGCAATGTGAAAGGCAAAATTTAACAGTTCTGTTTTATTTTGTGGTGTATTGTGTTGAATGCACGGTCTTCTAATAAATTAGTCGTAATTTTGTTCCGATAATTTCAATTAATTTTTGGTCTAATAATGTGATACTTAACTGAGACTCTGCGAACAGAAATATTAATGATGATTGGGTATGGTGATATGTGTAGAACACAGGCACAAGTTGTTAACCTATTTAATGAAAAACATCCAGATTTGCCCCCACTAACCCAGGGAACTGTGTCTAAGATACATTCACAGTTTCGTGCTTATGGACACGATAAACCACTTCCTAGGAGACCCAAGTTTGTTGAAGAAGATGTAAAACTACATATTTTATTGACTTTTCAAGAAGAACCAACAACTTCTACCCGTCAATTTGCACGTGAAAATGATGTTAGTCAATCAACAGTTTTAAGGTGTCTCAAAAACGAAAAAAAGCATCCCTATGAACTACAAGACGTTCAAGAGTTGATTGATGGTGATTCTGATGGAAGACTGCAATTTTGTGAACAACTGCTGGACATGTTACGTAGAAATGTTATTTCTTCTGCTGATGTTCTGTTTTCCGATGAAGCAACATTTCTTTTGAATGGCGATGTAAACAGGCAAAATTGCAGATACTGGGCTGCCGAAAACCCCCACTGGATCCGAAAACCCCCACTGGATGCGACAAACACACACTCAGCATCCTCAGAACTTGAACTATTGGGCTGGTATCACTGGTGATCACGTAGTTGGACCTGTTTTTATAGAAAATCTAAATGGTCCAAAACATTTAGAAATGCCAAGAGAACAGGTTGTCCCAATGTTAGTAGAATTGTATCTAAATGTAATGGAACCTAATATTCCCCATGAAAGGATATGGTTTCAACAAGACTGTGCAACGCCCCACTTTGCTCTTCAAGTATAGGAATATTTACACTAAGTATTTCCACAAAGATGGGTTGGAAGAAGAGGTTTCGTAGAATGGCCCGCTAGATCACCAGATTTTACACCTCTTGATTTCTTTTTATGGGGATACCTTAAAAACAGAGTGTATAAAACGCAACCTACTGATTTAGATGATTTGAAAATGAAAATAACAACAGAAATTAGGAACGTTACGCCTGACGTGTTAAACACAGTTACGGAAGAAGTCCAGAGCAGATTATTTCATTGTGTGCAAGTGAATGCAGAACATTTATTATAAGAATGGGACGTTTTTATTAAGTTTATTTTCGAAATTTGGATTTCAGGGTAAACTGTTTAGTTTTAATATTCCGGAATTAAATTTAAACCCTGTATTGAAAACTGTAATATTTGACCATACATATGCAGTATCTCCGCATTCAAAAAAATGTGATCCATCGAATTATGATGAAAAAATGTGGGGTTGCTATCAACTCAATAAGACCGATAACAAGTTTAAAACGCCGCTACCGGGGCCGCAACTTCGCTACCTTTGGTAGCATTCAATGCCTGTAAAGTTAAATTTGAAGTTGTTTTGAGCAACGAAGTTCTAACTATTTTGGAGAATTACATATTCCGAACTTCGGACTACCTCAACATCGCTAGTATGAACATATTCACGAACCGAAGGTTTGGTTCGAGTTCGGGTTCGGTTAGAAATTTCGAAGCTACGCACACCTCTAATGTATGTATGTATATGTATATGTATATGTATATGTATATATATATATATATATATATATATATATATATATATATATATATATATATATATACACACAAGCAGATAAAAATTCAAACTGATCCCGTTTGGCCTAGGCAAAACACCCCCCCACACACACACACACACACACACACACACACGTGCACACACCTAATTGCTGCCTCTATGTCAAACCATATAGTTTGATGGTCAAACATAGAGGGTTCATCTGATACAATCCAGTTTGTTATTGTATGTCTTATAAACGAGTCAGCAAGGGTTACATCTAACACCTCTTTTTTGCTTTTTTGATTGCATTTATGAAGGGTGGCTTGTTACCTTTGTTGATAATGTCTATGTTATTAGCAGACAAGTAATCAAATAGGTACTCACCTCTCCTATTAGCATCTGTGCTCCCCCATCCTAAGTGGTGGTGAGCATTGGCATCACATCCAATCATAAAATGCCTATTTCTTTACTTGCACCATGAGATGAGGCGTTGAGCTTCCTCGGTAGCTGGTGGATTATCATCTTGGGGTAGATAGGCTGAGGCTGTTACAATACACCTTTTGCTATCCCCTGTTGGCACTTCTACCAATGCAGCTGCCAAGTCTTGAGTGACGAACTCTGAAATAGGAGTAACACGTGTATTGTTATTAACCAGCAAAGCTGCTCTTGGTCTGTCATGTGTGTTACAGTAAATTAACTTACATGATTTTATATTAAGGCCTTTAATTTGTCCTCTAAAGGGGGCTCTTGTAGCAGCCCTGTGTTTATGTTTTGTCCAATAAACGATCTTCGCTGCTTTGGAATGTTGAAGGTTTTTTTATATGCACTTTACAAAGGTGCCATTTTGGAGATTTTTGTCACCTCGTGGGGCATTTTGGCTTCCCCTTTGGATATTTCTCCCATCAACCACCATTTTGTGCCTACTTTGTAGTTGACGGGGCTGTAGTTGGATCTTTTAAGGGCTTTTCTCCAGTCCCTAAGCAATTACTGCTCTTTGGCTTGGATTTCTTCCCTTTAGGCTCCTTAGCTCCCTTCTTTGTTTTGGAGGTGTTTCTCTAATCGCGAGAGCCCCCTCTGCAGAGGCCTTATGCGACCTCTTTACGTCAGGGGATGCCGATTGGAGTTAGGTACTTGTTTCTTGTGAGGCTTCTTTAGGCTTTGGGGTTTCAGAAATACCCAGTGTTTTGCGGTCATCCTCACTAGAAGTTTTGGAGGTTTTTTGTGCCGTTTTGGCTTTTGGCCTCAGTGTTGTGTGACCAAATTTGTAATTGATTACATAATTACTTCTTTTTAGTGTCTCTGTAGATAACTGATCTACAGCGAGGGTCAATACCAGCAGGGGTCCGACGTTTTCTCGACGTATCACCCCCCAGCTAGTAACATTAAGCCCTACATTCTGACCTTGGATTAATTTGAGGACTTTTTGTGTTGGATAGTCTTGACTGTCGTGGAGATAAGCAAGCAAGATGTCCGGATGAGGAATGTCCGCCTCCTCTACGATCTTGAGCTCCGCTCCTTCCCATGGTTTCAACCCTCCGACCATGCCCTTCAGCCACTGTAAAGTGCTCTTGTCTGCGCAGACTAGGGCTAGCCATCCAGGTCTGTTGTGGGCGCTTACGAATTTAGGCTTTGTGTTGCTATCCAATGCAGTTTCCTCCACTATTTTCTCCATAATGCACTCCTTTGTAGCTGCTATTTCTTCCACTGTTAGGAGTTTCTCTGGATATTGTGAGGGTAATATTCCAACCCTAATTCCTTTATCCATTTGGCTAAATGTGGGCTGAGTGACCTTGGAAAATAGGGCACTGCTGCCCGTTTCTTTCATGTTTGATTTTTTGGTCACTCGAGCTTTTGGATTGCTTTCTTCTGAGCAGGCTCCTTTGTTTCCTTTCTCAGAAGTTTCACTTCTCTTATTTACTGGGTCGAGGGCTTTTGTTCGGGCTTCATCCGGGTTTAGCCCGTGTGTCACAAGGTACTTGAACCTTTTTCTTGCAGCGCCGCATAGTCTAGGCCTGTGTTCTTCGATTTTAAGGGTACTTATGTCTGTGCCAAGCTCTTTTTCGCTGGACTGTAGCAGCACGTCTTTGTTTTCTCCTGCTCTGCTATCTGCTATAGTTTGCACTAAGGAAGAAAAAAATACTTTATTTGTTTTCGTAATAGCCAACTGAATTATCTCTGCTCATTTTTAATTTAGCTACTTATTGTAGCAAATAATATATTTGTTATATTGTTTTATTATGCTCACTGTGGATTTGTGTGCTTTGCTCTTCTTAATATAGTTTTGTTTGTACTTGTTATATTCTAGGCTAATTTGATTTACTAGGTGCAGTTGCATGGTTATTTTTTAGTGATAGATTAGTACATAAGATATTGTAAGGCAGTAACTTTTAATACATCTGTTATAAAAACTGCGGATGTGCGCTTAATCATCTGAAAAGACAATGACTTTAAAGTATTTCATTAGAATATAAATAGGGTTAGAAAAAATTTTCACAAATTAAAAGTCCGGTGGAATTTGTAAAAAATTGTATTGCTTAATTTTGACATAAACATGGCAAGTTGGTTGTGTTGGAGTGTTTGAATTGTATGGTTGGAGGTTAATTTATAACTTTGGTACTAATAGTCAAAATGATAGTCTGACTGTGTATATTACAGACATTTATTTCTCACAAGTATCACATAGTTGACATAGCTCCCGTAAAAGCAATAGAAGTGGACATGAAAGTTGCTAGTAAAGACTGTGTTATTTTGGTCTTGTATAGGTCTCCTACCTCTTCTCCTGGGGAATGTAGACCTTAATTCCTACCTGCAGAAGCAGAAATATAATGCTGATTATTACATGCTTGTGGGGGATGTAAACATTGATATTCTTTCTTATTCGCGTTATTCTCAAGCTTACCTTAACATTCTGTATGTGTTTGGATATATTTTAACTGTTAATAGCCCCAAGAGAAGGTAAGGACCAGGAAAAACTTTTTGGATCACATGTTTATATAAACTAAGCATTCGGAATTTATTAGGGCTGAAATCATTGAAACAGCTATTACGATTCTCTTCTCGTTACTTCTGCAAATGAGGAACCAAATATACAAAGTTTATGTGAGACAAACAAATTTAAATCCCATTTTAATCACGATATGTTTAAAGTTCAGCTGGAGAAAGAGAATTGGGGGGGGGGGGGGGGGAAGATACCTGTGGGTAGCGACGTTGGTCATATGGCTAAACAATTAGTGAAAACTGGGGGAGAAAGAGCTTGTTTTCTGTCCCCAATGTTTTGCAGGTGGATTGATCCCACCCTCGCTAACTAGTCGGCTTTGCTAATTAGCGTTGGAAGAAGAATATGTTGAAGATGTGGACTGTATGTGGACTGTATTTATAACTCTAGGTGCACTGGATTCCAGGAGATTTCAATAATACACTTCTTTATATTTATATATGTTGTATTGTTACTACATCCACTTTGAACTTAACATTTATTTACAATTTGCGGTTTTACACTTGATTTAATGGGTTATTCAGGAGATTTCACAATCTTATTAGCTACTTGCTATTGCATTTAACTGCGCGTATACTTTCTAATTTCGAAGAAAACACTGACTTTTCACTGTAATACTGTACGAACGGAATTTCTGTAGGAAGATTGGAGCTTGAACTGAAGTGGCGTAATCACACTAGCGATGTTTAGGTAGAAGATCGGGATCTTAGAAGTCCCAAAAAGCGATAAAGATGAGATTCGTTGTAGAACGGCACTGTAGAATTTAACTGGCTTAAACACACAAGCGATGTTTAAGTGGAAGATTTGGAACTCAGGGTTCCAAGGAGCGAAGAAGGAGCGAAGATGAGATCTGGCGTAAAACTGTAGCACCGAACTGGCTTAAACACGCCAGCGGTGTTTAAGTAGAAAATTAGAAGCTCGGAGTCCCAAGAATTTAAGAAGAGGAGATCGAACGTAGAACTGACTTGTACCTTGCTAAAGGCTTGCTTTTATCGAGCTTTCGCGTAACGCTAGGTGACTTAGTTAACATAACATAATTTTAGTAATACAGAATGGCCAACTAGGTAGAAGCATTATTCCAAGTGAAGAAAATCCACTGGGTGCATCTAAAGAATACGTCAGACAGCTAAAGCTATTTACAATAAAGAACCTAATGGTATATAAGTATTATTTGTATGGCATTGTTCATGCGTAAACCTAATGCGATACAAACGCTTAGAGGATAAAGATTACCAGCAAATTGGAAAAGATTGTGAAATCCAGAGATAATTAATTCCAGGAAGAAACTTAAAGGATAGTGCAACCGAATGTAATTAAAGAGACATGGGCGTACCAATATGTTTCTACAACAAAAACATTTTCTCTCCTTATAAAAAAAATACACTAAATGGTAAAAAATAGATCTAGTGAGAGGGGAAGAAAGGAATGGATCACAACGCCTATCATAAGTTCAATTAATCGAAGAAATAAATGTACAGTTTTCTGATTGGCGACCAGAGTTGAAAGCACAGTATAAGGTTTATAGGAATAAGTTCATAGAAATATTTACACTGGCCAAGACGAGTTATTATGAAATTGTTATCAATAATAATAGCAACAATGCAAAAAATCTTTGGGATGCTTTAAATAAAATCGTGATACAAAAAGGCATAACGTTATAGAAGAAATGGAGATGGGGATACTAAGGGACAGAAAGGAAATAGCTGGGTCGTTTGGCAGACACTATTGCAGTATTGCTGGTAAAATTAGTTTAAAAAAAAACTGGGAGGAATCAGAGACACTGCTTTCCAATGATCAGAATCAATCACTCTATTTTTCTTGTTCCAAGCAACAAACAAAAAGTGGCAAAATGTGTTGATTTACTATGAACTCGCAAGGCAGTAGGCTTTGATGGCATGACATCAGAAATTAAAAAAAAAGTAGCTGCACCATTAACGCAAATTTTAAATAAACGTATTTATGATATTGTGGAGGCCGATACTCGATGTAATCCATTGTCAACTTAGATAAATAAAGAAATTGATTTGCACTATTTTATTGTATGTGTAACTACAGTTTCGCTGACATTCTCAGCTATGCAGTTGCTTCTGTATTTGACTAAGCTGAGAGCATCAGCGAAACTGCAGTTATACATACAATAAAATAGTAGAAATCAATTTGTTTATTTATCTAAGTTAAATGTAAAAGACTGGAAACTGAAACAGAATCACCCCAAAAAACACAAAAATAATAACAGAGAGTTATGCCTTAGATATGCACTTTGACAACGAAGTTGTCTTCATCAGTAACTGTCACTAAACTCACTGTATGGACAAAATTATCCTATTTATATACCTGAACTATACACTAAAAATGATGTAATACCGATGATGCAATATCGGATTATGAAATACCGGGTAATAAAATACCGGATGATGCAACACCGGACTATTGTTGTGTCAGTGGATACGCCTAACCAATTCTGTCAAAGTTGAAAGCGACCATGGATTATTTCCTGCTATTTCAAAAAGTGCTGAATTGACCGGACCCATGTCTGAATTCATCAAATTTTGTGGATACACTTTACGGATTTCTAAACTTTCCAAACTTGCAACAATCTGTGGTTACCTTCAATAACTTAAGATTACTATCCCCTACCTTATGTGCTGAGTCAGTCATGTGTTGGGCAATGCTGTATTTTTCTGCTCTGTTGAAATACCTTTCTGAAATAACCTATGTGCTCTTTGAATCTTGTTGTTATTGATGTCTGCGGTTGCCCAATATAGATTTTCAGGCAATTATTACAAGATATTTGATAAACTTCTACAAATCGCTACATACCGTCAGATTCAAATCATCCTTTAGGTCACAAAATGTGATACTGAGGCACCCAATATTGCATCAGACGATGTTGCATCATCCGGTATCTCATCATCCGGTATTACATCATTTTTAGTGTATAGTTTAGGTACATAAATAGAATAATGTGGCCCATACAGTTAGTTTAGCGACAGCTACTGATGAAGACAACTTTGTTGTTGAAATATGTATCTAGTGCATAACTCTCCGTTATTATTTTTGTGGTGTATGGGATGGTTCTGCTTTTTGTTTAAGTTAAATGTATTTAGTTTGGAATTTTTCCATCAGTTTTCAAGAAAACTGTCATAAAATCCCTTTACAATGGTGGCAATAAAACTAATGTTTGAATTACAGTCAAATTTCTCTAATATCTGTGTTTGCAAAAGTTTTCGAGACGATTTTAAAGGACAGAATTAGCACCTTTCTCAAAAACAGAGCGTAATGTCACCGTGTCCGTGCGGCTTTAGCAAAAATAGTTCTACCCAGGATGCGATTGCACCAGTTACATCTAGTGTGTATCAGGCATTCGTTAATAACGTGAAAAAATTAGGTGTGTTTGAGGACATGGAAAAGGCCTTTCACATGATCGATCATGCATTGTTACTGGAGAAACTTGAAAACATTGGTGTCAGAGGCGTTGCTATTGATATGATACGCAGTTATCTTTCTGGAAGAGAACAGTGGTTATTGATGGACTGCTTAGTAACTTTAGTACTTGAGAGTGGTGAGCCACAGAGAACAGTAATGGGTCCCTTATTATTTAAAGTATATATTATCGACTTATTTAGACAGCAAGTTTTGTTTGGGTTTACAGATGACACTGTGCTTATTTATGAAGAGAATACGTAGGAAAGTTTGAAGAGAAAGGCGGTGATCTAAGTTAGAGAAAACATTGGTGCTTTTCAAATAAGTTATCTATCGTTACAACTAAAACTGAGTTTATTGCATTTACTGCTGCATGTGGAAATCTACCATCTTTTGACCGTCTTGTGGTGGAAGAATCATTCCAAATTCAATCATTTGACCACATAAAATACCTTGGAATCAGTATTGACAGGCATATTAGATGTAATCTTAACGTAAAAAAGATATTGGGTAGACTTTGAGGTCTGTTATATAAGTTTAAATATTAAGTGCATATATTGGTACAGAACACCTAAAACATGTATATCATGCAGTGGTTAACCCAATTAATCTATGGTATTGTTCAGAGAACAGGAAAGATCTTCAGAAGGGCCCTAATAGACTTAGAAGCATAATTGTTAAAAATACTAAAATAATAATTAAAAGTAGTTCAGTTTAATTCTTTACAGCAAGGAATGTAAATATTGCAAATAATTAGAGGTCAGAATTGTATCGATTTACATTGAAAATATCACATTTAGAAGGTAAACAGTAAACAAAGTAAATCGGCAAGGTATGCAGGAATGTTGAAGTCAGCAGTTTGAAAGGTCGTAAACTAATTAAGTATTATTATTAGTAAATATAAATGAGATTAATTTTAGTGAGTCAGAATGAGTTAGTCAAATAAGTTTTTTAAGATGTAGACGGTTAATTGAGATTGCTTCAGATGTAACGACGCGATACTTATAATTTAATTATGTAAACATAAATACTGTTGAATTAAGATTCACCATGTCACAATCTACGTAAGTTCATTCATTTGTTATTTAATAATGTTATTGTTGAGTTTTGTGAGTAACAGAACTTTAATCAATAACATTGTTAAGGTTTGAGACAATGTACGTAGGCAAATCAAGTGTAAGAGTGTGTATGTGTGGGTGTACGTGCGTGTGTTGCACAGGTTAGGTTTTGTTGATTTAAGTATTATTTCTTCTGTGGTTTTTCTTTGTTTTTTTTATTCTCACTCACTAGTTTAACTTTTGCAATCTGAATTATTTGTTGATTTATATCAATACTTTGGTTAATTAATATATATATATATATATATATATATATATATATATATATATATATATATATATATATATATATATATATATATATATATATATATATATATATATATATATCAACAGTGGCAAAGGGTTTGTTTGAGAGTGGTATTCCATAATATTTAAAAATAAATTATCAATATAAATAAGAAGTCTGGTTAAGCTTATTAACTACTACAAATTACTAATTGGTTTTTTTAACCAGAAACTGAAAAAAATGAATAAAAGTAAAAATAAAATTATTATATTTAGGTAGGTACGTGCAAATTATACAGGGCTTTCATTAATTCCCGAACCCCACGTGACCGCTTAAGTTAGGCAACCCGGCATACACGGTTGTACAACCTGAATTAATGAAATCCCTAAGATGTCAGTGTTGTCTCATATTTCCTTTGGGGTAGAAGCATTATTCCAAGTGAAGTGAAGAACACCAAGATCTAATATAACAATTGGGAAAAGATGTGCTGCTTACCTCATGACCAGACTTTACAATTGTATACCAGGTGACATTAATTCTACAAGGGCTAAGGTATATAAAATAAAAGTTAGAAACGGGGTTTGGGATAACAGAACTTTAATCAATAACATTGTTAAGGTTTGAGACAGTGTACGTAGGCAAATCAAGTGTAAGAGTGTGTATGTGTGGGTGTACGTGCGTGTGTTGCACAGGTTAGGTTTTGTTGATTTAAGTATTATTTCTTCTGTGGTTTTTCTTTGTTTTTTTTTATTCTCACTCACTAGTTAACTTTTGCAATCTGAATTATTTGTTTATTTATATCAATACTTTGGTTAATTTATATATATATATATATATATATATATATATATATATATATATATATATATATATATATATATATATATATATATATATATATATATATATATATATATATATATACTGGATCTATAGGCTACTATGGCAATTTTTAGTATTTTATAGTTTGCATTATATGGAAGATAAGATAAACACATAAACTTATTACTATTAACATTATTATTCCAGGCATGGTGAGCTTTAGTTCAAATTCTATCTGATACTCGAATATGTTGTTGAATTAACTTGCTTACCTATTACACATTTTCTTATAACTATAATTTGTGTAAAATATAAAATGGTAGCAGTATTAAGAGTTCAAAGGTAATAGCTAAAAAGTATAGTTTCATACATATGCTCTATTCTCTTAAAATTTTATACAGACATATTACTTGCTACGCTAAAGCCAAAAAGAGTAAAAATTCAGTGCATATTTTCAAGTAAATTGTTACCACCTAATTGTGCTTAATGTTAAATTACATACTATCCATTTTTATGCTTGTATACAGACAAATGAACCCTGTTGGAAAAAATGTGTGCATTCTTGTCATATGAAACACTACCAGTAACTGTTTTCTGAAACGTATTTGGTGCCTAAACAGAAAACTTAGTCATGAATGTAATAAATTTAACGGTGAATTTACAGACAACCTCCTGAACAGTTTTAGAAACAACTGCTCATAAAGAAAGTTTTATATCTTACATGCATGCTGACACTATTCTTACCATTTTTTCTCTTGTATTTGCAGAGTTATTTACATTAAAAATTTTGCACATTACACACTTTTTAAACAGTTTCCCAGCATGGTTCTGTTCCGTGACACCCCTTCCCCTCCATTACCTTAACAGTTAAAGTAATGTTATCAATGAATGCCTTATGGGATTTACTGCATTATTACAAACCGTGTTGTTTGGGGTATAATGCCGCTTGCATCTTCTATTACTCGTACTAGATCGCTTTTTGTGTGCTACATATATCGCTGTCTTCGGGTTCTTAATTATTTGTGTTCCAAGGCCTTCTTCTAAAATTGTGCATTTTATGTTCTCTTTTAGCTGTACAAACTAGGGTACTTATTTTGTAAAATCGAGGTAGGTTTCTGAAAACAGTTTTTTTTTAGCGTTCGGGAGCTAATGTGCAAATTTACCATTTTTTCTTGTGGTTTGTGCATACAGGGGTGGTTATAAGCATGCTTCTAAATTTTTTTCAAAAAAGCCTTCGGGAGGTTGCCTGCAAGTTTACCAATTTAACAAATAGGGTTTGGCAATCTGCCCCCAGTTTGATATATTTGTGTAATCTAAACATATTGTAAATCCACAATTTTAATATGTAAGAAATAAATCTAAATACCTACCTTCTTTTTCTCCCTGTTCCAAATGGTAATTTGCACAGGCAAAAATGTTCTGGAAACCTTCATGAGGGCACCATTCAACTGAATCCGCACTATATTCGGTATCAAATTTAAACAAGGTCTCTACATTTTTGGATGCCACATTTTCTTGATCACTCATTTCTTCTATTTCTAAGGTTTAAAATAAAGTCGAGAGATAAAGCCCTTGTGATAGTATACTATAATATTTACGAGGACAGGGGGCTTTCTGTTATTAATAATATATTTAACACTTACTTTAGTACTTTTCTTTACTTTTAAGTTTTAGTTTATTTTTTAAACTTTTAATTTTTAAATAAAGTAAGGTTAAGGTTGCTAACATAGAGAAACTTTCTGTTTCGTATGGTTAGCAGTTAAAAGCCAAATGAGCACCAGTCTGGTAGTTAAGTAGCCTTAGACAAGGGAATAAATGGCCAATCCTAGCGGCCAGAAAGTGAAGGCATAAAGAACCATAGTAAAGGCCACCACAGTCGTCTCGTCAACAGTGGCAAAGGGTTTGTTTGAGAGTGGTATTCCATAATGTTTAAAAATAAATTATCAATATAAATAAGAAGTCTGGTTAGGCTTATTGACTACTACAAATTACTAATTGGTTTTTTTAACCAGAAACTGTAAAAAATATATAAAAGTAAAAATAAAATTATTATATTTAGGTAGGTACGTGCAAATTATACAGGGCTTTCATTAATTCCCGAACCCCACGTGCCCGCTCAAGTTAGGCAACCCGGCATACACGGTTGTACAACCTGAATTAATGAAATCCCTAAGATGTCAGTGTTGTCTCATATTTCCTTTGGGGTTTTATAAAAAATATAAAAATTATAATAAGTTGAAACACTAAATGTTTTAAATGTATTTATTATTTAGTATTTTTAACAGCAAGTCTGTTCATGTATGGTTTACTGTTATTGATTGTTAAAAAAGTAAATTAAAAGCATAATAAAAGATTACTTTTATTTTGTATAGATATCAAAATTTTTAATGTACGTAAACAAATTGAGATCCGTTTATTTAAACTTCTAATTTACGGTTTTAAGAATGTGTATTGTGTAACATGTAACAAATATGTACCTGTTTGGGCAGATTACCGACGAACAGATTTGGTAGGGCTTCGTTCCATGCGATGTCGAATATCGTCAACAACATAACCTTAACATACCTACACCTTTAACTTACGTAAAAACGCAATAAAAATGCTAAGTTTTGATAAAAACTGTTTATTTTTATTGTCCAACAGATAGAAAATTATTTGAAGAAGGTAAACACTGGTCGAACTTGGAAAATGCACAATATACATACATTTTTTTTTTAAATGAAAGCAGGCATCTAATTTGGATACCGGTATAACCTAGATAACAGAAACAATGTAAAAAAATGCTCGCATCTTGTATAATAACGGATATATCGAGCTTTACCCCAAAAATGCGTCACCCTCTATATATGAAAATACATAAAAACTGAAACTAACCCCGGATATGGGTTCTAGTGCGTCTTGATCACGCTCATTTTAAGAAATATTATCAAAATTTAAAAGCGGCGGCCTCCTCATTAGCGATTTTTTTTACTGAAATTCGCTAAAAATTATAGACGATTAAACGATAAACTCTATAAGTAAAACTACTGCGAAAGCATTAGAGAAAGGGTCTATTTGAAATGAATTTTCTGGAAACATTTTAGTAAAATGGAGGACAATGACGGTTAAATCTGAAACTTTGTAAAATACACTTCTTACGACATTTCTTCTGCATATAGGCCTGTTCATTTAGGTTCTTTGTCTAAAACATCCCAATTTTGACGTATCGAATCGCGACTTTTACGTTTTAAGAGGAAAATCCCATTTTTTTAATGTCTATAGCTTTTTCGTATTTTAACTTCTAAGATCTAAATTTTTGAACATAGTTCAGTTTGATGATATAAACCCGCGTACCAAATTTAGTTGTCATAACTTTGTTATTTCCTGAGATATAATAATTTTCCGAAATAAAAGATAAAAATTCTCGGGAAAAACCAGACCGATTTTCCTGGATAAGTAAGTTTCCAAACCACCTGCAAAAGGACGGTACTAACCAAATTTGATTTAAAATCGGCCCGTTATTTTTTGACTTGTCTTTGTGATATATATAAGTAGGTAATGGGACACTTTGAGCAGACAGTGACGTCACAGGAAGTGACGTCACGGCGCCGGCGCCTAGCCACGCCCTGGCGCCACGCCCTGGCGCCGGCGCCACGCCCTGGCGCCACGCCCTGGCGCCTGCCCCGGCGCCGGCGCCTAGCCACGCCCTGGCGCCGGCGCCTGCACTGGCGCCTGCCCTGGCGCCTGCCCCGGCCCCGGCGCCTAGCCACGCCCCGGCCCCCGGCGCCAAGCCCCGGCGCCTGTCCCGGCGCCAGCCACGCCCTGGGGCCCAGACAGTCACATTTACATTTAGCCGTGTTATTCTGCATTCTAAGGTCATTGACCTGTCTAGGAAACTGTGACGTCACACGACTTGGGCCAGACAGTCACATGCAAACATTTCAAAAGTGTCTAACCTATTACTTCAAATTATTATATTTTGAAAAAAACCATTTGGTGCAGGTGAGTTTCGAACCCGGGGCATTCAGATGGGGAGGCAACGATGCTACCCGTTGAGCTAAGCAGACGCTTATTAATTTATTGTTTTAGGTTGGTATATATATATACGACTACAAACAAACCATACATGTAACATAATTAAAGTTTATTATTAGACAAATGGATGATTTACAAAATAATGTTTAATATTAGAGGCTGAACCAAAACGGAGGAAAATGGCGGAATGAAAGATGGAAGCCTGTGATACCTTAAGCTGACATTATAAAAATGGCGGCTTTCGTTGATAAAGATGGTGCAAGGATGGATGAAGACTTATTTAAAGATACGTCACTCCAACCTAGCCGACAAATGAGAGTGTAGACATAAGACATAATAATTAATATGTTTAATATTAGACAGACTAGAACGTCACAATTGTTATATGGGTAGGTTCTAAAAATAACACACAGAGGTCGCTGGCAAAACAAAAGAAGGAAGTTCAGAAACAAAATAGACAACAGGTTCAACCGTGAGATGTACGATGGAACCAATACATGCACGGTGTTAAGGAGGCCAAATCAAATTGGAATATACAATAAAATGGCCACTTCCGGTCTAAACTTTAAATCGTTATATCTTTTCAACGGAAAGTGATAGAAAGGAACCGACTTCAAAAATATATCGTTTCATAACAAGCTCTACAAGAAAATGAGATAAAAAACTTTAAACCCTTATCGCGGAAGATCCGTGAGATGTACGATGGAACCAACACATGCACAGTGTTAAGGAGGCCAAATCAAATTGGAATATACAATAAAATGGCCACTTCCGGTCTAAACTTTAAATCGTTATATCTTTTCAACGACAAGTGATAGAAAGGAACCGACTTCAAAAATATATCGTTTCATAACAAGCTCTACAAGAAACTGAGATAAAAACTTTAAACCCTTATCGCGGAAGATCCGTGAGATGTACGATAGAACCAACACATGCACGGTGTTAAGGAGGCCAAATCAAATTGGAATATACAATAAAATGGCCACTTCCGGTCTAAACTTTAAATCGTTATATCTTTTCAACGACAAGTGATAGAAATGAACCGACTTCAAAAATATATCGTTTCATAACAAGCTCTACAAGAAACTGAGATAAAAAACTTTAAACCCTTATCGCGGCGCCAAATGTTCCAACCGAAGGAGCCCACTTAGAGTCATCTCCAGGGGCTCGGAATACCGATGCCCTAGAAGTGTCGGAAGCAACATTTCAATTAACACCAACAACCGCTAAATACTTGTTGGACTTTAGTATATTTGGTATTAAATTTGGCTTGTTGGATAACCAATCATTTTTATGAAAAATGCAACAATTTTTATTTCTGCGTAAATACATGTAAATTTTGTAGTCTACTATGGACAGTCAAGTCTACCTCTGGACATTTAAGTCAACCCTGGACATAATTATAACGGTGTTTAAATGCAAATAGATTGAATTATTTTGCTGGGAGTCAGGTATGGACAAGGTGTTATTAATAATAAAAACAGTGGTAAAATATAAAAATATAATATATTTACTCAAGTGTACACTACAGCAAGTTAACTAATTTGAAAATTGTCTGTCTTTACAGTAAAATGAGATCTGTCAGTTGGTGTTTGTGACCTTGGAATGTAATCTGGGTGTTATTTCCGTAGGATGACATCATCCCAGCATTCGTGTTTGAGCTTGTCTAGAATACAGCTGTTGGCAGTTGTCATATCTGGTAGGATGACATCATCATCATCATTATACGTGTTTGAGCTTGTTGGCAGCTCTCGTTTCCGGTTAGTGACCTATACGAACATAACAGTCTATGTACCAACCAACCAATCAACCAACTGTTTTTGAGGTGTAGCCTTTATGTATGTATGTATGTAATTTAATTTTCGATAGTGTAAAATAAAATTAAAAAGTGTGATATATGAAAAAATAAGAAAACTAAAGAGTTGATTGTCTATTACAACTGTCAGCTAAAGAAGCATTTAGGTAGCCGGAATACCGATATTCTAAATATTTCAAGAGTAATCTTAGTCATACAACACTCTTAACTAACTGTCTTGAGATGTGGCTTTATGTGTCATTGGTTGGAAAATAAGAAAACTAAAGAGTTGATTGCCTATTACAACAGTCAGCTAAAGGAACATTTGGGTTATCGGAATACCGATATGCCAAATGTTCCAACCGAAGGAGCCCACTTAGAGTCACATCTAGGGGGCCGGAATACCGGCCCCCTAGATGTGTCGGAAGCAACATCTCAACTAACGCCTACAACCGCTACATACTTGGTGGACTTTGGTGGAACACAGACTGAAAACAACTTGATATCTGGTACATATGTCTGTAAAGATTTCATTCTAAATTTAGCCTGTTGGATATCCAATCATTTCTATGAAAAGTGCAACCAACCAACTAACCAACCACCCAACCAACCAACCAACGTTGAGGGGCGTAGAGATAGCAAGCTATCTACCATGAATTTGCAAACAAACAAGGAACCTGGCAGTCATTGGGTTGCAGTTAAGAAACGTGGTGACACAGCCGTGTACTTTGACTCATATGGAAACTTGAAGCCACCAGTTGAGCTGCAGCGTTACCTTAAAGACTCTACTCTAATGTACAATCGTGATGTGTATCAGAAATATAATACTTATAATTGTGGTCATTTATGTTTAGACTGACCCGACCATTCCACCACCCGACTCTTAGCTGACCCGACTGGTCCACCACCTTGTCATGGAGCTAACCCGGTATAACCTGGGCACATGCACCACCGTTTCTTGTGACGTCACTCGCTTCCAGCATCGTTTTTATTTATAGCGTCAGCTGTAACTGACCTGGATGGTTAATCACCTAACCTGGCCGCATCTATTTTTAAAAATTGTTCAAAGTCCATGTAGGCTGCCTCATGGTCATCGTAGATGTGTTTTAAATTGTTTTCTTCTTGTTTGACTTAAAAACATTCAGCTTGTGTTCCGCAAAAGAGTGACTGTTACACATTTGCTAGACATGTGTTAGACATATGTCTACCCTATTAGACAGGTTAATCAACTAACCTGGCCGCATCTATTTTTAAAAATTATTCAAAGTCCATGTAGGCTGCCTCATGGTCATCGTAGATGTGTTTTAAATTGTTTTCTTCTTGTTTGACTTAAAAACATTCAGCTTATGTTCCGCAAAAGAGTGACTGTTACACATCTGCTAGACATGTGTCAGACATATGTCTGCCCTATTAGACAGCTGTGTTAGACAGCTATGTTAAACAGCTGTGTTAGACAGCTGTATTAGACAGCTGTGTTAGACAGCTGTGTTAGACAGCTGTGTTAGACAGCTGTGTTAAACAGCTGTGTTAGACAGCTGTATTAGACAGCTGTGTTAGACAGCTGTGTTAGACAGCTGTGTTAGACAGCTGTGTTAGACAGCTGTGTTAGACAGCTGTATGACAGCTGTATGACAGCTGTATGACAGCTGTCTGTCATGTCAGACGGCTGTATGACAGCTGTCGTTGTTGTCTGTTGAATATTAAGACGTGAAGCGTCCACTAAGGTTCAGTCGTTAACCAACAGTGAAGGTGAAAACAATAAGTTGTGTTGTCTGTGTTGTTTTGTCGAATATTAAGACGAGGAGCGTCCGCTAAGGTTCAGTCGGTAGCCAACAGTGAAGGTGAAAACAATAAGTTGTGTTGTCTGTGTTGTTTGTCGAATATTAAGACGAGGAGCTAAGGTTCAGTCGGTAGCCAACAGTGAAGGTGAAAACAATTAGTACCTGCTAAACTTTAGTCTTTAATAAACACGAGGCTAAACTTCGGTCCTTTAACCAACACAGTCAGTTGTGTAGCACGAAACAATGGCATTCCAAATACTTGAAGATACAGTGACCTCCAATAAGAAGTTTAAACTTGATAGACGAAGCGTATGCTTTAGACTACAAGATATACCTAACGATGTCAACGATCCAGAGAAGTGGGTCAAAGATCGTATTAAAGATATTGTGAGTCATATAGTCCATGATGTCGATCCCGAAGACAGAGTGGGGTTTACCTTTAACTCGGAAGGTTTCGACAAGGGGGCTGCCCATCTCCCATTTCGTAAAGCAAAGAATGTTGTTTTCGAAGACGTCTGGCACCTACTGAGTAAGATATACCAGAGTAAAGGACCTGGTTTTCGTTCTGATACATTTAGAATGACGATGACTCAAGTGAAAACCGCTAAGCCTTTAATACATGTCAATTAAATATCTTAACTCATCATTACCATATTCAGACACTTGTACGTAGCATGCAAGCCTTCAATATAAACACGTACCAATTCACTCTCTTAATCCATTATTAACATCATAGGTTCAGAGGGGTCCACTTGTAGATAGCTTGCTATCTCTACGCCCCTCAACGTTGGTTGATTGGTTGGGTGGTTGGTTGCACTTTTCATAGAAATGATTGGATATCCAACAGGCTAAATTTAGAATGAAATCTTTACAGACATATGTACCAGATATCAAGTTGTTTTCAGTCTGTGTTCCACCAAAGTCCACCAAGTATGTAGCGGTTGTAGGCGTTAGTTGAGATGTTGCTTCCGACACATCTAGGGGGCCGGTATTCCGGCCCCCTAGATGTGACTCTAAGTGGGCTCCTTCGGTTGGAACATTTGGCATATCGGTATTCCGATAACCCAAATGTTCCTTTAGCTGACTGTTGTAATAGGCAATCAACTCTTTAGTTTTCTTATTTTCCAACCAATGACACATAAAGCCACATCTCAAGACAGTTAGTTAAGAGTGTTGTATGACTAAGATTACTCTTGAAATATTTAGAATATCGGTATTCCGGCTACCTAAATGCTTCTTTAGCTGACAGTTGTAATAGACAATCAACTCTTTAGTTTTCTTATTTTTTCATATATCACACTTTTTAATTTTATTTTACACTATCGAAAATTAAATTACATACATACATACATAAAGGCTACACCTCAAAAACAGTTGGTTGATTGGTTGGTTGGTACATAGACTGTTATGTTCGTATAGGTCACTAACCGGAAACGAGAGCTGCCAACAAGCTCAAACACGTATAATGATGATGATGATGTCATCCTACCAGATATGACAACTGCCAACAGCTGTATTCTAGACAAGCTCAAACACGAATGCTGGGATGATGTCATCCTACGGAAATAACACCCAGATTACATTCCAAGGTCACAAACACCAACTGACAGATCTCATTTTACTGTAAAGACAGACAATTTTCAAATTAGTTAACTTGCTGTAGTGTACACTTGAGTAAATATATTATATTTTTATATTTTACCACTGTTTTTATTATTAATAACACCTTGTCCATACCTGACTCCCAGCAAAATAATTCAATCTATTTGCATTTAAACACCGTTATAATTATGTCCAGGGTTGACTTAAATGTCCAGAGGTAGACTTGACTGTCCATAGTAGACTACAAAATTTACATGTATTTACGCAGAAATAAAAATTGTTGCATTTTTCATAAAAATGATTGGTTATCCAACAAGCCAAATTTAATACCAAATATACTAAAGTCCAACAAGTATTTAGCGGTTGTTGGTGTTAATTGAAATGTTGCTTCCGACACTTCTAGGGCATCGGTATTCCGAGCCCCTGGAGATGACTCTAAGTGGGCTCCTTCGGTTGGAACATTTGGCGTTATCGGTATTCCGATAACCCAACATGTTCCTTCAGCTGACAGTTGTAATAGACAATCAACTCTTTAGTTTTCTTATTTTCCAACCAATGACACATAAAGCCACATCTCAAGACAGTTAGTTAAGAGTGTTGTATGACTAAGATTACTCTTGAAATATTTAGGATATCGGTATTCCGGCTACCTAAATGCTTCTTTAGCTGACAGTTGTAATAGACAATCAACTCTTTAGTTTTGTTATTTCCACCCATTAACACATAAAGCTACATCTCAAGACAGTTAGAGTGTTGCATGATTAAAATTACTCTGAAATGCTAGTGGCACCCCATTTTTACCAAGTATGTAGCAGCTGTAGGTACCAAGTCAACCCCTTCTACTTGTTGTTGTAATAGACAATTAACTCTTTGGTTTTCTTATTTTATATCTCATAAACATAAAAGCTACACTTCAAGATACTTAGTTTAACTGGTTACTCTGAAATGATAGAGATGTCTTGGTTTAGGGCAATTCAAGACTGTTCTTCAAGACATATTTACTTTGGTTTGTTAGGTACGCTTGACAGCTGCCTGTGCCGTCAACTTCAATAAGTCTAAGAGGGTGTACTAAAATTTGTCTGTAGCACGCATCACTTGATGTAGTCAACATTTAAATACGCCATTGAATACTGGTCCTCATGGTAAGCTTGAAAATTTCTCTGAAAGTAACTTCATTAAGTCTAAGAGAGAGTGTGTTGTTTTTAGATGTTAACACAACTTGTTTTGATTTCCTTAAAAACTATATTTCTTTCTTCTGTTCAACAAGACGATTATTTTGAGGTGTCACACATGTATGTAGCTCTAAGAATAGCTATACCGGAAGTGTCTACCCGGAAGTAACATTTTTATTGGATATGTTAATAGAGTTTGACTTGCTGAACACCGTGCATGTGTTGGTTCTATCGTACATCTCGCCGATCTTCCGAGATAAGGGTTTGAAGTTTTTTATCTCAGTTTCTTGTAGACCTTGTTACGAAACATACATTTTTGAAGTCGGTTCCTTTCTATCACTTTCCGTTGAAAAGATATAACGATTTAAAGTTTAGACCGGAAGTGGCCATTTTATTGTATATTCCAATTTGATTTGGCCTCCTTAACACCGTGCATGTGTTGGTTCTATCGTACATCTCACGGATCTTCCGCGATAAGGGTTTAAAGTTTTTTATCTCAGTTTCTTGTAGAGCTTGTTATGAAACGATATATTTTTGAAGTCGGTTCATTTCTATCACTTGTCGTTGAAAAGATATAACGATTTAAAGTTTAGACCGGAAGTGGCCATTTTATTGTATATTCCAATTTGATTTGGCCTCCTTAACACCGTGCATGTGTTGGTTCTATCGTACATCTCACGGATCTTCCGCGATAAGGGTTTAAAGTTTTTATCTCAGTTTCTTGTAGAGCTTGTTATGAAACGATATATTTTTGAAGTCGGTTCCTTTCTATCACTTGTCGTTGAAAAGATATAACGATTTAAAGTTTAGACCGGAAGTGGCCATTTTATTGTATATTCCAATTTGATTTGGCCTCCTTAACACTGTGCATGTGTTGGTTCCATCGTACATCTCACGGATCTTCCGCGATAAGGGTTTAAAGTTTTTTATCTCATTTTCTTGTAGAGCTTGTTATGAAACGATATATTTTTGAAGTCGGTTCCTTTCTATCACTTTCCGTTGAAAAGATATAACGATTTAAAGTTTAGACCGGAAGTGGCCATTTTATTGTATATTCCAATTTGATTTGGCCTCCTTAACACCGTGCATGTATTGGTTCCATCGTACATCTCACGGTTGAACCTGTTGTCTATTTTGTTTCTGAACTTCCTTCTTTTGTTTTGCCAGCGACCTCTGTGTGTTATTTTTAGAACCTACCCATATAACAATTGTGACGTTCTAGTCTGTCTAATATTAAACATATTAATTATTATGTCTTATGTCTACACTCTCATTTGTCGGCTAGGTTGGAGTGACGTATCTTTAAATAAGTCTTCATCCATCCTTGCACCATCTTTATCAACGAAAGCCGCCATTTTTATAATGTCAGCTTAAGGTATCACAGGCTTCCATCTTTCATTCCGCCATTTTCCTCCGTTTTGGTTCAGCCTCTAATATTAAACATTATTTTGTAAATCATCCATTTGTCTAATAATAAACTTTAATTATGTTACATGTATGGTTTGTTTGTAGTCGTATATATATATATACCAACCTAAAACAATAAATTAATAAGCGTCTGCTTAGCTCAACGGGTAGCATCGTTGCCTCCCCATCTGAATGCCCCGGGTTCGAAACTCACCTGCACCAAATGGTTTTTTTCAAAATATAATAATTTGAAGTAATAGGTTAGACACTTTTGAAATGTTTGCATGTGACTGTCTGGCCCAAGTCGTGTGACGTCACAGTTTCCTAGACAGGTCAATGACCTTAGAATGCAGAATAACACGGCTAAATGTAAATGTGACTGTCTGGGCCCCAGGGCGTGGCTGGCGCCGGGACAGGCGCCGGGGCTTGGCGCCGGGGGCCGGGGCGTGGCTAGGCGCCGGGGCCGGGGCAGGCGCCAGGGCAGGCGCCAGTGCAGGCGCCGGCGCCAGGGCGTGGCTAGGCGCCGGCGCCGGGGCAGGCGCCAGGGCGTGGCGCCAGGGCGTGGCGCCGGCGCCAGGGCGTGGCGCCAGGGCGTGGCGCCAGGGCGTGGCTAGGCGCCGGCGCCGTGACGTCACTTCCTGTGACGTCACTGTCTGCTCAAAGTGTCCCATTACCTACTTATATATATATATATATATATATATATATATATATATATATATATATATATATATATATATATATATATATATATATATATATATATATATATATATTACATACAGACTTGGAGACTACTTCTCTGGCTTCACTGTTGGTTTTCGTTTCTGAAAATGAAGGACGTATATCATATATCTAGCCACACAACATGAGATGCACATATTTAGAATAACTACAACCGCCTTTTTACGTTTAATTAACAACAAACGGGATGTTATATTAATAAAAGCCTTAAAATATAGTCCACATAACTTAATCAAATAATATTTGAACAAAAATACAAAATCAAAACACTCAAATAAATATAAAATGCACCAAAATCAACAGAGTATTAGTTGAGCGAGAATATAGATGACGTCAGTGTTCCGTTTTACCGATACCTCGCCGGAATTATGAGGCAACCTAATCACTTTCACGAATTCTGGTTAATAGTTTTTATTAGAATTAATTATTGCAGGAGAGCCATTTAATTATCATAACCATATATATGTATAAATAAGGACCCCCGTTTTTTTTCTACAAATGTGTATTGCGCTATCATAAATGATCAGAGTTATTTTCTTATCTGCACGAAGAAAACTTGACTGGACAATTCTTCCATATATTGTTTGAAGAATAACTTGACGAGTTCGTGTCGGAATTACCGTTGATACTGCATCGCAGTATTTATTATGTACGTGATATGGAGCTCCAGCCCATAGTGCCCATGAAGTAGTTGAATCGTTACATGCCGGAATTCCCCGGAAATAACTAGGCAGAAATTGTCCCATTTCTTATTGGCCACCAACCACCAAGATCGCCAGACTCGATCGATTTAGATTTCGCAATATTGAGGAAACAGAGTTCCTCCTGAAAACATCCATGAAGTGCAACAGGGGATCATAAATGCGTTTGAGCGCTTAAAAAATCAACCACAAGTACTTAGATCTATGCATCTCAAAACATTTCGAGCAACTGTTACAATACTTTCTAGTTCATGAATTTATACATACATAGCATATAGGCACATATTAGGTATATGTATTTTCGTAACTATAAAATACTGTTCTGTGTCCGTAACATTATCTTTATAATATCTCAGTAAGCATTAGCCCCATATTAGAATGGCATACCAAATGAAAGAGCGAATAGATTATTATAGTTTATAAATTAAATTTAATTTTAATACCTTTATGGGGAAACAATTTATAATTTTAAAAACGACCCCCACACAAGTACCTAGTTGATAAGCGGGTTGATTGACCAACCACCCTGTGTGTGTGTACTTATCAGTGTCAATGGTCATTCTAATCTTAACTTAATTGAATGCTGTTAAAAACACATTTATATATCCTTGCAACACATAAAATATCTTTTTTAATAAGTGGGACATTACATTTATAATAGATCAATGTAGATTCGATATACTGCACAAAGCGAACCTATTTCATTTCGGGTTTTTGTTTCGTCTTTTTCATAGAATGGGTCTTTATTCGATGGTCCTTTGTTTTAGATTTTTAGTTGGTCTGTTGCTCACCATGGGTTTGTTAATAGGTCGTTGGCAAGTAACTTGTATGTCTCGTTCGCTAATTATAAATGTTCAAATTCGCTCTTTAATGCAATATAAAGAGCAACTGGAATTTCAGTTTTCCGTACTACTAGTCGGTTATTATATTTAATCACCCTATCAACAAAAATAGGTGTCATATTAATGGAAGATGTTTTAGTAATTTTTGATTTATAATATTTTTTGCATGATGTCAATTGTCAATCCTTTGTTTACAAATGGTGGCAAGTTTCAAAACATGAGCGAATTGTCAACTTAAAAAACATCAATAAGAAGTTGAAGTTGAAAGAGTACTGTGTTAAAATGGGAGATGGTGATGGTTCTCGTTCTGATAACTCAATAATAAAAGTGGCAAATGCCAAAAAGATATGTGCTGGTCTTCAAAGTCAAGACAAAAAAATTCGAAAAGAAAGTTATATGGAATTGGAAAAGTATCTATCAGAAAAAGCTGTGGAATTCACAGCACAGGATTTGAGAAATATTTTTAATGAGACCCATATGTACACTCTGAATGGTCTTAGAGATAAGGCAGAAACTGTTAGGGAGCAAGCTATTAATTTTATGATCTTTCTTATAATTGACAAGTTGCCTTTAAATGATTATTATCTGACTTATGTTTTTCCCCTCCTTGTAGAAAGAATAGGTACAGTCGAATTGGTGGAAGAATCGGAAGAAATTCGACTATTATTGCTGCAATTTTTAAATGCTATTATATTAAAGTATTGTAAAACAGCACAGCTGAAGCCATTTTTAAATGATTGTGTTATCATATTAGGTGAAGTTGTAAAAGATAAATATCCTGCCGTAAAAGAACTAGGATGCAAGTCAATCTCAGATTTGTCTCAAGCTTTGCCTGCAGATTTTCATATGCAAGCAGAATCTCTCGTGAAACCTGTTTTGACTTGTTTTGGTCATCAGAGATATAAGGTTCGGGTGGAAGCAATTAAGTGCATGGGTAAGATATTAGTAGTTTAGTAACCTTAGATATGCCAGTGTTATATTTAATTATGTATTATATTTATATTATCTACATTACTGGTAACATCAATTATAACTGAAGGTTACTTAATTCACATCAATATTCATTTTTTTACAATATTTTATACTCCAGAAATGAAGTTTTAGATATGCCAGAATAGGTTCTGAAATTTTATTTATGTAATGAAGTAATCAAATTAGTTGATATGCCTGATTGTATTAGATACAATTTAATTGAAATTTTACAAAATATTCTCCCTCTATTAGCATCACAATACAAGTTTGGTAAGTTTCAAATTTTCCCATCAATATTATTGATATGAATTATCCCAGGCTCATCGTGACTAGAATGTAAGGTTATATGGATTTACTTTACAGGTTCCTTTATATGTAATATAAATTAAACTTTCTTACTTCCTTTCATATATGTCACTTGATAACTAGTTTGCATGGGAGTCTGAAAATAACTGTATCATAAGTAAAAAAAGACAGCATGTGCTGTTTAAAGCCTGTGTCAATGAACTGAAATTGCTTACCTTGTCAGTGTGTTAATTAGTGTCTTCACAAATCTCAGTCAAGTCACAAACAATAATTATTAATTAAGCTTTTTGTTGTACTTGTTGACTAACTGTAATTACTGATTGAATCCAAAATGACCAGTGAAGTTTTCCATATATTAATTACAGTCATTCAGAATAACTTTGATCCATGTTTTGCTTGGTTGTTTTATCAATATATAACTTTTTTGTATTCACCCGAAGAAAAAAAAATGTTGCAGGGCTGCATTGTTGGAACTGCGACATGATTTTTATCGAGTATGTCGGCAACACGACACCCGTGTTGATATGTTCAACACTAATCTTTTTGACAAAACAACAACACTGATGACACAATAAATCACTTTGTTGTCAGATAAATAAAGTCAATACTGACAATCTGATCAATGTAACATGGATAAAAAGTTGTTATTCATCAAGAAATTTCTGGAAGCATTACCCTAAACACAATCCTGGTTGAGTTGGACATTTTGAGCAATAATATAGTGAGTCCTTCCCCCGCTTTCTGCTGTCCCAGCAATACTTGAACCGTCTATACTTGCACCATCTTGCCCTTTTTATCTTTAGTTGGCAAATGAGCAGCCGAAGTTTGTTGCTGTCTTGCTAATTTTGCTGGTCTCGTGATTTGTTGGTGATGACAGACTCAAAAGACTTTCAATGACAGACATCCTGAACTCGTACAAATTCATTCTGCCTCCACCACATTGCTTGCATAGAGGGTGCCCTATCATCAACATCATTTGGAAAATGTGGACGTCCAGTTGTTTATATCAGGGTTTTTTGTTCAAATAAATAATAGCCCAGCTTTTTATTACTGTCATCAACACCAGCCTTACATTTATTATACTTGTCTATTGATCGGCATTTTTCCTTCACTGCTCCCCGTCTATTTGTAGTATTCACCATTTACTCATCGAACTTTGAAGATATCATGAGTATATCTCTTTTGTCTCAATTTAGTCACACATAATATGCCTTCCATATTATATTCACTATAAGTTCTGTTCTATCTAAATTTTAAGATGCGACATAGTGTGGGTTCTTAGGCTTACTAGATCTCAGTGTTCTGGTTACGTAAGTTTTAGTTTTGAGAAGGTTTTGGCATAATCTGAGACATAAAAATGATCCATGTATGCAGCCAGAATTCAGATTAGAATTCACTAGCTTCATAACAACCTTTACAGCACGGTTTTATCCCCCTGTCTCTGAATCACACGAACCACCATACACTAAAATTGATTGAATCATTCCAGACATTTGTGGCAGTACATATCATTTAATACCATATTTAAGGCATTTCCATTTGATTTACTGACAAGAACTGAAACTCCTTCATGAGACCATCATCAAGAACACAATTCTTGTTTTGGGTAATAAATAGCTTCCATTCTAATATTGAAGAAATCCACCAAAGAATATATTTTCAAGCGCTTATTTCACCAATTTTGACCGTAATATAATGCTTGTAAAATAAGAAGAAAACGATTCCCACCCATATAGTTTGAAAATACAGGCAAACTGTACAGATAACTGGTTTTCCAATAGTCAGTCAGAAGATTGATCTTTATATTTCTCATATGAAACAAGAAACCAACAAATATATTGAATCGTTCACTGTGATATCTTTCCATGAACTAATCCTGCTGTATTCTGATTCACTGAAACAGAATTTCAACAGAGTATACGTTGGAGTTAGATACAGAAACTATCAAATTGAAGTCATCTATATGATTACTGTCACCTACAGCAATTTTTAAACCTCATGCCGCAGTGAAAAGAAACCAGGAAACAGTGGGACGATTAGTTGACCAGGCAACATCACTTTCAGGTCTTACCTCATCTAAATTCTCTTCAGCGCTCCTTGGCTCAGGTTTATAATTTTTATCACTGTTACTAGCACAAAATGTATCTACTTCATCATCGGACTGTTCTAGAAGTCGCTGTAGTAATTCTCCCTTCTCATAAAGAACAGCGTGACTTGATGACACTTGATGTTGACGACTGAGAATGATCATTACTCATGTTATAGCAACTAATGAAAGTTTTCATAGAATGTATTATGAGCGTGACACTCGTTGGTAACCATTACTCAAAACAACATGCAACTGAATATATTCATATGTACAGGCTCTTCCATTTTGGTTACAATTGCTGGGTATCTCAGTTATTAGTAATGATTAATGATAGAACCTCGCGGTTTTTGCTACCTGAGCTACTTTTTTTGTGAAACGAAAGATGCCACAAACAAAATTGTAACAGCCCTCTTAGTTTCTGAGCTACAGGGAGATATTGAAAATATTGCATTTTCAGGTACCCCTTATATTTCAGTTGTCTGATAACTTGTCAGAAAGGTAAAAATGAATCCTTTTAGAACTTTTTACGTAGAATCTAGTGGCATCATTAGTTTTTTCTAAATATTACTGTTTTTGAAATATTGACCAATGTTCGGTTTTTTTAATGGGACAGTTTGTATATTTGTAAAGAAATTAATTTGCATTTTCACAATCTGCTCAAAAATATATAACATTATGGGTCTATTTTAATAACCAACGAAAAAAATCATAATTTTCATAATTCACATTCAAAATTTTAAAGTAGGCCATGCAGAAAAACGCTGCTGTTCATTTTGTTCAATCAAAACAAAAACTGTCTCTTATTGCGTTTCCTAAATCTTGAATATTATCATAATGAACTTTGTAAATTTTATTCTCCAGATATCCTCATAGAAAGAAATCCAATACATCCTAGTCTGGGAACCTAGGGCGGCATCTTATAGGCCCATTATTCCGATCCATTGGTTTGAAAAATTATTCTCCAGACATAACCTCGCAATTTGAGAATTTCGTGCAGGAGCCCCGTACGGTTAAAAATTAATTTCATTTATATGTGCTAAAGAAACATCATCAAGCAATTCAGGTATAGCTCTCTCTAAAATTTCAACGTAGCGATTGGCTGTTAGGTTTCCTTCAAATATATAAAATTTTATCTGTGTTCTAATATGAAGCAAGACATATTGAGACCAAACCTGCCCTGCTGCCTTCTGGGAAATATTTTGTGGTGGTTTTCCTGGGATCAGAATCTGTTGTGTCTATTAAGTATACCATTTTAACGGGGTGGTTTTACGTGCCTTTAGGTTTTCTTTAATACAAAGATTTAAAATGACTGAACTGTAATTATTCTTATTATTAAAATTTATGCAAATGCTTCGGTATATTTTAAATATTGACAACGTTCGAGCGGTAGAACGTGTATTCGAAAACTACCCCTTGTTACCTTGAAAACAATACTTAAAATTAACGACCTTCAAGGGATGTCTTGCCTAAATTTATTTGGAACACTAAAACCGAGCATCTGGGACCTAATTCCCAAAATTTTACTATATATTCAGTCTTAGCGTATACCTAGTGACCAAACATATCAAAATCATTCTATAAGAAACTGTTAAAATGTACTCTAGTTTAGGGCTTATTAAGCTAAGAATAAAACCCAGCATCTAGTTTGAAAATTACTTTAATACAAAAAATAAGATTTATACAGATAAACATTTTAACAGCACAATGAATTTTAAATAAATCCCTTAATTTCAAAGGTTTCCGTCTGATTAAAATTAAACTAAAAACTCTTAATTCCAATAATATAAATCCTAAGGTTATTTAAACAGAATGGTGTGGGAGGTTTGCCAAATCTTAGAATGGACTAAATGTTACACAAAGTTGATACCGGTGAAAACTAAATTATTTTCGCCCCCGGTATAATTTTTTTTCTAGGTCTGATAATTAACCCCTTGGCTTAATTGTAGCTCTCAAATTTATCTAATCCCTTATAGCTCCCAACTAAACGCTTATGGCTCAAAGCCCTATCTTGTCCTTCGTATTATAGAATTTCACAAATATTCTCCCATCTACTAAACTCCTTTCATAAAAACAACATCTAAATTTTAATATGATTCCATTCACTCTAATTATAATTCTAGCGCCCTACGGCTAAATCATCTACACTAATTGTATCTTACAGCCCATGGCTAAAAAATATCTATACAAATCTTATATGAAAATTACTTCAGTACTCGAGACAGCTGGCCCCTTTAATAGAAAGGCACTTTAAACAATATTAAGACATGGAACGTACTCACCGAGAATCTGAGGCAACAAGCCAGCCCTGTATCAGGCTTTATCAGCCCTCTCCGGCCGTTCAACCACGTTTGTTCGCGGTAACCGCCCTTTAAAGAAACCTAAATCACCCCCCTGTAAAAGTACACTCACTCCGAAATTTACTCTCATTTTTATTTAAGGGTTTAAGAGAAACCCTTGACATTATAGTCGCTACCGTACTTTTCAGCCCCGAGGCCTGCTGGCCACTAACTCCAGACACGTATTTTTCCACCGTTCCCATATCAAATTCCAAGTTTGCATTTTTTCTCTGTTAAAACCAAATGACCCCGTTGCCGAGGCCGTAGACCCTAAACTTGCGAATCTAGCATTCCTCTATCCACTATGTTTCAAGTGACCCAGTTTTAACTGCAACTTGAGCAGTTGATTGTTTTATAATTTCATCATACCCAGAGTCTATAATTATGCATATTCCGATTATATTTATGATCGCTTAAAGTATTTGTTGGGGCGATTTTTCATAAACTCATTGAGATCCAATCCAGTAATTCATTTACATATTCTCTAAACATTGATGTACGGAGAAATTTCTTGAACCAGATACTTAAACCAGTAAGCACCTTGCTTACACCAGAAAGACTAAAATAAGCTTCATCTGACCATATAACCTTCATTGCAAAATCTCTAACCATATTACATCTTTCCCGATACCAATTGCAGGAGACTGCCCGACGTTGAGCATCCCCAGTGTGTAGGTGCTGGACAAGCTTAAATTTGTATGGGTGGTATTTGTGTTTTCTTAGAATTTTTTTAACTTTAGCTTTTGAATCCATACGCTCCTTTCAATGGCTCTACAGGAGTTTGTAGGGTTAGCTTGTACATTAACCAAAACTGTGACTTCCTACACCTCAATTTTCTTTATTATATGTTTTTGAACGAAGTTTGTTAAATGATCCGTGACCATGTAATTTCTTTTTTATTCAGTAAAAAGTGAATGTATTGGGTTCCTCCTTTCTGGATATCTAAATAAAAATTAAACAATAGCATTTAAACATAATTGAAGACCAACTATTAACTTGTTAAAATACATGCCAGATGCTGCTACAATTTGATTACTTAATTTAAAACAAGCTAACATCATATTTCTCACAATGTTCAAAAGTTCGGTTTATTGCCATAGTCATAAATATACCTTCACACAATAAATAAATACAAAAAAAAAAACAACCAAATTTGAAAATGAAACACTAAATTTATATAATTAAGACAAGCCAATGCTGCTGTTTATCATTTACGTGGAAGCAAGTGACAGTTTCCAAAATTTGTTCTATGCCATGAAGTGACAAATTTTGTCACTTGCTTCCATGTAAACGATAAACAGCAGCATTTTTTGCATAGCATACTGCAAAATTTGGATTGTGAATTATGAAAATTAGGATTTTTTTCGTTGTTTATTACAATAGACCCATAATGTTATATATTTTTGAGAAGCTTGGAAAAATGCAAATTAATTTCTTAACAAATATACAGGATGTCCGATTTAAAGAAACCAAACATTGGTCAATACAGACAATACAAACAGTAATATTTAAAAAAAAACTCGCTACTAGATTCTCCCTTTTTGACAAGTTGTCAAACAACAGAATTTCAAGGGGTACCCGAAAATACAATTTTTTTGCGGCATCTTTCGTTTTACAAAAAAGTATCTCAGGTTTTCAAAAACCGCAAGGTTCTATCTTTACTAATAACCAAAATACCCAGCAAGTGCAACCAAAATGGAACACCTGTACAGACTTACGGGGAATTCGTGCAGTGGGGAAATACTGAAATCAATCGGTGTTGCAAATGAAGAAATAATTACGGAACTACAAAGTTTCTGTAAAAGTATACACATATGAAATTAACATTTATCTTGTGTTATTCATCATTATTAGTAACAAGAAAGAAATTACTAATGAGCTATCTTAAATTTGGGTCAAATCCGAAACCAACATTGATTTCAGAATGTGTATGGTATATACCTGTATGCGGATAGGTTTATGTTGGGAGGGATCCTCAAGGATCATCCCTTCCACAAAGGTCAGCACGCGTACCAGCGGGGAAATCGACGGGGACGGCGCTCCACGCTGTGACGCGGAAGGTGGGAAGGGCTCTACACTACGGGGAGAGCACATTAGCTGTGTTCTTCGATGTGGAGGGGGCCTTTGATAAGGCAAGGACGGATACGGTCTGTAACGCCCTACAGGAGAGGGGAACGCCGAGGTCCCTAATAAGCTGGGTGGCGAGCATGCTGGAGGACAGGAGAGTGTCGCTGACCTTGAGGGGCCGAGGGCTGGACGTTGGGGTGACGGGCGGCTGTCCCCAGGGGAGCTGCCTTTCGCCTCATCTATGGTGTCTGGTCATGGACGGCCTCTTGGAGCGGCTCTCTGAGAATGGCTTCTACGCCCAGGCGTACGCTGATGATGGGCTGGTCTTAGTCACCGGCAAATTCCTCGGGGTCGTCTGTGAGTGCATGCAAGCTGCCTGTAGCATAATCGAAAGGTGGTGGGGTGAGCAGGGACTCTCCGTAAACCCGGCGAAGACGGAGATGATCCTATTTACCAAGAAGAGGAAGGTAGAGGGGTTCAGGGCGCCCGTGATGTTTGGAAAACCTTTAGCTTTAGTGCGGGAGGTCAAATATCTGGGGGTGATCCTGGACCCGAAACTAACATGGGGGTCGCAAATAGAACGAGTTGTGAGGAAGGGAGTAGCGACCCACTGGCAGCTGCGTCGTGTGATAGGGAGGACCTGGGGAGTTAATCCCCGGATCCTTCATTGGATCTACACTGCGATCGTCAGGCCGAGAATCCTCTATGGGGCGTTGGTCTGGTGGCGTGGTGTGAACCAAACAACCAGCAGGAAGCTGGCCAAACTCCAAAGGCTGGCTATCCTTGGTATCACAGGCGCTATGAGGACGACACCCTCAGCCGCGCTAGAGGTCCTGTTGATGCTGCCACCGCTTCCCATCTGTATCAGAAGGGAGGCTATGGCGTCGCATCTTAGAATCCGGGACTCAGGTAACTGGAGCGGAGAGGGAGCAGTATTAGGGCATGCAAGAGTCGCCAAGGAGGTGGAAAAGGAAATTCCGATTTCCGCCATAAAGGTGAGGGATGCCGAGGACGATATTAGGTTGACTAGGCCATACACCCTCAGGATCCCCAGTAGGGATCAGTGGAGGGAAAATGAGGTTGCATTCCAGCCCCCAAGCCTGGTCTGTTTCACCGACGGATCGCGGCTGGAGGACCAGCAATCCTCCGGGGCAGGAATATACATCGAGGGCCTGGGGGTTAGCGAGAGCTATGCTCTTGGCGCATACACCACGGCATTCGAAACAGAGGCGTATGCTATCCTGTCTGTGGCCAATAGACAGGATGTGAAGATGAGTCCCGAGAAATGTGTGTGCATTTGCTCGGATAGCCAGGCGCTCCTCCGGGCAGTCTGCGCGGCCAGAATCAGGTCACCCCTGGTTCAGGAGTGCGCTGACGCCCTCAGAGGGCTAGCCAGGGCGAAGGAGGTGCAACTGGTGTGGGTTCCGGGACACTGTGGCGTGGCGGGGAATGAGGTGGCGAATAATCTCGCAAAACTCGGTTCCCGGCGGCCGTTCTGTGGCCCGGAGCCTGCGATAGGCATAAGTAGGAAGACAGTCTCTGTCGTCTTAGACAGGTGGACCGAGGAAGCAATGGAGAGGCACTGGGGGTCGGTTGGTGGCTGCAGGCAGGCGAGGGACTTCGTGGAGGGGCCGGGCAGAGATAAAGCTGTCTGGCTACTCGGAAGGAGTCGACCTACGCTTCGCCGCATCCTTGTGGTGCTGACAGGCCACTGCGCCCTTAGAAGACACCTCACATTGATAGGCGTAGAGAGGGATCCCATTTGCCGGGAATGCAGCGAGGATGAAGAAACGTCCTACCACTACCTGTGTGAATGCGAGGCTTTTGGGAGTCTTCGAGCAGAATTGTTCGGATCAAGGACTCTGCAGAGGAATCAGGTAAGTACCGTCCAATTGAAGACCGTCATGGCCTACATCTCGAGGTCGAGGAGGTTTGGCGACGGAACCGAGGAAGAGTAGAGCATGGTTGCTGGGTTGCTGGGGTTGGCAAAAAGGGCCCATTGTGGCCTACTTGCTTGGCGTTGGCATCCCCACCACTGCTACTACTACTACTACCTGTATGCGACGTCATAATATTGGCACTAAAAGCAGTGCTCGTTACAGTAACTTCAGTAGTTAAAGTGGTGCGATACATAAACATGTACGTGGCGGTTTTTCAAAAAGTAAATACTAAACGTGACAGTCACATTGTCCAAGCTAAAAGTGTGGTTAAGATGAATTATAAACTATTTTTGCCCTTTGTTTTTGACATAATGAAGGAACTTTATTTTTGTTTGTCGCAAGGTTGCCCCTCATTTTTGGATAATGTACTGCATACAAATTAGTATGGGAAAAGGTGTTTATTTTGTTTTGTTTTCAAAAGTTATTTAATTTTTTAATTAGTTATTTCAATAGAGCCTAGCAATATACAACTAGTAACAGGGGCACTAATTTAGTAAGTATATTGCAAAATACAATTAGAGAAATAAACAAAGTAATTTATAATGCTGATGAAAAAAAAAACAATATGTCAGTCCACAACTAATTTCAGAGAAAACAACAATAATAAACATAAAAGAAACACTTAACCACACTAAACTAACCCAAAATCAAATCAAATGCGAAATAGTCACTTAACATATAAATAATAGAATAAAATTACATCATAGCTATATCATTACAGAATAATAGTTGTTTCCTACAAAGTTTTTAACTGATTGTAAATCATCACCCCCTCTCATGAAAATAGTTGCAGCTGTAACTTTGTGACAAACTCTGCTCATCGGTGACCTCAACAACATGTTAGTCCTAGAAAGTGGAAGAGCAACCAGTCTCTGTGACCTCACTAAAACAGAACAGAAATTGAAATGCAACCTCTCGACTAGAGCTATACAGTCAACAGTATTATGTAGCAACCCATATAAAAAACTCAAACATTATCTGTCCACCTCAGCTCCAGGCTTTCAAGATTGCATCTGCCTTATATAGCAAAATTCTCAATTCCCTGCTGAGGGTAGAAGCCAGTCATGACATAGCAGGTCTTGGCAAACTTCCGTTGAACTGATTCGAGCAAATTATTATAAACTGAATAAAATTGGCTTCACACAACGCTGGCATATTCGAGATGTGGTCGAACAAACCCAAGTACAAGCATCTCAAGCAGTCATAATCAATAAAAGGCTTAGACTCAAGATAATGCTCATTTAATGAAAACTTTTTATCAAAAATGACACCTACATCCTTAACATTTGCTATGTCTGCTAAGTAGTATATTATCCACCTTGTACCCAAATCGATCAATCTGCAACCCCACTGCGAAAGAAAGAATGCCAGTTATCAGCATTCAAACGAATTAAATTCTCATGACACCATTGCTCCAGCCTAGATATATTATCATTTCTAAACGTCACTAAGTCTGGGTTTAACATGATTAAAGGTTAAAAAATTAAAGGCTTTTCTTCCCGACAGGTTTTATTATGTACCTTACACGTTTCGGCCCTTAACGAACCATCTTCAGGGGGTTGCTATGTAGAATGTAAAAAATGTGCATCACACAAGCCAACTAAGGAACTAGTAGCTACAGAAAGTGTACAAAGGTCTACAAAGCTATTGTCAAACACTAGAAGTGAAACTATAAATGACATGCAAGCTAAGTCGACAACAGTCAGAAGTTAAAAAACAACATTTTCACGATAAAAAGGACTAGGTCTCACAATGACAACACTCTGAAGCAGCGAATACAAGATAAAAGATTAAAAAGGTTAAAAAATAATTAGTAAAAGCAAAATACGAATACAACACAGAAGCTAAGCAGGCTGTACAGCCAAGCAGAACTTTCAGAGAACATTTTAACAAACTGATTTTCAGAATAAGAGAAAAGTGCCTATCTGGCAGGTAATACTTACTTTTCTGTTTCTATTATCAGATAGCATAACTTTTATTATACTTGACAGCTATAAAACACTTTGGCCCAGTTGCAGAAAATCATGTTAAATATTTAATGCGACATTAGCTAATCATTGGTTCAGACGACCAACCACAGACAATTTCATTTTGTCACCATGACAACCAAATATAATGAAGCTGTGATTGGTTGTTTTGATCAAGGATAGACTGTAACAATCTTTGATGAGCCTTTCTACAACCGGGAATTAAAATCACAATTTAAACAGGTGGTTATCACAAGATGTACAGCATACTTCTACAGTCTGATGTTTTGATAGATTTGTCTGTGTTATATTTGTGTAGAAAAAGGTTTCTCTATTCAAATACAGATATATATATATATATATATATATATATATATATATATATATATATATATATATATATATATATATATATATATATATATATATATATATATATATATATATATATTGTCTGGATGCCTATACAGACTCCTGTAACTAGATAAACATAAAAAAGTCGAATGACTCAATGTTACATGTGATGGTTCAAAGTTATGAATGACTGTATTTAGGGTATGATTTACCAAGTACGAATTTGTTCCATCTTAATTCCAGTAGATCTTTTTTTTTTTTCATGCTCTCATAAGGAACTTACTTATATTTTCAGGAGATATAATAATGAACAGCTCTTATAAAGGCCTAGATGAAGCTGTGGTACCAATGGCGGAAAGATTATTTGATCAAATTCCGTTGGTAAGAAGAACAGTTGCCCAAGTTGCTGCCCGATGGCTCTTGGAATATCGAGATAGATACTCATTCTTCCATAAAATTCTTCCTTTACTTATGACTGGGTAAGCTTGTATTTAATATATCATATTTTCTTCCTTCTCCATGTGTTTTAAAAAAATATGGTGACAAAAATAATAAACTAAAAAAGAATGTAAGATACCGGCTGAGCAAAGAAGATAAATTAATAAACGGAAAGTTAAAATAATAGCAATTTTTTTCACTAGGCTTAACGATGAAGTATCAGAAACTAGAGAAGAAGCCCATCGGTTATGGGAAAAGGTTGGTTTGCAGTATCAAAATGAAAATGAAAAAGATCTAAAAGACCAGCTTGATTTTCTGATTGAGGTGCCAAAATACTACCCTGCTCACTGTAAGTTACTTGATTATTGTATTATTATTATTATTATTAGGTATGACATGTCTAACAGCATCTCAGTCCCACCAATTTTTTTATTAATATATCGTGATATTTATCAATATGGAGTAATAAGTAAATGAGTTTTTTTAACAACCACCAATCCAATCCAGATCCGATGATAAAACTCTTCGCAGTATGCTCTCATCAACTCCATAAATGATGACATGTGTTGAGATTCTCAGTTGGGGTTTTGTATGGTTAAGTTTAATGCCTCAAAAACCCAGAATTCCATCATAATATGAAAAAGGGCAAGAACTGTAAAAAAGGAACTGACAGTTGCAGTATTCGTTGACCTCACAAAAGCATTTTATACCTTAGACGATGCTTAGTTATTAAAGTTGTTGTAAAATTTTGGCTTTAGAGATACAGCACAAAGTCTTCACTAAACACTACCTATCTTAGAGAACACACTAAGTTAGGATAGAAAACACAGTGAAGAGAGAATCATGGAAGGTGGGATGCCTCAGGGCAGTGTGTTGGGACCAATATTGTTTAGTATTTATTACTTCAATGATTTGTTTTTTGTAGAAACCTGTGGCGATGTGGTGAGCTTTGCGGATGACAGGGCTGTTTTTTTTTTGTAAAGATAAATATTGAGACAAACTAACACATAAAATTGAAAATGAATTTAAACATATACCTCACCTTTTTCAAGACAGATTATTGACTGTAAATTCTTCCAAGACTTACTGCATCCCTTTTACTTTTCTCAAGTATAATCTACCTGCCTATAATATTCTCCATGTTGTGGATATGTTTGGAGATTTAAAAGTAGATTTACTTGGTACAGCAAATACAAGATATGTGGGCGGTTGCATTGATTACCATTTACGATGAAACCAGCATATTACACATGTAACAAAAAAGTCACGTTACTATTCAGTTATTTTAAACACTTTCTAGAGGTTTTTAAAATACCACAATCCAGAATTCTGTATAAAGCCTTGGTTGAGCTACATCCTATATATGGTCTAGCTGCTTGGGGTGGAGCCACAATTAATCATTTAAACTGCCTAGAGAGACTCCAGGAATGGGTTCTAAAAATTATTTATAGGAAACCATATACCTACCATATACCTTTGGGTTCTGATGAAGCTGAATTGTTTGATATGTGGCAACTGTTCTGCTATAAACTATTAGTATGCCAACATCTTCATCAATGGGAACTTAAGAAACCTTGTTACAACTGTAATATTAGGAACAAAGTGTCTACAACACTAGTTCCTAAAGCGGAAAAGACTATTGCCCAAAAAAACTATTACTCTCTGGGACCCAAAATTTATATAATACTGTACCTCTGAAATCTGTGTGCAACATCAAAACTTTTAAATGTAAGGTTAAAAGTTGGATAAGTTCAAAGGCAGCAAATGGAGTGAAGGGTTTACACAGGCATACTTGGACTAACCTTGTGGAATATCTATTACGATGATGTGCTTAGAATGAACACATGTGAGGAGGCAACTAGTATTGGATATGCAGACGATCTGGCACTTGTGGTGTGTGGTGATAGCGGAGAAGAGATAGAGGAACGAGTATCATGGACAATGGGAAGAATTGACATCTGGCTGAAGAAGAGGAAACTATAGCTAGGTCCAGAAAAAACTGAAGTCGTGCTACTCCTAGGTAGAAGAACCATAAACTATTACAGCAAGCATTGATGGCCTTGAAATTATGACTGTGGGGTGCTTGAGATACCTTGGGATACTACTGGGGCATAACATGAATATGGGAATACACATAAAGGATGTAGCACAGAGAGCAGATAGGATAGCAGCAGCTTTGGACAGACTGATGCCAAACGTAGGTGGACCGAGAGCGGGACGTAGAAGACTCCTTTGCAACGTAGTGAATTCCATTGTCTTGTACGGAGCACCAGCGCGGAAAAGCTGGATGGAAATGGACAAATACAGAGGGGTGATAGAAAGTGTTCAAAGAAAGGTGGCAATCTGTATATCAAGCTCATACAGGACAGTTTTAACTAAAGAGGTGCAAGTCATCGCGACTACTGTACCTATCCATTTGCTGATTGTGGAGCGTACATATGAAAAAGAGCAAAACAGGACAGTGCACACAATGAGTAGACACGAACAAACAATGGTAAAATGGCAAGCAGAACGGGATGAAGAAACAGAAACAACTGAGTGGACCAAGACACTGATACTGAAGATCAGACCTTAGTTCACGTGACAGCTTGGAGAGGTGGGATATTGCCTAACCCAGTTTTTATTCGGACATGGGTGCTTCGGAGCATATCTTTGCCGCTTCAAGATTACAGTAACAGATGAGTGCCAATATTGTGGGGAGCCCCATACGCTAGAGCACACAGCCCTATACTGCGGCCAGTGGCAGGAAGTGATACAGAAGGCGAAGGTCAATATTGGAGAGAAGATGACAGCGATCAATATTGTGAATCACATGCTGGAGTGTGAGACAAACTGGAAACTCATAGAGGAAGTGATCTACAAGATCCAGAAGGCTAAAGAAAAGGATGATAAAGCATGCAAAAAAAAAAGCGATAAAGGAGTAATAGACTGTGGTAGTGTGCGTGGTGAAGTTAGATTAGATTAGATTAGATTTTATTGTGAGTGGGCTATTTCAGTCCCTCCACCGCGACCTTAGGTCTATTGTGGCTCACGTCTAATTATTTAGATTTCACCCATGAATTCCAGCTCCCTGAGAGAGTCGATCTTGTCTTGAGGGTGAGAGTTTGTTTGGCAGGTGTACTGCCATCTCAGTAAAGTCACTTGCCCGTTTCGAAGCTCAAAGAGAGATAACCTCTCTCCGAGTTCGTCTGGACCCGACATCCGTCAGTGTTTGCCTCGAGGCGGTATCATGAAGTCCCGCTCTCGAGCAGCATCTAATCTCCAGTTTTAATCCACCCCTAGAGATATCAGCTCCCTTCAGGCTCTTCCAAACCTGACACCTAACAGTGTGAAGACTCAAGGCAACATCCCATCGAGTCCTACTCCCGAGCATCACCCCAACGAGGCCGTCCGTCCGTTTCATAGCACACAGTATGGGCTCCAAACTCCGGGTGTTTACCACTCATCGGAGATCAGAGCCCCTCGGGACGTCTGGACACACGACACACGCCAGGGCTCAATCCAGGGCGGTATCATCTGGAACCCCGCTCCTGAGTAACAACCAAGCGAGGCCAATTGTCAGTCTCTGAGGCCACAGTGGAGGCGCCAAAGTCCGGGTGCATATCACTCCCCAGAGATGTCTGCCCCCCACTAGCCTCACCCGCACCAAACCCCCGCCAGTGTGTCATTGACTCGAGGCGGTATCATGAAGTCCCGCCTTCGAGTAGCATCCAGGCAGGATCGTTAGCCAGTATCGATGCTCACAGAGTAGGCCCAAGTCTCGAGGTGTAATCCACCCCTAGAGACCCCAGCCACCTCCGGGTTCATCCAGGTCCAACACCTGCCAGCGTTAGCTTAAATTTCACCCAACAAATCGAGCTTCCGACAGGAGACGACACCTGCGAGGTGAAACTTTGTTTGATAGATGTACTGCCATCTAAGCGAAGTCGCTTGTCCGTCTCAAAGCTCAAAGAGAGATAACCTCTCTCCGAGTTCGTAGGGACCAGACATCCGTCAGTGTTTGACTCGGTGTAGTATCATGAAGTCCTGCATCCGAGCAGCATCCAAGTGAGGTCGTTTGTCCGTTTCGAAGCTCACAGAAGAGGCCTCAACCCTCAGTTTTATTCCACCCCTAAAGATCCGAGCATCACACAAGCGAGGTCGTCCATCCGTTCCGAAGCACACAGTGGAGGGCCCAAACTCTGGGTATTTACCACTCATCAGAGTTGTCAACCCCCTCCGGGTCGTCTAGACACACGACACCCGCCAGCACTCAAACCAAGGCGGCACCCATCCGGAACCCCGCTCCCGAGTAACAACCAAACGCGGGCAACCATACATTTGTAAGCCCAGAGTGGAGGCCTCAAAATCACTCCCCAGAGATATCCGCCTCCCTCCAGGCCCACATGGACAAGACCCCCGCTAGTGTTTGATTCTAATTAGTCGCCTTTTATGACAGGCAGGAGTTACCTTGGTCCTATTCTTTTACTAAGTCGCCGGACCCACAGGCGATGTGGTGAAGTTACTGAGAGGTAGTTTCACTGCGCGTCTATGGCTGTGAGGATGGGTTTTAGTCGGCAGGAGTCAGGCACACCCACGGCAGTCAATCCCATATATGCCTGGGCGTACGTGATGTATTTCCCCTCTGATGAAGAAAACAAACACTGAAATCTGTATGCAACATCAAAACTTTTAAATGTAAGGTTAAAAGTTGGATAAGGTCAAAGACAGCAAATGGAGTGAAGGGTTTAATTGATATTAAAATTTTCTATAATTATTCTTATGCCTGAAAAAGAGATACATTTTTCTGTGAACTCTTATGCAGTGAGTGATGGTACTTTACAGCATACATTCACTTTGCAAGATTTGGTTTAAATATATTCTCCTGTTACAAATACATTTGTGTTTTTGCTTTTTCTTAAATTGTCATTATATTCATGCTAGTAGTGCAATCTTGGGTTCAAGATTTTGCCCACAGATAATCCTCTGACTTATAATGTACGTTTCTTCTTTTATTATTTTTCTATTTACAATTTAACCTGTAATGATTTTTGTTGTTGTGCTGAAATGCATTCCTGTAAATAAATTATTATTATATGATACCTAAAATGAGTGACCAAAAAGCCCAGACATGCAGATGGTTGGCAAAACAGTACCCCAAAAGTCACCCTCTATACTTTAGGCATAATAGCGCAGAGGATCTTTGCTGGCAATCTACATACTTCTATCATTGTATGTGTTGCAGCAAAAAAGCTTAAGTTTCTGTTTCATATTTAAAATTTATTTTTACCACAGCAACTTCTTACATGTGTAAGCCACATATAAGTCCACAGTTGAAATATTGTTCTCGTGTCCGAGGTGTTGTCACAAAGACCATGTTGTCACTCTTAGGATCCATTCAAAAATGAACTGTTCACTTTAGAGGAGATGCATCTATCATGGCCAGTCTCACTTCTCTAGATCACAGGAGAATGGTTGGAAATCTCTGCTTTTTCTATCAAAACTATCATCGCTGGTGCTCTTCAGAAATTGCTTTCTCAGCCTCCACTCTACAAACTCATTTTAGCCATAAAACACATAGCTTTCATGTCAAATTACCTACATACACTATGACTTAAGGATTGGAGTTGCATCTGGATTTACTGCCATTTTAATTAAGTTTAGTTCATTTGTTATTGACCTATTGATTATTTGTAATTTATTAGAATTAATAACTATTTGACTTTAATGTTTTTCTATAGTTAAAAGTGAGCTAGAGTCCGAATCCGAACTATCAGAATTATTTCGTTGATTGTTGTTGCCCTTACTCAGTGAAACTGGTCCATACTACAAACATACTTGGAGACTACTTCTCTGGCTTCACAGTGAAGTCAGAGAAGTAGTCTCCAAGTCTGTATGTAGTTTCAGAATTATATTGAAATAAAGGCTCTCTAGAAGACATAAAGATACATACTTACAGTGAAATAATCAATAGTGCCATTGCTCCTTATATTCCGTCAGCACACACAGGAGTATCATCGGAAGTAGTTCGTTACTTGCTCAATGCATTGAAACACTTGTTACTGAGTCTCTAACACTTGACTTAGCTACTCGATCCACCTAGTATGTTAGAAAATTCCGGTAGCTAATTAATCATAAAAGTAAATCAAATATTATTGATTACCGATAGGCGCTTTTTTAGACAAATCAATACTTAAAAATAGAGAACTTTGATGTTAACGGTAAAGATTCAAGATTCCCAAAGGTAAACGGACCTCAGGCTTATCTTTTTATAACGTTTTGTTTATTTGATTTACTCTATTTTCACCGCTACTACACAGGAAACACAATTTTGTAGTATTTTATGTTGTCTTTATCTTATTATATGTAGGTGTATTAAGATAATTTGTTCCTGTTCAAATGTTTAATTCTGTATATTTTTACAGTGCAAAGACCCAACTTAGGCTGTCGTGTTCTTGTCCAAAGGCATATTGGCAAGATAGCACATGCCATCTCATCAGAACTACAGAGCTGGCAACCAGACATCAGAGTACGCTGCAGCCAATTGTTGTGTTCTATGGTGTTATGTGCTGAAAGCGGACTTACCCAACATCTACAAATCCTACTGCCTGCCATGTACTCAGCTGCTAGATCTGACGATAAAAGAGTTGTAATCAATGTAAGTTCTTTACTTATTTATTAATATTTATAACTTCAGCCATGGGTATACAATTATTAAAAAGGTGATCCAACAAGCCCCTGCCATGTTGTCTCCGAAAGTCTCCAGCTCTGTTAGACAAGGATAAAGAATGTTTTACCATTCACGAATATACAATTGTATTCTGTGACTGAGTTTGAAGTGTATTCAATTGTGATTTGTTGATGCGGAATTTTGGTGGTTTGGCATAATAACTATACAAGATAAGATAAGACCCTGATGTTTTTCAGTGGTGACATTATTCTCACCACAATTAGAACCGTAGACCGGTTTCGCTCTAATTACAGCTTGTCAGTACGGCTTACTAATTGTAGCGAAAATACACCTATAAATTAATACAGCTATGGTAGCCAGCCTTCCAACACTAAGTGAGTGGTGAGACACGAAGCAACGTGCCGCCACCTAGTTGCGAAACCAAGTAGTATCTTGTCACGCCAGCTCCAAATAACACAAAGTGTTAAAAAATAGAGACTGTATGCTACCAACTAACAATTTAGTAAATTGTCAGCCCTGGCCCATTTCTACTCTAATATAGGGACAAAGTATGTAAGGCTAGATACATTCTTACCACAATTAGAACCGTAGACCGGTTTTGCTCTAATTAGAGCTCGTCAGTACGGCTTACTAATTGTAGCAAAATACACCTATAAGTTAATATGGCTATGGTAGCCAGCCTTCCAATACTGAGTGGTAAGACACGAAGCAACGTGCCGACACCTAGTTGCGAAACCAAGTAGTGTCTTGTCACGCCAGCTCCAAATAACACAAAGTGTTAAAAAATAGAGACTGTATGCTACCAACTAACAATTTAGTAAATTGTCAGCCCTGGCCCATTTCTACCCTAATATAGGGACAAAGTATGTAAGGCTAGATACATTCTCACCATAATTAGAACCGTAGACCGGTTTCGCTCTAATCAGAGCTCGTCAGTACGGCATACTAATTGTAGCGAAAATACGCCTATAAAGTAATATGGCTGGCTCCAACACTATGTGAGTGGTAAGACAGGAAGCAACGTGCCATCACCTAGTTGCGGAACCAAATAGTATGTTGTCACGCCAGCTCCAAATTCTTATCACTTAGTGTTGGAAGGCTGGCTACCATAGCCGTATTACTTTATAGGTGTATTTTCGCTGCAATTAGTATGCCGTACTGACGAGCTCTAATTGGAGCGAAACCGGTCTACGGTTCTAATTGTGGTGAGAATGTATCTAGCTTACATACTTTGTCCCTATATTAGGGTAGAAATGGGCCAGGGCTGACAATTTACTAGATTGTTAGTTGGTTGTATACAGTCTCTATTTTTTAACACTTTGTGTTATTTGGAGCTGGCGTGACAACATACTACTTGGTTCCGCAACTAGGTGGCGGCACATTGCTTCGTGTCTTACCACTCACTTAGTGTTGGAAGGCTGGCTACCATAGCCGTATTATTTTATAGGTGTATTTTCGCTACAATTAGTATGCTGTACTGACGAGCTCTAATTAGAGCGAAACTGGTCTACAGTTCTAATTGGGGTGAGAATGTATCTAGCCTTACATACTTTGTCGCTATATTAGGGTAGAAATGGGCCAGGGCTGACAATTTACTAAATTGTTAGTTGGTTATATACAGTCTATATTTTTTAGCACTTTGTGTTATTTGGAGCTGGCGTGACAACATACTATTTGGTTCCGCCACTAGGTGGCGGCACGTTGCATCGTGTCTTACCACTCACTTAGTGTGGTGACATCATGTGAAGAGTTTAAGAATAAATAGTAGATGTATTATTGAAAAAAAAGCAGATGGTGACAGACATATAAGAATATTGTAAAGTAAAGACTTAGAAAAGTTAATTAATTAAGTAGTGTATATTGAGCAAAAAATAGGTAGAAAAAAATGCTTTTCATTCATGTCCAAATTATCAAAATTCAATATACTGTATACCTACAAATATTAGAAGTTTCAGGCATAAATTAGAAAATGTAGAAGAAATTATAGATAGTTATGTTTGCTAACCAAAAGTACTAATTTTTACAGAGTCATTGCTTTATGAGAATTGAATAGGTTATTATAATATTGATGGGTTTAAATGTGAACATTCTTGTAGGGAAACAGGAGAAGGTAGAATATCTCTATAGATGAAAGTATGCATACTGCATACTCAGTAAAATTTGTTAAGTGATAAATAACTGTAACTGGCTTATTGTTGAAATTCATAGTATAGATATGAAACTCATTACCGTCTAGAGACCACCAAATGTATACTATGATGTATTTATAAATGACCTAGAAAACATTCTAGGACAATTAAAAAATGAAAATATATGTGTAGTTAGAGACTTCAACATAAATATATTGGATGATGACAATGAAAATGTTGAGCATGAGGATATGTTAGATGCATATGTGTATCATATTGTTAATAAAATACAACCAACAAGCAAGACAGAAAACTCTGCTACGCTGATTGATCATGTTGTTATAACCATCAAAATAAACCAGTCAGCATCAATTTTTCTGTGTCAAATGTAACTGGTCATGCTGTTCAAGAAATTGAATTTGATGACATATTTAAATTATAATAAAATTAAAAGAGAAATCAATTATTTTAATGTTGAAAATTTTAGGTAAGGGGTAAAACAAGCACTATCTAGACTAACATTTTTTACTTTTCCAACAATAGAGATTATGCAGAAACAAAAAGAATTAGCTACTGTGAAAAAGTTATAACTACAAAAAATTATAATTGAATAAATAACTGACTTGTTTCGTTAATAAAGGAGAGAGCTAAGTTATGTCAGACTAAAAAAAATCCCAATAATACAAATATAGCAGAAGAGTTTCAAAAAATTTAAAATGCCTGCAATAATTTAAGGAGAAACTTGAAAAAGACATTTGCTTAAAACAAACTATAATATGCAATTGGTGAAGAAAGAAAAGTATGGCAAATTACAAACTATGCTATAACAAATAAATTTCCAAACAATAGCAGAAAAAACTTGAATATTTAGAACTTGGTGAAAAATAGTATAAATTTAATCGCCAAATATTGAAGAACCAAAAAATGTACCAAATTCACAATAAACAAACCATTTCTCACATACTGATTGATACTTCTCATAAAAGGCTTCTATAAAAAACATAGCTGGAAAATTTGTCCATATTTTGTGAATAAAAGGGGTCTAATACATCCATGTACAGGGCTTTCATTAATTCCCAAACCCCATGTGACCGGATTCTGTCTCTCTCTTAGTGGAATATGATTCTATGAGTTGGCAGTCCAAAAAGTAACCAAAAAAACCACTAGACTAGGGACCCTAAAATTACTGAATAAATTGACAATTGACAGTTCAGTCTATTGGCGCTCAAATCCTTTTGACGGTTATTTTGCATGTATATTGTGCATTTTTCAAGTTCGACCAGTGTTTTACCTTCTTCAAATAATTTTCTATCTGTTGGAGAATAAAAATAGACAGTTTTTATCAAAACTTAGCATTTTCATTCCGTTTTTACGTAAGTTAAAAGTGTAGGTATGTTAAGGTTATGTTGTTGATGATATTCAACATCGCATGGAACGAAGCCCTACCAAATCTGTTCGTCGGTAATCTGCCCAAACAGGTACATATTTGTTCAATGTTACACAATACACATTCCTAAAACCGTAAATTATAAGTTTAAATAATCGGACCTCAATTTGTTTAGGTACATTACAAAATTTTGATATCTATTCAAAATAAAAGTAATATTTTATTGTTTTTAATTTATTTTTTAACAATCAATAACAGTAAACCATACATGAACAGATTTGCTGTTAAAAATACTAAATAATAAATACATTTAAGACATTTACTATTTCACCTTATTATAATTTTTATATTTTTTATAAAACCTCAAAGGAAATATGAGACAACACTGGCATCTTACAGGGATTTCATCAATTCAGGTTGTACAACAGTGTATGCCGGGTTGCCTAACTTAAGCGGTCATGTGGGGTTCGGGAATTAATGAAAGCCCTATATAATTAAAGCTGGTGTCAACGAAATCGCCAGGCTTAACAAACAAATAGATTATAAGAAGTTTGATGTTTAAATATAAATATATTGTTTTGATGGATAGCTTAGCAAATAATAATTGTGGGAAAATGAAATATAATTAAAAAGAAGAAACTAGCAGCAATTTTAAGATAAGCAGTGTTTAAAATGTTAAAGAAACATGTAAATATAAAATAGACATAAATAAAATTGTTGATGCAAGAGGCTATGAATTTGTTTGCCAAATTTATAAAATAAAGGTATTTGCAACAATTTCACCAAGGTAAACGCTTCAAAATAGAGTGTATTGATTATATATGGACAATAATTGGACTTTTTGCTATAAAATTTAATAATTATAGCATGTCTGATGATAATAAAATGACAAATAAGTTAAATGGTTGTTTTGTAAATGTGGGGTATCACATTGGCCTAGAAGTTAGGTGTGAATATTACTTGTCAGAAAAATTTCCAAGACTTATGTATAATGTTTTAATAGAGCCACGCCTAAGATATATGATGGTCATTTAGGCAGCTTCACCAAAAATCGGATATTAAAGATATTATATGGTCTAAGCTGGTACTATCGAACAAAGCAATTGTCTAAAAGGCTGAATACTTTACAAGTTGAGAATCTCTTAAAAATGGAGGAGTACAAATTAATACATAACATAGTGAATAACAAAATAAAAACAAACTTTAAAGTGATAAAAACTAGTGAAGTGCATTTATACACAACTAGACCCATATTCAGTAGGATCAAGAACAAACAAAGCTCAACAATGTAATGACTAGAAGTATAAGATCATATAAGAATATTCCTAAAGAACTCAGGACCATACAACAACGAGAAAAATTCGCAAGAGCCATTAAAGGCCATTTGCTAAGTGTATAAAATGATGCATAGTTAAAAAATATAAATAGGGGGAATTATTTGTTTATGTTATCTGTGTGTAAAATACTGTTTTAGACTACTTAGTGTTACTATATTATTGTAATATTACCACAAACCTCGGGAAAATTTCATATATTGTAATTAATTGTAGAACTTGTTACCAGTACAAAGTACTGCTTTGAGTTCACAAATACAACCTATTAAAAAAATTATTGTTATTGCTTGTTATGAATTCTCCTACAATAAAATATAAAAATTTTAAAACAGTCTGTTTAAACTGAAATTTAATTAGGTAAAATTAATAATTGAAATGTATTTAAAGCATTTACTAGGTAGTTTTGAAATTTGGAGGTTTAATTTTGTGTTTACAGTAATTAGTAAAGGGAGCTTTATTAAGCCACATTATCATGAAAAAATTTACAATAAGATTGGTTTAGTAACGATTGTCAAAACCTAAATCTGTTAAAGGGATTGTAAATTACTTAATGAGTCATTATAGGCCTTTGGTCTCTCAGCGCTGCGACCCCAATGGATCTTTTGTGCATGACTCTATTTTCTAATAGTTGCCCAAAAAATTCAGACTCTATGTAGTCTACTATCTTTTTGAGAGCTATTTTACCTGTTTCCTGTGGTGTTAACGTCACCCCTCCAAAATTGTTGAGCCTTTTGCTGAACTGAGCCATGCAGTTGCATGTTGTTTCTGTTGCTTCATTATTTTTTGTTTTCTATTTTAGATTATTCAGGCTAGTGAACTAATGGGTTTCTTTGTACCTGTGGAAACATGGAAAAAACTTGTGTTGCCTGCAATAGAAAGTGGTCCACATTATGGCCACCTTACTGTTATCAGCGGCTTAATAACTGGTGCTCCAAATGAATACATAAAGCCACATTTAAAAGAAGTGTCCCTAGTTTTGGCTGAAGATTATATTTGTTACAGCAGAAAGGTAATTCACTTTTAACTTTTCATACATTGTTGTGAAATTATCCTTATAAATATTTGGTTAAAAAATATGAATGCTACAAGAACGAGATGGTTAGGTTATGCACTGAACACTGACTGTCATGCCAAAGATTAGGAGTTTGAGGAGGAAATTGTGTCTAGACTAGGTCAAAGTTTTCACTGGCCCTCTGAGGTATTGAAGCTATGTTCTCTGCTTAGCAGACTGTCGCCTTGATAATAAGTTATTGTTATCATTGGTTAAATTATATATATATATATATATATATATATATATATATATATATATATATATATATATATAGTATTGTTATTTATTTAAAGTATACAAATTATAATTGAGCTTTAGAATGTATATTGATAATTTTTAAAATAAAAATAATGAAATAAAATCCAAACCAGAGACATTTGATGTGATATCAGAAAAGAGAACTATAAAACCTGAATATATAGTGAATAATTTGATTTAAAAAGCAGCTTACATAACACATACATATCAAGTAAGAACAGCTAAATAGGTATAATGTGATAAAATTGGAAAAAGAATAGAAAATATTTAAAAACAATTATAAATTCAATCACCGAATATTGAAGAATCAAAAAATGTACCAAATTCACAATAAACAAATCATTTCTCACTTACTGATTGATATTTTTCATAAAAGGTTTCTATAAAAAAGATAGCTGGAAAATTTGTCCATATTTTGTGCATAAAAGGGGTTTAATACATCCATGTATAATTAAAGCTGGTGTCAACGAAATTGCCAGGCTTAACAAACAAACAGATTATGAGAAGTTTGATGTTTAAATATAAATATATTGTTTTGAGGGATAGTTTAGCAAATAATAATTGTGGGAAAATGAAATGTGACCTTGTTGAGCATAGGGTCTAGTAGCTTTTCTTTTATCCATCATATATCGTAGGTCGTCAATTTTCTATGCTATTGGACAGATTTTTTTAATGCAAAATACTTGTCACTTGCAGTACATATTTCATTAAATGAAGCGACTGAGCGCCTGTTACTGTCGGAGCGACAGCCGAGCGGGAGATAAATGCTGTCACAGCGGTGGGCGTATGCAAGTCTCCGACGGATACGGAGTAAGCGGCAGTTTACGGTTATCTCAGCAAAGGTACAACAGGTAACAGGCACAAAGCATAAAAACAAATAGAATAAATATTAATACGATGTACTCAGTCGTAGCGATGTACATAGAGGACAAAAAATTGAAAGAAATGGACAGGTGTGTGTATCAGAGTGACCTATGCAGGTTGTGACTATTCAGCATCTCCTTAGGGCGGACACACATATCGCTTACTTAAGAGGGATGAGACTACTCAGCATCCCAGAAAAATAATCTGAGATTTTGGAAATTATGGAGGCGAAAAGCTTGGCTCGGGGCAAGGATCAATGTGTTTTGTGGAGATGATCGTGTTTTCTATAGTAAAGTGAAAGGCTGTGACTACTCAGTATAGCCGCCATGATCAAGCCAGGATAAAAGTATCTCAATTACCCAAGTGGGCTGTAACTACTCAGGATCTTACGTACACTTGAAGAACATACCTATGAAATAATCTGAGATAATGGAATATACAGAACCAAATAAAAGTGTGGTGCTGGATAATAATATGCGGAATGGTGCTAATCGCTAATATTAAATAAATGTTTTATTTTATTTATTTTTTCATTTATTTATTAGAATAATACAAAGACAAAGCCTATATTGTAAAACAAAAAGTGCAACCTTTAAAACTAAAATGAAATATCCAGAACGTGTATAATAAATGGTAAATTTAATTGTTGAGATAAGCATCGAGTCTTCTGTTGAATATACTTGAAGCAGCGACGATACTTTCAGTCAAACTATTCCACTTATCAAATGCTCGGTTTTAAAAGATATTGAGTCTGTATGTGGTGGAGAAAGGTTCCTTCTTCAATTTGAAAGATGTTCCCGCAGTGTAGAGTTATCACTAAGAAGCACCAAGGTTTCACATGGAGGTGGACACAGACCATGGGTCGCTTTGTACAAATAAATCAGGTCACATCTTAATCGCCTTTTCTGCAAGGTTGTCAGTCTGAGGCACTTAAGGCATTTTTCATAGATTTGGTGCCGACATTCAGAGGCCATCTGGATGCTGCATGTTGGGTTTTCTCCAACAATTTGCAGTCTTTGACAAGTACAGGTGACCATGAAGGGATTTCGTTCTCCAAATGTGGCCGAATGTATGTTGTATAAAGTTTTCTGGCAAGAGCAGGAGTAGGTCTTCGGAGGATTCTCTTCAACAAATACATAATCCTGTTGGCTTTCTTTGCCGCCAACACAGTCTGGGCTGACCAGGACAAATCTGATGTTACAATGACTCCAAGGTCAGCTTGACGCTCTACAAATGCAATTTGCTTATTTTCCAGAAAATAAACGTGGCAAGTGTTGTAGCCGAGGGGGATAACAGTACACTTATCATAGTTAAGTGGTATATTCCACGCTGAACACCAAGACACTACTATGTTTAGATCCGTCTGAAGGCTGTTATTAGTCAATAGAGGGCATCCATATATTTTACAGTCATCCGCATGAGCATTATGGGGAGAAGTGATACAACATAGTAGATCAGCTGTATAGACCAGGAACAGGACAGGATCAAGAACTGATCCCTGAGGCACACCGCTATCAACAGGAGTTGATCTGGAGAATGATGAACCAACTCTTACTGAGAAAATTCTGCCAGTTGGAAAGTTCTGGATACACAACAGTTTTCCCCTAATACCAATGTGTTCTAACTTCAGTAACAATAGGTTATGCGGCACATTATCAAAAGCTTTGCTAAAATCTAGGTAAATGACATCCACAGGTAACTTTAGACCGAGCAAGTGAGTCCACTCATTAGTAGCTGAAAGCAGGTTGGCACCACAGATCTGCCAAGAACGAAGTCATGCTGTGTCTGGTCTTATGCCATTATCGATGAGAAAAAGAAGAAGATATTTTACCACGATGTGATCCATTACTCTGCATGCAATACATGTAAGGCTGATTGGTCTGTGATTATTTAAATCTATTTTGTCCTATTTTTTAAATATAGCTGTCACTATCGCCTTCAGCCAGTCCTGTGGTAGTATTCCGTGGCTGCATGATGAGTTAAATATTATTGACAGAGGAATACACAATTCCGAGGCACATGTCTTTAATATTCTAACAGAGACCGGGAGAGGACTCAATGTTTAAGGATTGCAGTTGGTTTTCTACCATAGTCACTGATATTGTAACCTCCGTCAGAGTGTTGACGTTCCGTTGCAATGAGACGGGCACTGGCACAGGTGTATACACCACTAAAATGGTTTGCCAATTCATTGGCCGAAGTTTCTGTATCAGCAGATAAGGTACCATCATGGTTTGTAACGAGAGGTACAGCAACCTAAGAAGACATATTTTTGCAAATATAGGCGAAGAGAGATTTGGGTTTGGTAGTTAAATTATTTTCATATGAGACTCTGGCATGCCTTATCTTTGTTTTAATATCTGCTGAAGTACTACGATGGGCGATGTAATCTGCATCACTTCCCGAGCATTTAAACTGTTTCCATAATCGTAGCTTATGCTGTATCAGAGTAAATATATCCCCTGTGATCCAAGGCTTCATAGAGTTGTATTGTATAAGTGTGAGTGCATGCAACTTTAATGTAGATGTAAAATAGTCCCACTGTTCATTTGTATTTTACAAGTTGAGGTTGTTCCAGTCATAGTTAGCAAGCAGCTCCCGAAGAGAATCATAATGAATCTTCCTGTATGTATGTCTGGAACCACTGCTGTGATGGCCTTTTAAAATCTGAATTGTTGAGACAATAGTGGAATGATCTGAGATCCCAATAGGTGGGTGATGTTCAATAGATGAAAATAGGTTTTCGTCGGCTTTTAAAATAAGGTCGAGCAGCGAGGGGTTCTGGTTGCCTCTAAATCGAGTAGGTTCTGAGACAATCTGGGAAAAGTTATGTTCCAAGAGCATATCGATGAAGTGTGTTTCTGAAGATTGACTGTTATGATGAGCGAATGCACACCAGTCAACCTCTGGCATGTTAAAATCCCCATATATTACCAAGCTACTTAGAGATTTGGTGGCTATCGCTCTTGCCAGCTCTATGTAATTTTCAAAGCTCGTAGTAGGAGGTTTGTAGACGGTAGCAATGTGAAACGTGAAATTAATAGTAGCCAACCTGAGCTATATAGATTCAACTTCAGGAACAGGAACATCAAGTCGTGTCACAGTGTATTCTGTAGGTATGTTTTCTTTTAGATATATGCATACTCTGACACGTCTATTTAAACTTCGTTATTAAAAATATAAAATCCACCGCAAATTATTAATGAAGACAAGCAATTCTTAACTTATTAAAATCGTGTGTTGAATAAGGCACTCCAGGGCTAACATGGTTTCAACTGTTGGACCCTGTCTGAGAGCTGTTTCGGTGCAGGGTTCTCATAAGGCTGTGTTATCAACTAAATAGACAGATACAGAGTATGGTCAGACTCGTGACTACTTCTTGGCAAGTGGCATGCTCGACGATAAACTGACCCACACCGTGAGTTCCTGGCTTCTGTATAGTTTGGAAAATACATAAAAATATCCACGTCGATTGTAATTGTATCCTTATCTTATTAAGCATGAAAAAATAATAGTTCGAAATACACACATTTTATTAATAATTGGCTGCTTTAAAATATTCCATGACAAAAATATATTTATATTTAATTTACTATTTACTTAGATGGTGCAATGTTTCTAATATTTTATTTCGGAAATAAGGCCTCGTTACAGACCATTTTATATTTATTTTCAGAAAAAGTACCAAACAGAAATGGTTACCTGTATAAAAGCGTTAATTTCCAAATGTTGTTCCAAGACAGATCCGGAAGTAGGGTATTGTTTGTTTAAAATCCTTGTTGCTGTGGTATCATTAAAGGACAAAGAAAATACTGAAATAAATATACAGTTGCTGAATCTGTTATACCCTAGGCTCGGCATGAACACAAGTTATGAATTGTGGAGTAAATATACAGGACAACTTTTGAAACAAATAAATATGGACCCTAAGTCTTGGACTGAAGTGACTCCACAGAGGTGTATCTTAGAAACTATTCTGCTTGAATCAGGTAATTTTTTTTACAACAAAAGATAATTATAGTTTTTTAATTCACTTGTGTTTACTTTGTTTTTGTATAACTTTAAATATATTAGCATAAATAAATATTTTTTGGATTGTCGGTTCCAAAAATACATTGTTTAAAAGTCATTTGTATTAAGGATTATACAAATTATTACATGTAAATATATTATTTAAAAAAACATTAATGATTTTTTTTTATAGGTGAAGCCTTTGGTGAAAACCTTAAAATAATAGGTAATATACTTTCTGAAGCATTGGACCCCGATGCAGATCCAGAATCTCGCTTGAAGACATTCTGGAGTCTGTCAACTGTATTTGAAAAAAAGGATCTAATCTTCAAGAGAACAGAAAATCTAACAGCATTTTTGGAAAAACTTATCACAGGTAAAGATAAATTGGTAATAATTTATTTTTTAGCAGAATTAACTGGTTTTCATTTTGCTTTATAAAAAAAAAATACAGACGTAAATATGGTGAAGGATGTTTTTCTGCTAGCAGGTTCCTTCGTTTCGGATTTGTGTTATTCTTCTATTTTTACATTTATTGCTCGAGCGTCATTATTAATCGTTAAAGGCAGATGACACGCTGCCAAAAAAATTTGTCTAGCGATTACGCCTCTTTACTAAGCTGCTGGATGTTGTGCAGCTTAGGCCAGGGCGGGCCTAAGCGGAGACAGTCTGACTGAGCCTGGGACGGAGTGGGTCTTCCCACCCTCTTGGTTGGCCCTGTTTTCTTTAGGTCGAGCTGTCTCTGGCAACTAATTATTAGTTTAAAATTGATTCTTAAACTATCAGAGAAATGGTGTTAAATTAAATTGCTCTATGGCAGAGGCCAAATTGTGTAAGCGGTGGAAGGGTGCAGTGTGTCTAACACTTTTAACCTCGTAATTCAAACAAGTGCGGAACTTCATGACCAGTGGCATGGGCAGGTTAGTAGCAGACGGACGACTAGCTCGCTCACCGCAGTTTCTCCTGGCTGGACATGCGTTGTCCGTACCTCAACGGTACAGTGCCTTTCGAAGTGATACCCCGGCGATAATTTAATTTATATTTTAAATATTGTGCATATTGCATTCCGTTTCGTATTACTTTAATTATTTATTACCGCCCGGTTAACGCAGCAATTAGGTTCATTCCAATATAATAAGCATATTATCATGTTACCAAACGTGTGCCTTTTATGCTTGAGTAAGTCAGAAAACTCTTCTATAATAGATTTTTTTAAGTCATACAAAAAATTTTGGAACAAAAATCAATTTGAACACAAAAAATAGCAAACCTCAAAAATTGGTTATTTATGTGTGAATGTACAAGAATTCTGTCAGCAGGATAACTTTCGGAGACTACTAAGTTTGTATATGAAATTCTTGTAACTTAGATAAAGCGATTAGAAAACCAAAATAGGCAAAGATGCTTATTTTTCTAAAAATTTAATAGTCAATAATTTAACAAATTGCCAAACAAAGAGATTTATAAATAGCTTGAAAAATCAAATGATATTTTGCTAAACGCACACCTCATAAAAATTATGAACTCATGAATATAATCCCTCAAAATATAAAATCTGCTATTCAGAAAAGCTGCTTGATTGATGATGCGTTTTTTTAATGTTTTCAAAAATGTTGCCTAATTTATTTGTTCATTATAACGACAATTTGTTGTGGTTTTTCTCGAACCTCACTCATTTTTAAAAACGACGCTATTTATTGTCCCCGATGTTAGCAGGTCATTATTGAGTGATTAACCAAATTACTAAATAAATGTTGAGAAGTGGGCTTGCTTTAGTTCTATATGTAGAATGTCCTCAAAGACATTAGATAGATATTCACCATTCGGCAACATTAAATGCAACCCTGATTTAAAAATACTCTTGGTAATAGCAACTTGATTAGTAAGAATAAAATATTTATTACAGAGGTGTTTGTTCCATCGCTAGTATGGCATGCAGGAATGACAGCGGAGGCCATGCGTACAATGGCTGCTTCATGTTTGCGATGTGCTTTACTTCCCACTCCAAATGTGGATCTATTCTGTACAGGAGAGATCCTGCGTCCACTCTTTGATAAGCTTTTGCCGCTATTACTATCGTTAGTTGAAGATGCCTCATACAAAAGCAGACAGTTGGCCATTGAGTGTACAGTGCTTCTCAAGCAAAATGCATGCAAGAAGAATGTTTGGCATCTGGATGATCTTATCAAGGTTTACCCGGGTGAGTTTTTTCAGTTAATTTGTATAAAATTGTACTCTACTAAGTTGTTCAGCAGTTTTCCAGAACAAATGACCTCTCATTGGTTTGCCCATCAATTGAACTGGGGGCCTCTTGCTTAAAAGTCTGATGCCTTAGTAACCTGTGTCATGAGAGCACCTACATTGGGATATTAATATAAAATGTTTAATTTTCATTGGTATATAAATAAACATGATTTTTGTTCGGAACTGTATCACCACGCTGTGTGTAATTACTAAATGTTACCAGTCAAACAGGCTTCCTACTTTTTGGAGTGTGCAATATTATTTTGTTTTATTAACTAAAGTGTATCTTAATTGAAATGGTGGTGCTATTTGGATATATATTATTTAATAATTAGATATCTTATTACTTTACCATTGTTTACAGAGATTATAAAAAGACTTGATGATCCAACAGACAAGGTGAGATTATGTGCTTTAAGACTGTTACCAGAGATATTTACAAATTGTCCTGAAGAATTTAGGAAGGATTCATTTCGAACTCACCATGAACTTCTAATTGATACACTTATGACACACTTTGATGATGATGAAGAACTGGTGCAAGATTTAGTTTTTGGTAGGTATTAACTTTATGAATTCTAATATTTCTCCTTCTAACGATGATAGCATTAGGTGGAAACCTTTACCTTAGTAATTTATTATACAAGGTTGGAGGTCCACTGACAACCGCAGAGAGCTGTTGGATTATTGTTAGTGTATCCTGTTGCCGGTTGTTTCAATGTCATCAGGGTAGTCTTGTTGGAGTGGAGGGAAGGAATTTTTCTTTTCTGAATATTTCGAAGACCAATTAAGAAAGAGCGACACAATATGACATGTCGAATAAGTGACTCAAGTACTTTCAAATAATGCCAAAGTATATCTTCACCACCCTCCTTCAACCCCTTGGTATTGGGTATGTGGAAGTGTTTGAATTATTTTTTTCCTATAAAGGTATTAACAATATCCTGTACATGTCCAATGAGTCATTTCCTCGTCCATCACCTGAGTTCGCCAAGCAGCTTTACGTCATGTGTATCCCCCGCATTTGGAATACCGGATACCTGCTTGGTCTCCAGCTTTAGTTAGGGAGAGGGACATCTTCGAATGATCTCAACAACCTGCAACACGATGGCCGCGGCAGATCAGGCGTCTCACCTACCAGCAAAGGTTTTATCACCTGGAGTTGCCTTTCCTTTCCGCCAGATGCAGGAGGTCTGATTTGTATATATGTAACACATGGTCTATGTCATGGACCTAGTTCTGTATTTGTGACCCTGAACAATGATTCAAGACTTCCAAGGATACCGGTGCAAGCTGAGAAAGTAGCCATTTCCCACCTCCTATAGGCAAAGCTTTTGATGCTTGTGACAACCTGCTGAGGACATTGCTGCTGCCTCAAGTATAGATTCAAGAATCGACTGGATATTTGCTTGCGACTGGTGTGAGGGGAATGAGTGCTGTGTGTGTTTTTTTTTTCTGGCATAATCAGTAGCACTGTACAAACACTTTATATTACAATATAGGCTCTGCTTTTGTAAATAATCTGAGCAAATAAATAAATAAAAATGCATAAAATTAAATTAGATTTATAAACTACAATCCATTCCCTTTCATTTGGTGTGCCTTCTCACCTGGGGCTCAAATGGTTACTGAGATATCATCAAAAGAATATCACGGACACAGAGCATAATTTTATATGTGATTACAAAAATATCAAGTAAAATTAGCATTCGCTTAATCTAAATGTCATTTGATTTATTTTGTGTTTCTACACAGTTTACATACATATTAGCTTAGCTCAATGTTATTATCCTTTTCAATTTTTGAAAATCAGTTGTGAGTTTCGTAATTATGGGTGTTTTATAAAGATTTATTAAAAGCCTTCAAGCAATGGCAGGTCACTAATTTTCTTTTGTGAAATATGTTAACATCTTTGAATGTTACGTTAAGGAAGAGTATTATGGGCGAACAGCACAACGGTTGTATAGTGAACGATGGCCAGAAAGGCATCAACTGCATCACTCTATTTCAAAATGTGTATCAGCGTTCTCACAAAACTGGTAGTATAAAACGTTGCCACAAAAGCATTGGCAGACCAACAACCTTTACTGTAGATTCAGAAGAAGAAATCTTGGAGACGCTAGATCGGAAACCTATGTTCAGTTCTGCGGATTTAGCAGCTAAAGTAGGAGATGGATTGGACTGTGAGGGGAGTGCTTTCTCAAGAAAGACCTCATGCTGTATGCGGATGCAAAATCTTCATGATGGTGACAACACATATATAAATACATTTGGAGAACCCAAATGACCACCACACATCTTTGTAAGGACCTAACAATCGTTTCTCTAACAAAGTTAGTGTCATCAGAGGATGAAAAATTGTAACTAATTTCTACTCCAACACCATCTATTTATATTGATTCTTAGGTAGAGAATGAAACCAAGAGGGAGATTTAAATCGAAGGCACATTTACCGTGTATTGTATCTTTATTGTCAGAATTTATTTTCTTTCCATGGAGTAATTGAAAACATCACTATAACAGATGAGAGACGTTAAGAATCAATTGGCTTCTCATCTGCATAGAACTGATGGTGATGCTGATTAAATGGACCTTCCCTACCAAACTTACGTTTGACTGCCCATAAATTTGAAATGAAAATCGCCTGTTCCTATTGTATTAAAGTATGAACCAGTTGCAATAAATCATCCTAAGTGTGTTATCACCGACTAAGTGACGGTTGGAACCTGTGATGAGCACTGATAAGATCACTTGGAGAACCCAAATCACCACAACACATCTTTTTAAAGACCTAACGATCGTTTCACTAACAAAGTTAGCCTCATCAGAGGATGAAAATTTCTAACTAATTTCTACTGCAACACCATCTATTTATATTGATTCTTAGGTAGAGAATGCACTGTCTGCATTCATTGCAGACCTTTTTATGAGTATATTTGAGATGGGTTTAGAAAATGAAAGTGAGTATTTTCCTAAAATTTTATTTCGTTATGTGGACGATATTTTTGCAGTGTTTAACACAAAAATTTTAACTAATTGCTGCTCCAACACCATCTATTTATATTGATTCTTAGGTAGAGAACTAAATCGAGAGGGAGATTTAAATCGCAGGCACATTTACTGTGTATTGTATCTTTATTGCCGGACGAGGTTATTGAGCTTCTTTTATTACTTTAACCTAGCAGCTTTACGATTGTTTATCTGATTCAAAGACAGAGTGAAGAGAGAAGACTTAAAATCAGTGATGAAGCTCGATTTATGGAACTTTGGTTTTTTATTGCTCTAGAAATATAAATGCTTTCATACGAATCAAGCATTGAATTCTGTCTAATATTTTTGACAAGTTTCAGATTTTCCTTATCAATATGATGGTTATTATCCCATATATGTTGTGCCACGCATGACTTGTCTACACTACTGTATCTCAAATGAGCGAGATGTTCACGCAATCTAATGCCAATGTTTCTCTTAGTCTGCCTGACATATTTGAGATTACAATCTTTACAACCTATTTCATAGATACCCAAAATTTCAGTGGCTTTATCTTTATCTTTCGTATTACCCAACAAATTTCTTGAATTAGTTTTTGTCCAAAAAGTTAGCTGCAAATCGGCTTTCAAAATATAGAGAAACAAATTTTTTCTCTATTTTATCTTTCCTTAATGTCGTGCAGTCCGCTATCATTTTCTTTGCTTGGGTCTATTGATTAATTTTTCTGCTAAGCAATCAAAGTATCTGTTATATTTAGCCACGTTTTTGATGTACTCTAATTCTATACTATATCTACTCTTACCTAAGGGAAAATTTATCAATCTATTTACTAAGAAATTTAAGCCGGCCGTTTTTTTGTGCAAACGTATGATGTGAGTCATTTGGAATGTAACTTAGAGTGGTGGTGTCCTTCCTGTAGACATCGAATTTAAGAGTCATTATTTTTAATAACTAGTACATCTAGAAAAGGAAGTTTATTATTGACTTGTAATTCATGGGTGAATTTTATTGAATCAAATTGACAGTTTAGTCTTTTAATAAATTCGTTTACCTTACATATATTTGTGTTAAACATTGCAAAAATATCGTCCACATAACGAAATCATATTCTAGGAAAATACTCACTTTCATTTTCTAAATCCGTCTCAAGTCTACTCATAAGAAGGTCTGCAAGGAATGGAGACAGTGCATTATCTACCTTAGAACTCCATATAAATAGATGGTGTTGGAGTAGAAATTAGTTAGAATTTTTCATCCTCTGATGATGCTAACTTTGTTAGTGACGCGATTGTTAGGTCTTTAAAAAGATGTGTTGTGGTGATTTGGGTTCTCCAAGTGAACCTATCAGTGCTCATCACAGGTTCCAACCTCTACTTAGTTGGTGATAACACACTTAGAATGATTTATTGCAACTGGTTCTTAATGTAATACATTAGGAACAGGCGATTTCCATTTCAAATTTATGGGCAGTCAAAAGTAATTTTGGTAGGGAAGGTCCATTTAATCACCATCACCATCAGTTCCAGGCAGATGAGAAGCCAATTGATTCTTAACCTCTCTCATCTGTTATAATGATGTGTACAATTACCCCATGGAAAGAAATGAGTGAAGATTGGAACCTGTGATGAGCACTGATAAGTACAATTTGGAGAACCCAATTCATCACAATACAGTTTTCTGTATTGAGATGAATTGTAGATCATGTAGATAAAGAAAATCTCAAGTTAATAAAAAATGTCAGGCAGTTGCGTCAGCTTGATGCTTATGAGAGTATATACAGGGCTTTCATTAATTCCCGAACCCCACGTGACCACTTAAGTTAGGCAACGGGCATACACAGTTGTACAACCTGAATTAATGAAATCCCTAGGATGCCAGTGTTGTCTCATATTTCCTTTGGGGTTTTATAGAACATATAAAAATTATAATAAGGTGAAACAATCAATGTCTTAAATGTATTTATTATTTAGTATTTTTAATAGCAAGTCTTCATGTGTGTTTTACTGTTATTGATTGTTAAAAAAATAAATTAAAAACATTATAAAATATTACTTTTATTTTGTATAGATATCAAAATATAACCAACAAAAACATTTTCCAATTCATTTGGAAACTTTATAGGGATGTATATGCAAGACCTTGGTTAGTGTTTTGTGACAAGAGCCAATCGACAGACCTATAACAAAAAAATTAAAATAATTAGAAAAACAATTATAGCACAAAATAACTTAATAACACCCGTAATTGATGGAATACTTTTGTGAAACGTAGTTAAGTACAGAAGCTAAAACGAATTAGATTATAAAATTTTACATACATTTTTATAAACTTGAAATTTTGTAATGTACGTAAAAAAATTGAGGTCCGATTATTTAAACTTCTAATTTACGGTTTTAGGAATGTGTATTGTGTAACATGTAACAAATATGTACCTGTGTGGGCAGATAACCGACAAACAGATTTGGTAGGGCTTCGTTCCATGCGATGTCAAATATCGTCAACAACATAACCTTAACATAGCTACACTTTTAACTTACGTAAAAACGCAATGAAAATGCTAAGTTTTGATAAAAACTGTTTATTTTTATTGTCCAAGAGATAGAAAATTATTTGAAGAAGGTAAACACTGGTCGAACTTGGAAAATGCACAATATACATACAAAATAACCAGTCAAAAGGTAAATGAGCGTCAATGGACTGAACTGTCAATTGCCAATTGATTTAGTAACTTTAGGATCCCTAGTCTAGTGGGGTTTTTTTTGTTACTTTTTGACTGCCAACTCATAAAATCATATTCCACTAAGAGAGACAAAATCCGGTCACGTGGGGTTCGGGAATTAATGAAAGCCCTGTATATATCGTTAGAAATTTGAACAAAAATGTTTCGATGAATAGAGTAGGTCCGGGTCTATGTAGTCCATTGTTCGAACTGTTATCTTAATAACCAACATTGAGCTTAGAAGAAATATTTGATAACAATGCACAGCATAACAAAAGCAGGTATGCAGTTTTAATCACAGAGATTTAAGACTCAACAGTGGGAGTCTGTCTGTATACCTTCCTAGAGGACGCTGTTCGCAACTGTTTGGCAACTAACATATAAATAGTAGTTCTAGTCTCTATTCACTTAGTTTACACATCGCCTTTATGACGCTAACTTTATTAGTGAAACTATCGTAGGGTCAGAAAACTGTATTGTGATGAATTGGGTTCTCCAAATTGTACTTACCTTGGAAAGAAAATAAATTCTATTACTTGTATAGGCCAAAGTTAGCTAACATTTTAAAAAAAAAAGTCTGATTTCCCAAGAAATGAATATACTATTTTTTGCCCCACAAATTTTGTTTCAGGAACTGGAAGAATAGATTACACCATATTAATTGTAATCTACGATGGGGTTGTCTCGTTAATAAAGAATTCAGAACAGGTTTCATTAAATGTTCTTAACCCTACTATAGCTATTTCACCATCGTCATCATTTTTGTTATGAACAACACAGACATATTTATATTCAGTGGTGTTTCTGCCTACTCCAGTGAATTTAGCGATAATAAAGCTATCAGTTTGTATGTCATCCCACTTTGGTTCCTTATACTCTACACTTTGTAGTTTTTAGCGACTCTGTCATTAGCATATATCGAAAATGGTAGATTATCGTCGCTTGAATTATCTTGTACCAAATAATTTTCATGTTCAGTGTCAAAGAATAAAACTTTTTTGCGTTTTTTTTTTTTGTTTGCTTTTCTTACCATTTTCTTTCATTTTAATAGGTTTGTGAACTTTCTTTAGTTTACTTGCTTTCTTCTGCGCAGCTTCCGTGAGTTTTTTGAAAACTTTGACGTTGTAACCACTTCTCCGTAAGTAGACTGTCTCAGACATGGTATCACTTTTTTAGGAAAAGCTTCAGCAGAGAATTCTAACCTGGGACTATTACCAGCCTCTTGCAATTTCTGAGTAATATATAACATATAAAGTTCCTTGTTATGAACGTACTAGCCATACATTATGTCTTGCCATAAGACATAGTAAATAACATAAACATAACATGAAATAAAATATTAGAATACAAAATATTAATTATATAGTCTTAATCTATGTAAAAAATAAACATATAAACTTATCTCAGAGTTACTATATAAATGATTTCTAAGAATATACACTCACAGTTTTAAAATTTTTGAAACAATTCATGATCTAATGAGCTCGGTAATTCAAATTTTGTCCTAAAATTAATGTAATTTTTGAACAATGTTACCATTGCACCAAACAGGAGACCTATTACTGATAAATTTTGAACATTAAATTTAGATTTATAATAATTTATTGTAGATTCGTAAATAAGACACTTATAAGACTCTACTTGAATTTGGTCAGGATGCTCCATATCTCTCAAAATGTATGGTCGGATCTATAATATAACCGTTTTCATGGTTTTTCTCGATTGCTATGATCTCAATCCTTCTGGTACTCCCAGTTTCTGACAGTCCATAAACTTCTTCTTCTACTTGGAAGACTTTCTCTCTTATGGTACAAGCAAGTAGCCCCCTAACTTCATGATGACGCCTGTTTCGAAGCAGTTCTCCTTGGGTGCAGTATCTGGGCACATGTGCAAGAGTTTCATACTCGTTACAGTGTCTGCAACGGGATGTGTCGATACTGCGACCAGGAATGCTACGAACAGGAGCCACATTACATGTCATTTTCAGACAATCGCGCGATTTGGATGTTGTTACTCCTTTATGATTATATAACCAGTTATTTGCTTGTTTAACCTGCTGGTCAGTAACTACCTCTTGGCCTTTTTGTTTCTGAGAGCACCATTGTTAATACATTGTTTCCCTGAGAGTGAGTCCAACTGACTTGCTATTCACAGAATCCAAATTTATAATTAAATCATTAATGATATCTAATTTTTTAAACACAACTTTCTTCTGTTTTGAAATAATTCTGAGTGGTTCATTAACTGAATGTATTTTAAATTTAGTAGGAATTTGAATGTATTTAACTGTTGTAAAAAAGCTTCCCAAAAAGTATTAAAAACTTGAATACTTTTACTGACTTTCATAAATATAAGAATCCATTTGGTGTATCATTTGGAATTTCAGGGTACCCAACGACCTGGAAAACCGGGAAAAATCAGGGAATTTGAAATACCTCCTAAAATGTCAGGGAAATTTGTGATTTTGCTCAAATGTCATGGAAATTATTCAGTAGACCTGGCAATTATGTATTTGTAAAATTCCGTCGCTAGCAGATTCATTGTTACTTTCATTTCATATATATTATATGAGGTTCTTTCACGTAAATATTTTTCTACTACGGCTGTCGTTTGGTATATTAATTGAAACCGCCAATGAACACAGCGCATGTCACATGTGCCACATGCGCCGATATAAATATAGCGCCTTCTTCATCTCAAACATGTCCCATTTATTCAACTCACTTCGAATGTTCTTCCCTGAATACATAAAATGCAACACGCATTAGCATAGAGCTGCGCTGTGAATGTGTTCATTCTATTTTAATCTTTATGACCCTGTAACATAGGGTTAAAGTTGGAGTGAAAATATTGGGCATTTGTATATGGATATTTATTCCTAATCGATAAGAGAAAACTTCAATATTGCAATGCATTGTGCATGATATTTTAAAAAATTACTAGGAGTGGGAAATATAGAAATCAATGATAAGCAGAGGCAGTATGTCAAAAATTCGTATGTTGAATTAATAATTCTTGATGAAAATCAGAAGACAATGCTTGAGATAAGCAAAGCATGAAAAATGAAATATAAGGTACATAGAGAAATATCACAAATAGAAATGAGGAAAAAACACATTAAAGAAAATGCAAAATACGAAACTGAAGTTTTAAAATCTAAAATTACCAGATTTAGAAAATATGTATTAATAATTCCTACTATCTTATCTCAATGTGGTGATTTCTCTTGGCCTTTTTTCAAACATTTGAGATCTGAATATTTATTGTATTTTTTTTTACTTTATTTTATTGAGTAAGAAGACGTGTTTTCATTCAAATGCTTGAACAGTAGTTACAATATGGTTCTTGTGGCTCATTTAGATTAAAATTAGTGAAACTTTGTTAAATAGTTATTGCAAAAATGTGTAATAAACTCGTCATTTAAGAGGTATATTGAGTAAGAAGACGTGTTTTCATTCAAATGCTTGAACACTAGTTACAATATGGTTCTTGTGGCTCATTTAGATTAAAATGAGTGAAACTTTGTTAAATAGTTATTGCAAAAATGTTTAATAAACTCGTCATTTAAGAGGTAGAAGGTTATCGCTTTTCTGTGTTAGTTTAACCGAATTACGCATATTTGTGTTTTTTTTTTTGTTGATAATGTATCTGTCTAAAAAAAAATTCGTTCAGAACTTTCATTTATTTTGCTAAAAAAGGTATTCAGAGATATGTGTCATTCATTTCGAGTATCATGAAAACTTCCCTCAAGAGACCTGTAAATGTCAGGGAATTTGATTTTTCGTTTCTGCTGGGTACCCTGAATTTAGAGAATTTCTTTAACTGAGCTTTTTATAATTTTGTCAATGTCATCAAGAAAGTTTTTGTTTAGTTGTTTGACAGTGGCTGTTTGAATAGGGTAAATTAAACATGTTGATAAATACCGATTCAAGGCAACAAGTTTTTGTTCACAATTGAGTAAATTTGATTTTGTTAGGATTTCAAGTTTTTAGAAAAACTTCCGTATAGTAAGTTTATGATCAAAAACCACTTCATCAGAAAAAATCACTCCCATATATTGTTTCCTGTTTCAGTTTATCCTTTTCGATTAAAATAGTTGATGATTTAAATGGATTGATAGTCAACCCTATTTATTTAAGTTTGGTGAATCATATTTGGAGGCTGCTTTTTAGTAACATGTTGTACTGCAGATAGAGTATTGACAATGCTACCTGAATTTGACATTTCTAGTGAAGGAGTACTTTGCATTTTAACTGGACTAGATGTACCTTGACTGGAATCATTTACTGTAGCAGTACATTGCATCACTAAGGAATTTGATGTTCCAGGACTGGGCTGTTCTGGTGGAAGTGTAGTATATTTCACTTCTAATGAGAGAGATTAAATGCTTTTTTATACTTTTCAGTTGTAGGGATCAAAGTATTATTCAGAAAACATATCAGAATTGACAGGATATACAGCAGTTGTTTTAAATCCTGATGCAATATTTGTGGGGGTCATAGCTTCTGGCCAGACTTGGCTCAATAATTCAACAAATTTGGTTTTACTTAGGTGTCATGATGATTTGCCCATGCCAGACTTTCCATGGGCTACGAATATCCTTTCCCATTTGGATTTGATTGGCCCAAATACACTTTTGTCTAAAGGTTAAATCCGATCAGTCAAGTGGCTTGGAAATCTAAATATTTCTATGTCATGTTCGAGAGCAGCGCTAACAATATGCACACTAGCATAACTGTAGTGTCCATCAAAAGTTAAGATGTCCGGGAGTGTTATCTTTAAAAGGGGTTTTCAGTTCCTTGGAGTAACATTCTTTTACTAAACTACATTGTTCCCTATCGTCGCATGGTCAGCCCATTCTAGCTCGAGCTATAAGGCAATTTGCAATGGTCGTTTTTACATCTATTCACGATGCAAGACAATGTCCTGTACTCATAGGTTTCATGGGATTTTTTCTTTCTTTAATCCTGTGGTATATGTTTACATATATATTCGTAAAGCCTAACCTAAAAAGTGACACGGTTTCATATCATACTTCAATAATCAAAACTACTACATAAATAAATCGTCTTATGTTATTCAAAATTTGTTTTATGCATTTTATAAATTTTTAAAATTTATTTATTTATATATATATATAAAATGTTTTGTTTTATTTCTAAAAAAATTCATATCTCCGTAAATAACAAAGTAAGGGCAACCAAATTTGGTACGCGTGTTTGTATTATAAAGAGTTAACTCTGTACCAAAATTTGGGTCTCTAACTTTAAAGGCAAGGCAGTTATGGGCAGTTAAAGAAACAAATTTTGGAGTTTTCCTCAAAACGTCAAACTCGCAATTTTTAACGTAAAAACTGGCAATGTTTAGGCAAAGAATGTGAAAAAAATACTGATTGTGAAAAGAAAATGTTACAAGAAGAGTGTTCTGCAGACCCTTAAGTTTCAGATTCAACCGTCATTGTCCTTCATTTTACTAAAATATTTACAGAATATTCATTTCAAATAGACCCTTTCTATGATGCTTTGGCTGTCAGTTTAGTTTAGGATATTTATTTGCAGGTTTAGTGAAGTTTATGGTTTAACGGTCTATACTTTTTTTTAGCTAATCTTCGTAGAACAAATTTGTTAATGTATTTTTGCATTTTTTATCTAAATATGATGCGTTTATAAGAAAAAAATCTGGACGCAGTAAGTGCGTTTTGGTAGCGAATTTTCGGTAAATTTGCAGTTTAGCTTCCGAACGCTTTACAAAAAACTGTTTTCAGAAACCTGCCTAGGCCCCCCCTGAATCAACAAACCTCAAGAAATATTTCTTGTTCACACCCGCCAAGGATGTTACGGGACCAGGAGTGAGTAGGGGTGCTGGGCGGGGTAGTTAGTAAAAAGGAAATATGAGCAGAAAATTCGAATAAAGCGGGCTTGAAAGCGGTCTTTTTCACATCTTGAAGCCATATCCCCCTTAAACCCTGCCTACCCCGCACAGCAGTCCCATAACTTCCTTGGGGGGTGTGAACAAGAATTTTTTCTTGTGGTTTGTGCATCCTGGTGGGGTCCTAGTAATGTTTCTGAAAACAATTTGTTGAAAAGCGTTCGGGAGCTAATCTGCAAATTTACCGGATTTTCATTAAATCCTTCAAATTTCAATAACTCAATTTGCTCTTAACGTAAGCTTTGTTGGTTAGAAAACCAACATTTAAGTTTATTTTCGGAAAATTTTTGTATATTTTCAAACCATAAGTAACTTTGATAAAATATAGTACATTGTTTCTACTACATAGGCTATACCGGTAATCAGATTGATGCCTGCTCACATTTGCTATTAAAAACATTTTTATGGAAATTCACTTCCATAACACATTTGCTGCATCTAGACTTTTGTAAATGTTTATATATTTTCAAACAATAAATTTATTTCGATGAAATATGGTACATTGTTTCTACTATATAGGCAACCAAGTTTGATGCCTGCTTTCATCAAAGAAAGACATTTGCTATTAAAAATATTTTAAAAAAAATTCGCTACCATAACGCACTTGCTGCGTCCAGAGATTTTATTTACAAAGGCAGAGCCTATATTATAACATAAAGCGTTTGTACAGTGCAGCTGATTATGTTAGAAAAATAAAATAACTGCCATGACCAGAAAACCAACACAATTAAGTCGCTATTGCTCTATAGCAAAACACAAATCTAATATCACGAGTTCCGTTGTACGCGATTACTACTATTCAAAAGGTATTAAGGTTGTTTATAATAACTCCTGTTCACAATTACCCCAACCGACCATATATTATTATAATATCAAACTGACGATAGAAAATTTAGATATCAGTTGATATAGTGCTGCCTGAAAAAACTAAACCAACAAGAAATGAAGATTATTAGGAAGATGTAATATCAAATTAGACTCTAGATAATTTTCATGCCCCGAGTAACTTTTCATGAATTGAGAATCACAAAGAATACCCGCAAAAATAGATAAACCTATAACAGTGGGTGGCTATTCAACTATGCATGCTCCAACATTATATTGAGTTAGTCGGCGAAAATTAATTCTGCTTTGAGAAATCAGCAACACTTGAGTTTGAGCTGAAACTCAGCAGGACTGGTGAACGCCTACGTTGACTTAACTATCCAGCTGTTGGCACCTAGTGAATGTAGCCATTGATTTATCTCTTCAATTTTTGTCTACTATTTTAGACACCCTACAATTCAATGTTCCATATTGATGATTTAGAAAAATGATTTAGTCAGAATGACATCTTTGTATATTAATTTTGATAATTTTAAAAACTCAATGTAATATCCTGTCATTTTCAAAATATTTAAGAAAAACGGATTTTTCATAATTTTTTTGTCACCCTGTAACTCGAAAAGGACGTATATCCTAACACATGTTTATGTAAGATTTTGTGCTTTTTTCAACTTCTGGAATATGCTCTTAAAATCTTCCCCTTTCCTCACGAAACACGCTGTATAAAATAATTATGATGCATATTTCTTGTTTTTTTTTTTATTAATGTTTATAATATAACTCAATTTGTTTATATAAATTCAGGTGTACTGAAAGTGTTGGCAGATATAAACAGGGAAGAGCTGTTGACCAAAATTCAAAGGCACAAGCCTCTTTTAAGAAACCAGAAAGGATGTGATATGGTAATTGAGTATTTGAAACAGAGGGATGCTTCTTCTACAAAATAAGTTTATTTATTTAGTAGCTTTTGCAATTTTTATTTTTCAATGTAACTTTGTACTTTGTATGTATAATTATAAAGTACAATAAAAAAATATAATATGTCAGGTATTTTGTTTTATTTCAACTCTAAAATTAAAACCCATGTTTTTATATATTTGAGATTGTTGGGTTTACCTATATTTTATTGTATTAAAAGATTTAGGTCCAGGAGGATTATACGATAAGTACCAATAAGTTCGTGACTTTTTGGATGAAACACAAGTTTTTTGACAAAAAATCATTTTATTTCTCAAGATATCCTCCTTTATACACTTCGTCCAACGTTTCTCCAATTTTTTTATCCCTTCCAAAGAATAAGATTTGTTGAGGTCTTAAAAATAGGTATTTGTTTGTGGGATGATTTCATCATTGGAGTCAAATCTCTTTCTGAAGTTTGGAAACAAGAAATAGTCAGTCGGGGCTAAATCTGGAGAATAGGGCGGATGAGGGAGCAATTCGTAGCCCAATTTATGCAATTTAGCCATGGAGCCTACACATGTGTGCACCCTTCCATTATCTTGGTGGAAAATAACTTTTCTTGGCCAAATGCGGTCGTTTTTTCTTCAAATCGTCATTGAATCGGTCCAATAGGTTGGTATAATATTCGCCATTGATTGTTCTTCCCTTTTGTAGGTAATCAATGTGGATTATACCGCGTGCGTCCCAAAAACGGTCGCCATGACTTTATTGGCTGACAACCCACCTTGGCCTTCTTCGGTGCCGATTCACACGGAGAAACCCACTGTTTTCACTGCTGCTTGGTCTCTGGTATGTTGTGGTGAATCCATGTTTCGTCCACAGTTACGAAACGGCGCAAAAACTCGTCCCTATTGCGGTTGAACAACGCCAAACACTCCTTGGAAGTTGTCACACAATTGCGTTTGTGGTCGATTGTGAGCAAACACGACACCCATCTTGCGAATAGCTTTCTCATACCCAAGTGATCATGCAAAATCGAAATCACTGAGCCATGTGACATGCCTAAGGCTTCCACAATCTCCCGCACTTTCAATCTCCGATCGGCCAACACCATATCGTGAATTTTTTCAAATGTTTCGGATGTAGCGACCGTAACTGGGCGTCCAGAACGTTCGGCGTCATTTGTGCTTGTACGGCCGAAACGAAATTCAGTAAACCACTTTTTTACCAAGAAGATTAATGGTGCCGAGTCCCCATAGTATTTATCAAGCTTAGCCTTGGCTTACGTGATGGTTTTTTTCCACAAAAAATAATGTTTGATGAGCACACGAAATTCGCTTGTTTCCATTTTCGTTATAACTCAAGAGGTTGTCTGCTTTCAATGGCTCTCTAACACAAACTAAATGATGCAGCTTGTTCAAAATTTGAGAGGAGTCAACTGACAGATGCTTGTTGACAGGAGTAGTGTTGCCCTCCCTGTGAAGAGGCAGGAAATTCAAAAAGTCACGGACTTATTGACCCGCCCTCGTATTTATATATCCCTTCTGGAAAATGAAGTCTCTACTTGCTTTACTGCATGGTCATCGTATCCTAATTATAACTAATAGGTACATGATAGGTCAACAAACTAGCTTTCACTTCTACAAGAAATCAAATCACTGGCAACAATCATTTAATTTTCAAGCCTCATATTATTATTATTACACTTTTTGGAATCTACTTTCTTTTTGCTGTATTTATTTTAAAGTTGTCATTAGAACACCATGTGTTAACCTTTAGGAAGAGACTTTAAGGAATTTTTAAATAGTTTGATCTTTTTCTACATTTATTTTTATGTTATATTGCTTCATTTTCTAATTTTAAAATGTTCTACCTACACTGTGTATTAAAAGAATAAATAAATTATTATTTGTATTTTTTTAACGTCCGTCAATTTCCGCGCCTATGACCAATCACCAACGCAGTTTCACCTTACTATCCTGGAAATGTTGCAGAATCTCTTTCTGTATGGGGGTAAAGATCTTTAACGTGCCAAACGTCGTATGGTACAGGGGACCGACTCCTTAACGCCTTTTCCGAAGGGCGGAATGTGCAGACATTGCATTCGTTGTTGAGACAACTTGGAGACCCAAATGGCTTAACAAAGAAATATAATAAATTAAAAAGGACGATAAGGGTGAAATCAACAAGGCGAAAATATACTACTATCAAACAAAAATTAATTCTTCTAAAAATGTAACAAAGACTACATGGAACTTGGTGAATAAGGCACTGAATGGGGATAGTTCATGCACAGGGAAAAATATTGTCTTAAAAATTGAAGAACGTCTTATAACTGACCCCGAAGAAATCTCTGAAATATTGGCCATACATTTCGTTGATGATACTTACACTCAGGTGACTCGAGCATTGGAATCGTGAGTAGGTGTTGGGCCGCTTGGGACAGACAGGTAGTGGGAGCAACCCCCACTCCAGCCCCCGCCCTAGGAGGCGGCGCCCCACCCCCAGCTCCGCCTTTCAAGATGGCCGACATTCCTAAATGGTTGTTTAGCCCCGCCCCTTCCAAGATGGCCGACTTTCCGAGAGCTCCTTTTAGAGATGGCGGTCCAAGATGGTTATTATTTCTAGGAAAATTTTGATGTTTTTTAAAAAACCAATTCGGATCAGGTGAGTTTCGAACAATGGGCCTTTAGATGAGAGCCAGGGACCCTTACGTCGGCGCTATGGAAACACTTATTATTTAACTGTTTGAGGTTTGTATATATACGACTAAAATGCTATTAATATATGTTAAATAGTTTTAACCAATAAACACGTAACATGTTCATTTAATGTTAGCCATAAACATCTAACATATTTAAATTTAAAAAGCTTTTGTTACTATTAGACAATTGACATTGGACGATTTACAATTAATAATATGTTTAAATTAAAACTTGTTAGAGAGAGCTCAGCCCGTGTCTTACGTCCTCTCCCTGTTGCTTAGAAAGAGATCGAGGAGAGAGCTCCGCTCCCCGGCAGCCACACACCACATACATTTTTAAAAACGCGATCAGACCAAAAGCCAAACGTGTGATTTCAGATGTGAGTCTGACGCGCTTACCTTTGAATTAATATACTCATATATAAATCAAATGCTATTAATATATGTTAAATAGTTTGAGCCAACATAACATGTTTTAAATTAAAAAGCTTTTGTTATTAGACATTGAACGATTTACAATTAATAATTAATATTTTTAAATTAAAACTTTTTATTATTAGACAATTGATATTAGATGGTTTTATTAAGTGAATAACTAATTGCTATTTCGCAAATGTTCTGTATAAGAAAAGGTATCACATTTTTACAAGAAATTAGCTAGTTGAACGGCCATTCCCAGTTACTATACATGTGTCATATAACAAATAAAGTGAGAGGTTCTAAAAATAACAGAGGCAATAGAGGTCGCTCCTTAACATATTATATTACCAAAACAAATACGGGGCGACACTGAATAAGTGTAAACAGTAAGCTCAGGTTTTAAGTAAAAAACGAAAGGAGATATGCAATCAACACAGTCTGTCTGATTTGTTAAAAAAATAATAGAGTCTAACAATTTGATTTTATTTAAAAGAGATACAGGTTCGATTCCTGATATATACTCCTTAATATGGTAGTGTCAAACAAATACGAGGTGGTACTGAATAAGTGTAAACATTAAGCTTAGGTTTTAAGTAAAAAAAACGAAAGAAGATATGCAATTAACACAGTCGGTCTGACTTGTTAAAAAATAATAGTCTTAACATTTTGATTTTATTTGAAAGAGATACAGATTCGATTCCTGATATAAGCTCCTTAATATGATTGTGTCAAACAAATACGAAGGGGTACTGAATAACTAAACAGTAAGCTCAGGAACAATGGTATGCATGTGTGGTGACAGGTTCAAATCCTGATGTTTGTAACTTTTTTGGTTTTTGATTTAGAGGGCAAGTGTAAGGTATTATTTTATTCAGCTCGATTAGTAGAATACAAAAATAGCATATGCACATGCGCAAACCAACTTTTTTAGTTTTTGGGTTAGAGGTCACATGTGGGATATCATTTCAGACGTCTTGATGTGTAGAGTTCAAATTTTGGATATGCGCATGCGCAAACCAACTTTTTTAGTTTTTGATTTAGAGGGCAAGTGTGAGGTATCATTTTACTCGGCTCAGTAAGCAGAATTCAAATATAGCATATGCGCATGTGCAAACCAACTAGAAATAATTTCGAAGTAACTTAACAACTCTAACTGAATATCTTGAAGTGTATAGTTCAAATTTTGTAAATCAGCACACTCTCCATCATTTCAGAGTAAACTTAATCATCTTACCAGTCAAACCAATTGGCTTGAGGTGTAGCTTTCAAGTTTGTAAGCCATCACATGTCAATCGTTTTAGAGCAGCGTATCCATGTAACCCTTAAACTTAATTTTATACTTACAGTTCATTTTGCTAACATTATTTTATTATGTATCTTAAGTCTGTTAAGGTAACATTAATTTAAAAAAATGTAAATAATACCAAGAGTTATAAAGTACAACACTAAGGAGGGAACAAGTATTTATTTTGAAACATTCATACTAGTTTACCTAACAAGTCAAACTGAATGTCTTGAAGTGTAGATTGCAATTTTTGTAAACCAACACATGTCTACCATTTTAGAGTAATCTTAGCCATGTGGCCACTCAAACTAATTGTCTTGAGGTGTAGCTTTCAAGTTTTATTTGTTTTTAAACATTCACATTCTAAGCCAGTTTACCTAACAAACCAAACTGAATTGCTTAAGGAGCAACCTCCAATTTTCATAAACCAACACGACTCTTATCATTTTAGAGTAATCTTAGTCATGTGACCAGTCAAACTATTGATCTTGACGTATAGCTTTTCAAGTTTTATTTGTTTTCCAAACACTTATATTCTGAACTAGTTTACCTAACTACACAAGCTAAATATCTTGTAGAGTAACCTCCAATTTTTATAAACTAACACGACTCTATCATTTCAGAGTAATCTTAACCATATGACCACTCAAACTAATTGTCTTGAGGTGTAGCTTTCCAGTTTTTTTTGTTTTCAAACATTCATATTCTGAGCAAGTTTACCTAACTACACAAACTAAATATATTGAAGAGCAGCCTTCAATTTTCATAAAACAACACGACTCTTATCATTTCAGAGTAAACTTAGTGATGTGACCAGTCAAACTATTGGTCTTGAGGTATAACTTTTCAAGTTTTATTTGTTTTCAAACATTTATATTGTGAACTAGTTTACCTAACTACACAAGCTAAATATCTTGTAGAGCAACCTCTAATTTTCATAAACCAATAACACGACTATCAATTCAGAGTAATCTTAGCCATTTGACCACTCAAACTAATTGTCTTGAGGTGTAGCTTTAAAGTTTTATTTATTTTCAAACATTCATATTCTGAGCTAGTTTACCTAACAAATCAAATTGAATGTTTTGAAAATGTTTTCCTAAATCAACTCGTCTCTGTCGATTCAGGGTAATCTTAGTCATGTGACCAGTCAAACTAGTTGTCTTGAGGTGTAGCTTTTATGTGTGTATGTAATTTAAATTTTGATAGTGTAACAACATTTAAAAAGTTTGATATATAAAAAATAAGAAAACCAAAGAGTTAATTGCCTATTACAACAAGCTGGCGAAACATTTGGGCCAACGGAATTCCGTTGGCCCAAATGTTCCAGCAGGAGTTGACTTAGTACCTACAACTGCTACATACTTGGTAAAAATGGGTGGAGCTCAGACTGTAAACGACTTGATGTGTGATACATATGTTTACAAAGATTTGATATTAAATTTGGCTTGTTGGATATCCAAACATTTCTATGAAAAGTGCAACCAAATTATTTTTGATTTTTTTTTGGTAAGCAAATTTAATGAAAAATAAAGAGTCGATTGTCTATTACAACAACACGCTAGAGTCACATCTAGAGTTACGTCTAGGGGGCCGGAATACTGGCCCCCTAGATGTGGCGGAAGCAACATATCAAGTAACACCAACAGCAGCCAGCACATACTTGGTGGACTTTGGTGGAACACGGACTGAAAACAACTCGATATTTGGTACATTTGTATGTAAAGATTTGAGATTAAATTTGACATGTTGGGTATCCAATCATTTCTATAAACAACCAACCAGCGTTTAGGGGCGTAGAGATAGCAAGCTACCTACAAGTGGCCCCTCTGAATCTATGATATTAATGATGGGTTAAGAGATTGAATTGACATGTGTTTGTATTAAAGGCTTACAAGCTTCGTACAAGTGACCCCTCTTAATGTATGATGGTGATGATGGGTTAAGAGATTCACATTCGAACCTCGCCATAGGTATATTGTAAACCGTAAGAGATACAAGGATGGTTAAATTGGAGCAACGTTGCGCGCTTATATGGTGACCATTTATCTGAACGAAAATTTAAGGTGTCATTTTTAGTTATATAATTCGAAAAATAGGGAAATTTTATTTTTTGTTTTCAAGCGAATGCTGAAAGAACTAGACTTTTCTATTATGACATTGTTAGGGCACTTTTTTATGGTCGACCTAAATATGTCATCATATTTTCCAAGGCGTATCTTCGATTTTTTTATGGGTGCCATATTGGATTTTTTAATTCTTTAAAAGTCTTTTTTTCTGATTACAATGATGTATCACACGATACGATCACATCTTACCTACCATCAAAATTTGGGAAAAGCCGTTTCTGCGAAGAGTGCTTTAGTTTCTACTCGCTTGGCTGGGGCAGAAACTCCCCACACTGTTCTGAAAATAGGCGCGTTGGCCCCTAGGTGCATACTATTATCTGAATCTGACTACATCACAGAATTATTCTTCAATTTAATCACAGAATACCAGATGAGTGATGAAATACAAAGTTTTCTAATAAACAAACTGGGAAACGTTATATTACTCCAGTTTTAACGAAAAAATGTCAATTTTCTTCAAATCGCCCGTTATTTATATCCCACCCGCTGGAGCAATTTTACCCAAAAGCAATCCGAGCTGTTGATTTGTCGGGTGCTAACTGTATACCAAATTTGAAGACGATATATATATAAATATATATATATATATATATATATATATATATATATATATATATATATATATATATATATATATATATATATATATATATATATATATATATATATATATTAATATATATAAGTGAAATTTATCGTGCCTATTAACAGACATACAGACCGACACACAACAAAAATTCTGTTCCCAAATCATGTTGTCTATATGTTCGCCGTTCTGGCGAAAAGAAATTTCAAAATGTCTCTCACCGATGTCATATTTTCTCGCGTATTGACGATGTGGAAGTAATAATCAACATTGACAACGATTTTCTTAATTCATAGGAACAAAAATTAAATCCATCAAACGCCTACCTGTTGTAGCACTAGATTTTCGTCAACTTCTCTAATTCTATTTTCATAATTGTTTTTGGGTTTTCCAAATGAACCATATCCTTTTAGATTACGATCTAGTCCATTAAAATAGGAATAGTGTGGTTACCGCATTTCCGGATATTCACTGAAATAGTTTTCACTATAGTAACTCTAGCGTTTGTATTATTTTGGTAATAATTTTTATCATGTCTGTTTTCTTCATTTGTAAAACTCATGAAAGTCGAGCCAGACAAAATGTGCAGAAATTCTATAAACATCAAAGTTTCCCTCAACTGTCAATATTTAGATCATTAAACAAATTTATATACAAGCTGCTAGCGGAAATATTTTCCAGAATATTCGTTGAACAACGTGTAAATTTCTAGAATCTCTGGAAGATCGCAGTGTTAGCAGTAATTCATAACTGGGTATGTTTTTAAAACAGAATAAACTGTGTACCAGCTTTAAGTACGCCTATGCCTAAGATATGTAGCGTAACAGCTAATATGGACACCCAGCTATTGGAATTGATTAAAGAAATGAAAGAATCAGCCAGAAGAGGAGATGAAGGTAAAGAAGAGCTGAGAAAAGGAGAAGAAGAGGCTAAAGAAGAGCTAAGAGAAAGAGATGAGGAAGCCAGGAAAAGAGGTGAATAAACTAAGGAAGAGCTGAGAAAAGGAGATGAAGAAGCGGAAGAAGAACTGAGAAAAGGAGATGAAGAACCGAAAGAAGAGCTGAGAAAAGGAGTTCAAGAAGCCAAATAAGACCTGAGAAAAAGGGACGAAGAGTCAACAGAGGAACTGAGAAAAAGAGACGAAGAAACCAAGAACATTCTGCAAGATCAAGCCGGCAGAATTGAAAATATGACTTCATGTGTAGACGAACGAATAAAGCAGGTAAAAGACGATATCTTTCAGCAAATAGAGAGCCACGCCAGTGACGATGTACATGACAAACTGACGACTATGCAAGAGGTACAAGCGGAACTACAGCAAAAATGCAATTACTAGAAAAGAAGTGTGATACTCTGGTCAAAGGCAACATCAGACACGAAGATAGCACCGTAGTAAGAATTATGGTTTCCACATTTAATGGCTCTCAGTCCCATAGGGTATTTATCTACGCCAATTCGAAGCCGCTGCTACAGCAAATGGTTGGGGCGAGTGGGAGAAGCGACCTCGTTAATTTTAGCTCTCCGAGGAGATGTCCTAGATGTGTTCCAATGTATTCCCAGGGAAGAACCTTTGAGTTTTGAGAGCATTAGACATCAGAGATGAGGTTTGGCGACCAGCATTTACAACAGCTGCATCGATTCCAATTGAAAAGTCCTTGTCAAACATAGTGCAAACGTCTCCAACATCTCCACGCCGACGTTGTTATACTGGTGGAATTTCTAAACCAGCTGTCGCTGCAAACCTTCATTGACGGCATCAGAGATACCGCCACCCAACAGCCGCTGAGGATGGCGAGACACAGAAACTTGAACGATGCTTTGGCACATTTCTTGTAGTTTGAAGCGGCAAAGCGAGCGTCAGAAATCATGTGAAAGCTCGCAGTCTCCAAGTCCAAGAAGAAAATAAAGCAGATTCATCCAAGATCATGCACCTACTACAGAAAATAGCGGAACAAATAAGGCCTACGTCTCATGCACACCCAATATAAGAGCGCTCGCCGTGCAAATGCCTTGCGTTGCTGGAACTGCGGCAAGGTGGGACATACGAGGCGAATGTTGGGCTCTTAAGTTCACGCGCATGGAGGAAGTGAAGCTAAGGCCGGTAACTGTTTCTCAGGCTAGCAATTCTGGCAGCGCTCTCGTCGTACCTAACCGGCAATAACGCCCAGATGGTCGTCGACACCTAGGACGATTATTCGCCGCGACATGGTACCAAGATGGCGAGTAAGAGAGCCAGACAGAGTGTACAGTGTAAATGCAGCCAGTGGTGATCGGATCCAGGTATTTGGCGAAACTTACGTCGAGCTGAAATTGGGACATGGAAGGCAAAGCAGAAAACCATAGTCGCCGCCATATCAGACTCGATTATAATTGGCTTGGACATATTTCAAGGTCAGTGCGCTATACTTGATCTTGGCACTAATATCCTGGCTATCGGCGGTGAAGAAATAATAATGTCGCCTGGCAGTAACCTGGTAGTGCGGAAAATCACCATAGAGGAAAATAGCAACGTCTGCCGTTAAAATGTTATTTCAGTGAAGAGAGCTGTGAGAGGAAGAGACGCCCAGTTACCCAGTCAGAAGCAAGTATAAAAAAAATATCGGAGACGTACAAGACGAAGGGTGTAAAAACCATGTAGGTGTGAAGCCAATACCGAAAAAGGTCAGTGAACACACTTGTTGGAACAGAGCTGGTGTCGATAGGAAGAATAGGGCATGCAGAGATATTTGTGCAAATAGAAATACCAGAACAAGAGCAATTGTGCGGAAGAACCCGTGCAACGTAAGAACTTCGCTTGAAGAGAGGTCCGACACATTGACGAGGAGAGCCATCCATTCTGCTGTCCGAATGCACGTACGAGTAGAAAGCGACCGAATGAAGAGTCGTTATGACGTGCGAGCTAATGCAGCTGGTTTTAAAGAAGAAGATCCGGTATGGTTCTGCAATCCAGTACGGCGCAAGGGACGATCACCGAAACTACAGAAATTTTGGGAAGGTTTGTAAAAGGTGGTCTAAAGGATCAATGACGTTGTCTATCGCATTCAGAGGAGCCCAAAGAGCAAGATGCAGGTGGTCCATATGCACAGGCTTGCTCCATGCCAAGAAATGTCATAATTCGACCGAGACAATCGAATGTAAGAGGGGTGCAGTGTCACACCCGTCACTATGAGAATTAAGTTTATGTATTCTCTTATTACTTCTATGGTCACCGGCATCTTGTAAAAATGTATTGGTAACAGAAAATACTCTGGAATTATATTTCTAGAACGAACAACAAGTAACAGGAACGATGTAGATAGGTATAGAATCTCTATGCATAGTATAAATAGAGGAGTCGCACATAGAGTAGATTCCTTTTCCGTCCGGTATCAGGGAAATTATACTCGAAAAGAACCGCGTGCGTAGACTAGCTCAACGCACCGGAAACCCCACCGACAAACGAGACGCCAACAGACGCATTAAACAAGTACGTACAATCCGCCCTACAAGAACTCCGCAACAATCGTTGGGAGGAGCGCCTGCAAACCCTGTCTACCCAAGACAATTCCGTCTGGCAAATGGCAAAAGCCCTTCGCTACCAAAAACTTCCGATATCCCCGCTTCACGGCCGTAACGGTATCGTATACACGGATGCGGAGAAAGCTACTGCATTCGCAGATCATCTGGAGTTGCAATTCAGCCCGAATTATAACAACGTTGATCTGTCGCACGTAGCAAGAACGCACCGCTACGTCAGGAGTGCGCTTCGCGCCACCCCAGACACAACTATCGAGCCCACAACTTTCGAATAAATTTCCCAAATAATCAAATCATTAAAAAATAGGAACGCTCCGGGATACGATGGAATCTCCAACGTAGCCCTGAAAAACCTCCCCCGCAAAGCCGTGGTATTCCTAGTTACGATTATGAATGCCATGCTGCGATTTCAACATTTTCCATCCATGTGGAAACTTGCCGACATTATCAACATCCCGAAACCCAGCAAAGATCCACTGTTCCCTCAGAACTACAGGCCCATTAGCCTGCTACCAGTCGGCAAAGTCACCGAAAAACTGATTCAGAAAAGGTTAGCTTCTTTCACCTCAGAAAATCATATCCTCCCGGATGAGCAATTCGGTTTCAGACACCAGCACTCCACCACAGACCAAGTCCTTCGTGTGGTGGAAAACATCACCGAAGGATTTAATAAAAACAAGTCAACTGGTGCAATATTTCTTGACATTGCTCAAGCCTTCGAAGAAGTTTGGCATGCGGGCCTCCTAAACTTCTATCATTTAATTATCCTCTCCCACTGATTCTGCTAATCAGGTCATACCTACAACAGAGGAAGTACCAGGTCAAACATCTGGGAGTCAGATCTAGAACGTAACCAGCCACGGCTGGTCTCCCGCAGAGTTCTGCTATCTCCCCTCTGCTGTACAATATATTTGTCGCAGACATTCCGACAGCTCCCCTAAGCGTGACATACTCACTGTACGCATACGACACTACCATCCTCAGCAGCTCCACTCAGCCGAGGATAATAACCGAACGACTTCAAACCGCCGTAGTCGAGCTGCAATCATGGTATAGGAAATCCCTTCTAGCCATAAACCCCGATAAATGTTCAGCTGTCCTATTTTCCAAGAGGAGACACACACCTCACGAACACGTTTCATTAGACAACCGTCTAATCCCCTGGCAAGATTCCGCCGAATACCTCGGGGTTTTCCTCGACAAACACTTAACATGGCGCCACCATGTCGATCACGCCCGAAATAAAGCCTCGATGTTCATCTCGACATCCACTTCTAAATAGAAATTCCAAATTGTCCATGAACAATAAGTTGCTCATGTACAAAGTCATTATCCGGCCAGCCTTGACCTATGCATCACCTGCATGGGCCACCGCGGCCGCAACACACATCAAGACCGTTCAAATCATCCAGAACAAAATTCTGAGAATGGTTACCGGAGCGCCATGGTTTGTCCGAAACAATCAGATTCACTCTGATCTGGAAATGCCTTCGATACTTGAGTTTATAACTCAACTATCCACAACTCAGTTCGCAAAAGCCGCTTCTCACCCAAATGCTCTTCTCCGTAGTGCCACCGACTACGACAAGCAACTTCCACATAAGCATAAGCGTCCAAAGCTTATACTTACCCGCTAACGCCCCCGCGGCAAAAACAGAATAGAAACATTCATACCCAAAAAGTCATTGTGTGTAAATCTTTCCGACGGAGGTATGGACTAAGGTCCGGTACTCCCAGGGAGAGGGTTTTAGTGATTACAGTATCACAGTACCTCGATATCCCACGGCACCTACGGGGCCGTGAATGGGGTCTGCATGAGCATTTCCCCCTCCTGTATCAAAAAAAAGTAGAGTCAGTATTAAGTGAATCAGTGTAGGGTGAATTAATGGAGGCGTGAATAAACTATAGACATTTAGTAATAGAAAGAAATATTTTAGGTGATGTTGGAAAATAGTTGGTTATAATAAATAGTAGTTTGAAAAGTTGTGTTTTGTTAGTCAACAAATCCAGAACGTAACAGTATATAGGCTGTTTTACGAGTGGACACTTCACCAGGCATCTTTCTAAAGGCCACCACAGTAACTTGCACGTACGTCTGTTACAAATGATTTAACAAATACATTTTCCTGTTTGTTTGCATGATAAATGAAGTGCCATATTTTGTTCGCATTTAATGAAAGTACTATCTAGAAAATCTATATCATCTCTTTTAAATATTGCGTGTTTATATTATGAAAGTCTGAGCTTTCAAGTTAATATCTGTTTACTTCTTAGGTAAATAATTTTACCAATGAAATTTCATTTTTGTAATCACGTTGTGGTAGCTAAATATTATTAAGATAAATACCGTAATTCATTTTCATTAGGGCTGTTTTTATTTTTAGATTATATTTTATTTAAACCCGTGTATATCTCTTTAAATTCAGGCTATATATATATATATATATATATATATATATATATATATATATATATATATATATATATATATATATATATATATATATACATTATTGTTTGTAGCATTTTAATTCTGTTATTTAAATGTCAGATACATATTTTTGAGGGTTCAAATCGAAGTCTAATAAACCTTGGTAATTTTGTATGTAGTGCATTACTATGTCTTTTACCTCTATCAACCTTTTACGCTGAAATTAAAATATGAAAACACCTTTTAGGAACTTTACAAATTATTGATCTGGTACTTTCTATAATCACAAAAATAAATACACAGCGATCTCCCATCCTTTGTCTTTCATCCCGAGATACCTTCTGAGCTAACTATAGCTTTGCCTAAATAATCTTTAAAGTGTACCAGTATTGAACAAGTGTCCGATAAATCTGAGGGCGTTTGAACGATATACTAGGTAGTTCTGAGGTAGGTAAGTGAAATCTTAAATAACTGTGATCTATCATTTAAACACTCTGTAACATCATATTTGTTATATACATTGTGCTCATAAGTATTAATATCTTGATAACCAAAATATAGGTCAATAACGCTTTAATTTGTACATTAAAACACTTGCCTGCACCTCTCAATTTTTTTTGCCCGTACAGTTTGTAGTTAGATCTGGTATTATTTGTCAAATACATAAGCAATAATGTAACCATCGATTTTCAAATATATGTTAATTATATGTCCTTTTTGTACAAACTTTAATTTTGTTGTATCTTTCAAATCCAGAATATACTTTTTTGCCAATAAAATTGAATAAATTGTCTTTATTATACAAAAGTTCTTAGTTTTGTACTATCATCCTTTAAAAAAAGTAATTGGATGCAACTCAATTTTCTATGAGACTAGAAAATGAAAAAACTCTGGACGCAGCAAGTGCGTTATGGTAGTGAATTTTCATAAAAATGTTTTTAATTGCAAATATGTGTGTTTCCTTTTTAAGAAAGCAGGCATCAATTTTGGTTACCAGTATAACCTATATAGTAAAAACAATGTGTCATGTTTCATAAAAATAACTTTATTGTGTGAAAATGTACAAAAATTTCCAAAAGCAAACTTAAAGTGTTCCCGGAAAAACTCGTTTCTTGGTCAACCTTATAGGTTAGTAGCAAATTGAGCTATTCAAATTTGAAGCATTTAATGAAAATTCGCTACCATAACGCACTTGCTGCGTCCCGAATTTCTTTTCTTACAAACATGCATCGCTGAAAAATTCAAAAATGCAATAACATAAGGCGTGTTTGATTAAAAAAAAAAGAAGAAAATTTGTATCACCAACGACTTATGCGCCATCCTGTGATTGTAGAAATATTTTTTTAAGATGTAGCTCAAGACACCCTATAATTAATATATACAAATTTTCTTCATATCTTGTATAATAACGGATATATTGAGCTTTATTGATTTTTGACGAAAATTCGACAAAAATGTTATACCATTAAACGATAAACTCTAAAGCTAAGGCTACTACCAAGCATCAGAGAAAGGGTCTATTTGAAATGAATTTTCTGGAAACATTTTAGTAAAATGAAGGACAATGACGGTTGAAACTAAGACTTCAGAGTTTGTAAAATATCCTTCTTGAGACATTTGATTTCCATATCCCGTATTAGATTCAAGTTATTTGCCTAAATGTTGCCGATTTTGACGTTTTAAATCGCAACTTTGACGTTTTGAGGAAAACCCCAATTTATTTTTCTTTAAATGCCTATAACTTTTTTGTCTTTTGACCTACATAGCTAAATTTTGGTAGGTAGATTACCTATAAGGATATTAACTAGCGTACCAAATTTGGTTGCCCTTACTTTGTTAATTCCGGAGATATAAATTTTTTTCGAAAGAAAACACAAAATTTTCCGGGAAAACCTGGTCAGATTTTCCTGGCTAACGAACTTATCCAAGCCATTTGCAAAAGGAATTTTTCCACCACATTTAGTCAAAATCGGCCTATTATTTTTTGAGTTATCGGTGTGATACATATATATATATATATATATATATATATATATATATATATATATATATATATATATATATATATATATATATATATATATATATATATATATATATATATATATATATATATATATAAATATATATATATAAACATATAAAAATTGAAACTGACCCCGGATATGTGTTCTAGGGGGCCTAGTTCGCGGTCATTTGAAGAAATTTTTTCAAAATTCAAAAGTCGGGATCTCCTCATTAGTGAATTTTTTTTAAGAAAATTCACTAAAAACGATAGTAGTATCTTTAAAGGAAACTTGTGTTAAATTTGATTAAAATTACAAAAACTTCCTAGAAGAAAATTCAACATTTTTCCCGCAAAAACTGATCCAATCAGCTGACTAACGAACTTATTCAAGCTATTTACAAAGGTATCTGCCAAATTATAAATATGACATATATTTTCACTTGTTAATTGCTTATGGATTATTATTAGCCTTTAATATCGATTTAAACAGTTTTTGAAAAACAAATTTGTAGCTACAAGGTCATTATGTTATTTTATAACATTTAATACGCATGCTGCTTTTATAAAGGCAAAAAATCATTCATAAAATAGCAAGATTGAACATTCTAGCTTAATGGGAAATTGAGTTATAATTTGAAACGTTTTGATGAAAATTCGCTCTTGCTGCATACGTACCTTTTTTACACTGATTACTATTTAACATTTCTTTTATTAGGTTTTAATTAAATTAATTTAGATAAAAAACCTATTATTGCCTACTAAAAGGTCAAAGTGCGCTTTGTGAATGTGTTTAATGCGTATGGCATTATGGGAATAAAATGTATAATTTAATTTATTTCAAAAATGACACAAGTTAGTTTTCAAAATAACTTTTTGAACAAACAAAGAATTTTCTTAAATTATTGAAATGTGGAGGAATAGATAATAAGTATATATATATATATATATATATATATATATATATATATATATATATATATATATATATATATATATATATATATATCTGTAGCTTGGTTCTAAAAGGGCCAATGTCAATTTTCCGTGATTTGGGCCAAAGTGCATTTTCAGTCTGTGTTTAAAGAAAACATTTATATGTAAAAAGGGCCAGTGCCTGCTTGCAGTAACAATCGAGCTATAAAAGTGTGTAGGGCCAATGTTGAAACTCAAAAAATATCTTATTTTACAGGTAAAAAGGCCAAAGTAGACATAGGCCTAAGAGCGACTACCAAACGTATATCATAAAAAGGCAAAAGTGGACATTGGCCTTTCTATTTTAATATTCTACATGTGAGAGCGCTATACATTGGCCCCCAACATTGAAAAATCCATCTCTGGGTTTTCAGTTTGTTTTCAGACACGCTAATGTGCGTATAAAAGTGAGTGATTCTATTATTGTTTTGTGTAATATATATGACCTATCATGTCATCCCGCAGTAAAAAAATATTGAGTTTGTGTTCAGCTTTGCCTTTGGTGACAGAAAATGATAACAATCAAGGTAAGCAATAATTATAATTTACACATTAAACTAATATTTTAGGTTATGTTTGTGAAATAGAGGAATTATTATTGCGGAGCTTAGATTTCATTCATACGAAATATGATGATAAGATAATACGAATGTTTACTCATTGGTACAACAATTTAAAAATTAGTAGGCGAGAAAAATGTTTCTTTTAACTTCCGGATGGTTGGATAAATTTGAAATATTTTTAACTTTGTAGTACGTGCGATCTTTTAGTTCTACCTCACTCTTTTAGTATTCAATAGGGTTATTAATAAAAATTACTCGCGTATAGCAGATAAACTAATATGTTGCAAATAAGTGTTCAAATGAAACGAACCGAATAACTATTATTACTCTAAAAATTACTAGGTATATTTTTTACCAGTATTTTAATTTCGGCATGAAAATATTTAGATACATGGAAACTACCTGTACTTAAATGTTAAAAGGGTACATACAATACAATAGCGGTTCGGATATTGGATTTCGAATGTTTAGATATATCTACCAATATTCTGAGTAATGTGTTTGTTGTTTTGAATTTTGTTTAAAATCGGATGGATTCGTTAAAGTTTGATCACATTTCAAAATTGAAAACTATTTTATTTATTACGGTACATATTTGCATATTTTGTTATTTTTTGAGTACTATGAGAACATTTTACATTAAAATTATAAATGGTTTAAAACATGTAAATTGTATCTACAGAACCAAAGGGAAGAGTCATTCTGGAGGATGACCCTTTAACACGAACCGAATCATCGACAGCTACTCAAGTTTCTACATCGGAGACTCAAATTGAGGGAGTTTTTCTGAGTAATAAGAGAACCGAATATATTACCTTACGCCCAGTCAGTCCACTTGCTCAAGTAACTGGTAGTTCTACCTCTTACTTACGTGCAGAACAAAGCCCTAACAAATCAAGTAAGTTATAGTATTTTTTGCATTCCACAAAAACACATTATTATTTTTTCTTGGCAGGACATAATGTTTGTGATCAAGATGATTGTGTAAATCAGGACTCTAGAGAAGTCTCCATGAAACATGGAAATAAACAGAATCTAAGGTCTAAATTAAAAAATATCTCATATGCAGAACATGCCTACGATAATGAAGTTTTTGATAATTTTGAAGATGGATCTAGTGATGATTTTGTACCTGCAGAAGATGAGAACAGTAGTTCAGACTCAGACGAAGAACCTTCTGTCATACATGTTACTGCCGAATTTCCAAATAATACTGAGGCCAATCATATCACAGTGGATAAAACTAAAAAAATAGGAAGAAAAAAAGTACAGGAAGGACAAGAATGTAGAAAGAGAAAGCGCGAACCTAAAAATTGGGACAAGAACAAACGAAAACTTTTGAAAAGTCAAGGAAAGTCCTATGTTACAATAAAAGGTAAACATATCTCTGAGAAGTCCTTAAAGAATCCTTGCAATTGTAAGAAGAAATGCTACGAAAAGTTTTCAAATGAAACAAGACAAGACATTTTTGGGGAATTTTATAATCTGTCGCAAGAGGCACAAAATCAGTTTATTGCAAATCACGTTCATGAGGTGTTAAAGAAAACGGAGAGGCTGAGAGGAGAGAATAAAGATAGCAGAAGAACTCATAGTAGAATATATTACTTGGATAAAAATTTAGAAAAACATGAAGTTTGCCAAATTATGTTTTTATCAACGCTTGACCTGACCGTAAAGAAAGTTCGTATCATTGTACAAAAAAAACGCGCTTCAAATTCGAGCATTTGTCCTGATGATGCGAGAGGAAAGCATACAAACCACCCAAAGATAAGCGAAGAGGAAAAGAATATTATAAGACAACATATTGAAATGTTTCCATCTTTTGAAAGTCATTATTCAAGAGAAAAAACATCAAAAAAATACCTAGCTTCGGATCTCTCAATATCAAAAATGTATAGACTTTATGTTGAGTTCTGCCAAGAACACAGTAGAATACCAAGAAATGAAATCATGTACAGGAAGATTTTTGTAGAAGAATATAACTTGTCTTTTAAAAAACCGTACACTGATACTTGTGCTACATGTGATAAATATGAACTTCTATTAAAGTCAATCAAAGATGTAGATGAAAAGCTCAAAATTGAAAATGAAAAGACTGAACACCTAAAGTTAGCAGACTCTGCATATAAAGAAAAGAAGAGAGACAAGCTTGCTTGCAAAACCAACCCTAATCTCTTGGTTATTAGCTTCGACCTGCAGAAGTGTTTACCGACCCCCCTATTTAAAAAGCAGCATATCATTCTATAAACGCAAACTCTGGACGCTAAATCTTACTGTCTATGAAACACAGGGAAGCACTAATTCAGCCAAATGTTATCTTTGGAACGAGACAATCGCTCAACGAGGTGGACAAGAGATTGCATCGTGCTTGTATACGTACATTAATAATATTCCGCCTCATATCAATGAAATCATTATGTACAGTGATTGTTGCCCAGGACAAAATAAAAATATTTTGATATCCGTAATGCTCCTTATACTTATGGAAAAATTCAACAGAGAACGGAGACACATTAACATTTGTCATAAATTTTTAGTTCCAGGGCACACTCACATGGAAGCAGACCAGATCCATGCAGCGATTGAGAAAACTAAGAAATTAACGACAGCAAAAATTGACATTCCTCGGGATTGGGCGAATTTGATCCGTTTAGTACCAAGAAAACCACCTATTTTCGTTTATGAAATGCGCCAAGAAGAATTTCTTAACTTTAAATCACTCCTCTCTGGAAAGTTTCAACATAAAAAAGTAAATACGTTAGGAGAGCCAGTTGTTTGGTCTACCATAAGGCTTATTCAGTATTCCAGCGAACATCTTGGTTTGGTACAATACAAATCTTCTTTCGAAGACGAACCTTACAAAACCTTGGATTTGTCAAGAAAAAAGACCAGACATTCGGGTACAATAAGCCTTCTACCAATTTCAAATCAACCTCTTGGTATACCTGCGAATAAGTTGCAACATTTAAGAGATATGTTACCCTACATTGACGAGAACAGTCGACCCTACTATTTGCAATTTATCAATGGCATTAATACATCACAAACCCAATACGATACCCTTAGTGAAAGTGAAGATGAAAATGAAGACCTTGACGGACTTTAGTTATGATTACTAACACTTAAGATTAAGCAGCATACTGCCAAAGTATTAGAATGTTAGATTTTTTTAACTTATGTATTCCATATCTCGAAAATAAAAGTTATTTGTAATAAATCATTTCTTATTTTTATTGACACGTTAGGCCAAAGTCTAATTTATTATTTTTTTCTATATTCAAAAAGGGCCAATGTCAATTTTTTTTTTTGCAAAAAAGGAGTCCACAATCTTTTAAACCTTTTAAAATATAAGAGTGATCATATTAATACCACTTCACAAAAAATACTTCGAAATTAAGATTTAATAGTAGTCTTCAAATGCATTCAAACTTAGACCAATAATTTTGAAATCGATTTGCCAAAATCTGCATTTTATGAGATTGGCCCTTTTAGAACCAAGCTACAGATATATATATATATATATATATATATATATATATATATATATATATATATATATATATATATATATATATATATATATAGACACACATATATATATATATATATATATATATATATATATATATATATATATATATATATATATGCTTTTATTTTTCTTACATGTTCAAATTTGTTACGAATTTGCTGTCGGAAAGAAAATAATTTTTTTCTCTATAAAGTTTTAAAACAGTGCTGCAAACTGAATCATAACTTCCACATGGCTGTGATGATCTACTCTCCTCAGAAAGACATTCTCATGAAATGAATTTAGGGTCCATGACTTGACCATAAAGAAAATATTCGTATTCATGTACCCATAAACTTCTGAAACGTTATATTACTCGAGTTTTAACGAAAAAATGTCAATTTTCACCAACTATCACCCCTCATTTATCCCCTACCCCCTGAAGCGATCTTACCTAAAAACAATTCGAAGCCGTTCCTTTGTCGGGTGCTAACTATGAATATGAATACCAAATTTAAAGATGATATCTTAATTCGTTCGAAAATTATTGCGCCTACTATAAACAGCTAGACGCGTACAGGCCGACAGACCGACCAACTGACTCACAGACCGACAGACAAAAAAATCGTTCCAGAATCGAGTTTTCTATATATTGAGATTTTGTTACACCGTTTTAGCAAAAAAAATATTCTGTTATTGATATTTCACCCACACACATTCAACCTAATTTAAATTCAGCACAGTTGTTTGATGAAATTGAAAGTTTTCTAATAAACAAACCCTAAAATGTTTTACCGAAAAAATATCAATTTTTACCACATCATCCCCTACCACCTGGAACGATGTCAGCTAGAGAGCCAGCTAAGTGCCTGTCTCTGTCCACCAACCTATTTTCCTTATTATATCGTTACCATCTTTTTTCTACACAGACTAGATTGTAAGCTTACCTTTTAATTGTATATCTGTGCTTTTGACTTTCTTTAATTTTGTGTTGTAGCTTTTGTAGAGTTTACCCGGCGCCAACTGTTGAATAGTTGTGTCAACGTTTGCGTTTACCAGTCCTGTGATTTTTCTGCTGGAAATTAACTGTTGCCGATTTGTCAAAGCGGAATGACACACAAATATTGCTGAAAGTCATTAGTGCGTTAATCAGTCTCCAACCGCTGAAATGTATCGGTAGTCAGCAGATAAGCGCTTAAACTCAGCTGTTGGCGACTCGTGATCTCAAAATTGTTAGTTTACCAAGGAATAATGTTTTGACCACAGAGTACTCTAGACATAGATAATCTACATTTATAATTTTGTCCATGATGTAATTTAGGAAACAAAAAGAGGTTATGTTTACATTCCCATTTACGTCAGTGTTCCCATTCCCGTCCAAAGAACTTCATTCTCCATCAGCGTTGCCAGAGCTAGTACAATTGTACTAATTTAGTACATTTTCACTCTTTTTATACAAAAATACAATTACACCATTTCTAGTACATTTTTGTTAGAATCATTTTAATAATATTAATAATTAATTATTAATATTAATAATTAATCATTTTAATAATTTTAATAAGTTGCATAACGCATAACCTTCCCAAGCATTATTAGATAAGAGCACGTGGAACTGATTAATGTAGTATCTTATGTGCACGCGTGATTATTGATCATTTTTACGATCTACGAGTTCCGGGAAGAAATCCCTATGTTCTGTTACAACATGATATTTTACAGCTAAAATTTTTTGCGCCTTCTAAGTTACAAATGAAAATTATTAAAGTTTATTGCTTTTCATGTTTTAGTACAAAAAAATCAAATTTAGTACATTTTCACTGACATTTCAGTACAATTTGAAAACTTACTCTGGCAACGCTGTTCTCCATTCCCATTTCCAGTCAAACGTCAAATGATATTGTTTATTTTTTGAGCCTTTTCTATAGAATTTTCGTCCGGCAATAAAGTGACAAAATAATTTATAGTAAGTTCACTTAAGACAAACTAAAAATGTCCCGTGGAGAAGTTTTAACTGCCCTAACCCCTGAATTAGCAACGGAAATTCTAAACAAGACGTTAGAAGAATTGCAAACACCAGAAAACCAGCAAAAACTAGAAGAGGCAAGAGATAATGTAGGCAATGAAATGTTGAAAATGATGCAGTTCTTATTTCCCATAGTAATGCAGGTTCAGATGGACGTCATCAGAGAGTTCGGGTTTCCCGATGGTCGAGAAGGTATTATAAAGTTCGCCCGGTTGCTGAGCCACCTGGAAAGAGAAGATACAGAAATAACTCGTTTACACAGCATCATTAAGGCTTATTATTTACCCCCAGTATCTGTGAACACCACTAATGAATCTCCTGCCGAAGATAGGACAAGCAGTAGTTAACATGAAGTTCTAAGTTTGTTTCTTACAAACATGTTCATTTTTATAAAAACATACATAGTGCATTAGCTGAAGGTTGATTAGTTTTTGTATTATGCCTTCAAGTGCTAAATTCCGAAACTAGTTTGTAACTGTGGTAATGTTGTGGTATTGAAATGTCTAACGCCTGTTAAAGTATTGAACTCAATCCCATGTAAGCAAATATGGAATTGGATAAATTTTTGTATTACACAAATAATATATGAGAATTGGCATACAGTAGTCTCGTTCTACCGAGTTTACATTCTCTATAATTCAAGCAAGATTTGTTGGATCTTGTTTCTTTTGTGTGATAACAGGTTTCATGATAAATATAATGGTTATGTATACATATGTACATACAGAGCGCTAAATACTAATACATTTAGAGCAAGACCTAAGAGAAATATAAACAAGACACACAATTCATTATATCACCACATGGCTGTTATGGGAGCAGTTTCAACAGTGTTTCATTCATATTAGGGGATTGACATTTTGTCCATATCATCTAGGTTACACTTGATACCATTCAACTTGGGTGAACAAGACTACTGTATTTAATTTTCCAGCCTGCTTCTGTTTAGGCTGTTACTTATTCAGATCTATTATGTTCTTTTTGTGACTCATTACCTTGTAACACATACCTGAGCACAAGTATAGTTTAACATACATGCTCTACTTTAATAAAAATCTGTTAGGAAACACTGATAATGATTTTAGAGTGACAAGTCATGATTTTTTTGTAAGTTAAAGTGTGAAATAGTGAAACGGTATAAAACTCTCATGAATGTGAATCAAACATGTAATTCACCAATGAAAATGAGCAATTAGAAATCAAAACAACTGTGTAATAGCTTAAGAAAAATGTTATTTACAAGACATTAAAGTTATGCAGTTAAGATCTGGAACATTATTCTTACTTTAGAAGCAGTGTTTAATCTCACTTGGATGCTACCCAAGAGGCGAGAATTGAAACAGCCTAGACTTGTGTTATGGTAGTTGATTCAGCCAATATAAACTCAAGAAGTAGCATAGGTTCAAAGATGCTCAAAATTTGAATTCAGGTATTCTAATGGCATCTTTTCTTTTTGTTTTGAAAAGAGAAAATAAATCAAATAAATACATGTGCAAATCCAAAACAAGACTGCTTCTGTGGATGCGCCTGGACTTATCGCACAGAAGTTTTTTCTTATATTCAGTGAATCATTCACTACTTGATGTTAGACTTCGTTCACATTAAGAGGTCATTGATGAACATTTTCAATTTCAACCTAGACACATGAAAATTAACAGACTGAGACTTGTGTCATGACAAATTACACTTTCACAACAAAATAACTGTAGCATGAAAATAGTTTTTTTTTTTCAAGATATAAGTGGGATTAAAAATCAAGAAGTGATTTACCCTTAACTGTTTACGAAACATTAGTGTTTCGTAAACAGTTAAGGGTAAGTATTAGTACTTAGGGGTAATAATTGGCTACAACTTTTGATAAATTTCTGTTGTTTATCCTCTTCTAGTTACAGCCACTTTGCAGAATGTCATATTTCTATTTTTTATTCAGATGAATTGGCAAGTATGATAAATAATTACACGTTACATTGATATATGTTTATATTACAATAACAACTAACAAACAAAACAAAGCTTTGAAAAATTTTACAAATCAAATGCACAGAAAGAAAACAGCTGATTAATAAACTCACCTTGTCGATTACAAAATGTTTCAGATAGCGAGAGTCAAAACGTCATTTCAAAATTTCTGCCAACGATTTGTAAAATTCTATTGGCTGATATATTCTCCATAACAGAAGTCTGAGCTGCATGGGCTCCCGCAGGAAATCGAAAACTTTTTGTTGTATTTCATATAACATTTATTTTTATAAAAACTTAACAAAACATAATATACTTCTAAACAACTTCCAACAAACTAAATAAAAGAAAACTAAATAGATTTTTTTTCATAACACGATATTTATGAATACATGAAATTAAATCTTAAAAATACAGAACAAAACCCTTACAAATGTTATAAATGCCAAAAGATAACAGTAATAATTAATAGGAAAAAAAAAGAATATATTTTACTGCAAACTCAAAATCAGTCTTCTGTTGCTTTGGCAAAATTGGTCTAATATTTTGATGGAAAAATTGGAAATATTTACTATACGATTTCGATGGATACTCAACAATGCTAGCCCAATGAGCCTGTCTGGCCCCATTGTAGTTCTTATCCAAGTTTTAATCCTGCGTAAGGTGCTAAAACTGCGCTCTATAGTGCAAGTAGTACACTGCAAAGTAAGTAGAAGTATGCAGCTATCTTTGATAGCAGGAAAAAATTTACAGTGTCCAATAAGATCTTCAATGGTTATGTTTTCAGCTATTTGAGATTCAGATAAATACTCTCCCCAAATATTAAATAACTCGCTTTCCAAATTCTCAATGTTGTACAGATCTCCGACCTTAGCGACGAAAGATTTAACATCTAAGGATTTTATATTTTTTGGCAAAATATTAAACAAAGAGATGGCGATTTCGTGCTCTTTTGAAAACCTTGTTTTTAGGGCAAGAATCAAATGATCTAAATATGGGATAAATATAGATTTTCTAAAGTAATCTTCAGCTGAATCGGAGTCATAATTAGATGTATGAATTTGTCGACCGCAAATCCGTGGTTTACCCACCTCTATGTTAAGAGCCTCACAACTAGATAACACATTAGAAAAAATGTCTGCGAAAGCTGTATCAACTTCTAAGCGATGTTTTTCACAAGTTTTGGTAATTAAATTTATGTGGTGGTGAACATCGACAAAATTAATTGAAACACCTTGTAGCGTATTTGCAACTGGTTCTAAAATATTTGAATATTTACTTGCCACCATTAAACAAATAACAAATGTAAACGAATTTATGGCAGCCCATAACTGAGCTGTTCTTTTTGTAGTAGTAGAGTTCATTAAAATTTCCCCAGTTTTTAGATCGAAAAGAGTTTTAAATATAGTATTAAAGATTTCATAAAAAATGCGCAAAGATTTATATTTAGCTGACCAACGAGTCTCACAAAACAGGGGTATATTGGGAATTAGATTCCTTCTTAGAGTACTCTCTCTAAAAAATGCTATTACGTCCTTAACGGTACCTATGGTATTGCGAATTTCAATTATTTTACTGATGTCGTTTATTACTAAATTTAACCTGTGAGAGGCACAATGAAAATAAAATGCTTTTTTATACTTATCTCGTATGATCTTCTGAACCCCGTGAATTTCACCAGCCATTGTTGAGCATCCATCATAACCCTGTCCTACAAGTTTGTCCATATTTAAACCTATTTTTTCTAAAAATTCCAAAATAGAGGAAGCTATGCTATCAGCGTTTAGTTTATCTAATTTCACGAATCCAAGAAACTCTTCTTTCAGAGTAAAATTTTCATTTTCTTCGTATACATATCGTATGCCAATGGTTAACTGCTCAAGTCCGGAAATGTCGGCAGTCTCATCAGCCAGTACACTAAAATATTTACAAGAATTTGCTTCTTCTACTATATTTGTTAATATTACTTGTCCTGCCAATGAAATTATTTCATTTTGGATCCTGTGAGAAGTGTATTTAGAGTTACCAGCTGTGTTAAATAAGTGGTTCTGTAAAATTTCATCACCAGCGTCTATTCTGAATTTTAAAAGATCTGTAAAATTGCCAGAGTTTTTGCTGCTTTCTCTTAAAGCAATATCATAAGTTCCACAAAAAACTATTGTTTTTATAATTGGAAGAATTTTTTGCCAATCTTCCGTAATATGTTTCTTGCTTCCTTCATCAATTAGAGACAATATGTCAAGTTTTTTATTAAACAACACATCAATAAAATTTATTTTTGGCACGGATAGCTGATTTTTTATGCCAGCCTGAACTAGAATGGTTCTTGGCCTGGGTGTGGAAATCTCTGTATTTTACAAATGGTCTTGTTATAAATGCACCTAAAGCACTACCGTGAGTTACAGTGGGCGGGAAAACTACACAGTATTTACAAAGGCCACCTTTAAGGACTTTGGAATAAACCAACCAGTCATATTGATCAAGCCATTTGTGTATAAATGGTCGTTTATTTGGTTCAACATCTTGCTTAAAATCATAGGTAGGGGACGGTGTATATGGACTTGTTAATAAATCGTATTTTTCTTTGTCCTGTAACAACGAGAGATTTACAAAATTTCCAATGTCTTCTGATTGACCGACTGGAAATATTTGGGCTATAGTTCGTTGTACAGGCTCATCCGTTGAAGAATTTCTCTCCCAGGAAGTGCTAGGTTCTGCTTCTGTTATGGCATGTTCTCTATATTCTTCGTATGCTATGGCACTACTAGTGCTGGGGGTAGGGCTGGAACTATGTATTTGAAGCCCTATTTTTTTTGGAGAATTGTTGCATTCTTCGTCGGTTGTTGATTTTCTTTTAAAGAATTTTCGAATGTCCATTTTTTTCTAAACAATACACCCCCCCCTGCGGGCGCCCATGCTGGGCTGTTTCAATTCTCGCGCTTAAGAGCGGGAGTCCATATGATACTGCCTCGAGTCGAACGCTGCTGGATGTCTGGTTCAGACAAACTCGGAGAGAGGCTATCTCTCGGTGAGCGTCTTCTCTAAGGTGTCAGTACACCTCAACAGCGGGCAAAAAAGCTCTGAAAGGGCCCTACTAATAAATATTGACTCCTGCAGGAAGCTGGATTTGATGGGTGAAATTTAAGCAATTAGATGTGAGGTACAATAGACCTGAGGTCGCAGTGGAGGGACTTCCATTGAATCTAATCTAATATATTTTCCTGCAGTTAGTACAAAAATCTGAAGCTGCATTGTTATAGGATGTATAAATATACAAAATGAAGATTGTGAATCATTTATTCATGTACTATCAATTTTACTTGAACCGCTGAAGGGAGTTACAAGTGAATTTTCTGCATTTTATTGACCTGTAAAGGCAACATTTTATTAGTTCTGGTTTTAGTATGGCAAGTAGTATGTGCAAAGTTCCAAGTCACCTCAAGCATGTATGCTAAACTGCACTTTAGCCAACTAATGTTAGTACTTTACTTTTGCCTTCTTGTTTTTACTTTTCCTTAAATTCAATTATGAATGTTTTATTTACCTAACTTTCAATAACATCACATATATGCATTAATTTATTATTAGATTAAACAATCCTTTTCTGAGCTTTTTGTTTTAATAACCTTTGTTCTTAATATTTTAGCAATAGGTTGACTTATACATCAGACATATTAAACACTTTTTCCTTAGAAATGTTACAGCATAAAAAATAGTAATAATTATGACTTAAGAGGAAATCTTTCAAATATAGGCAAATTTTCAGCTAACAAGTATAAATTATTTAATTGAAATGTTTCCTCTTCCTTCGTATTGGCTTAAATTATTTTAGTTTTCAGCAAGTTATCACTTCACACTTCATATAATTCTTTTCATTTTTGCAATGTATCAACAGCATTTATGGTAGGGGAATTCCATAAGACTTTCTTTAAAGGCTAATAAATCAACTTAAAAACATCAACAGCGAAAACCTGTGTACCAAATAAATTTTATTATCAGATACAAAAATTGTCCGAAAATAATTTAATTTAATTGCTTATGAATGGCTTCTCCATTTTTTTTCTTTCTACATTGTACATCTTGAGGCTTTATACCAGTTTTCAATGGATTGTAGCATTGTAAGCCGGTGTCACATCTGGTATGTTGTTAACCCAATTAAATAAACCAAACAACTTAAACTTTTTATATATCGTTTATTTTAAGGTTTTTTTTCTCTCCCTCAGGGCTCGTCCGCGGCCTTGCCGCCCCGATAGCACTGCAACCTTTGGTTGATTGTGCATACCCTTAGTCTTACTCCACCCATTCCAAAATCACTGTGCCTTGAACTAGTCTGCACAGCGATTGGTAGGGTGAAGTTATATATTGCTCTGTCTCCGGTCTAGACTGACCGTAGATTAGTTGTTTTTTGCGGTCCAGAGCTTTACACTCGCACAAGATGTTATGGGCTGATTTCTCCCCCTCGCCGCAGAGTCTGCATGCGAGGTCCCCTTCGAACCACCCCATTTTATGCAGGTGTTTCTTGACGGCCATGTGTCCCGTCAAGAGACCTGTTGTGTTTCTGAGCTGTCCTCTGCTAAGATTTAGCCGCTCCACAGCTCTCTTTGAACTGGGTCCGTTAATTATTGACTTCCCATGTCTGAGCCCTGGACAGTCCGCCTAGTACACCTTGTGTTGGTTTCTGACCCAGGATTTAATGGCTCCCCTGGCAGTGCTCTTTGTCACGCCCAGAGCCGGTTCTGGTCCCATAAATGGTTCTGCTGACCCTCTCTTCGCGAGACTGTCAGCTTCTTCATTGCCTTTGACCCCCGAGCCTTAAGGGCTGCCTGGCTGTCTGTGGCTATGAGGATCCGCTTGTTGGTGTAGCCCCTCCTCTTGTTCTCCTGCACACAGTGCAGGATGGCGTACATTTCGGCCTGAAACACCGTTGCATGGGCTCCGAGGGAAATACTATGATTTACCCTCGGTCCTTCCGAGTAACACCTGCCCCCGTCCCACGCTCCCAGCCGGATCCGTCCGTGAACCAGACGAGCGCGTCTCCTCCCGCCATGCCTCGCGGTCGGCGATTTCCACTGTAAAGTTGTTTTCCCTGCACATTCGCGAGCTCGCGAAGTCTGACCTTATTTCAAGCATGGGCTCCTTCACGATCTCCTGAATTTTGCAGTGGCCCCTGAAGCCTGGGTTGATCTTCAGTCTACCATTGCAGGCTAGTCTGTATAGTCCTAGCCTGGCCTCCCACATAATAACTATGTGTGTGTGTGTGTGTGCGCGTGGGGGGGGGGGGGGGCAGATCCAGCAACACCTCCATGGTGCTGTTGGGGTTGAAGACATGGCCCCTGTGATGCCTAGGCAAGTCATCCTTTGGATCTTGCCTAGTTTATGTTTGGCACAGGATTGTGTCACCTTAGGCCACCAGACCAGTGCCGCATATGTTAACGATGGTCTGACCACCCTTGTGTACAGCCAGTGGCCAATACTAGGTCTTAGTCCCCACGTTTTTCGATATAGCCGCCTAGTGAAGGCTAAGGTCAGGACTGCCTTACGCAGTATTTTTCCAATGTGACCATTCCAGGTTAGCTTAGAGTCCAATACGACCCCAAGATATTTTACCTCCCTGGCCATTGGAATGCTCCTACCGTATAGAGTGAGAGTTCTGTGGCTGTCGCACTTCCCCCTCCTCGTAAACTGCACAACGGTTGCTTTTTCGGGGCTCACCCTTGATCAACCGTCCACCCTTCCACCACTTTTAGTGCAGTCTGCATGCGCTCCCACACTGCCTGTGTAACCTTTCCTCGGACTATGATGACAATCTCGTCCGCAAAGCCCTGTACCTCATACCCCCATCCCGAGAGCCTCCTCAGCAGGCCGTCCACGACTAGGCACCAGAGCAAGGGAGACAGAACGCTCCCCTGCGGACACTCCGCCGCGACCCCCGCGAGTGAGGTGAACACCGCCTTGTCCCTGAGCATGGAACCGATCCACCTGCAGCAGGTCTCCTCTATTCCCTGCTCCCAGACAGCTGCCAGAACTGATCCGAACGAGGTGTTGCTAAAGGCCCCCCAGCGCCACCCCCTGTTCTCCAGTTTCAGCACCAGTTAGTGCTGTGCTGTTTCTGTTGAGAATCCTGCTGTATGCATATTGTCCGCAGTGTAGGGAATATGCTTCCAGTACACCGCCCCTAATGTGCCGGTCGAGCAGTTTTTCCACTGTTTTTAGCGAGAAGGACATGAGACTTATTGGCCTCAGGGACTTTGCCTGGTCTGTTGGACGCCCAGGTTTAGGAATCAATACAACCCTGGCCAGTCTCGTGTGTTTTAAGGTATGCACATGTATGACTCTACTATTGCAGCCTTTTTGACCCTGTAAGTGCTGTAATGATAAATGTATTTTCTTTAACAAAAAAAACTTGAAATTGTAAGATTCGTTTCCAAAACCAGACTGGATATTAGTGGGAGCTCCACTTTTACATAACTTACCAGACATGATTACCTCAAGCATTTATAGATTTTAGTATATATATATATATATATATATATATATATATATATATATATATATATATATATCTATATATATATATATATATATATATATATATATATATATATATATATATGGTGGCGCATTAAAAACAAAACAGACCGATTTGCGTCCAGAGAATTTTTTTTTAAGAAACGCTGAAAGACGTCAATCTTAATATTAAGGGGACATGTTTTGACATAAAACTCAACTTTATCACATCAACCCCTTAAGAGTGGTGATACCAAGCCTTATATTTTAAATAGGGAACATGGGTCGAGTGTTACATCATTTGAAAGCTCTTTCTTTTCTGAATTCAGAACACTATTTTTTTTTTAGTTTTATTAACTCGTTTAAAAATTATTTACAGTTGAAGATGCAAAAACGCATTTCACTCATTCCGATAAGAAATGTGCTGATAGTCAATGTTTTGTTGGTTTGTAAACAAAAAATTGACTATCAGAACATTTCTTCTCGGAATGAGAGAAATGCGGTTTATTATTTCAGTTTGATACTACTACCAAAAATTAATTGCACAATGGTGTATTCTGTAGAAGAAAGAGTTGAAATAATGACTTTTTTCAAAAATGATGACTGCACCAACCGTACCGCAAATTTGTTTAATGAACGACATCTGAACAAACATGTTAACAGAAAATACATTTTGGAGTTAGTTGCAAAGTTTCAACAAAGTGGTTCAGTAGTCAACAAAAAACGGGATCAAGAAGAACTTTTCAGCGAATATTGAAGCATCATAAATTTCATCCGTATAAAATTCATCTTGTACAACAACTGAATGAAGATGATTTTGATCGGCGGCTGGAGTTTTATGGTTATGACTGCACGAATAGCTGATAACGGGAACTTTCTGTTCAATATCTGTTTTTCAGACGATTGTACGTTTTTATTTAAGTCTACAGTCAATTGTCGTTATTGGGCAGATAATAATCCAAGAAATTTTCATCAAGTCCACACTCAAACTCCACAGAAATTGAATGTCTGGACTGGCATTTTTGGAGACCGTTTAATCGGACCAATTTTTCTTGATAGCAATTTGAGTGGCGAAATGTATTTGGAGTTACTAGAAGATATCGTTTACCCTCTACTAATTGACATTGTTTAATTAGTGTTTCAACAAGATGGAGCTCCTCCGCATTTTTCACGTGTTAGGGAGTTTTTGAACAGAGAGTTTCCAGAGCAATGGATTGGGCGTAGAGGTGCTATTGAGTGGCCTCCTAGATCACCGGATTTAACTCCTTTAGACTTATTTCTATGGGGCCATTTAAAGAGTAGAATTTTCGCAACAGAACCGCAGTCTGGAAGAATTACGACGACGCATTGTTGAAGAATGCTGTCTAATAACTCCACAAATGCTCCAGAGTGTCGGAGCTCGTTTTGAACAAAATTTGTACTTTTGTATGGAAGCTGGTGATCAACAATTTGAACACTTACTTAACTGAATAAACATTTTTGAACGTTTGGTTTTGTTTTCTGTTTTTTTTTTTAACTAAAAATTGACTAATTAGTGCATTTCTTATCACAATGAATGAAATACGTTCTTGCAACTCCAACTGTGAATAATTTTTAAACGAGTTGATAAAAGTTCCAAATAATTAGTGTGCTGAATTCAGAAAAGAAAGAGCTTTCAAATGATGTAACACTTGACCCATGTTCCCTATTTAAAATATAAGGGTTGTTATCACCGCCCTTAAGGGGTTGATGTGACAAAGTTGAGTTTTATCTCAAAACATGCCCCCCCCCCCCCAATATAATTTTTAACGAAGTTATCGAATGTATCTGTTACTTTATTTCCACACTGTATATAACAAAACCTATTTGCAGGCTGTCATTGGTTGTCTGAACCAACTTACACAACAACTAACACCACATTAAATATTTAACAAGACTTTTTGCAACCTGACAATTTTTTTTTGCTTAAACAAGGTGCTTTACCAAGAACGAAGCAATAATCTTCTTTTCCCCATTGAACGTAACTTTTTGTCTTCAATAATGCACATCAACAAAAAGCTGTTTACTGAGTGAATATACTTTGGACAGTTACACTATTAGCTTGAAAAATAGTTAAAAAGACAAAGTTAACAATATGAAAAAAAAAGAGTATGAAAAATAATTAAACCACACATTTTTTTATAAAAATCTTTTATTTTATGATAAAAATACAATTTGTGCAAATATATATCTATTAAATGTTATAAAAACAATACATGACATCTAAAAATATGTTTCCCTATTAAAACCTGAGCAATTATGACTATTAGTAGGTACAATTTCACCCAAAAATATGGCAGTATTTGCTTTACGTACAAAATATGATTTAATCCTTTCTTGCTAACAATTTTAGTTGGCAAAGCTAAAATAAGTGATAAGGTCAGTATTTTATCAAGTAGTATTAAATTAACTTTATATATCACTTTGTTTAACTTATTACAAACTACAGTTATACTGCTATCACAATAACTTACTTTAGCTCTACCCATAGCACTCTAATGTTAAATTATTGTTTTGTATAGACAAAACTCATATTTCTGATGATTAACATTCTAAAGCTAAGTTCATATACTCGCGAATTGCGAAACTGATTCCTATTGGTTCATTTAAAAAAATATTATGAGACTATTTAATATCTACCAACAGGGATACCGTTTCGCTGCGATTTCGAAATTCGCGAGTGTATGAACCTAGCTTTAGTCTGAATTATTACCCTAGGCTCTACAATTTAAACAAGGATCAATAGCGCTCAGAAATAATGCCCTTCGTAGCTCACTGCTTAAGCACTCACTTTAAGTATATTAAATCGACATTTGCTTTTAAACATTTTGATTACTGCTGATTTTTAACCCTCTAATTATAGCTTAAAACAATCTATATTCAAAACATCAGCCACAAAAACTTAATTTCACCCAAGGAAGGATTCTAGATGTTTTAAATTTTTTCAGTTTCAACAATGAAATTTGTATAATTTTGCTTTAGTTTATTCTTAGTAATATAGATAATTAAATTTAGTGAAGAAGTACATGTATACATTGTGACCCATTTGTTTGCGAGTCACCCGGTAACATCTTTATTTATAGTGCGGTTTTAACCGGATTTTCTTTAAAGTGTAGATTGATGAACTGTATTTTTGGAGCAATAAGCGCCATATTTCTAAAAAACTCCAAGGCCCACTTCGTCACTTTTCAGGAGTAAAATTTTAAGAATCCTTATAAGGGATTTTTTAATAAGAAATCTGTTCACAATGCCCCAAAATGGTCCTGTACTAAATTGCACCAAAAAATTTCAAGTAGGAAGGATTTTGTAGCCAAATTTAAAATGTAATACATCATTTTCATAAATTTATTCTGCTAGGATATCTATGAAAAAATATTGAAAAAGTTAATGGTGGAAAGTGACTTAGGGCAAAGTAAAAAATTGTACGTCTTGTTGGCGATAATGTGTGTTCGACAAGAGAAGCTATGGGAGTGTTAAATAATAGACGAATAACACGAAGTGCTGTAGTTAATAGTTTTCAATGAAACAGGGTATGCTTCAAAAATTTGCTTGGAGCCAGGCATAATGGACGTCTTGGAATTTGGAGAAATAATAAAGAAACTTAAGAATATTTTAACAACAAACCCTGAACTAATATTAGATCAACTAGCCTAAACCTTAATATTCCCAGAGAAAGTATTAAGCAATGCCTGAAAAAATAAAATAAAATCAAGGTTTTTAAGCCAAAAATTTTGCATACATTGTAACTGGGAGATGAGGAAAGATGATTAGAGTTTTATTATTGGTTACAAGAGGAATATCTAAATAATCGTAATTTTTTTCATGGAATTTTAGCGATGAAGCCATAAATGGGGTAGTAGTAGTAGCAGTGGCGGGGAGGCCAACGCCAAGCAAGCAGGCCACAATGGGCCCTTTTTGCCAACCCCAGCAACCATGCTCTACTCTTCCTCGGTTCCGTCGCCAAACCGCCTCGACCTCGAGATGAAGGCCGTGACGGTGTTCAATTGGACGGTACTTACCTGATTCCTCTGCAGAGTCCTCGAGCCGAACAATTCTGCTCGAAGACTCCCAAAAGCTTCGCATTCACACAGGTAGTGGTAGGACGTTTCTTCATCCTCGCTGCATTCCTGGCAAATGGGATCCCTCTCTACGCCTATCAATGTGAGGTGTCTTCTAAGGGCGCAGTGGCCTGTCAGCACCACAATGATGCGGCGAAGCGTAGGTCGACTCCTTCCGAGTAGCCAGACAGCTTTATCTCTGTCCGGCCCCTCCACGAAGTCCCTCGCCTGCCTGCAGCCACCAACCGACCCCCAGTGCCTCTCCATTGCTTCCTCGGTCCACCTGTCTAAGGCGACAGAGACTGTCTTCCTACTTATGCCTATCGCAGGCTCCGGGCCACAGAACGGCCGCCGGGAACCGAGTCTTGCGAGATTATTCACTACCTGATTCCCCGCTACGCCATAGTGTCCCGGAACCCACACCAGTTGCACCTCCTTCGTCCTGGCTAGTCCTCTGAGGGCGTCAGCGCACTCCTGAACCATGTTTGACCTGATTCTGGCCGCGCAGACTGCCCGGAGGACCGCCTGGCTATCCGAGCAGATGTACACACATTTCTCAGGACTCCTCTTCCCATCCTGTCTATTGGCCACAGACAGGATAGCATACACCTCTGTTTCGAATGCCGTGGTATATGCGCCAAGAGCATAGCTCTCGCGCACCCCCAGGCCCTCGATGTATATTCCTGCCCCGGAGGATTATTGGCCCTCCAGCCGCGATCTGTCGGTGAAACAGACCATAAATGGGGTGGTTTCCAAGTCAAAATTGTCGTCACTGGTCAACTGAGAATTCGGAATTCATCATAAATGCAAAGAAGCAGTATTCGCAAAAACTTAACGTTTGGTGGGGAATACTGAATACAGAATAATTGGCCCTTTTTTCTTTGGGGGTAATTTGAAACCGAATGGGTTATTAAATTTTCTTGCAAACGAGTTGTGGAACGCATTAGATGGTTTACCATTACAGAATCTCCCTAATTTAAAGTTTCAGTTAGATGGTAGCCCTGTTCATAACGCTGTAATTGTAAGAGAATGGCTAAATGCACATTTCGAAAATCGTTGGATAGGCCGAAATAGTCCTTTGATTGAGTATCCGCCGAAATCCCCAGACCTGACGCGACTCTTTTTCTTTGGGGTTTACTGACACAAAATTTTACAAATCAAGGCCAGAAACTACAGAACAACTACAGGCTAGGATAATACAAGCCTGCACAGTCAGTACTCTAGAACAAATACAAAAAGTAATTGGGAACGTATATAAAAGAACTGACTTAAATTGATATAAATGGCGGATTAGTAAAAGTGACGAAACTATAATTCCTAAAAATGTGAATTTTCTGTTTTTTATTTTGTTTTTTGTTGCTTTTAAGTTCCTATTATTTCTCAAAACTATGCAGAATAATATTTAGACCATGTTACTATCAGTTTAATCTTATATCAAAGTTTCTTCATGGATCACCTGGCAGAATAAATTTACGAAAACGATGCCTTATGCATTTTTAATTTCACTACAAAATCGTTTCTACTCGAAATTTTTCGATGCAATTTAGTACAGGACCGTTTTGGTTAATGGTACAGATTTTTTATTTTAAAAAATCGCTAATAAGGATTCTTAAATTTTACTCCGGAAAAGTGACGAAGTAGGATTTTGTAGAAACATGGCGCTTACTGCTCCGAAAATACAGTTCATCAAGATCCACACTTTAAAGAAAATCCGCTTAAAATCGCACTTTAAATAAAGATTTTACAGGGTGACTCGCAAACGAATGGGTCAAACTGTATGTTACTTAAATTTGAAGACCATAAAATAAAGTTTAAAACAGCACCGACACTGTATTTAAAACCTGATACTTTCAGACACAACTTTACAAAAATGTTTTTATCTACGACTAATATATAATGTAAGTATTATACTTGTGGTTTTTGCAGTATAATATCATATATTATTCCCTAAGGTAATAGTGTTGAGGGATTAATAGTTATTATTCCCTCTTGCCCTCCAATTACAAACACTCAAATTAAATAATACTATGGAAACAAAGTAGACAAACTCAAAACTGTCAGTGTCAAACCCGTAGTATTTGTGTATTTGTATTGAGATGGATGATAATGAAGAGTCTTTTACTTGTACACCTCCAGAAATTGTGGAATTAGCTGCAGCAACATCTACCTTGATACCGGAAACATCAAAATCCATTTATAATAAAACATATGCAACCTTCAACGAATGGCTTCTTCGAAAGAACGCAAATTCATTTTCCGAACAAGTTCTGCTGGCTTATTTAGATGAATTAAGTGCAAAATACAAACCATCCTCATTATGGTCATTCTATTCAATAATTAAATCTATGTTAAGAATAAACCATGACGTTGATCTGGAAAATTATGGCTAACTACGATCGTTTTTAAAAAGAAATTCTGAAGGATTTCAAGCAAAGAAGTCTTCTACTCTAACCCCGGAACAAATTAGGAAATTTATTGATGAAGCTCCTGATGAAATGTTTCTTTTACATAAGGTGAATATACATATTGATCTTATCTATTCAAAGACTCATATTCTTGTTTGCTTCAGGTTATATTAATTATTGGAATTATGGGCGCATGCCGCTCATACGAGCTTTATCAAATGAATATTGAAGACGTGAAGGATCTCCAAACACTTATTAATAACAATACCCAAGACTAAAACCAAAATTGTACGAACATTCATCATAAACAGTACTTTTTACAATATTGTAAAGAAATACATCAATCTCCACCTGTCACATGTAAAAATCAATTCATTCTCTCTAAATTATCAAAAATCCAAATGTACAATACAATGTATAGGAAAAAGCAAATTTGCAGACATTGGTAGACAAATTGCCAAATATTTAAATTTGCCAAATCCTCAAAATTATACCGGCCATTGTTATCGCAGATCATCTGCCAGTCTGTACATTGATGGAGGAGGCGATATAACTGGATTAAAGCTTCATGGGGGCTAGAAATCTACACAGGTAGCTGAAGGTTACATTAATCGGTCTATGAGAAACAAGACAGCAACAGCAGATACTATTGCTAAACAGATAAATAGTAATGAAGCATCTTCTTCCTTTACAGCAGCCGAAATTCCAAATATTTGTTTTGAAAAGTGTTCCAAAGTTATTGATAGTTCATGACCAATTCAGTTTATTAATTGTACTATTACTAATTTGAATATTATTAACAAATAAAATTGTTCATTAACAGTTTCAATTTAATGAATTAGTCATAGATAAAGTAGAGTATACTACTCGCAATAATGGCTATTATTACCTCGGAATGTTACTCCCTCGCCTCTTTCGCGGCTCGGTTCGTAAATATTCCTCGGGATAAATAGCTATCATTATTGACTCGTGGTAAAATCTACTATTATTAAATGTGTTATGAAAGAAGAAAAAACGGCATAAAAAATTAATTTATTACTTTTACTAAATCTTAAGAAAATGGAAGGCAAATAATCCACCTTTAGAGATGAAATATAAACTCGAATCAGTAGAAATCTTAGTGAAAGTAGTAAACTGAAACTATTTTAAAGTGGCCACTTTTACAGGTGTTTATAAATATCAATGTCTACCATGAAACATTATTTAAAACAGAATCCTCCCTCAAATATTTTAATGCTGGTAAGTCTAAATTAAAACAGTTTGATAAAAGAATAAAAACAGGGTATTAAATTGACTTATGAACTGCTGATAAAAATTTGCCAAATTTTTACAAGCGAAATGTTTTTGGAAAGCAAATTTAATCTAAGTACTTAAAAAACTAAAATTGATTTTTTTTGAGCAAAAATGACAATGTAAAACTTAAACAAAATGACAAGAGATGATTATGTTATTGTAGTAAAGCAGTAAAGCCCCAGTAACGCAGACGTCCAATAATCCAGACAAAAATAATATGTCCCCTAATCCCAAACACTTATTAGTGATTTTGTAATTCAAACTAAATCAAAGACCACACAAAACGTTAATCATTGTGAAAAATCCCAATATATTGCAACAATTAAGAAGTGTTAGTGGAATGGTGTTAGCCTACAAGTATAAAGTTAGTATGTTGACAATTTTGCATTAAAAATAAACTTGAAAATAAAAGCCAATGTTCAAAATTGGTCAATGTTGGGGTTGATTTATAGCTGTATTTGAAGAAGATTTTGCAAAAAGTAGAATATGGAAGAGTGGAAGCTAAGGTTGTATAGTTAAAAAGACATGCAAGTGTCAAATAAAGAAAAATAGTTAACTTTACCCAAAACATTACAGCGATAATTTAGTTCCATTGGGTAACTAAATTTAAAAAGAGATATTTAATTATCTTGCTGTTTGCAAGCCTAACAAGTGCTTAATTTTTGCGCTGCGTAGGTTGCGCTTGTTATGTAGCGTTGTTTACATTTTACAACTGAGTTTTAACTAGCCTAACGTATTTAAAAAAGGTTCGGGACGCAGCAAGTGCGTTATGGTAGTGAATTTTTATTAAATGCTTCAAATTTGAATAACTCAATTTTCTATACACTTAGAAAGTTTAATTTTGGTATGTGGTAAGATCTTTCCTAAGGCAAGATATCCAACAAATTTCGTTAAAATACCTTTGTAATTTTCGGAGGAAAAATTTTTTTCGAAAGAAAACTCAAAATTTTCCCGGAAAACCTTGTCCGATTTTCCTGGCTAACGATCTCATCCATGCCATTAATAAAAGAAAGGTACATGCCAAGTTTCATCCAAATCGATTATTTCTTTTTCGAGTTATCGGTTGGATACATATGTATATATATATATATATATATATATATATATATATATATATATATATATATATATATATATATATATATATATATATATATATATATATATATATATATATATATATATATATATATATATATATATATATATATATATATATATATATATATATATATATATATATATATATATATATATATATATATATATATATATGGGTTCTAGGGGTCCTAATTCACGCTCATTTGAAACAATGTTTGAAAGTCTCACCATCAATACCTGTCCGGCGGCGGACAGGACTAGACACCTGCTCTTTGGCAAGACAAAGCTTGCTCCGGAAGATCTGGATCAACTTTCGCCGGCAAAGATTATCGACTTCTGCCGGAGGCTGGCTTTCTTGAGCGAAATATAGACTATTAGGCGTGAGGCACAATAGACCTTATGGTCAGAGTGGAGGGACCGTTATGGCCCACTTACAATTAAACCTAACCTAACCATGTTATGCAAAAACTCCTGAATTTCTAGGTGCAATCGTTTCCTATTATTGTTCTTCTTTTTTAAAGACTTACAAATAAGAGTGTAAATGAAACAGTTCTTATAAGACCTAAGCTGAAAATGCCTGGAAAATGCTTAAATTCGCAAGCAAGAGGGCTTGTTGCAAAATTACTTGATTATTTCATAACTGAATAAGAGAATTTAAGCCCTTCCATTTCTGTTAATGCAGTTTAGAAAGTAAATTAGAATGTACTTTTTACACTTCTCGGCTTATTGAAAACCTTTTTGCAGACATCAGTTTATGCAAGGTTTGCAGCATCAAAACACGTTCTCAAATATTTGTAATCTACTGAACCACATCTTATAAAGTTAATAAAAATCACATAAAATATGTCAAAATTAATTAAACGACTGTTAAAGTCTTATATAAACCTTATTTTGTCGGTAAATAGATTAACATATATTTTCAACCTCAGTCAATCGTCAGATCGCAGCTGTCTGATAAGTAACGTGTTGCCAACATAGATACAAAAATATAGCTAGTTACAGCAAATTTCATAATAAAATAGAATTCTGATCTTAATTCTTTTAACCATAATCAGTTGTAAATAATATGTCCGTTATTATTGTATAAAATAAATTGTCATTTAATGAGTATCCAAGAAAAAATATGTTTCTTTCATTTAGATTGGTTGTCAGGTGAGAGTGAATTGGAACATTTAACATTTTTCTCAAACGCCACTGCTGAAGTAAGCAGTGACCTTGTACTGATTCGATTTATATGGTTGATATGAGACACACGCAAACATTTATTATAGAATATATCATTGTACTAGAAAAAATTGCTGTTTTTAGTGAATTTTCTTAATGAAAATTCACTAATGAGGAGATCCGTGTATATATATATATATATATATATATATATATATATATATATATATATATATATATATATATATATATATATATATATATATGTATATATATATATATATACATTACCGATATAAAATAATGGACCGATCTTGAGCAAATTTGGTGAGTACCTTCCCTTTGCAAGTAAGTTTGTTAGCCAGGAAAATCTGACCAGGTTTTCCCGGAAAATTTGGTGTTTTCTATCTAAAAAAAATTATATCCGGAAATCACAAAGTAAGGGTAACCAAATTTGGTACGCGTGTTTGTATTATAAAGAAGAGTAAAGCCTGTAACAAAATTTATGTCTCTAGGTTTAAAGACAAAAAAGTTATGGGCAGTTAAAGAAAACAAATTTGGAGTTTTCCTCAAAACGTCAAAGTCGCGATTTTAAACGTCAAAATTGACAATGTTTAGGCAAAGAACGTGAAACAAATACGGATTGTAAAAAGAAAATGTTGCAAGAAGAGTGTTCTGCGAACCCTTAAGTTTAAGCTTCAACCGTCATTGCCCTTCATTTTACTAAAATATTTACAGAAAATTCATTTCAAATAGACCCTTTCTCTGATGCTTTGGCTGTCGGTTTAGTTAAGTTGATGCTTTCGCTGTAGGTTTGGTTAAGTTTATGGTTTAACGGTCTATAATTTTTAGCTAATTTTCGTAGAACAAATTCGTTAATGCATTTTTACATTTTTTATCGAAATATGATGCATGTTTTTAAGAAAAAAATCTGGACGTAGTAAGTACGTTCTGGTAGCGAATTTTCATTAAATCCTTAAAATTTCAATAACTCAATTTGCTATTAACGTAAGGTTTGTTGGCTAGGAAACCAACATTTAAGTTTATTTTCGGTAAATTTTTGTTCATTTTCAAACAATAAGTAATTTTGATAAAATATAGTACATTGTTTCTACTACATAGGCCATACCTGTAATCAGATTGATGCCTGCTAGCATTTGCTATTAAAAACATTTTAATGAAAATTCACTTCCATAATGCACTTGCTGCGTCCAGACTTTTTTTTATATATAAGTTGCAAGAACTTTGACAATCCTGAATTTTCATATATTTCAGTTTGTACTTTAAATGTTAAAGTTTGATGAAGAATTTATTCTGCATATAATCGACCAATTTGAAAGATTCTAAAGGTCCAGATTTTGCACCCTAATTCGGAGAACCCAAGTATTAATTAATACTGATTACTGGAGCTTCACTGTATTTAAAAACTTCACTGTATCACAAAATTAATAATATAAAATTTTAATTATATAATAATCTTTACAGAAAGAGTTAAACAATGTGAAAATAAAGTAAAAAGGTTTATAAAGATAATTTTACTAGTTTGCAGACTAAACAGAAAGATTGTGTACCTAGTTTCTATGACAAGGTACAGTCAAAGGCTCATACTTGGGACAGGGATCTTACTTGAGACAAATTGAGACTTTTACTTTTTGAGGTTAGCTAACCTGACAAATTAAGTTTGACAGCTGAAAGTAGATTTTCTTGCATGATTTCAAAGGAGAAGTTGTGTATTGTGGATGTGCACGACTTGAAGGATTTATTATTATTTGAAAGTTAGTTGTTAACTGTTAATCTGTTGCAAATGTAAGTCAAAATAATTTTACTTGCTCAGTGTACTATTATCTTTAGGAATATGCAGCTTGGTGATACAATATCCCTTTTATATTCTAAAACAAGACATATTGTTTTTTTATTTATTATTAAAGCATGCATATTTAGGATATGTAGAATTTTTGGAACAATGGCAAACATTTGTCTATCTTGGAACAGTGTCTCAAGTTGGGATACAACAATTTCACAAACTTTTTGAAGGTTAGAATTTTTCTTTCCTTCAGATTCAGCACAATGAGTACTACCAGTAGTGAGAAGGCATAGCATATCTTCAATGAACAGGCTATTTGCAAGACTGCTGATGCTGTTCATAATGGTACTATGTCATACCAAAAAGCTGAACAAAAATTTGGTATTTCCAAGTCAGCAATACAAAGAAAAGTAAAAAATAACATCAGCAAAACTATGGGCGCCCTCCCGTTGTCACTGAAGATGAGGAAAAAAATTATAGAGTGTATAGGTAAAACAGCAGAGTTGAAGAGTTTCGATATCAGATGTATAGTAAAGAAAGTGCTAGACAAAAGAGGCCAAACTGAACCCAATTCCAAAAAAATATGCCTGGCTAAAACGTTTCTTAAAAACACAAAAATGATGAATTGAAGACCCGTTTGTGTAAGAGATAATCGAATCATACTTAGAGGAAGTATCTCCTCCAAACTAACATGGGGGTCGCAAATAGAACGGGTTGTAAGGAAGGGAGTAGCGACCCTCTGGCAGCTGCGTCGAGTGATAGGGAGGACCTGGGGAGTTAATCCTCGGATCCTTCACTGGATCTACACTGCGATCGTCAGGCCGAGAATCCTCTATGGGGCGTTGGTCTGGTGGTGCGGTGTGAACCAACCTACCAGCAGGAAGCTGGCCAAACTCCAAAGGCTGGCAATCCTGGGTATCACAGGCGCTATGAGGACGACACCCTCAGCCGCGCTAGAGGTCCTGTTGATGTTGCCACCGCTTCCCATCTGTGTCAGGAGGGAGGCGATGGCGTCGCATCTCAGAATGTGAGGCGCAGGAAACTGGTGTGGAGAGGGAGCAGTAATAGGGCATGCAAGAGTCTCCAAGGAGGTGGAAAAGGAAATTCCGATTTCCGCCATAAAGGTGCGGGATGCAGAGGATGATATTAGGTTGACTAGGCCATACACCCTCAGGATCCCCAGTAGGGATCAGGAAAATGAGGTTGAATTCCAGCCCGCAAGCCTGGTCTGTTTCACCGACGGATCGCGGAGGACCAGCAATCCTCCGGGGCAGGAATATACATCGAGGGCCTGGGGGTGCGCGAGAGCTATGCCCTTGGCGCATATAGCACGGCATTCAAAACAGAGGTGTACGCTATCCTGTCTGTGGCCAACAGACAGGATGTGAAGAGGAGTCCCGACAAATGTATGTACATCTGCTCGGACAGCCAGGCAGTCCTCTGGGCAGTCTGCACGGCCAGAATCAGGTCTACACTGGTTCAGGAGTGCGCTGACGCCCTCAGAGGGTTAGCCAGGACAAAGGAGGTACAACTAGTGTGGGTTCCGGGACACTGTGGCGTGGCGGGGAATGAGGTCGCGAACAATCTCGCAAGGCTTGGTTCCCGGCGGCCATTCTGTGGCCCGGAGCCGGCCATAGGTATAAGTAGAAAGTCGGTCTCCGTCGCCTTAGACAGGTAGACCGAGGAAGCAATGAAGAGGCACTGGGGGTCGGTTGGTGGCTGCAGGCAGGCGAGGGACTTCATGGAGGGGCCGGACAGAGATAAAGCTGTCTGGCTACTCGGAAGGAGTCGACCTATGCTTCGCCGCATCCTTGGGGTGCTCACAGGCCATTGCACCCTTACAAGACACCTCACATTGATAGGCGTAGAGAGGGATCCCATTTGCCAGGAATGCGGCGAGGATGAGGAAACGTCCTACTACTACCTGTGCAAATGCGAGGCTTTCGGGAGTCTTCAAACAGAATTGTTCGGATCGATGACTCTGCAGAGGAATCAGGTAAGTACCGTCCAATTGAAGACCGTCACGGCCTTCATCTCGAGGTCGAGGTGGTTTGGCGACGGAACCGAGGAGTAGAGCATGGTTGCTGGCTTGCTGGGGTTGGCAAAAAGGGCCCATGGTGGCCTACTTGCTTGACGTTGGCCTCCCCACCACTGCTACTACTACTACTAGAGGAAGTATCAACATCTCTGAAAGACGTTTTGCCCGAGGCAATCATTAATTATGATGAGACTGATTCGCATTCAAGATGATCCCGGGAAAAAAGTTATTGCCAAAAGGATATGCAAACACCCAGAGAGAATCGTGGAGTTCTCTAAGTCTAATTTTTCAGTAACATTTGCTGGTACATCCAGTGGCATTTCTTTACCACCGTATGTGGTGTACAAGGCCGATAACCTATACGATATATGAAGTGAGGGCAGTCCCACTGGAACCCTCTTTAATCGATTTAGATCTGGATGGTTTGAAGGCGCCGTCTTTAAGGACTGGTTCATGTCCAATGCATTACCGTACTTAAAAAAGTTTGGTGGCGGCCTGAAAGCTATTATAGGGGACAATCTTGCAAGCCATATATCAGTTGCCATTTAAGAGGCTTGTATAAACAATATATGTTTCATCCTCTTACCTCCTCATAGCACACATTTGTGTCGACCTCTAGATTTGGCCTTCTTTAGCCCTCTAAAGGCGGCTTGGTGAAAACAGCTGTCAGAGTGGAAAACAAAGTTTAAAGGGACTGTACGAAAAGATCAATTCCCAAGGCTATTGAAAAAGACCGTGAACTGCCAGTACATTTATTCAAATACGGCTTGCGTTCAGTGACATTTTACAATCTTTTTTCTATCAGCATGTCATTGAAATCGGTGCAACCATTGTTAAGTTTTCTTTTTTCCATTTTTTTTAACTTGTTAGTCTCATTTTAAAATAATTTATCCAGAGTTGATGAAAACTAGGAAAACATTTAACAAAATACTGAATAATAGCTGGCAGATATTTATAAATTGGTTGCTATTTACACCTGTCATAAAGTTAACAGACTATGCTAACTGAATGTGTATTAATTTTGTGTTACAGTGCATTTATTGTGAGAAAGTTGACTAAATGAATCCTGTTACATTATAAGGTCACTTCATGTTCAATATTCTAACTACATAAAAAAGCAATAAACTAAAACTGTGGAATACATTTTAAAATAAGAAAATCATAATTCAATGGGAGTTAAAACTATATACATCTTCAGTTACTATTTCTTATGTTTGTACTCATATACCTGACTTGCTTCCAATAGCTTTGGAAATGATTTGGTAAATGTAAGTAAACTGGTGAGGAATATCCGATTCTAGAATCAGTAAAAACATTAGGCTACAAATATATCATGTGTATTAAAAAGTAAATAATGTGCAAAACCTTAAAACACAATTAGAATTAAAATCCATAAAGTCTAAGAAGTACATAATATGCAGAGTTGTGTTTTCATGTGACCTGGTTTATCTCACATTTAAAAGGAGGTGAGAAATCAGCGTCACATCACGTCAACTCCATCTCTTTAACACTTCACAAGAGACGTCTTATTGAACTTATAATAAACATCAAGCTGTAAACCCTATTTTATAATGGAAAAAATAGTTACGGTTGCTTATAAATACATTTTAAATGCAGTAATGTTTATAAAAACACAGTGAACTGTTTAACCCTTTGTGTACTGGTGGTTACGTTACATAGCCATCTTTTCTACATTTTATGAGACATTGCCCTAGTGGTTTCCGAAACACCACTAATATCTAGCAATATTCTTAGGGTCATCTATCTATGTGTGGCAGATCTAACCAATTATATGTTCACAATAGATAAGACTTGTCAAATATCTGATATTGCACGTGTGTGATTTGAAAATTTACAGAGTGAGTTACTTCAAAGAGACAGTAGGTGAAAATTTAAAAGAACATGTAAGTATTAGAGCAAAATACTCGAATAACAGGTAGTTGTGTTAAATGCATGTTCATAATACTTTTGTTCTTTTGTTTTATGTGTTTATGGAGGTGGTTAATTTATTAACTACCAGGATTTGAATGTTGTGCAAATGTACCTCATTTTGTGACCCATCTTGCACCTATTGTTTTTCTCTCAGAAAAAGCGTGTTATTCATATAAGGAGTTGGAAGCACTCAATCCAGAACAACTGTTTGCTTTACTAGAGGAAATACCATCTGATGGGAAATCAGTCTGTTTTGAGGATTGTATAGATGGTGATTATGGCATAGACAAGTTGCAACCAGTAGAATAAATTAGGAAGTGTCAACTACAGCAGGAACTGCTGTCCAAGTACAGTTTGTTAGCGATGATGATTCTAATGACAGTGAAATCAATGTGCCACTCGCTCAGTTGGTGAAACGCAGCAAAATATATGTAGGCATCGATGTAATGTTTCCCAAGCCACTTAGCCTTTCCTCTGCTCTCTGACTTACCTCTAGATATATTCAATTCTTGGTTTCCAATAGATGTGATGGAGCAAATTATTTTCCAAACAAATCTCGGTAATATGTACATCTAAGAAAGGTAAAGAAAAATTATTTTCTATTTCCATGGTGAACTAAATTTGGGGGTTCATGCTATTTAGCTGGTAAGGAATTCGTGCAAAGATTATTTACCGTGTGGCCAGATAACGAAAATGTCATCAATGTATATCACATATATCACAGAATAATTACAAAAACAGATAAGGCTACGAAAACAAAATTGATATTTTACTATATATAAACTTAAGCTGATTAGGTACTAAGTTGTTACTTCTACTCTTCAACATACCTTTATTGTCTGGCACTTCTCTCTGTTTCTATCAAACATTCTCTGACAAGTACTCTGGCATGGACTATACATCTTTTCAGTCTCTCAGCTGAACTGCGACTGCCAGCATATGTAGGTCTCACTTCCCGTCCCATTTCTTCTATAACTCCCAGAAGTTGGGAGTACTTGGACTGGCTTGGCTGAACATTATTTCCATTTGTAGGTGATACTGCCTCCTTAGGTGTCATAGGAATAGCAGTTACTGTTACATCACTCAGTTTGGACTCAACTGCTTGAATGTCTACTGTTTCCATATTAGTAACTGACCTATTGAAGGAATATCCTGTAGTCACTGATTTTTCCAAATTTAACACTACAGATGTCCCGTAAATAGTGCGCAAACGCCCGGGTGCTGATAGCTTGGTTCATAACCTATCGAAAAATGAAAAGTATGTTTAGTAAAAGTGTTATGGTTTTCAAGTAATCCAGACTTTTCTGAAATTGCCTACAGTCTCTAGCTTGCACCAATGTTTTTTTCTACAAATGGATGGAATGCATTTAACACATTTTTCAAAATAATTAAACAACTCCCAGGAATCATTTCTTCAATTTTTTATGAAATTGAAATTTAATCAAGTCAATTTTGAAGTTCAGTGTTGGAAAAAATGTACCGTGCGGATTTGGTAAATGGCATGAAAAACTTGCTTGTTTTATGAGGGATTTGAAATGGTGAAACACTACCTTTTTTTCTTATGAAATGTAAAATGTTGCGCTTTTTATCCCAAACGACCCAATTTTCGTAAAATTACAAAATGACAACATTATGGCTTCTTCAACTTAGTGAATCAGACATGGAAATTTGATGTTATTATTAACGAGACTTACTTTTGCTTCGTAATTGTTCATTTGATACTGAATTTCTCTTTTTTTGGAAGTAAAATGAATTTTGTTTCTAAAATGAGTACTAAATGATAAATGAAACAGTTATTGGAATAAACAAATAATGTTATTATAATAAATGCTCTAGATGATGCCTTCCCTGTCTAATACATGCTCTACATTGATTCAAAAATGATCTTTTCAATTAACATAATGTTTGCGAGGATATTTCTTGCGCTGCCTTATTTATTCTTCGCCATAAATCATCTTCATTGGGTTTGAATAAACTTTCTGTTTAAGACAGCCACAATAAAGAATCCAAAGGATTGATATCTGATAACCGAGGTGGTTACAGAATCGGCCCAAGACGACCGATCCATCTTCCTCTGTGTCTTTAATTTAGAAATGCTCTTCCCTTACTTGCGTGGCAAAATGAGCAGGGCATCCATCATTTTGGTACTACATGGTCAATTTTAAAGTAAGAGGCACATCTTCTAGGAGTTCCGGTAACTCGTTTTCTAATAACCGCAAATACTCATCGCCATCCAGTGTACATGGCAGCTTCACTGGCCCTTAAAGATACCCGTTCACAAATGTACTTTTAACTAGTATTGGGACTGATCTTCTCTCATTTCATGAGGGTTTTCCAGTTGCGAGCTATGAACATTGTGCAGCTTCATGTAGCTATCTCTGTTTCATTTATCATTTAGTCATCATTTCAGAAACAAAATTAATTTTACTTCCAAAAAGACAAATGCACTATCAAATGAAGAATTACGAAGTGAAAGTAAGTTTCATTAATAATAACATCAAGTTACCATGTCTGATTCACAAACGAAGTTGAACAAGCCAAAGCTGTTATTTTGTAATTGTAACAAAATTGGCTAATTTTAAATGAAACTGCAATATTTTACGTTTCATAAGAAAAAATAAGTAGTGATTCACCATTTCAAAATCCTCATAAAATAAGCAAATTTTTTCATGCGGTTTACTGAGTCAGTACTGTACTTTTTTTTTTCAACACTGAACCTCAAAATTGACTGATTAAATGTCAATTCAGTAAAAACTTGAAAATTTCCTTTTCCTGCGAGCTGTTTAATTATGTTGAAAATTTTCAAAAAAATAAAAAAATTACAAAATTTCAAATTTGTAGAAATAACAGAAAACATTAGTGCAAGTTAAAGACTCTAGGCATTTTCAGAAAAGTCAGGATTACTCGACAACCGTAACACTTTTACTAAACATACTTTTCATTATTCTGATAGGTCATGAACCAAGCTACCAACACCCGGGCGTTTGCACACAATTTCCGGCCACCTGTATGTTATATATATATATATATATATATATATATATATATATATATATATATATATATATATATACACATAATAAAGACATCAAAACAAAAAGATAAATTAGATTTTAATACTGGAAAAATAACCCGTTATTAATAACAAAAAATTGATCTCATAATCATGTATTGTATATAATTTAATTAAAAATTAAAAAATCTTGGTTGCCATGATTTGTGTATTATACCAGTTAAAAAGTGAAATTCAATCAACAATGACAAAACAATATTAAGAAGTTGATATATGAGTTTATAGTATTTTTGGTTCCTGTGACAAGGCCAGACTTGAAAAGGTCAAACCGCACAAAAAGCTTCTACACAATTCCAGTCAAGAAAACCGTCAAGCATTTAACAACGCAAGAAACCGCTATGTCCACATTCTTTCTGAGGCAAAACACTCGTTTAATAACCACATCAAAAACAAAGTACTCTTAAGCTCCAGCAACAGCAAACCCTTCTGGACTCTTGCTAACTCTATTGGGAATAATTTCTGCAAGAGCACATTCCCACCTCTTGTCTCAGGGGATGAAATTGTTTCTACCGCCCTGGGCAAGGCTGAACTTTTTGCCTCGTTGTTCGCCGGCAATTCTACTTTCAACCCACCTCCAAATGTTTAACCACCAACAGTCCCCAATGTCGCGCATAAAATGACGGATATCATTTTCAAAACTAGAAAGGTACGAAAGATGCTATCTTCTCTTAATACCAGGAAAGCCTCTGGCATTGACGAGATCCCAGCAATTGTTCTCAAAAAATGCGCACCAGAACTTGCTCCTGTCCTGACTCGTCTGTTTCAGACATCTTACAATAGAGGCATATTCCCCAGAAACTGGAAAGCTGCTCGAGTACAACCCGTCCCCAAGAAAGGATCGAAGCGCTTCCTAGCAACTGCATGCCTATTTCTCTCCTTTCAGTCATCTATAAAGTGATGGAAAAGTATATAAACACCGAATTACTAAAATTTCTTGAAAAACATAGTCTAATCCACGACAGGCAGTTTGGATTCCGTCAACGCAGATCAACTGCCCACCTCCTTTCCGTCGTCACCCATTCTTGGAACAAGTCTATGGAACTACACGGTGAATCCCAGATTGTCGCTCTAGACATATCCAAAGTATTCGACCAGGTCTGGCACGCAGCGCTGCTTAATAAACTACCAGCCTATGGCCTACCACCAAAACGCTGTACGTGGACAGCAAATTTCCTCTCCAACCGGAGTATTTCTGTTGTCATGGATGGTCATTCCTCTAAACTGTATCCAATTAATGCAGGAGTTCCTCAAGGTTCAGCTTTAGCCCCTACTTTGTTTCTTCTCCACATCAATGACCTCCTCTCTAGCACATCCAACCCAGTTCACAGTTACGCGGATGACAGCACCCTCCACTCCAATATACAATATTCTAAGCCTGTCTCTTTAGCCCAACTAGATGAGGATCGCAGACTCATGGAGGGTTCTATCTTCGTGGATCTCCAAAAAATATTAGACCGGGGAAGTAGAAATCTTGTGCAATTCAACCCCACCAAATCAGTGTCTTGCTTTCTTTCTCATAAGAGATAAACCAGCCCTAGACCCATCACAATAAACAACCAAGTTATTCAAAGTAATGAGTCCTTTTCACTTGTTGGCAACTCTGTGGATCGAAATCTCAATTGGCACCAACATGTCACATCAATTGCAGAAGCGACTGCTAAGAAATTAGGTTTCCTCTTCCGGGCTCGCAAATATTTTTCACCAGCTAATCTCTATACTTTATATACTTCACAAATAAGACCAAACCTCGAATACTGCTCCCACATCTGGGGTGCTGCTGCCTCTTCTACACTCGCTATCGTGGACTCCATTCAGAAGAGAGCTATACGTCTCATTGGTGACCCTACCCTTACCCAAAGGCTGCCATCACTTGCCCACCAACGTGCCGTTGGTGACCTCTCTCTTTTTTATAGATATCTGCATGGGCACTGCTCAGAGAAGCTTTCTTCCATAGTTCCTCCACCTGCTGCCCCCTACAGATCTACCAGGGGAACAGAGAGAATGCACCCTTTTACTGTCCAGGTAACCAGACATAGAACATCCTGTTATGCCCGCTCTTTTGTCCAGAGGACTTCCAAGTTGTGAAACTTCTTGCCGGCACATGTTTTTCCTTCTCCCCGAACCTCCAAACCTTCAAGTCCAGAATTAACAAGTTGCCTCTTTCCTCCTTGTCGACACCCACAGTACGATAGTATTAAGACTGTAAGCCCTCGTGGTGTGTTGTTGAAATAAAAAAATAAAAAAACTAGAATGTGCTACAAAACAATTTGCCAGACATATGTTAAATTGGTTTAATGTCATATTATTGTTTAATTAAATAGTCTTTAAATCTGTAAGTTTGTGAAAAGATTGATAAAATTATTGGCAAAATAAAATGGAGTGTTAAGTGGAAAACTACAACCACTTCCAACATTTTTTTTTAAATTCCAGTTCAATAGAGTAAAGACATTGGATCCACTAAAACTATTGGTGTCATTCACAGAGAGAACACCACTGAGAAGAGTTCAACAGAATAATTATTTTCCTAGCTTCAAAAAGGGCCATTTTGACACAAGGAATTGTCCATGTGCAGGACGAGCATCCAACATGGACCAAAATTGTTTGAACTCTTTCATTCACAATGACCCGCATCAGACAACCTGAGTATGATGTGATTGTGACCAGTGGACCATAATAAAGCTTGTATTACATATATGGGTAAAGTTAAAAAACTCAGTGTATGGGTATCGCATGTTTTGAGTGAAAATAAAAATCAGGAAGGTCCACACTTGTGTCTCTTTGCCGGCTGACCATTGTTTAGCTTATCAACATTAACTGTTTTTGTCACAGATGGTTATTAGTGATGAAAAATTGTGCCTTTATGTCAATATCAAGAAGAAAAGAATATCTTAGGCCTAACAGAACAACGCCCTGAGTAAAAGCTAGTTTAGAAATATTTGTTTCGTATTGCTGATTGATTTCTCGCTAATTTTATTGTAACAGCTTCATGCAGGGTACAAATCAAATTGTCGCATAGAAAACTCAACAATTTGTGAACACAACACATATTTACTTAAAACAACAGACAAAAAAATTGATGATAAGAATTAAATTATTCACAATGCAGTTGGTAGACTTCTGAATTGAATAGTAAAAGTGCTACCTCTCCCTGTGTTCTACTACTGACATTCAGTGGTTGAACATGTAGAAAGAGAATGTACCAGATGTGACTTCACAATGGAAGAGGCATTGTTTGGATATTTAATCTTAAAATGCTTGCAGATGAACGTAAAAGTATCAGATTGTGGATTAAAGAGATAACCTAGCTCAATAATGTTTTAAAGCAAGGGTTAGAAACTGTGCAATGTCAGTTTGAGAAGAATGATAAAAGCATGTTTAATTAGATCGTTGACAACACAGTATCTCATTTTCTGTACCCAACTAACCATTACTAGAACTACCTAAATGATCAGCATTATGTTGGCATCTGCCTGTTGCCAGACTGGTAGTGCATAAACTGATGCTGGTCATATGGTGGAATAAATAAGGCACCATTTATAAATTACTTTTGAGGAAACCAGCATTGCTGAGGTTAATTGCCAACAACTCTGCTGTTTTAAAGCCACAGTTCATGAAAAAATATCCTGAAGACATTAGGTCGTTTTGCTGTCTGGTAACATCCGCTGCCATACTCCTACGTTCACAAAAGTGGATGCTCTGGAACTTAGTTGTGAGGTCATTATACACTCAGCCTTTTTCCCATCTTGCTTCATCTCTTCTGCTTACCACCAAACAACCTTTGGGAAATTGATATACCGTGGAATCTCCTATACTGACGTCACGCTTCAAAATTTGTTTGATGGTTTCTTTACCTCCAAACTATTTTCAGTGTGGAATAGGAAAAAATTCACTAAAAATGTCATCACTGGGAAGCAGGCCTTTTTGATTAGTTCGTGTAGTTACGTTAGAGGAAATAAATTTGAATTTAAATAAAAAAGTTATGAACTTTTGAATCAACCTGTGGTAATCCTGTGTTTAAAGTGACTCTTTAGTAAACATACAATTCGGGCGAAATCGGAACGTGAACTGGACGCGGGACTCAACCTGTTACTTCTTATTTTGTAACTATAATTATTATCAAATACTGTGAATATGGATAATATAATCCATTGGTTGATAATCAGAAAAATACTCTACTTTGGGGTTCTGAATGCTATTAAACGGATTTGCTATTCTTCCAACAAAACTTATAGCTACACGATATTTTGAAATTTCTCAACAGCATGTATACATGCTTTAAAGTGAAATAAATATAAATATATTTTAATAATTTTATAAACAAGAACTGTACATAACCTTATCTTTTAAGGGATGAAAATCCTAACTTACCTTTTTAGAAAAAGAGAATAGAACACTCAAAGTTTAAAATATAAAGTACATAAAGTAATATTATTCAAATTTGGAATCGAGTAACCCAAATAATGATATAATATAATAGACAAACTTTAAAATCCAGTAAGAAAAACTAAAAACCCAAAAATTTCAAAGAACGGGACAGGAAGTAATGACAATTGACAATTGGCAAGTCGCAGTCGCAGGTATCTAAGAACAAGGCAGAGGTACGAAACTAAACAGGATTGCTCAATTTGGTTTAACGTTCATTGGACACTTCGACGCACCCGTTATATATGTGTGACGTCACTAGAGATGCTGAATATGTTTGTTTTGTTTGTGCGTGCAGTTCCCGTAAGACCACATGCTTTATATCGATTCTTTGTGAATTATAGTGACTTTTTGTATACTTTTTGCCGTTGTGGACAGTTATATTTGTGACATTATATTTTAAGACCATATTATAGCAATAGGCTATTTGATTTGGTCCGAAAAGCCGACCAAACTTTTGTTTTTGGAAAAACTATTTAAAACTCAATTTTGTGGATTTCAAACCATTTCTTTGCGTTATCAGCTTTATTTCCTAGGTAAATTATTGTTAAAATAATTTAGCTAAATATATAAAAGAATAAACTGATTTACTGACTGATATATTAACGCACAGTCCAAACTACTTGGTCTAGAGACCTGAAATTTTGCACAGTGATTCCTGTTATAACGTAGGCAAGCACTATGGAAGGATTGTTTGAAATTCAACCCCTTTCGGTTTTTCGGTTGTTAGATCGTTACTTTTCTAATAGTTAGTATATACTGTTGTGATACTGGTGAGTTTTTCGTTATTTTAGAATAATTAGGCAAATAAGTTTTTCTTTGTTTTCGTATACATTGTTTGTTGTAATGGGCAGCTGGTGCAACAAAACATCGTGTCTATTAAAGTAAACAAAAAGCCTAAGGCTAGATACTCAAACAAAACGAGAAAAAATCAACTTCCTCACGCTCAAAAATATATACACAAAGTAACCTTATTACATATCGGTTATTATTATTATAACTGAATTCCACGCCGACGAAGTCGCAGGCAACAGCTAGTATATCCATATTTGGTTACATGGCATACATTTGCTTATTTTTCAGACCGGGCTATGTCTGCTGGACGAGTATAATGTGCTGTTGCTTCGTGCAAAAATAATCAACTGGCGTTGTTGCTAAATTGGCAAATAAAATAAAAAAACAGAAAGCAGCTTGCCCTATATAAATTAATTTTTGATTTTTGTAAACTTAGAGCGGTCATTAGAATAAAGTATACTAATTGTCAAGCTTAAGCTAGAAAAAAAAATTAAAAAGAAAAAACACTCGATGATTTTAAGGAAAGTAGAATAAAGAAAATATAAGAATATTTTGAATTAATGTTGGATTGTTAGGTATACCTATTCTCATTTATTAAGTATAATTCATTTAAAATAAACACGGGCATATCAAAAAGAAAGTTTGTCAATGTTACCTATTAAATTACATTGAAGTAGCTGTATTTTTTTATATGTAGGCATAACTTTGTAGCATCATTACCATGTTGACACAGTGTTTATTTTTGACGTACCTATTTCTAATCTCTTTTCTAATCTCTGTTTTCAATTACATATATAGGTACCCCTATATGTTTCATAAATAATTATAGAGCAACATTATGTTTAACGTAATACTATTTTTACTAAATGTATTATTTCTTTCTTTACAATAAATAATGAGCCTAGGTAGGTACTCAATTTTTTAAATAAAAAATAATAATAAAACAGTCTCATCTAATCAATATTTGAAAATATAATAACACTTTTTCATTTTGTGTCAATAATTTTTTTAAATGAAACAAAACTAAAATTATCCATTATCCACATATTCACTGTATTAGAGCTCTCACAAACCGAGCATCTGTGGTGAGATCAAGCAGTAGATGTGGCGGGCGAGGCGCGCGGCTGACAGATTTGAGAAAGTAAGTTTATTACCCTTTTGACTAAGAACACCTTATATTCTAGATTCTAAGCAGGTAACACTCACCAAATCCTTCGGGTCCGTTTAAACGTTTCTTCCTAGAGCCATAGAGATCAAGCTTAGCAGCTTCGCCAATAGAGGACGCGGATGGATCGCATCGCTACTCCGCTTAAAAAGACATCCGACTACTTTTTTTGTACTTTAACGTCGGCCTATTTCCCCGACTATGGCCAATCACCGACGCCAAGGAAGCAGTTTCACCTCACTATCCTAGAAATTTTGCCGAACGCCTGCCTTTCTATAATGAGGGTGGGGATATTTAACGTGCCCAACATCGCATGGACACGGGACCGACGGATTTACGCCCCCTCCCAAGGGCGCAACGTGCAGACATTCAACTTGCTCAAATACAATGCCAGCACCCCGGTTGATGTTAAAGTGAAAGGGAAACCCTGGGAATCGAACCCAATACCCTTCGGTTCAGAGGCACACGTTCTTACCCCTGGACCACCGAGGCTCTCACCTGACTTAAAAAATTAAATATAAAGGAATATGTTCCAAACATATATCAGGAAAATTATATAACTGAATATGATCTTTATACACTATTACCAGTGGTAATTTTAGCAGCAGCTGTTAGAAGTTTAATGTAGACAAAAAAAAACATTTGAAATATTTGAGATATTTTATACATTACTTTTATCTTCATGATTTCAGACTTTTACAGTCGGCTTTATTGGAGTCCTGAGTGGCTTCTGAGCTGTTACGCCATGTTCTAGCTGGCTGAGTGTGTTACCCACTATTATAGGTGTTGGCTTTTTCAGTGGCTGGACTGCTGGATTGAAACTGTACTGAACTCACGCATCACAGAACTCGCGGAAGAAGATAATTCCGCATACCGTATCAACAGGATTCCAGTCATATGGTGGCATGTACCAGCAACGCATACATCGTTATATACTAATCTATACCCAACGACGTCACTTCTTATGATATAAAATTTTTGAGTATATATATCTAAAAAATACTTTCATTTACTGAATAAAGTGTTTTTGTAGTGTCGTACCGAAGTTGATTATTGATTAGCTTTTGTTGCTTTAATTTTTATTACAGTTTCTCAAATACAGGCTAGATCAAAAGTAATGGTACACCGAGCAGTAGTATCTACTACAAGAATCTTCTTGGCATCAAAATATTACGATTTAGCCAAACTTACCTCAGTCCAGAAGTTAAAATTAAAAGAGATACAGTGTGATAAATTGAAAAAGTGAATTTCGATGTTCCTTAGCGCCTACAAAATATTTGACACCTTGTTGGAAAATTTCTACAGATCAGTTTTATAAAATGTGCGAATGGTCTGACGACCGCAGCCATGAAAGAAGACAACACACACGATCAGTTTTATATTAAGAAATAAGTTAAGAGTTAAAAATTCTTTTAAAACCAAGCTTTTATTATTTGGGTCTATTAAAACGAAAAAATACCCATATTGAATTTATGAAAGCGCTACCTGGCCTGCTGTATTTCAGCCGTGAAGAGGTTTCATTTCATACCCATATCAAGGAGGTTGTTGAGAAGTATATGATAGCCACCTTGCGTCGACCGTCATTTTGAATCCATGCTAGTGTTACTTATAGCTTGCTGTATGCTGTATCGTACTCGTTAGTAGGGATTATGCCACTTTGACTAGCCAGCGAGTGCGACGTCATCGAGACGGCGGATGACAGTTGACATGTGACATTTCTGACATTTGTGATAACTGGCAATTAGGTTCCCAAAGCCCCACGGTTTGGCGCTAAAATCAAGTTACATTTGAATTTTTTCTAGGGAAGTGGATGACCGCTCTGATTTTCATTTTGGTCGTGATCGGACACTATTTAATTAAAAAAGCAAGGTATTGAGTAGGGTTTGAATTTCGCTACATCGGATTGGCAGTTCGAAGCGAAGACCGCTGAACCAAAGCGACATTTGTTATTCAGCTGTTTAATATATATATATATATATATATATATATATATATATATATATATATATATATATATATATATATATATATATATATATATATATATATATATATATATATATATATATATATATATATATATATAGGGTTGTGCCATTTAAAACTCCATACGCCATTTTTGAAAATTGTTCAATGTTAGATTAAGGACGCGGAAGGATTGAACCTTGCGGAAAAATAAAATTGTAGTATCACACAATTAGATAGCGCTGCTGTTCAAAGAAACTTTTCTATCGTCAGATGATTGAAATAGGTTGCGTTTGATGGATAATTAAATTCCGAATAAATTTGTTCCTATTCATAACTTTCAATCAATTAACCATTTTTTAAATATTTGAGGTTAAATGTAGCATTGCTTACAAGATAAAAACCTCCGTAAAATTTTTGATACAAGTACTGAACACTGAGTTTTGTGGCTAAATGACTGTAAAATCGAAGCCATACCACCTTTTGTCCTCCACCACACCACAGATATAAATTCAATAGACAGTAGGTTTCAAAAATTCATAAATCTGTATCTTTTAACGCAGTTTATTGTAATGTAATGTTTATTGAAGAAAATTTTACAGTACGTTTTATACAAGAAGGGGGGGGGGGGGGGGGTTGAATTTTAAAAAATCAAAAAATCACTGAAAAACGACTAAAAGCAGATTCTAAAAACATTTGCAAGTTTATGCGTAAACTTAAGGAATCAGGGCAGTTTTAAGAAACAAAATGATCGAGGAAAAACTGTAACATATCTGATAAAAACCTAGCACATGTATTGCAGATTATTAATAGTGATCCTCACACATCACTAAAATAATTATAAGCCCAGTTAACACTTTTCCTCACGTCTAGCGAAAGGATTTTTAAGAGAAATAAGTATTGTCCTTATAAAGTTTGTCTTCTCCATCATTTAAGATCTGGGGATGAGCAGCGCAAGTTTGATTTGGTAGCTCAGTTATCAGTGATTTATGTGGAGAATAATAACTTATTCAATAATATTGTATGGATTTAAACAGGATGGGACACCTCCTCATAATACAATCACGATACAAAACTATTTACATAAGAGAATTTTTGGAAAGTGGTTGGGTACTAATGAAGTTATTAGGTGGCCAGGTCAGTCTCCTAACTTAACCCCAATGGATTTTTTTGGGGTAACCTAATGTGAACTTACATTATTTCATTATACATGCAGTATTTTTTTATTATCTGTATACAATTTCAATTTTAGGCATATGCTCGTATTTGAAAAATTGCCTTAAATTGTATGATCTTTCAGGCCGTTGAACAAAATACAGTCTGTTCTATTTGAATTTTAAAAAAGTAATTTCCGGCAAAACCGGAAGTTGTACAGTAACCTGACTACAGTGGTTCAATAGCATCCTTTTATTTATGTAAAATATTCAAAAGAACCTTGTGTCCAGTACTTGTATTAAAAAAATGTCGGAGGTTTTTATCTTGCAAGCAATACTACACTTAACCTCAAATTTCTAAAAAATGGTTGATTTTGTGAAAGTTGTGAATAGAAACAAATTTATTTGGATTGCAATTCTCTATCAAATGCAACCAATTTCAATGACCTCAGGATCGAACTTTGCTCAGCAGGGCCATCTACATCTGTGATACTAAATTTTCTTAGCAAAGTTCAAGCCTTTCACGTCCTTAATTTAACACCTTGAACAATTTTCAAAAATCCTATTCAGTTTTGAATAAAATGGCTTATGGAGTTTTAACTGACACATCCTGTATATATAAAAAGTTGTTAAAAACAACAGATTTAAATTCTTATTTCACTTAACATTATGCCAATTCACATCTAGTGTACGACGGTCTGGAAAAATGCATGTTGCTTTAAACAAGTTAGTCATATAATTTATAATCCTTATCTTGCAAATGTAGGAGAGGGAACCCGTCGCTTTAGCATATGATATATGAGGGCTACGAACATTTTTATAGTAACTGAACATGACAAATACTGAAACACCTTCAACGCCTTTTAAAAGTTTAGTTCCCCACCTTAATTACCTAAATGAGAAACAGCTAATTATCGATTTGGAAATTTAGAATTTATGACACTATTGTGGATTTTTAAACAAAGATTTTTGTAATGACTTTTTCTGACGTTTCCACGGTTATTCGAATAGTTAAAGAGAATGATGTTACAATTAAGAAAAATGAAAAGGGTTAATTAAAGTGGATACTTTCTCTTTCTAGGGTTGGTTTCTAAGTTGGTTGACCAAAAGCTTACATTTTTTAGACTTCCAGTGCAAAATTCTGGTGTTTGCTATCGATAGTTATTGATTAGATATCTAGATAACGCTACATTTGTAAAATAATTGACTCAAGAAGAAAACATGGTTAGGAATGTATTTCAATAATGAGCAACACAACAATAATTTTTATTATATCTGAACGTCAATACGTGTGGGTTTGACATGATTAAAGGGAATAATGAAAAGGCTTTACTACCAGACAATCTTTTTTAATTCTTGAGAATTAAAAAGATTGTCTGGTAGTAAAGCCTTTTAATTATCCCCTTTAATAATAATTTTTATTAATTCCACAAGACAGACAGTGATAATGGAAATGTTAATTATTCAAGTTGAAAAATAATCAAATCACTAAGTAATCAATCTCAAAAATATCTTATATTGTAAAGAAGATTCTTAAAAATAAACATAAACTAGTATTCAATCTGGCCAGATAGGATAAATATCTTGTTTTAGATGCATGCCCGATTCAAAAAAATATATAATCAAATTTCAGCCAAACTCTGCTCGTTATTGCATTTAATCTCCTATTTAAACTTGAAAGAAAACAACAGATAAAATATTTTAGTTTTTTCTGAAAGAGGAAAAATGTCTATAAATTGTCAATTAAAAATTACAAGAAAATATTCATTTAAAAAGACAGACTTAATTTTAAAATGACAGCATTTTTTAGTTCATTAATATTAACAGAAATGTTTATATAATTTAAATAAAAATACTCTTAGCTTATGTCATTTTTATTTTTTTATGTAACAATTTCAGCAGTGTCACTCGCAAGAAAATAGCAATAAAATATGATTGATTAAAAAAATGGCCTTTTTAGTTGACTTGTTTCTTGTGCAGAAGATTTTTAGATGTGAAGGATGTTAATAGATTTTCAGTCTTCAAAGAAAAACTCACTTGTTTCCTTTGTGTTTAATTACCCATGTTTCATCAAGAATAAAAATTGGGTTTGACGTCAATATTGCAATTCCAGTACCAGTTAGAGCGAATCATTAAACCAAAACCAAAATGAGAACTCGAAATCGCAGCAGGTCATTTAAAATGGGCAACGGCAGGTTGATGTGCGAAATGGCAATACCTGCCCGACAATTATTTCTATAGCATCAGCCAAAGAATTATATTTCTAGATTAGCCCACAACTTATTTTTCGGCCCCTGTCTACGATTATTTTTCAGCATATGCCCGAGGCCTCTGTAATTTTAACAAGAAAAATGCCCTGAAATTTGTGAAACTTATGCAAAAAAAAAGCTTTCTCTTACCATTCGTAACGAACGAGGTCTATCACCAAATTGGCTGACAGAAATTTATTGACTGTTATTTAAAACACTTACAAAAATGTAATGACTGTTTGATCCAACCAGCTAATGTTGTCCCTAGAATTTCATCCCCTCGTGTGTGTGTGTGTGTGTGTGTGTGTGTGTGTGTGTGTGTGCGTGTTTGGGATGACCTCGGAAGCTTAAGTCCATTGGCCACAGACTTTTGAAGATTTTTGTTTGTTTGTTTTCGGGGATACAATCATATGGATTTATTTTTGTGGCTTTTAATGTCTTTCAGTGAGCCTCCTACTTGATCATAGCTTTACAAATTAATAGTACTTAAATATAATGTAAATAAAAATAAAGGAAGAGTTTTTTTTTGCATTTTTTTTGTATATTTTTTTTGTATTTTTTGTATTTTTTTTTTTGGGTTAGGGATCAAAACGAGGACACTGTCGCCTAGGGGCTCGTCAAGGCTAACAGACAAACAAGACTAAGCCACGGACAGGTGGGGAAAACAATAGGACATACATTAGGATACTTAAAATTAATTTACATAATTCTCTATAGGCCATATTCACATACATACATTACTATATAATTACAACTAATGTAACACGATGCGTTGGGCTCTGGTACTAAACCCAGAGCCCAGAATATTTTACACTTTCAGAGTACTGCACCAAGGACATGGCATCCATCCATCTCGTGATCACATCCGGGGGGACCAGGCTGGAAGTAGTGGCCTGTTCGGCCTATTTCCCTGGAGACAGAGATGCAGAACAACCACCTCCAGCAGAGGTGCGGAAATTGATCGCCTACTGCAAGAGGAACAATTATCACCTCGTAATGGGGTGTGATGCGAACTCCCATCACTTGGCTTGGGGGAGCACGGACACTAACAGACGAGGTGAATCATTATTTGAATACATTTTGGGGGAGGAGCTGGTTGTCAACAACATAGGCTCGGAACCCACCTTTCTTACAGCTAACCGGAGAGAGGTTTTAGATCTTACGATCAGCTCAAGGCTTTTGAGCTCAAAAATCCTCAAATGGAGGGTGTCGTCTGAACCCTCATGTTCAGACCATGCCCATATCCTATTTGAAATTGAAACAGGCCCTAGACCTGTGTTAGAGTATCGGGACCCGAGGAGGACGGATTGCGAGGGATACAAACAGTCCCTCGCCGGCAGACTTGGGTCCGCAATCCCCACAGTGAGGGATCGTGATGAGATCGAGATTGCGGCCGAACAGGTTAGGGAAGCTGTGGTCTCTGCCTATCACGAAAACTGTCCACTGAGGTCAAAGAGAGACAGTCGGGGGTCTACTTGGTGGAATAATAACCTCGATAAACTACGAAGAGAAGTTAGACGTCTCTTCAATCGTGCTAAGATTACAGGCAACTGGGAGCAATATAAAACCGCTCTAACACATTATAATAAAGAGATCAGGAACGCTAAGAGGGAGTCCTGGAGGAGGTTCTGCGGGGACATTGATAGTGTGCCCAGCAGCGCCAGAATCCACAGGATTCTCTCACGCGACCGTGTACACGAACTGGGATCGATAAAACGACCAGATGGTTCCTTTACTGAATCTCGGAAAGAAACGTTAGAGCTCTTAGCACACACACACTTCCCAGATTGTCTGATCCTGAGCAACGGTGAGGTCCTACCAGCTGAGGGACGATCTAAACGCCCCCAAAGGGAGGACTGGCTAGTTGCTCGGAGAATAGTTACAGCCTCGGCAGTGGAGTGTGCTGTGAATCATTTCCAGCCATTCAAGTCGCCAGGGGAGGATGGGGTGGTACCGGTCCTACTACAAAAGGGACTGGAGATTCTCCTACCCTTCCTTATCAGGCTGTTCAGAGCCAGTCTGGCCTGGAACTATATTCCTTCCAGCTGGACGGTGGTTAGGGGGGTTTACATTCCCAAATTGGGACGTAATGACCTCCTACCTACTTCACTGAGACCTCTCAGTATTACATCATTCCTCCTGAAGGGATTGGAAAAAATACTGGACGGACACATTAGGGGGAACATCTTACCCAAGAACCCCCTAAATACCCACCAGTATGCCTATCAAACTGGCAAATCAACTGAGTTAGCGCTCAATAACCTCGTCGAGAAGATCACACACTCTCTGAAAAATGGAGAGGTTGCGGTGGCGGCATTTCTCGACATAGAAGGAGCATTTAATAATGCATTACCGATCTCCCTCTACGAGGCCACTATCGCTAGGGGGGTGGAACCTACCATATGTGGCTGGATCGGAAACATGCTGCACAATCGGACCATTATTACCTCCTTACGGGGAGAGGTGGTCAGCGTTAGGGCTGCGAGAGGGTGTCCTCAGGGGGGCGTTCTATCCCCCCTGTTGTGGTCCCTCTTTGTGGACGACCTGCTGGCTATCCTCGGACTCTGGGAGGTTGAGGTTCAGGCGTATGCGGATGATCTTGTCATAATGGTTAGAGGCAAATCTGAGGAGGAACTGTCTAGTACTCTTCAAGAAGCACTAAATGTAGTCAATGATTGGTGCCGTAGGGAACAGATGTCTGTGAACCCTCGCAAAACGATCATTGTCCCGTTCACCAGAAGAAGAAGGTTGGACAAATTAAAACCACCTAATCTTATGGGGGAAAACATTCCATTTTCGGACCAAGCAAAATATCTGGGAGTTATCCTAGATAAGAAGCTCAACTGGGAGAGACAGTTAGAAAATGTTATCCGCAGGGCTAAGATGTCCCTGTGGACCTGCCGGAGAATCTGTGGGAACAACTGGGGAACAAACCCCCAACAGATGTACTGGCTCTATGTAGTGGTTATCAGACCTATGATAACATATGGAGCCATAGTTTGGTGGCCTAAGGTGCTTCGTGGTACCGCGAGGGCCAAACTGGCTCATCTACAGAGACAAGCATGTCTGATGATAACGGGAGCGATAAGCACCGCACCATCAGTCGCTCTGGAGGTCCTCCTCAATATTCCCCCACTTCACATATGGCTGGAGAGGGTGGCGAGGTGGACAACGTACAGACTAATACAAACGGCAGATAACATGCCGAGGGAAGTCAGTCTGAGGGGGTCCGGACTCCTTGATGACAGTGATTGTCACAGGATTCTGGGAATGGTCTCGGACTTGATGCCTACAAAAATCAGCAGAGATCTGTCTTTCAAGACCGTCCTCCCGGAAAGGGAGGACTGGGACCGGAACCAATCGACCCTGTTGAGAGCGGACCTCTGCTGGTACTCTGACGGCTCCAAAACCAATATGGGAGTAGGAGCCGGCGCATATGGGGGCAGCACCGATGCTAGGCTATCAGCTAGCCTCGGCAAGTACGCAACCATACACCAGGCAGAAGTTTATGCCATCGAGATGTGTGCAAGGGAAAGTTTAAAAGACCTATGCACAAACAAATCGATAAAGATATTTGCAGATAGCCAAGCTGCAATAAAGGCTCTTGGTTCCTACCGGTGCAATTCAAAGACGGTATGGAGTTGTAAATCTGCCCTTAACGAATTGGGCAGCTGTAATGAGGTGTCGCTGGTCTGGATACCGGGTCACTCGGACCATGATGGCAACGTTGCGGCAGACGCGCTTGCCAGGAGTGGTGCCCAGTGTGACTTTGTCGGACCAGAACCGGTGCTGGGAATAACATCTTGCACAGCAAAACGCACCTTAAAGACCTGGACAGATAGAAGGACAATTCAATATTGGCAAAATCTCCCAGGATTAGCTCACTCTAAGGCCTTCATAAATGGCCTGTCTGAGTCAAGGGCTAAGAAACTTCTAGAGTTGAACAGACAACAACTGAGTACTCTAGTCGGCCTGTATACAGGACACTGTCGCTTGCGGCATCACATGCACCGTATTGGGATCGGTCAGGAGACCGAGTGCCGGCTGTGTATGGAGAATGACGAAACAGCAGAGCACGTGCTGTGTTCCTGTCCGGCAGCGGATAGGACTAGACACCTGCTCTTTGGCAAGGTAAAGCTTGCTCCAGAGGATCTGGATCAACTTTCGCCCGCAAAGGTTATCGACCTCTGTAGGAGGCTGGATTTGTTGGGCGAAATATAGACATTAGGCGTGAGTCACAATAGACCTTATGGTCGCGGTGGAGGGACCGATATGGACCACTCACAAACTAACCTAACCTAACCTAACACGATGCGTGGTAAAAATTTACTATTTATAAGTATTATTTACAGGGTTTGATTTCATAAATCTAAGTTTATATTTCTAAAAAATTTATACAATGCTATTTTGACTTCAATTTTATGACTACTTAGAAGGTATGTTAAATTCATAGGGTGTTTTGTGTATTTTTCTAACGTTAGCATGAGGTTGGTTCGCTGTGCAGAATACTTAGAGCATAAAAATATAATATGATTTAAGTCAGCAATATTGTTTTCGTTGCAGTCACAATTAGGACTTTCAGTCACACCGATCTTATGCAGGTGCGCTGGAAATCTTCCATGATTAGACTTTAGTCTTGTTAATATTGTAGTGAATGCGCGGTTTCTGGAAATTTCTTTGACCAGATGTAATGGAAGTTGTTCGTGTATAAGAGCATAGTGGTTTGAACTTGAGGTGACATAACGGTGTCATTCTATATCCCAGTGTTTAATTAATTGCTGTTTAATTTCCGGTCGAAAGTCTGTATATGGGATTTTTCGGTTTTGTTGATCGTTTTCCAAAAAATGCTGCTTGCTTGGCTAGATCGTATACTATTTCATTTCCTGATATTCCGGCGTGCCCCTTGACCCACAGGTATACTATTTCAGTGATTGCTTTTAACTGATACTGGTATTCCTTTATGCGAGATAGAATAGCATTTCTAAAGTTATCTTGTTTCTGGTTCTTAATTGCCATAAGTGCTGACTTTGAATCACTTATTATAATACATTGCTATATTGTTCTTAGTGATCCATTCTAATGCCTGTTATATTGCTGTTAGCTCAGCTGTATAAATTGAGGCGTACTTGGACATTCTAATTTGTGTTTTCAATTGTAGCTCTGGAATGTAAAAAGCGGCTCCCACATTCGTGTTGTGTTTTGAGCCATCAGTATAAATTTGTACTGAGCATGAGTATTTATCTATAATGTCCGAAAAAGTGTTCTGAAGCATTCCTGTATGGTCTGAATAGGCTGGTATTATTACTCTAGATTTTTGTATTAGAGCTTGATAACTATAGTGGAATTGATTTGGGATCAAGGATAGGATGATATTTTCTTCGTATCTAATTGTCATTTCGTACATCGACGTCAGTGGCGGGCTCTTTTTGTTCCTCCAGTATTTGTTGGTTATAGTCGCCACAAACAAATTATGTAATTGACAGATTTTTTCTGGAGATCTTGCTCTAAGTTTTAAAACGTAATGACCAGCTGAATTCGTAAATGCAAAGGAGGTTCTTGTGCTTCCGCAAAGACAACCTGGTTTGGTGTAGACTGCATGGCCCCTATACAAACTCTCAGTGCTTTGAGTTGAACTCTCTCCAGCTTAGTCAGATTCGACTTAGATGTAGACACGTATGCGATGCAGCCATAATCAAGCATAGATCTAACATAAGATTTATAAAAAAGGAGTGAGACAGTTACATCTGCACCCCATTTATGACCCAAAACGGATCTTAGCAGATTTATGCCTCGCTCACATTTGGTTTTAACATAATTTACATGTTGGTTCCACAATAACTTCTTATCGAGTATAAGGCACAGATATTTATATTCACTGACGATTTTGATTTTTATGTAATTTGATTCAATGTATTCTGGAGTTCTTGTTCTATGTCTGGTGAATAACATGATTGCGGTTTTTGTGTGTTTATTTGTAATTGCCTTTCCTCAGTCCACTGTTTCAAAAGACGTATAATGTGTTTGATTTGCGTAATACAGGCTTCATATGTGTTTTGGATACTATACAGACATATATCATCGGCATACTGTATGCAATGCGTTTCTTCATCCACCATGTTATGCAATTGTCGGGTATAAACATTAAATAGTATAGGACTCAAAATAGAGCCCTGTGGAATGCCATACCTCATCAGCCTAGGTCCGTGTAAGATGTTATTTGCGTCTTTTACGTATATACGTCTACAATCATAAAGGTTAACTATACTGAGAGCGATATTTTCAGGAACTTCAAGATCTTTGAGACTTTGATATAAAAGAGTGAGATTGACCCCTTCATATGCTCCCTTGATATCCAAGAATAAACATATAAGGTATTTATTATAGGTCAGGGCTAACTGAATATCGGTGGTTAGGTGGCCAATGGCGCCAGTAATACCCAATTCACGTCTAAAACCATATTGGCCGGGTGCTAACCAATTATTGTGCTCGAGATGCCATTCAAGTCTAATTTTTGTTAGTCTCTCAAACGTTTTGGTGATGCATGACATTATAGATATTTGTCTATACGATGTTAGCTGCTTGGTATCTTGTCCCTGCTTATAAATAAGGCATTTGACTATTTCTTTTAGTTCATCAATGTATTCGCCTTTTAATAGCCAGTTGTTAAAAAAATTCAATAAAACACATTTTGCCAGTTCCGACATTTCCCTTAGAATTTTGTATGCCAATTTGTCTCTTCCTGGGGCGGTATTTGCAGTAGATTTTAACGCTAAGTTGAGTTCTTCTATATATAACAAAACTTTTTCTAAATAGTTTGAGTTATTTATTTCTCTGTGTTTTCCTATAATATTGCTGACTCCAGGTGGTGTTAGCTCGTTTAAAAAGTGTTCTAGCAGTTTTTTTGTGGGACTTACATATTTTGTGCTCTTATTTGAATTGTTAAGCCTTCGAATAAAATTCCAGATATCTGAAATGGGAGTATTTCTATTTAGGTTAGTTACATAAGTGCGCCATGTTTCTCGACTGTTTTCATCCCCTCGTATTATATGTCATGTTCAGTTACTATTAAATTTTGAGTAGCCATAGTATATTACATACTAAAGCGACGGCTCCTCGCTCCTACATTTGAAAAAGTTATATGCTAAGTTTTATATTGGGTGATGCAATTAGTGCTTTAGGATATTAAAGTCAAATAAACCACAAACATTGCTACGCAGCCAAAATGATCCCATTTTATTCGAAAGAGCAACTAATTACAATTATGATTTAAAAATTATATAGGTCAAAGAGGCTCCACGACTTTGTTGGCAATAGCGAATCCGATTAGTCCAATTTATCATGACGTTTTCACACATTTGAGCCGGTATCTCACAAATAACATATCTAGTGTTGTTTTTGAAATCCAGGATTGTTCTTGTATTATTAACGTAGACCTTAAACTTAACATAACCCCACAGGAAAAAGTCTCATGGTGTCAAATCACAAGATCTTGCTGGATAATTTATAGGACCATTTCTGGAAATAACGTTATTACCAAACCGCTCCTGCAATAACGCCATGGTTTCGTTGGCGGTATGGCCCGTAGCGCCGTCCCGTTGGAACCAAAATTCCCCCAGTTGGTTTTCAATGGCAAGTGCGAATAAATTATCATTTAACATTGCGCGATAACGAACATCGGTTATAGTGACACGCTCTTCTTGATCATTCTCAAAGAAATAAGTGCAATGATCCACAGGCATGGTTGGCACGCCACACTGTAACTTTTTCCGGATGCAACGGTGTTTCTTCAAATGAATGAGGATTCTCTTCGCTCCGAATCATACAGTTTTGCTTATTAACGTAGCCGTTTAAGCGAAAATGAGCCTCATGGTTGAACATGACAGCATGTTGGGTCGCAGAAGCAACAAAATCATGGCGACAACAATGATCATTGAGCTTTAGTTCTTGAACCGTTGAATTTTTTATAGGTGCAAACCTAAATCTTCTTTAAAATCCTCCAGTTTGATCCATATCAGGTTCAATTGCTAAGAACGACCTCTAACAGACAAATTTGAATTATTTTGAACACTTTATCTTACAGATTCAACATTGTTTGCATTTATCGCATTTTGGCCACGATTTTTTCATGGATTATCCAACAATGTAAACTCATTTTCAAATTTCGGTAAATTTGCAGATTAGCTCCTGAACGCTTTTCAAAAAAACTGTTTTCAGAAACCTGCCTAGGCCCCCCCTGGATGCACAAACCACAAGAAATTTTTTTTGTTCACACCCCCCAAGGAAGTTACGAGACTAGGAGTGAATAGGGGTGCTGGGCGGGGTAGGTAGTAAAAAGGAAATATGAACAGAAAATACGAAGAAAACGGGCTTGAAAGCTGTCTTTTTCACATCTTGAAGCCATATCCCCTTAAACCCTGACTACCCCGCACTACACCCCTATTCCCCCAGGTGCGGTAACTTCCTTGGCGGGTATGAACAAGACATTTTTCTTGTGATTTATGCAACGAAGGTGGTTGTATATGCACGCGAGAGGGGAAATAAAATCCCCACGACGAACCAACAATTGTTTTGAAAAGCGTTCGGGAGCTAATCTACAAATTTACTCAAATTTCTTTACAACATGACGACTTGTTTGTTCACTTGGCCGATTATGGGGACCATAACCTGCACGTCATCCGGGCCAAGTTGCCTTTATAGTTGGTGTTATGTTAAATTTTCCATGTTGTTTTGTAATAACCTAACCTACAAAACGTCAAACAATGTATTTGTGTCATGTAACAATGTTACCTGTATTTCACTTTCAAATCCTAAAGCACTAATTGAATCACTCGTTATTAGGTATTCAATTAATATTATTATTATCATTATTATTAACTGCCACGCTTATCAATTTTGGCATTATATATATTTTCTATAGTCTATTTTCCGATGTTTGTTCTGATTATTATTATTACTTCCTGATATTTTACTTTAATTAAAAAGAAGTGAGTATTCAATATAAATCCTAATATGTAATCACATTACGTTTTAAATTATAATCTAATATAGAATTTAGGGTTACATTCTATAAATCTGACAACACAGCTTCACATTTGTGGAGATATGAACATGACACAGAACACCCCATATTGAAGGGAAACGCCAATGCTGACGTTTTGAACAATATTACAGCGCCTCTGGCGGATGCGATGAATTTTAGTCACACGCGGGAAATTTGATTTCATTTTCATTTAGCAAATCCAAATAAATTCTATTTAATTTTACACCACTGCCAGTGAAGAGGCTAAATTAGTCAAATAATTTTTTTAATGATTTTTATAGTGAAAGCAAAACAAGTTATGTTTTAATAACACACATACGCCTGTTTTTAGCTTTGCAATCATAGGAAAAATTAATTGGCAATTTGCACCTTCTAACACTTGCAGCTTCAGTTTTTACTATCCATATGATTAATGGAAAATGAAACAAGATAAAATACACTGGTGTTTTATTAGAACAGTATTAATATTACATTTATTTAAAAACCATTTTAATTCTGAAAGTAAGATGAAGTATATATGGCCATTCCTTATCGATACGTAGGTATATTATAGCAGTCTGGTGCTTGTACACTATTACATTTATATGCTCACATGACCACAATGTATGGCAAGGTTGGTTTTGCCTTCTTTTAGGGTATGTATAAATGACGTCATATTGTCATTTATTAGAAAAACATTTGTGCACCCTTTAATTTCCTTCTTTATTTAAAATGACACTTGGTAATATTGATCTGACAACAGTGTACACTATCAGGCTTTCTGGTCGCTTTCCGAATCCACCCGATCCATTGTTTACTTCCGAGATATTGTATAAATAGAAATAGAAATTTTTAATTTTTATTTGCACTTTAAAATATTACTCAAAGGAAGATGTAATATGGGAACAGCAGTTCTTTTCAGGCCTCTTCTGATTTCAGGTACTTTATTCTCATCAACGAAATGACGATCACAAATATAAACTCTATCATAAATGGCTTGTGGATATAAACCAAGCATCTTAGGGTTTTGTACAGCTTTCACCCAGTCATCAAAATGGTCTTCTGATGATTTCAACGAAAAATGATGTCTTTTGCTAAATATTTCCAGGCACCCCGGAACATATTTAACAATAAATCGTTTTCTTGGATCGTATCATATTTATACCCACAAAGCTTCTGTAAGAAAACGTTATTTACTTATAACCTATGAACTACTAAAACGTTCTAAACTTGCCTGAAAACTAAAACAGTTGTAATTATGTTTCACCAAAACACCTTGAACTATGAAATCACCTTGCTTTTTTGATAAGAAAACTGAAAATAGAATTGAGATTACATTATTGTTTAAACACAAAGCTTATAACGATCATATTTTGATTCACAAAAAAAAACGCACCTTTAAAACACAAAACCGACGAACAATGAAAACACTGTAGAGTATCCACTAAAAATTAATATAGGTAAAACTTAATTAAAAGAAACGTTTAGCAACAAACTTGTATTATAATTATACAATGAAAGAACTAGAAGCGAACAAAAACTTTTTTGCATTCAAAACATTTGAATTTTGAATGAATGAAAAAATGGCGCACTGAACAGCTTGTTCAGTAGAATTGTAGGACTGCTAGCGACATCTACTATATGCGATGTCCGAACTAGAGCCCTAATAAAGTCCAGGTTAGCTCCATTTAGGTGAAACTTATATAGGGAGTGTTCTGTGGAACATGACCAAATTTTTGACATATGCAATTTGTACCTTTTATTCTTTGACTATCTACCTATGGATAGACCAGGCATCACCCAATAGAGCTGTCCAGAACACGTGATTTAAATACCAACAACATGGCCGCTGGTAGGCACACAAACACAAACAAACTCGTGTTCCGTGGATGTTAATTTTTGATATTGTGCTTTGCGCGTGTTTAAAATGGCTTGTGTTGACAAGAGTGAATATCTATTATCACTAGAAAATGAAAATGAAGACGTTGCTAGAAGATATCGAGAGAAAATTCGTATTAATGAAGGAATTGATCCCTATACTCTGACGACAGCCCCAATGCCTCCTTGTGAAGAACTATATAGTTTCCCACCAATTGATACTTTCGATATCGTTAACTGTGCTTACACACAGTTTTTACTCTAATCAACAAATGAATGCCCATAAAAGTATCTCTGCTTACAATGAAATAATATGATGTTTTCATTAGCAGTTGGCTAGTAGTATTGATTTTATTTATATTTATGTACTATTTTTGGATATGTATCTACCTTATCGTATAAAGTTTCAATATTATAATCCATACTTTACATTAATGATAATTATTATATTAATATCGAATTTTTTACTTAGCTTTAGGTCTTATGAAATATGTTATGAACTTTGAACAAGATGTATAATTTTTAAATTACCCCAATTCAATTAAACGGTATCTAGTAATAAATATAATATTTATTTTTATGTTCATACCTATATGAAAAATATACATATATACCTGAATACTTTTGTCCCCAAAAATAATTTACTTGCATATTAGGTAACAAACTTGATTTGCAAATGTGGCTTGATTAAAATTTACTGACTTACTTTTTTTATATTGCTTTAAGAAGTGAAGTTAATTAGCATTAACACATGAAAAGAATGAAGTTGTACCTGTGACAAAATGCTTACTGCATATACTCTGCTATACTTGAGTGTAAATTCTGTTATACCTTTTCTTTTAATTGCGTGTATCCACCTTAATCTCCTGATTTTGGAGAGCTCATTCAACTCTGGTATATGTGGAAATTGTAGTACACTCGGTATTCTAAAAAATTTGACTATCGCGATTACCACGACTTCCGCATTTCACAACACAACACGTCGTAGGCATATTTTTGAAGTTACAAAAATAGTACTTTATTTGATAACACACTACTGTCTACTATATTTATATTTACACAAATTTTAAACTAATGGGAACAATTATAAAGAATTTACAAACTAGACTCTTTAAAAAACACGAGAACGTCATACACCGCTATTCAAAACAATAGAGTAGTTCCAAATATGTGCCTACCAGTAGCCATATTAGAATTGTGATGACAGCATCTCGGACAGCTCAATGCGATGCGTTGTAATGTTTGAAACCAACATTGAATAAAATGTTTGTTTACACGGTCCTCGACACCATAGGCGTCTCGAGAATTAGGATTGAAATTTTCATAAATACGATTAAAATAATAAAATAAAACTTAAAAGATGTTTAACTACCTATACATTATTTAAGTATACTATTAACTAAAAAGTCTGGACGCAGCAAGTGCGTTATGGTAGTGAATTTTTATAGAAATGATTTCTCGAATAAAATGTTCGAAAGTCTCAATGTTGTAATGTTGTGATCTCGTCACAAGCGATTTTTTCTATGCAAATTCAGTAAAAAGTGTTTCCAACAAAAATTAAGAAAAAACCTTGCAACTCTACCAGTTTTTCTAGAAATGACCACCTGATTTGTCTGCTGCCATGTTTTATAGATCTACAACTTGCCGGATAATTTCTTATTAATTACATCATGTGGCAAGCATCTAGGAAAATATATACATTTTCATTGGTTACAGGATGTAGCAAATTAGCCTTTAAACCTTCTTGAATAAATGTATCTAAATTTGCTCCCAAACATTTAACCATGCTTATATTTGCAGCTGCTCCATTAAAACTTACGGAAGTAACGACTATTCTTGCTTGATGGATACAACTTAAAGCCCGATAAAATAATAGGCTTGCTTTTTCTTCACGAGAAATTCCAGCTAGGAAGAAATAACCCACTGGAACTTTCCAGTGATCATTTCAAGCAACTAATAAGAAAAGCAAAACTTCTTTAGCCACTGGAAGCTCGTTTGAATTATTCATATCCACGCCAATATCTACGTCACCACAAAACTTTTTTCCTGTGCACTCAACTTGACGTGTTATGAACATCTCGTCGATGACTAGGTATTTAACAAAGTATTTTGCGAACTTTTTCAGCTGCTTCTCGTCTTTTTGAATCCAAAACCGCTAATGCTTCTTTGCAGAATCCAGGAACAATTTAGAAATTGTTTGAGGATGTGGCAAAGATTTCATAAATTTTTATCCAACGTAATTATAAGCTTTGTTTGAATAAAAATTTAGGGTAATAGCAAACGACCTTACGTCTGGTGAATAGTTCCGTTGTGGAAATTTTAAAAGCTGTTTAATCAGATCTATTTGTGTGGGTAAAGAGGCCTAAAATATTACAAGCAATGATATAAATTCAATAACACTTAAAAGTGAGACGTTCAGGGATGTTTCTGTATTTTCCGTAAAAGCAATACGACTTTTAAAATGCTCAATCAGCGATTTTTGGTGACAAACTCTTAAGACGTCTTTTCTGTCGGCGCAATATATTTATTTTCCTCTTTTGTTTTTTTATTACTCGTTTAGCAATAGACCATTTTTTAAAGATGTTTTTGGAGTTCCTGATAAACTGGAAATATCTATAAAATAACGAAGTTTTTTCGTAAAAAATGGACGATATTTGATAAGTTTTCAGTGAACGGAGTATAATTTTTTTTTAATGGTTTCTAGTATTTTTCTCTGAATTCTAAGTCCAGGAATATTAACTTACTTTTGACCTGGAGTAATGTTAGCTTTTAGTGTTAATTCAGGAGGACTGCCAAGTGTCGCACGTGTTGAACATGATAGTTCCAAGGCAGTGAGAGTTGATGATAACGATGATTTATCTCTATTTTCTTCAAAACTGTGACTGCAATTTATATCTAGTAATTTATTAATTTTAACAATAATAAAGGTTTACAAAATAGGAAGCTAAGAAGAATTCTTCACCTTCTTTCCGCATGAGCAAGAGCTAATTCATGCCAGAAGTAGAAGGCACTGGATAACTTAAAACTGATAGAGACGCTGCGTTTTTAATACCCTTCTTCCACTTGGGTAAATAATAAAAGTCTTTATTAAAATGCTGTGAACATAAATAACAATATTTCGGCAGCGTATCCGATTTTCTATTTAAGGCAGCGCACCATGTTTATCTCCTTTGTTTAGTAGATGGAAACCTAAAAATAGTGCCAAACTGACGTGTCGCCACTGAAAATCGCAAACAGCAATGTCCTTAGGCATGCAGAGACATCGTTGCTACATCCCCAGGTAATCTTCTACAAGCAATATACTTTTTCATCATTTTGCAAAAACAAAACTCAAAACCTTTATCGCAAATCAAGGTAACACAAAAATAAATTATCTGTATACTTGCATACTATTCACAGACAAATACAAGCCACAACTGTCGATTAATACAAATCTAGATACTTCACATGCAGCAAGATACAGATTTTAAATTGAGTTTTCTGGTTATATTTACATAAAGAAGAGAGAAACCAAGTAGTATAACGTTAATAAATATTTACATTAATAAATAAGCCCTAATGTAAGTGTAATGACTTAAGTATTTGAAAAGTAATAAATTTATCATTTTCAACTTGTCATCATATTCGCCGATTTGAGGATGAATTATCACATCGCGGCAACGCTTGAGCCACCACCCAATCAGAGCAGAGGACCGATGCAAACATAGAGTCCCTTGAATGTTGGCTTGAAACAATTCGGCTGTGTGCCCAGTCTATTCTCTGATATATAGTCAAAGCTTTTATTTTATTCAAAGTCAAAGTTTGAGGTTTACCCATTTCTTATTTATTTCTTTGCAGTTGGCCGTATTCGTATGCAGATTTCGAAATTCAGAGCATTCAAGTATTCAACATTCAACTATTCAGATTCAATATTAACCCAAGCGATTCAGGTTTCGCAAAGAAAATGCCACGCAAATGTAGTGTTTTTGGTTGTCGGTCCAATTACAAAACTGAGTCCGAAAATGTATCCACTTTTAATTTGCCTGTTGATGTTGGAATGAGACAAGTGTGGCTGAAGAAAATACCAACCGACTTAAGCAGGTTAAAAAGACCACAAGTCTGTATAAAACATTTTAGCAAGAATGATGTAATTTGGCATGACAAATGTCTTGTAAAAGGAGAACTGAAGGAGTTTGAACGGCAAAGACCTAAGCTTGGTTCTAATGCAGTACCAAGTATATTTCCAAATGTTCCCCAGTATTTCAATAAAACTCCCTCTACTGTTGATGAGTTGGCTGACGTAGAAGAACGTCAAATGGAGTCTGTGTGAAAGGAAAGCCTTGAATTATTTAAAGAAAGCCCACAAAAGTGCTAGGATGTTATCTACCGTTGAAGACCCAATGAAAGTTTACGATTCTAGTGGCAAAATAAATGACGGTTGGATTATAATGAAAGAAAATGACCAAGTCTACATGCGTTTGCCGAATAAAAATTCATCTCTGTTAGGGTCCATTGTAATAATAAAAAGCTCTCACATTCTGCATAGACATAGATAGGATACCCCTATTTGTCAGTGAAATACAAAAGTAGTTACAGATTCTGATGATGTCTCTGAAGAGCTTCTTAAACACGTTGACACATATCGCCGGCAGTATGTGACCTTTTTCGGGAACAGTCGACTTAACCGCAACTACGTATTAACGTGATTATAATAGAATATGGCCTAAAAACAGTTGTACATGTCTTAATAAAGTTAAACAATGTAGTGTATTTCTTTTTTAATAACCTTTCAATGATAAACGCAAATAAAACGTTTTGATTTGCAACAAAAACGTATATTTTTGCACCTGAGGTTGTGACTTGTTTTGTTTCCATATCTGATGCAGATAGGCTGTGTTGTCAGCTCCAGAAGGTTAGGTCGGCAGGATTGTGTGTAAAAAGCATTTTAGATCTTATATTTCGTTACAGCGGCAAAACACTTGGGATTAAATATTAAATGTGACAACGCTGCTGAAAATTGACAGTTCGAAACGTGCAAATCGTGTTTTTTGGAACTTAATTTCTCAATTAATCTGTTATTTATGGATTTTCCGTATTTTTTCCGTAATCCTTAAGATTTATACGACAAGGATGCGCGGATATTTGCGCGTCCCGAAGCGTCGCTCGGCTGTTTGAATTTTTCACAGCGTTGCCACGTCCTATTCCAGAATCAATAGTCAGGGAAAATAAAATATCAGTTAATTGAAATTGTAATTTTTTTTAGTTATTAAATAAATAGTGAAATACTGCTGTATAAAATATCTTATTATTACACATAATAGAACTTATGGTAAAGGTTTACTTTCGGGGCGCGTGTTCGATTGTTATGAAATTTTGTATATAGACGTGTTTTAGGATTTATAGATGACCAAATCACAATAAAAATGAGAACAGAAGCCAACTTTTGGAATTATTTGGACATTTTTGTAGGAAAATCGTAAGTTGTACTCACTTTTGTGGCATGTTTTTGTCATATTTTACACATTTTCGGGGTTCTTTCGTTTTATATTTATTATAATTATTATTTATTCAAGCTAAAGAAGGGTATATTCCATTATCCTAATTCAATTTAACACAGTTAGTGCACCCCCTTAACTGTTTATGTGTTTTTGAAAGTTACCCTTCTTTTCATCATAATATGATGACTTATTCTATTATAATCGATCCTGTTGAAATTGACATTTGACATATAAAGCCAACTTAATGTCAATTTCAACTTATATGATGAAAAGGAGGATAATTTTCATAGACACATAAACAGCTAAGGGGGTGCACTATGGGGAAATTAATTATAATAGTGGAATACGCCCTTCTTTAGCTTCATATAAAACGAACGACCCCCGAAAATGTGTAAAATATTTCATTCCTGAACGTCACAAGGTCTGGGATAGACATAATTAAGGTACTTAGTACTTAATGAGAAGCTTCATCCAGACAGCAAAATTTATTGATGAGGTGCCCTTTTAGACATGTTTTGCTATGTGACTGTAGATTTTTAGTCTTGATGTAGGTTTAACTTGAGATCATTGTGCTTAAACCAGCACAATTGCCTACCAGAAGACAATGTTTTCTGACAGACCTTTTGTTACAATTTTTAGATTTGCTATTGTATAGCCGAAACGCGTAGGGCACCTCATCAATAAATTTTGCTGTCTGGATGAAGCTTCTCATTAAGTACCTTAATTGTGTAAAACATGTCGCAAAAGTGAGTACAACTTACGTTTTTCCTAGAAACATTTCCAAATAACTCCAGAAGTTGGCTTCTGCCCACATTTTTATTATGATTTTCGTCATTTACACCCTAAAACACGTTTATATAAAAAATTTCATAAAAATCGAACACGCGTCCCGAAAGTAAACCTTTACCGAACTTATATATATATATATATATATATATATATATATATATATATATATATATATATATATATATATATATATATATATATATAAGTACAAAAAATACATATATTATGATATATGTATTTTTTTTACTTTGACGTTGGCCTATTTCCGCGACGCCAGGGAGCAGGTTCACCTCACTATCCTGGAAATTTTGAAATATGCGCAGAGTCTTGTCGTATCAATCTCAAGGATTACCTTTTTTCAGATTATTACTCTACGTTACATACGCTTTCTTGTGGTGTGCTCCGTTTTGGTAATTTCCGGTTGCAGTTAAGTCGACCGTCCCCCATTTATCATGTGTGAGGTCAAACAATTTGAAAAAGCTCTGCCGAACGTGAAGATATGAACTCATTTAATTGTGGCCATTCTCTTAGAGACAGAGATTATGTAGTGCTTACGCAGAGATCATATACTGAGTCAGATTTTTGCAAATTAGATGACAATAAAATTTCAGTTGATTATAGTGAAAGTAGTGAAGCGTCAACTTCAACAATAATTCATTCTACCTGGGGAGATATATTGGGTTCTACTGCAGAAAGCTTTGAGTTACTTGCAGAATAATACACTATAAGTGATGCAATTAGCAATTCAACTATTGAAAAGCCAATAGATATTTTCACTTTGCTTATAAATGAAGAAACTCTCAAGATAATTGTACCCCAGACCAAGAACTATGCTCAACAGAAATTGAATATTCAATGTTCAAGCAAATCTAGAATGAAATCATAGTAAAATACTGATCAGGCTGAAATTAAAAAGTTTCTGGCGATAATACTAGCAATGGTACTGAACCAAGTGCTGAATATCCATTTATACTGGCCAAAAGATAATTATTTTATAATGGGTTCATTTCTACCATGACAATAGATTGGTATCTGCTCTTACTTAGGTTTCTGCATTTCGAAAATAATGAAACAGGAAACATAAATAGCAAATTATACAAAATGGAATGGATATTAAAAAATGATAGGACACTTTTAGAATGCTTTTAATCCAAGAAGGGTTCTTGTAATCGATGAGCCTATGATACCCTTTAGAGGCAGGTTACATTTCGACGAATATATACCCAACACACTGCATAAATATGGTGTCAAAAAAGTTTTGTACTGTGAAAGTTTAAGAATAAACCCAAAGGGTGTGCCACTTTTGTTCCAGAATAAAATGAAGTGAGAAATAATGTGAAAATAATTAAATGAGGTAGACAAAAGACCTGTCTTTATGATTTCCAGTGTTCCCTCACATACAGCTCCTTTAGTTGATAGAGGTAAATTAATGTAGGTATATGTTTGAACTGGTTGAGATTTCATAAAAAATAACTTATAAAAAATAACTTATAGAGCAACCAACAATCAAGACAAGGTGTCACTATCTGAAAACCTCAATGCACCCTGGATTATAACAAAGCAAAGAAAGGGGTCGACTTCAGTAATCAAATCTTTTCATACCACACTGTACCTCGTCGAAGTTGAAAGTGGGATAGGTGAGTATGAAATTCTCTATTAAGAGAAACATCAAGCGGCTTGGTCCTTTATTGCATACTTGTTAAGATATAAAATAGATTTTAAATATACATAAATTATTTTCAGGAAAGCTGTTTTCGAAATTTTATTGGGAACTGCAGTGGTTAATTCCAGGATAATCTTTCAAAAACTGTCCAGTATGAAAACGAGCATTACAAAATTTAGAAGAGAGCTTGCAGAGTCTTTGGTAGCCAGCTTAGAAGAGCCTGGAGGAACAGCTTCACAAAACAAAAAGCCTATTCACGCATTTACAAAACCTGACGGTCCTGCTAGAAAGAAAAGAAAACCATGTAAAGGTTGCTAAACAGACTCAGGGAAACATTATCAAGCCGTGAATCTAACAGAAATGCCAGGAGAGTAGATTATCTTGGACAATCTGCCTATTGTTTACAGTGTTTCAATATTTGCCATACATAAAATTATATTTCTATATTTATTTACATGTTCCTATATTAGTCTTCTTTTAAAGCTTTGTGTAATACAACCATGACATTATATGTTTATAATAGTCAAGATTATCAGTAAATGATTGCATATTCAGTTCAAATAATAGTGTTATTTAAATCCGCCTTGAACGGTTCTAGTCGCTGGAGATATGCTCTGCTGTGATGCATACAAGTCAATGAATAACAGTTAATTGTAAAATTATATTGAAAACAATAAATATCTATTTATCTATAAATAGTGAAACTTTGGTATGGGGATATATATATATATATATATATATATATATATATATATATATATATATATATATATATATATATATATATATATCAAGAGCTATGTACCATATGTAATGCAAGTTTAACTTATAGTTTCCTGGCGATATGTAATGCATCCCGAGATAAAGTATAAGTTTCAATTAAAGCACTCAATGTGTTAAATTTGTTGCATTGAAGACCAAATATTTGTTGGACAAACCAAAAGGATAAAATTAAACAGATTATTGAAGACTTGGCCAAATTAAGTACGTGTGACAGTGAAAAGTGTGTAATTAACATATATGATTCAACAGCTGAAACTTTTAAAGGGTACACCAGAAAACCGAAGGTACTATTGATATACTACATACATACTTGGAGACTACTTTTCTGGCTTCACTGAGAAGTAGTCTCCAAGTATGTATGTAGTATGGACCAGTTTCACCAAGTAAGGGCAACAACAATCAATGAAGAACTATTGATATACTTTAATGTTAGCTCCATCTTTATTCAATCATCAGCTTTATACATGTCCATTTATAAAAGTAAAGTGGTATATCTGCCTCGCCCTTGCAATATTAAAAAATTAATATAATACAGGATATCTTTACACGTCTGCGTTTTGAAGTTATATTTTTATTTTTATGATGAACTGTAGGTACAGGTTTTAGATCTAAACATTGTAGTTGTTATGAGTTAATGCATCAGTGAACACAAATGTGTCTTACAAATATTTGGAACGCTTTGCAGAACCAAATTTACATGTACATAAAGTTAAGACTAGTTCAAGGTAATGAAATATAATACTTGCCTAATGATAATTTGTCCAAGGAATAGGCGAAAACGATAACAAAATTGGAAATGTTTTGTTTGATGAAGAGCTCTCAATACCCTTTTCTCAGTTTTTGTCTTTAATTTAAATTGCTCTTGCATGAGAACAAGGTTATATGTGTTATAATATATGTCTCCAATATACAGGAGCTAACAATTCATCAAATATAAAGCCACAACTGGTACCCTAAGGAAAAAATTGTCTATGAGAAATATATTTACCTTAAGATATATGGTTAATTGTCAGCCATTGTTTATTACTGAAATAGCATGATCCGTTATCATACTCTTCTCTTTTTTCTTCCTTAATGTCTGTCTATTTCCATGACAATCACCGACGCCACCAAGCAGTTGTACCTTACTATCCTGTAAATGTTGCCGAACCCCTGCCTTTCTGTAAGGGGAGGTGGGGATCTTAAACGTGGCTAACATAGCATGTTATAATACGGGACCAACGGTTTTACGCCCCCTCTGAAGGGCGGAACATGCAGACATTCAACATGCTCAAAGAGAAGGCCACAACCTCGGTGGGTGTTAATTTTTACAGTATGTACTGAATAAAGTGAAGGGGGAACCCTGGGAATCGAACCCAGTACCCTTGGGTCCAGAATCACAGGTTCTTACCACTGGATCATCAGTGTTGGGCTATAGTTTTTATACTGTATGTTTAATTTAGGAAATAGTTCTTTTACCTCGTCAACTTGTGTTACGCATGTTTGTGAAATTGTTTTTCTTTTAATTTATCTACTAATAAATTGAAGAAATTTCAGGTCCACACCTAATTCGTTACTATAACGCACTTGCTGCATCAGTATTTTTAAATTAAGTTTTATAAATAGGTAATCCTACACTTTAGCTCGTACTATGAAATAAATACTGATGCAGCAAGTGTGTTATGGTCTTGTATACGGTATCAATGCTTACTATTAAAGCAGTACTGATGCAACCAGTGTGTTATGGTAACGAATAAGGTGTGGACCTTTTTTCTTCTTTTTCCTTGTAATTAAAAAATATTACATCGCTGACAAGAAAAGTAGCATGTAACCACAGATAGAATCCGCAGGCACAGACGGAATTCTTTCGAGAACGATAATGAGTAGGTACCTATTGTAAATATCTGCCATTTTGACTAGATGTGGATGAAGGTTTGAAAATATGTGTTGTATTTAATCTGTCACTTCTCAGCCTATGCCAAACACTTAAACGTCGCTAGTATTACATTACTGCCGCTACTTTTAAAATCGCAAATATGTTGAGAACCAATTTTCTAGATGCCAAGGAAAATCAAGATTAAATTTTGCACATTAATAGCCTGTATCTCTTTTAAATGTCACTTTTGACATATAGATCCTTGCTTAGTCAGTATAGAGCACGTAAAAATTATGAACTGTACAGGTCAGTATAATAAAATACAAAACATGCTCATACATTAGTGAGTTATAGAAAAGCGATGTAGTACACTACCATAAAAAAATAAACAAAAAACGCAAACAAAAAATACCCAGGACAAGTTTATTGCTCCCCATTGTTCAAAAGGTGTCATTAAAAAACTCCTACAGAGTAATAAGCTCTTGATATCAAGAGTCTTAATTCTGCAAATAACTGATTTTAAGGATAGGCACCTAAACACCTGCAGTATCTTGTTGAATATTTTAACTGCTAAAAATGCACATTTTTCTGAAGGTAAGTATAATTAAATTTACAAGTATTTAACAATGATTTGTGCCTAGTGTTATATGTATCATCCCGTGAATCCTATGAATCTATAAGAACATGTTTGCCTAATCTTAAGATGATTACAACTTTTTGGAAATGTGAACTTTTGTAAAAGTTTTAGCAGAATATTTGCCACATGACTCTGTACCCTTATGGCCTTGTCCTGATTGCATTTTTGCACGTTTACTGTTTTTGGAATAGTAATACTTTTAGCCTTTATAAACTTACTGACAGTTCTTCCGATTTATAACATTTTGCAATCACTTGAAAATGTTCTACTTTGTTTTTTATTTACCAAACTGTTCAAACGTTCCGCTGTCAATTCGTCTACACTAGGAATATTCCTTGTCTCAAGTTTTTTAAGGTATTTCTCACTCTTCTTTTGAAATGGGCAGACCCAAATCATCTAGGTATATCTTTCAAATTTCTTCATTCTTATTCGCAATTAATTTCTTGTCTATGATATCTATTCTAGATAGACTTTCCAGTGCTTAGCAATATCTTCCTCTTTTGGTAATAGATTGCTATTGTTTTCCTTTATGTCTTCACTTTTTATTACTATTTTATATTGTAAATTTTGTAACGGTTACATTTCATTATTGCTATAAAATAAATTTTAATTAAATCTGTTAAAATTTTTCTGAACCATATTTCGCTACCAGTGAGTCTAGGCTTTTAAAACAGAGAATGTAAAGAACATAAAGTGGTATATGTAATTAGAGATATATTGTTTTTGAAATAAATAATATCGCTGACAAGAAAAGTAGTATCTAACCAGCACAGATAGAATCCGCAGGCATAGACGGAATTGTTTCGAGAACGATAACAAGGTGATTTATTGTCAGTTAAGTCATATACACTGAGAATCATGTTAAAAAATAGCCGGATTACCTCAACGGCTGTTTGCTATAGATGTGAATAACTTTTGTGTGAGCACGCGAAATTCCCACCAATGGGAAACAAAATACCATGGCTGATTGTAAAGGTAACATTTTAAAACCATGCTTGTCAGATCATTATGCACACGCAGCATGCTTTGGAGCAGCACAGAGAGCTGTACAACGAAAAATAGAAAAGCAAGCCTTGAATCCAAGAAAAATACATGAATTTGGGCAGAAATTGTTGAAAACACATTTAACATGTGTAACACTAGAGAAAGAGGTAAACGAGGATTATAATTTATTGGGTGATATTCTGTGTAGAATGCTAGATGATGCATGTCCCAAGTTAACACACAGAACATCAAATACCAAGAAAATAAGGGATGGCTTACTAAAGAGTTTGAAGAAAAACGCTGGATTAAAAGGATAATGTATGAGGATAAGCTAATAAGAAGAATAAGCGCGGATGAATACAAGCATTACTGTTATCAACTAAAAACTGAAATCTGGGATGCAACGATTTCGGCAAATTCCAGTTACATACAATCGTCTAAAAACAAAATTAGAACTACATGGTCCATTGCAAATAACTTAACAATGAATAGGAAGGCAGAAAATTTAACAGTAAAAAGAATAAAGAGATTCATAGAAAAAAGATGGAATTCTGACTATTATGCAGTGTGCATACATAGAGGGATGATCCACACAGATAATTTTATCAGGCTCTTGAAGAAATTCTTCTAGGACTAAACAATTAAGGAAAGGTAACGGGACTCTTTCTTGATTTGTCAAGTGCCTTCAATAGTGTAAATTATGATATACTATATTGAAAGCTAGAAATGATGGGGTTTAGAGGCAGCTCCCTTGATCTCATAAAATCTTACCTGACTGCATGGAAGCAATGTGTTATGATACGAGATAGTATGTCGGGAAAATCATTGACATCAGACTTGAAGCGAGTGAAAAGTGGCATCCCACAAGGTTCAATTTTAGGCCCAATGCTCTATCTTTTATACATAAATGACATACCATCATTATTAAATAATCAAACGGTGCTTTTTGCAGATGACACATCTTTGATATTGAGGAGCAAAGAAGAGATATCTGCTTATATTTGTGAAGCACTTACTATCTTGGAGACATGGTTGTGTGCAAATGGGTTGAAATTGAATCTCACAAAAACAGTATTAATACAATTTGTTAATGAGTCCTTGAGTGCACCACTTAAAATAAATTACAAATTACCTCAAGTAAAAATAATTCGGCACGCAGCAAGTGCGTTGTGGTAACAAATTTTCATTAAACTCTTCTAATTTAAATAACTCAATTTTATATAAACGTAGAAAGTTGCATTTTAGTGTGTGGTAAGGTATTTAACAGTGCAACATTTCTAACACATTTCATCAAAATAGCTTTGTTATTTTTTGAAACACAATTTTTTTTCCCGGAAAAAATCAACTTTTTTTTATAGAAAAACTGGTCCGATCGGGCTCGCTAACGAACTCGTCCAAGCTAATAATAATAAAAAAAATTACTAAAAGGCGATGAAAAGTAGAAATAAACTTTCTTCTTTTCTTTTCCAAAAGGAGTAAGAATAAAAGTATTAGGTAAATTTGCAGATAAGCTCATGGTTGGTGTTTATAAAAAATTTCGGGACGCAGCAAGTGCATTATAGTAGCGAATTTTCATAAGATTCACTATTATTATACGGCATATTAGTAAAGTTAATACGTTAAACTCTTACGCAGACCTTGAAGATCGATTTTAGAGGTTTTAGTACGCCCACATTTGAAGAATTCTTTCGAAAGTGTTACCATCGATATCTCTCTATTATCAAAAAAATCTTGCGTTCTAACTCCTTTTGAAAAAAATGCCCAAAACTCAATTTTCTATGAGGCTCAAGAACTAAATTTTGCTATATCTGTAGATAGTGTAAGTCTCCTTAAAAGAAACTTGTATTACAAATTTCATTAAAGTTATACAAATGATTTCCAAAAGGAAACTTTAATTCATATTTAGAAAACTAAAGTATCTGCCAAATTATAAACGTAGCAGTTATTTTTCCTTATTAATAAACAAAACGTTAGTTTACGTATGCCTAGATGGCTGAGAGGTGTCGCGCTTGCCTCATAAGCAGAAGGTTACGTGGTCGAATCCAGCTCGATGAATGTATGTTTTTTGTTTTATTTTGACATTTGGAGAAACAATAGTGCACAGATTTCATACGTTTTGAACAAGAATTCAATTTTGTTTAAAACGCCTAAATAAGTTTGTCACTTTTGAGTTTGAAATTATAATTTTGTTATTGTTGATATTGAAAAAACCGGTTTGATTAGGTTCACTAAAATAAAATCATACTGGCGATTAATAAGGAAAAAGAACTGCTACGCTTATAATTTGGCAGATACTTTACTTTTCTAAATATGAATTAGGTTTGTATGTGAGTGGACCATATCGTTCCCTCCACTGCGACCTTAAGGTCTATTGTGGCTTAGGTTAGGTTAGGTTTGTACCTAAATATGAATTAAGTTTGCTTCTGTAAATCTTCCCCGTTGCCTATTCTTTATTGTTTAATCCTAGAAGAATTTCTTTAACAGCCTGATAAAATGATCTGTGTGTAGATCATCCCTCTATGTATGCACTCTGCACAATAGTCAAATTCCATTTTTTTCTATGAATCTCTTTATTCTTTTCACTGTTAAATTTGGTGCCTTCCTATTCATTGTTAGTTAATTAGCTTTAATGTTGTTTTTAGACGATTGTATGTAACTGGAATTCACCAACATCCTTGCATCCCTGATTTCAATTTTTAGTTGATAACAGTAATGCTTGTATTCATCCGCGCTTATTCTTCTCATTAGCTTATCCTCATACATTATCCTTTTAATCCAGCGTTTTTCTTTAAACTCTTTAGTAAACCATCTCTTATTTTCTTGGTATTTGATGTTGTGTATGTTAAGTTTGGACCTACATCATCTAGCATTCTACACAGAATATCACCCAATAAATTATAATCCTCGTTTACCTCTTTCCGAAGTGTTACAGATGTTAAATCTGAAACTCAAAATTTTCCTGGAAAACCTTGTCCGATTTTCCTAGTTAACGAACTCATCCAAGCCAATAACAAAAGAAAGGTACTTGCCAGGTTTCATCCAAATCGGTTGATTCTTTTTTGAGTTATCGGTTGGATACATACATACAAACATACATACACACATACATAAAAATTGAAACTGACTGATATGGGGTCTAGGGGTTCTAGTTCACGCTCATTTGTAAAAAAATTTGCAGTCTCACCATTTTTTACAAATGAGCGCGAACTAGAGAACAGACATTTATTTGGACATAATTACACGTAAACTTGGAGATTAATAATTCACCAATCTTTATAACATAGCGTTGACAGTAATAATAGTGTTTACTAATCAATTAATGTACATTATATGTTTAAAATTTCAATAACGCTGAACGTCGAGAAATTCTTTTGCAGGTACGTAAATAGATTCAAAACCAAATCATTTTAGTATTAAAAAACCTTAATTATTATCACCAGAAATGATAATTAAAATTGTTATGATTAAAATGTGCTGTTTTATTTGATTTAATCTAGAGGTGTGCGAAGCTTCGAAATTTCGAACCGAACCCGAACCGAACCTTCGGTTCGAAAATAGGTTCGCACTAGCGATGTTGAAGTTGTTCGAAATATGTAATTCTCCAAAATAGTTCGAAGTTCGTTTCTCAAAAATGCTTCGAAATTTAACTTTACAGGCATTAAATGCTGCCAAAGATAGCGAAGTTGCGGCCCCGTTAACTCGGTAGCGGCGCTTTAAACTCGTTATCGGTCTCATCGAGTGGATAGCATAATTTTAGGAGATTTCACTCATGCATATTTTTGACAGTTGGTGGGCACATTGAGACAGTTAGCAATAACAGAATTATTTTTCTTATATATCCTAGCCTCCCAACACCTTTTTCAGTAACAACATTATGATGGCGGTGTTCGAAAGCGATCGGTAACGTAAATTTTCAGAATTTATGAGGATAATTGCAGATTGACTTTGGAAAACACTGGTTTCAACATGATTTATTTCACCATGAGCCAAAACCATCAGCACCAGAAGGCATTTTCACCCAATCAACCTGCAAATTTGCCGAACTCTTCCTTTTTGTTGAAAGAATGGGAATCTTTCACATCAAATATTGTATGTTACAATATTCCTAAATTTTGTGTTTAAGGAAATGATATATGAACACTGAAGAATTTTGGGTAGTTCGCGGTTCGTTTTTAAATTTCTAAGAAGTTCGAAGTTCGACTGTGAACCTTAGACATACTATTTCACAGGTTCGAAGTTCGAGGCAACATATTTGCTTGGGTTCGTTCATAGTTCGGTTCGAACAAAACATGGGTTCGCACACCTCTAATTTAATCCTTTTCAAAACTGTTTCTTTAAGGTTAAAAAAATCATTAGTTAACATCTTGTAAAATTAAAGTGCAGACTACCGGCTGCATTTTGTAAAACAATAAATAATAAAATTTTGCAGGTAGTGGCATCTCTGTACCTTTATCAAGACCTTTGCCGACATATAGATAACGTTTTGTCTTCTCAGTACTCTAAAAAATCTGACTGGTATTGTCTTGGTAAAATTTTAAAAACTGAATGAAAAAAGTGAGAAATAGATCAGTTAACTTTTGAATCATGTCGGTACAGTTCTACTACCTGTTGGTAAGCTTGATCCGACTGCCCTGTCTTCACTATTCTTCGCATTCATACTTATTTTACTTTACTACGTTTTTGCTTGACCATATTTTTAATTGTTTGTATTTACTGTATGACTCTTTATTCTTAATTTTGTTTTAATAGTTACATTCTTGTATTAATTTTATTATATCTGATGTCATATAACTTTCCTTGGTTCTAGTTTCTTCTTGCACAGTACTTTTTCTGCAACAGATGGCTTTAAACTAGAGGTGTGCGAACCCATGTTTTTCTTGAACCGAACTATGCACGAACCCAAGCAAATACGTTGCTTCGAACCTCTGAAATAGTATGTCTAAGATTCACACTCGAATCATAAAAATTGAAAATCGAACATCAAAGTAACCAACACTCTTCAAGGTTCATATATCAATTCCTTAAATACACAATTTAGGTATATTGTAGCATACAATATTTGGCATATAAATTTCCATTCTTGTAAAAAGCAAAGGTTTGACAAACTTTGCAGGTTGATTGGGTAAAAATGCCTTCCATGGCCGATGTTGGTTGTGAAGATAGGTCAACATTGAATGAAAAACACAAAAAGGTATATTGAAAACTTTTTTAGATTTCTACATTTATAGCTAGGCTTAATTATATATACTTTTTGTCGTTTGGTATTCTCTAGGCAGTTTTAATAGTCTTTGAGACTGAGGGGGTTAAAGTTGAGCATGATAGTTATGTAATAACCACTTAAAATTTTAACTGGGTATTGATTGAGAATATTTAATTTTATTTTGGCTCATTGTGAAATAAAGCATGTTCAACCTAGTATTTCCAGAAGGCAATCTGCAATTATCAACATAAATTCTGAAAAATTACATTACTTTTGAACATTGCCACCATAATATGGATAATCAAAGGCTTTGTGATCCTAGGATATATAAAAAAATTAAATTTGTGATTGGTAAATGGCTCCGTCAAGTCTTAATGTGTCCAACCAGTTGTCAAAAATACGCATTACTGCAATCGGAAATTACACTACCGACTCAATGTAGCCTATAGAACTTAAAGCGCCGCTACAGGGTTATACTTTCGCTATCTTTGGCAGCTTTCAATGTCTGTAATGTTTAATTTTGAACAACAAACTATTTTGGAGAATTACGTATTACGAACTACTTTAGCATTGCTGGTGCGTACAAATTTTCAAACCGAAGATTTTGTTCTAGTTAGGTTCGAAATTTCGAAGCTTTGCTCACACCTACTTTAAACTCCTTTTGTCCATGCAGATATTCTTTTGTTGATATTTACCTACTTTTTCTTCAAACTTTTCCAGTTCCTCTGCACCTTTAAATTTGTGTACATTCCATTTCATGCTTGTCTTTCCTGTATTCCTCGTTAAAGTACATTTGCACTTTACAAGTGCCAGATATTACCCATGTCTATATCTGCTGCATCAGCTTGTGTAGCTGGTGGTATTTCTTGGTAAACATTAAATCTATTTGGTGACTTTCTATATCCCCTGGTGCTTTCCATGTATATCGTTTTCTATATAACAGGAATCATATTTATATTTTCATTTTAAATTAAAAAGGGTACAGTGTATATTTATAGCAGGATATACTTATACCCTTACTTCTTTATTATTTATGTGTTTAACCACAATTTTATAAGCTTACTTCTCCACTTCTCATTCCGGATAAAATTTATGTTGTCACAAACTGTAGCTTCTTTTTAGTTCTTCTTGAAACCATTATTGCTAAAACAGCCGAATACTAGTTTTTTGGCATACAAAATAATTGCTTTTAAATCTGAACCTTCACAAGACTTTACTTTTTAATATGAATTTTCTTCTTTTTGTTTAAATTTTACTACCGACAAACCTGGGTTAATTTCCTATTTCCATTGAAACAATTGTGTACTAATGAAAATTTGCTTAAAGATTCCAAAAAAATGAAATGCATTTTATCAACACCAGCTTCATATTTCTATTTCGTCTGAGCTACACTATACAAATGGGATTAAAAAAAACTACATTTTTTTTATATATAATTTATTTAATATATGAATGTAAGTGAAAATAGCTATCACGATACAAGAATTCCAATATACCCTTCTTTCAAACGAGCCTATCCATCTCAATATATATAATATTTTACAAAACCTATATTTCATTAAAAATTAGTTAATTCTATTTACATTTTACATACTTAAAATTTAATGAATCATAATACATAATCTTGCAAATTATATACACACAATTACAAAAAAAAGTATAGAGCTTTTTTACACCTTCAGGTATTTAAAAAAAATCTGATATAAAATATTCTAGTATAATGGTCAAAAGGCATATATTTTATTAGTACGTCCTACACATTTTAGTTCGAAATTCGTGTACTTCTTATACTTTATTTTTCTGAAGTTAAAACAGCTTTATAAATTTCTTTTCAATGTAAATAAGCAATGAATTACATTTTTAGTGACAAAATAAATCGTAGTTTTAACAGTTAGAAAATAATGTACACAACTTCGAACCAACGAAAATAAATCCGTGACTATGACAGAACTGAGAAAAATTTAAACTTTCAACCTCAAATAACAAAGAAAAACAGCAGATTAAATTACTACAAATTAAAAAAACAACCAGAAAACTAACACCCAACAATTATATAACCACTTTATATCGATGATGAAGCAATAAAGGAATTAATATCTAAAAACATAAACAATGGTTCCAGTTCATCAAATGTCATTGGACATATTTATTTTGATTGTTCACTTTCATAAAATACAAATTCATAATGGTTTTTTTAACTGGCATACCAGCAATTGTATATAATTTTAGAGCATGGGGCATATATTATTATATTCGTAATTAAGGTGTGACATTTGAACTTCTGTTAGACAAGTTGTTACTCTATATATCACAGAACACTTATTTCTCTATCTATATTATCTTCACAAGAACTTATGGTTTTACGATACTTATGATCTCTGAAACTAGCCATTTTATTTAATACAAACTGCACACAGTTAACAAGATGAATATAAGAAAAGGCCTTTAAAAGTAGATTTTAATTTGAAGCACCTAATCCCACAAAAAATGATTCACCATGTTTAGCTCTTCTTTAAAGTAATGCCAAAAACAATTATATTTTGTCATAGCCTGTGATGTATTTTAATGTAAGTCCTCCTAAGTTACATATCCAATCTTTAAGTAATGTTTAAATATTTAAAAACATTTTTATTTCTAAATGTTTTAAAAGTGAATTGTTCTGTTACATGTGTAACATGTCGCATGTATTTAACATAAATGTGACATGTCACACGCGTTAACGCCTTTTATTTTTCTACAATAAGCTTCTGAATCAGTCCCTTTAGTGACGTCAGAGTCTGAGTCCCTCTAGTGACGTCAAACTCGGCGGTCGGTTACTCTACCGCATCACAACTCAATGGAATACGCCTGCAGACGCGACAGTTCCATGACATGTCTAGATAAGAAAATCTTTATTAACGCTTGCAATGCGTGACACGCTCTCTTCTGTTTCAAGTTAACCGGAAATGTTGTCGTACAGCTAAATTTTCAATCGGGAAAACAGCATGCCTAAATGGGTAAGTTTTATACTTAGATACTGGCTTATTTCCAGTTGCTCGTACATTTCTTTGGTTGATAATAATATGAGATTGCTTGTTAGTGTATGAGTACTAAATCCACTTTCGATGACTGCTTTCTTTGTTATAAACTATATACTGTTAATCGGTGGCTTGTGGTAGTGTTAGTTCAGTAATTAATTGCTATTATGCTGTCTTAATTGCATTTTAAAAGAGATCATTTAAGATTTTGTTTCATTTACGTTAGTTTATTTCTAATTATTAACGCAGATAAATTTTGTATGTAAACGCAACCTGCTACCAGCCGTCTCATGTAAACTATTAAGCCCTGAACCAATACTAATACACCTGGAATTTTATAGCACCCCGTTGGGGCAGAGCCCTATGAGTAGCAGCCCTATGAATAACACCTTAATAAATGGAACCGTCAGGGAGCAAGCCTCAATAACACCTTGCTGAACTGAACCGCTAGATAGCAATCTTCAATAACATCTTACTAAATGGACCCGTTAAGAAGAAACGCTAGGGAGAAGCCCTGAATAGAAACGTTAGGGAGAAGCCCTCAACAGAAAAGCTGGGGAGAAGCCCTGAATAGAACCGTTAGGGAGAAGCCCTCAACAGAACAGTTAGGGAGAAGCCCTCAACAGAATAGCTAGGGAGGAGTCCAAACCCATAAGATCTTGCTAAATGGACCTGCTAAGGAGCAACCCGATAAGTATCAATAATATCTTGCTAAATGACACCTTGCTGAACGGAGCCGTTTCCCCACAAAGTCTCTGAGGCACCTCCAGCATCCAAGGCTAGATGAATGTGATCACCACTCTGGAGGCAGCAGTCTAAACCTCGAGTTAAGTACATCATTTATCTGTAATTTTCTTTTTAAAGTAGTGTATGCTCCACAACTCATTTTGACAGTGCTATAGGCCAATTTAAAGTAATTTATATTTTTCCTTTAATTGAATTTGCTTAATTAAATCGAGCTGCATTATATAACTTCAATAATTTTTTAATAAACTGATTTTACTTATAACTCCTGATTTTTATTTGTGCATCTTAAAACCCACTGACTGCAAGTGGTGAAGCCCACACCCTGCGTTGATTTATATTATATTTGTGCCCCAACTGAGTAGCCAAACTAATCATTAATTCTTTAACAAATACCTAGGGCATAATGAAATTCTGTCTCCACAACGTGGGGATTAGTCTTTTTTGTTATAAATATATAAAAAAATTTAGCAACCTCTAATACCTAAATGTATTTCTTCAGTTACATAAACACCGGAAAATGCTCTGAATTCAATAAAGGATAACTATTCACAGGATTATAGAATGTTAAACACAACATACTTAAGTCTCAAGCAAGCAGCAAAGGGTCTCTTTCAATACTTCAGGATCAATTAACTTCCATTTGTGTTTTGTCCTCTATTATTTGCTGTGTCGTATCAGGTCTCTATAGATACCTGTCTAATATTACGGAGCCACAATATTTGTCCCTTTCATGTACCATGGACGTCTCTTAATTGTGTCCTATTGCTCAGATGTGATGTAAATAAGCAATTATCCTGTCTTGATTGAAGCATTTCATGATCATAATTTGCTCAGTACATCTGTATTGCTTACATAATTAAGAGATTTTATGAAATCCTAAACACTTGTTTGGCTGTCCACATTTCAAATGAAATACTTTAGCATTTAGTTCCAAACCTTTAGGCTAGGGCTGTCCTTACACATAATATGCTCAATATTTTTAAAGAGTATAAAGCTATTTCAATTCCTGCTTTTTTTATATTTAAATATATTTAGTGACTCAACTATACAGCTATTTAAGTGATTTTATCAACATGCTGGAAGTCATCACAATCTAAAAGCAGATGTATTATTTTATTGCCTGAGCTCGACTTTCTCATTCCTCAGGCAGACATAACCTATGATTTTATGTGCCACCTGCAGTACAACTCTCTTGTGTGTAAGATGCCTAGAATATATAATCACGTGGGCAAAATGACTAGTAATTCTTTTAGCCGATTCGTGACAGCACTGCTAGCATCAATATGTAGTTTACTTACTGAGTAACTTGTATTCCTGTTGTTATATTATGATGTTCTATTGTTTTTATCACTTGTTAATGATTATAATTAAGTCGGTATTCTAATTGGCTCATCTGTCAGACCTTAAAATAAATAAATGAATAAATAAAAGCACATATTTTGGTTTGCTTTAATTGATCAACAGAACAAACTCCTCTCCGATGTCATTAATTTAATTTAATAGCTTGCAGGTCTTACATATTGTCATTACAGTATTATCCGTAGTAATACACTTAACTGATCACAACGAAACTAAAGGTGCATCAGTTAACCAAGATAGTTGATTATTGATGTGGGAAAAATAACCCAAAATGTTTTCCCTTTAACCGATTTCACCAAACTTTACATCAACCAACTGATTTGTTATTTTTTTCTGAAGTTCAGTTTATGATGACTGATTGTATGTACATATGCAGGTAAATATGTAATATACAAATTACTTCGTACTAACAGCATAACAACGGACTTGAACATTGATGGTTAGATAATGCATATGAAGAAATAATTGGTTAATATGGAGATTATTTCCTGTAAGTTTTTCAGGTATTGGTTGGAGAGATGAGAGTGGGTTGATTGAGAGTGTACTGTGGTTGGAATGACGATCACTTCAATTTACCTGTTATAAGTTTCGGGCAAGGTTTTCTTGAATATGAATAGAATAGAAATAAATTTATTTGTTTCATTTATTACATTATAAAATATTTGCTTGCCACATGTCAATTTAAAACAGAATACAGATTAAATAAGATTGGGGACAACACAGTTTGGGCATACACCTTTCTTACGGGGAATCCTCGTGTGATGTTATTTTGGAGGCGTATAAATATACACCATTTTTGTTTCTTACAATGTTTTCGATGACTGGAACATTTTTATAATTATACGATTTTACAATGAAGGAGTGCAATTATTTTTTATTAACATCTGACATTGTCAAAATGTTTTCATCATCAAAAGAGCACACAAACACACATTTTCTTCGATTTCGGCACTTCTATAATAAAACGTTTGTGACAAACACACCTCGGTGTGACTACTTTTTGAAGCAGGAATAAATAGTAATACCCGTGTATCATAAATAAAATTGAATAAAATCATAATTGGATTGAACTTGTCATCGTCAATTACTTTTATAATATTCATTGCGATTTCACCTGGGACAATAAGCCTGCCTGTTTTTCCTAGACATGTATATAACATTCTTTATATTATCTTTAGTTTTAAATATTTTCCATAAAAATACATAATAATGGGAGTCAGTAATATTGCTTCTTTAACTTCAAAGTTCGTAGCCTGGTCAGGTCTGATGATCACCAGTTAATATAGTTTTTATAAAGCATCTTTTTAGACATTAATTTTTGCATTGACATGTTAGCTGATGGTTTTAACGATGTATTAAACTATATATAAAAGGCCATGTTAATAAATTTCTACAGAAAATAGTCAACTGCCTGAGGTTAGATCAATCTCAATGTGGACCAAAATCTTCAAATTGGGAAGGATTCATTTGGGAAAACAATTGAAAACAACAGAGAGAAAAGTAGTTGCTTAATCAAGTTTTCTTTATTTGGTTGTTTAGAGGCCAGTGTAAATTGCAGGTCGTCTGTACTCACATATCATTACCTATATGTAAATCAGCTATAGGTTGGAAATCACCAATCGCAGATTGAGTATGGATCTTGAAAACATAATTAAACCTAATAATTAGATCAACTTAAAAAAATATCCAAGCCAGTCTACTAAAATATATGTTTCATAATAATTCAATTCAAGATCTATGTTGCCAATGGATAAAAAAAATCATTATTTAGCTCTAAAATATAATTAAAATATGATTAAAATGAAAATTGTCACATTTTGTTTTGAAAATATTATGGTAAAAATATAAATAAAATATTAAAAATAAATAACAGTGTAACAGAATTGAAGAAATATCATACAACAAATAAAATATGTATAGATCAACTAATTTTTATAATTTAATATTTAAATTCATATCAAGAAACTGTCACTGCAATAAAAACAGAACCCTTTAGTCACCTAAAATGAGCATAAATAATTTTTTCGGTCCTGTCATAGTACCTTTTAAAAAAATAAACTAAACAATACTGCACTTTAAGTCAGTTCATAATAGTAGGCAGTCAATACAACCTATTTTTATTGCTAACAACATATTAATTAACATAACTTGGGACTATATATTAACAAAATATAAATAATATATGTGAAGAAATAGATTTTATTTGCTCATGCTCTTTTATATTATTATAGCAGGCTCTCAGTTTTACCAATAAAAGAAAATGAAAATACTGTGGTTAATATTTATCAGACTTGATCAATTTCGCTACACATTGGCTTCATCAAATATAGCATAAGAAGCTACTGTGTGGCAAAACTGGTCATACAATTCAATAAATATTAGCTAGAATCTTTTGCTAATAATAATAATAATAATAATAATCTCCTTTATTATAAAATAAAAAATAATTCAGATAAAAAGTAAACAAACTAATTGATTACTGCCACATTACCTAGAGGGGTTAAGACTTAGCCTACTATTACATCTAGTCAGGTAAATGACTCGAAAATATAATAAAATAGTGCTGGAAATTGAATCGTAACATCTACATAGCTGTGATAATCCACTCTCCTCAAAAAGACATTCTCATGAAATGAATTTAGGATCCATAACTTGACCACAAAGAGAACGTTCGCATTGCTGTAACCATAAACTTCTGAAACGTTATATTATCGAGTTTTAACGAAAAAATGTACATTTTCACCAAATCACCCCTCATTTATCCCCTACCCCCTGAAGCGATCTTACCCAAAAACAATTCGAAGTGTTTCTTTGTCGGGTGCTAACTGGATAATAAATAAATATGCCCCTGCATTCGGCATCCTTTAAAATAGATATACACCAAACTTCATCAAAAAGGAAGAATTATTAACCATTTCAGAGAGGTTTTTTTGTCTGACCCTTCCAATATTGAAACACCCCCGTAACTTTTGAGTTTATAACGCGATTTCTTTTAACGAAATCTCAAAACAGAAAATGAAGAAGTCTATGGACCGGGTGAAAATTGTTTCCTATGCCATTCTATCACGCCCTACTAAAACTATTTTTATATGGCACAGCATCTATAAACTTTTTTTTCTTAAACTTTTGAGATGTTGTTGACTTTCATAGTTCGTCATAATAGTTATTTTTCTGATGAAATTTGGTAGGTAACAGTTTTGAAGAATGGCATATGTATCTTTTCCCTTAAGCTAACCCTCAAACTTTTTAAGAATTTTTGACATATGAAAATAGTTTTAGTAGGCCGTGATCGAATGGCATAGGAAACAATTTTCGCAGGATCTATAGACTTCTTCATTTTATATCTTTTAGATCTCGTGAAAAAAAAATGCGTTATATTTACACAAGTTATAGGGGTGTTTCAATATTAGAAGGGTCACACAAAAAACCTCTCTGAAATTGTTAATAATTCTTCTTGATTGATGAAATTTGGTATATATCTATTTTGAAGGATGCCGAATGCAGTGGCATACCTATTTTCTTGCTAAAAATGGATTTAACGCTTTTTCTCATTTTTTTAACAGAGAAAAACTGCATTACTAGGGCTTGGTCAGGTGACATAGAGAACAATTTTCACAGCATCTATAGTTTTTCCTCTTATATCTTTTTGATTTTTTGTTCATCAAAATCAAATTATAAATACAGATTATAGGCGTGTTTCCAACTTAAATGGCCAACCTTATACATACATACATACATACACACACACAAACGCTTGAAGTAAAATGTTAAAGGCAACTGGAATTTAAAACTACCTTTCTTATGTGTTTAACTATAAAGATAACTTCCCGCATTCAAAATAAAAGTAAAAATTGCCACTTATAAAATACTTATATTCAACTGCTGACATTTCAAACATTAATAAAACCAAAATTTGCTTTTTACTCAACTTCTGACATATGACACATGTCAACAAAGTGACACCAGTCAAAATTGGCATTTTCAAAAATTCTACTGCATCGAAATTTTCAACTTGATTGCATTAAGGAATACATTTGATGATCAAATGTCAGAAGATCACAAGGCAAAACAGGTCTTAAGGGTTCTTTATTAATCACTTTTCTATTGAATTTTGTGTAAATTTAATGTATGTTAAGTCAATATTAAACTATTAAATGTATGGTTTACATACAGTTTCTGTCTTCACCGAATAATGGTTTATATACACACATACATACATATACAGACATACATACATATATATATATATATATATATATATATATATATATATATATATATATATATATATATATATATATATATATATATATATATATATATATACACACGGAGGCCGGAAATGATGAAAAAATTCAGGGAGTTATGCTACTCAAAAAATTTGTGCTACAAGTCCCTATAGCATTTTTTTTTGAAAACTCAAAAATAACAGAGTTACAGAGTCTCAAAAAATTATTATTATTAATCTTATTTTATAATTAACTTGGACTATTTCGCAAGTAAAACCACAACAAACTATTACCTGTCAAAACTGACACCACATGATCTTGTTTACCGAGAATGTTTTCAAAGCACACTCAATTAATATAGAAAATGAGATTAGGTGATTTTATATTCAATTAATACCAGCAAATCTTTAAGAAAAATTTTCTCGTACACACTTTTATCAGGATGCAACAACAGGACATTTTTGAAGAGTTTATGATTCTCTTTGATACTATCTTATTAGATTTGAGATAAAAGTTAAAGCAAAAAAGTTATGAGTCATTATCTGTTGGTCAAGGGCAGTTTCAGGCTTTATATCCCAAGAGATCCATATCAAATTTGCAACATAAATACAAAATACTATTATATACGAGTGCACCAAATTTGAAGAGAATCGATTCACGAGCAAGAAAGTTATCATAAAAAATTTGAGGAATTTTTTTTTTTTGAACCCTGTAAGTTAGTTATTTTTGAGTTTTCAAAAAAAAAAAAAAAGTGCGATAGGAACTTCTGACACTAATTTTTCGAGTAGCATAACCCCCTGAATTTTTTCCTCATCATTTCCGCACACCTGTATACTAGAATAATGTAAGCTCATAATGCCATTTCAATGACAATATTGTAAAACTGTTAAATTTAATTTGCGACTAGAGGGTCAAGTATTTTGACATAATATAAAAAGAGCATGACAACATTCAAAAGCCTGTGGCAGCTAAATCAAATGATTTTAATACATATAAATGATCTCAAATATCTAAATGAATTACCAAAACCTTAAATTGTTTGACATGTTTTAATATATACACCAGTACAATAACATTATGTATTTATCTGTTTACTGTGTGGTTGTTTTTTTAAGTTCTTATTTACCTTATAATGCCGTGTATCTAATAATAAATAAAACTATATTATTACCCGTGTTCTTAAATTTATGATAAAGATGAATGGATTTGTTTGATTTAATTACGTGAGTAGCTAAAAATCAGAATATAAATTATTTAACATTAGTATTTCTTGCATACTATTCTGAACATTTGTTCTTTATAGAATGCAGGTGTTCTAAAATTAAATAGCAAGTGTTGTTAGCGAAATATACATATATCACTTAGAAGATATGAGGTTAACAGGCTGTTAAAAGTTGCAAAAAACATCTGGATTAATAATACTACAATAAATAAAATTCTTAGTTCACAAAACTGCATCTGTATGTGTGCTTTGTCACACTCAATTATATTATTTATTTTTAAAACACCTGTACAATTATAAACATATACAATTTAATTCATATATTTGTATATAAATCAATAAAATAAAAATGTATACAAATTCAAGGCATTTTAGTCGACAGCAGGTTATGGTCAGTTTTAGTCACAAAGTTATTGAACCAAACATAGTTATTTTAAATGTGACACATTATATGTTTTTATTGTTTAAAACCAGAATGTCGTATTTTATTACTGTAATACCCCATTTTCTCTTCAGACACTAAGAAAGCTAATTTTAAAATTATTTATCAATTTAATAGTGTCCCATGGAAATAAGCATATTATTACAATACTACAGTCTCAGAACAACAACAACAATAATATTTATTGATATAAATTATACACCATATTATGTGACAAATAAGTTAGAAACTTGTGCTTGTCTATTCAATGCAATTTTGACAGATTGATTCCAAAGATTATCACCAAAACTTCCAAAGTGACAGTTCAGATTAGGATGTTGTCAAACTGAAATAATAAAACTTTCTTCACGAGTTATTCATGTGTAAATTTCAAATATATTGGGCAATACAAAAGCTTATGGAATTATTGAATATATTAGGTGTTCTTTTACACTTTTAGTGCAAATTGGGTCAATTTAGTTTTCTACTAAAAATTATCAGCACACACATTGTTTTACAGATTATACAATTGCGGGCGGTATTGTCAATGTAATTGAGGGCTACCGATGTCTGGCAGTTTTCATGTATTGTTTCCTATAAAAGCTGTTGAAATTGACTGCCATGACGGTTATATGTGACCGATGTCTCAATTTCCTAAGACGCCATGGCAGCCACATAAGACCACTGTGATATGATATAGTAAACTCTGCTCTCTTTGCCAGCGGGCGTCTCCAGTATTGATTAATTAATGCTACATGACCGCTGTGGCATAACACTCAAGTCAAATTATACAAGTTTTCAAATGGCTGACGGAATTACCTGGCAAACTGGTGAATAAGGAAATAACTTCGAAACCTCTTTTAATTAGGATATTTTTGAAAACTATACATACAATGTTACCCAGAAAGGCATATTTTATTTGTGTAAGTATTTATTTTTGGGCAGAACATGATAGAATAAATACAACTTGGTAATTTCAAGAATTTATTACCTTTACACTTTAGAATACATTAGGGCTATACATACATACATACATACATACATATATATATATATATATATATATATATATATATATATATATATATATATATATATATATATATATATATATATATATATATATATATATATATATATATATATATATATATATAATGTAAAGATATATATGTTACGATTATTACTGGAAACATATTAGTTTCGCTCTTATTTGAGCTCATCAGTATATATCGTATCAGGAGAGTACAAGTGATATATTTATTTATTATGAATGAAATTGAAGCAATCAAGACAGAAGTGTGGCTGCATTGCGCAATCACTGCAATATGTTACTACTTTTTTTTACGAATCTTTGTAACTTCGCCTTTTATTTTTTCTAACTTTTAATTTTAATAACTGTGGCAGTATTTACACACTTTCACAACACTGTGTTCTTTTTTCAGCATCTTGTGTGTCCACAGTGTCTTTTTTAGTGTTTCCACTTGCGATGGTCTTTTATCGGTAACTTCTGAATCACCCATATTGAAAATTTCGGTTAGAAGCGTCCTGAAGAGCTCTTCTCTTAATTTTGTTATTTTCATTGTGTAGTCTGCTAGTGTATTGTACACTATATGGGCTTTCACTGGAGTGGTTCCTAACAAAAGACTGATTGTTTGCGGTACCATTTAAGGGATTTTCATGGGGGAGAGTTATAGAAGAGTTATATGGAGGCTTTCCCCTCATTGTACTCTATTACCACTTTAGGTTTGTTTATTGTGACACTTCTCCTCTGAATCTTTACAGTCTCAGTTGTGTTTTTTGTTGATAAGAGAAATACGTCTCTTTTGTCACGCCATTTCATGACACATATGCCCAATTGGTTTTCCAACCCAAAAACCTCCCCCTTTTTGGGCTTACTACTCAGAACCTCTCTGGGATTGCCTCTTCTGTTTGTCCTCAAGGTTCCTATATAATGAGTCTGGTTGCCGAGAAGAATATTTGCCAATAATAACCTTAGGCTAATAAGTACACTTGGAGAAAACCAAATCACCACAACGCATCTTTTAAAGACCTAACGATCGTTTCGCTAACAACGTGAGCTTCATCAGAGGATGAAATATTCTAAACTAATTTTTGCCACAACCCGTATATATATATATATATATATATATATATATATATATATATATATATATATATATATATATATATATATATATATATATATACGGGTTGTGGCAAAGATTAGTTTAGAATATTTCATCCTCTCATGAAGCTAAAGTTGTTAGAGAAACGATCGTTAGGTCTTTAAAAAGATGGTTAGTGGTGATTTGGGCTTCTCCAAGTGTACTTATCAGTGCTCATCACAGGTTCCAATCTTCACTTAGTGAACTCTGGACTAGTATAATAATTGTCTGCAATTATAGTTCTTCATGCATTCAGTAGCTTCTATGATAAGTTTATCACTACATTTATTGGCACGCTTGCACTACCCGTAACCTTCTCTCTTGCTCTATATATTCTGAATTTCCAGGTGTACCCATTTTTATTACAGAGCTTGAATAGTTTTATCCCATATTTATGGGTTTTCTGTGGTAAATATTGTTTCATTATAAGACCTTGGAAGGGAACTACTGACTCATCAATACAAAATACTCTGCTGGGTGTGTAGATAGCTTGATAATTCTTAATTAGTTCATGCACTAAACAAAACACGATCTATCACCTACCTTAATGTGTATGAAAATAATGAGGTTCCGATGTGTCTGAGCCAATCAGAGCCCGGCCAGTGGGTGTGATCCTGTTTGCACAGGTAACTACGGTGACTGCTGAGATGACTGCTCTGACAAAAGAAAACTAACCAAGTTGCGGTTGTGTGTGACCGCTAGAAGTTTTCCTGAATTTTTTGCTTCCCTGTGAAAATATTTTAGCTTCTTTGCATGCGACAGTGGGGCTCTTACAAACAACATACAAAGTGAAATTTTGTCATGACATGAGAGGAAATTTTAGTGAATTTTTCCAACCTGTTAAAAGTGATTCCCACGCTTCCTGTGGCCGTTCTCAACACATCATTGAAAGCCATTTTTCAAGACCGTCGAAAGTGGTAGATATATTAACCCAACTTTTTGAAGCAGACAAAGTAAGCTAAACACATAGCGCCTGACATAGGTCCAGAGCATTGCAGCATGTCACAATTTGGTCAGACATTCGTGCAACTCTTAATAGCTCTGGCAAAAACAAAAATGGATTTTATGTCAATTAGTTTTTTATAACTGACACTTACTTGTTCATCACAAAGTCAGAAGTCACGAAAATTGAATGTAGAGCTGTTATTAAATACCTAACTCGAGAAGGTCTTCCACCTCAAAGCATCAAAGATCGGCTGGATGGTGTGTACGGGGAAATTCTCCATCTTATTCTGTACTAAAAGATTGGCCATAACGATTTCCATGGGACAGAAATCTTTGGAAGATGATGCAAGAACAGGAAGGACGGTGGAAGTGGTGACGGACAACAAGATGCCCCTTGTTCAGGATCTCGTATTAAGCGATCGACTAAAGCAGGTGTTTTTCAAATACTGTATGAAAAAGAAATAACTAAACCATCTGTGTTTTGGAAAAGGGCCGAAGTGAAATATTCAATAATCAGTAAACTTGCCTTTAATTCAATAAATATCCCGGCTTCGTCTGCACAACTTAAGCGTGTCTTTTCATCCTGGGCACATATTCACACACCTCGTCGAAACCGATCAACATTTGAAAGATCAAAAAAACTAATGCACGTTTACTATACTCTACGAATGCAAGCCTCTACTTTGCCCAACGTGGACCCGGACGAAGATATTACCTTGGATACTAAAAACTGGATTCATTTTTTTTTAGAATCAGAGATCCGAAAAATATGTTAATGTTTTGTGTTTATAAGGGTATAAAACAAAAGACTACTATGTTTATATTTCTGCTATGCTGAAAAACAATAAATTGTTCTATATTCCTGTTGTACTTTCTGACACATCCACTCAGCTCATTCTAATATAAAATTTGCATTTATCAAAACAAAACAAAAACATATTTTAACTGTGGATAAGCATGTACTTTCACAGCTTCAGCTTATCATGTTGTTGACGTCAACAATGTCTGAAAGAGGTGGTGTAGATTACTTTTTTGTATACGAGGTTGTCTATGTGTAATCTATATCAGGTAGATTACGCACCCATCTCTGTTTGTAAGGATCTGCTTATTTTCATAGCACACTATTATATCAATATATAATATAAAAATTAACCTTTGTACCTATAAATAGAAAGCGGGATGTTACAACAGATAAAACTCACAATTGCATTTTATTCGATATATACAAATATGTGTCCCATTTAAAATAACACAGTTTGTCTTCAATAACTTTGTGACCAGGGGACCAGTAAAAAAATCCTAACAACACTAATAACTTTGCATGATCAGTAATGACAAATATAATTTAATTTTTGTTTGTTAATTCTCAAGAGAAAAAGTTGTAAGACTTTTTTAAAATTACAAACTTACTTTTGATACAAAAGTATCGAATTTGTAGAGTGTAAACAAATAGTAAAGTGCTTTTCCTACTGTATTCTCATTTACAGAAAATTCGTTAAAGAAATGCTAAAAAAAAACTAAAAAAAAAAAACAACCTAAGAAAACAAATTTTAGACTAAGACTTCAAACAAATTAATGTTAAGCTATTACCTACTAAAGCTGAATAACCTACAAGCTCAATAATTGCAGTCGGCTTTTGAAATTGACATATGGAAAAAGTATTCAACAAGAGAGTTTAAAAGGGTTTCCAATCAAATTTGAAACTGATAGAGACAGACTATGAACAGAAATAACTGGGCTTAGAGGTAGGTCTATATATAAATAAAAGAGGTTTATTATAATTCACACTAATTTTGTTTGGATAACATAGACAAGCCCATAATAATAATAGTACAAACCTAGCCCTGATCGACAGAAGAATGGACTGATTTATGTGCAACACATGTTCACACAAAACTCCCTGTTAAAGAGATGCTAAAACAAGGGAAACAAATTTTAGACTAAGACTTTAAACAAATTAATGTCAAGTTATTAGTTACTAAAGCTATGAACAGAAATAACTGGGCTTTGAGGTAGGTCTATATATAAATAGAAGAGAAACTTACTATAATTCACCCTAATTTTGTTTGGATAACATAAACACGTGCATAATAATAATAATAGTAAAAGCTAGCCCTGATCGGCAGAAGAATGAATTGACTTATGTGCAATGGAAGTTTACACAAAACTCTTCTTCAGGAAGCTATAGAATTTTTTCGCTTTAGCATATTTTGACTCCAGAGACCATAATTTTGCTGTAAAGTTACCAACATCCACGGTGTCTCATGACTGTCAAATTTGACACTTTAATTTGTTTTTTCAAGTGCCAACTCTTCTTACCAAACATTGTCCACATAGCACTCTGATCTCTTGTCTTGTATCTTTATTAATTTGAACAAGTAGAGACCTCGGCCATGTAAAGTATAGTAAGTCCTCGCATAACGTTGCATACATATGTATGTACATTCTATTAATTCCCAATGATTCGTTTTACACTGTTTCACTTAACGTTGCAATTTTTACTATGCCTAACTAGGACGTTAAGCGGGGACTTGCTGTACCAGGTGAAGCTGATACTATTTTAACACCAATGTTTATAATCATTAGCTTTACCAGACAATTTAAAACATGATCAATAATAGTATGTGGTTTTATGAGCTATCTCTGCATTAAAACAGAAAAAAATTACGAGTTCTAATAAGAACTAAATCCCACAATGCTTTTCATGTTGGCTAGGCACACTAGGCAGATATTATCCCTCACAACATTTGGAAGTGACAGTGAAATCACTGCTTTTACTACAATTTATTTAACCTATTGTTCATAGCACTGTCTTAAATGTAAAAAGAACTTGTTTCACTGAACTGCAATAAAACAGCTACTGTATGCATATTTTAGTTTAAAAATTTTCTAAACAATTTTCTTTTTCTGTAGAAAGAGCAGGAATCAGATGTTTTTGTCTCTAAAACTGCAGCCTCATTAGTTATTATATAATAGTATGTACTATCCTGACACCCCTTAATTTTGACTTCAGTCAAATACAGTGCTATCAACTCTGATATTGTGAAGGGATGCTCTATCGGTTACACATTAGTGTCATAGAAATACAAAAAGATAAAGGGTTGTAACCTGAAGATGGTGGTGTGTGATCATGGACACATAGAATCATAGAAGAATGCTACCATCTCTATTAACATAAACGTTATGTAATCAAAAGAAATTATAAAATGGAGGCCAAAGAGAAAAAAAACTAAGTGATAAGGGTAACACCCTTTTTTATTGTGCAAGGATGACAATGTTCTTTTTTATTGCATTTGTTATGTTACAGTGTTTTCAATGTAAAACAAAGTTTTTGATCCCTGTTTTCATCGTACAAGAATAACAATATTCTTTTTTGTTGTATTTGTTACGTAACACTGTTTTCAATGTAAAACAAAGTGAAAAATAAAAATCCCAACAAAAATACTGATATGACCAAATCTGCTGCCGACTTGCGTAGTAACAGGACTCATATTATATTACAAAACATTTAACCTGTCAGTCTATAATAATAGTGACGGATGAATTCTCACAAACTCTTTTAATTTCAACATTTTTTATTTACTTTACCTTAATGCTTAACAGCAAGCAAATCATGAATTAACCAGTAAAAGGAGTTAAAGCATTTTACATGATGTAAAACTTGTGTATAACGATAGCTAAACTAAATGAGCAAAGTTCCATCACATAATTTTTTTCGGTTGGTATAAATAACAGATTTAGCATTTACAATTTTTTGCAGTTAAAAAGAGCAAAATAAAATCTACAGCACCTTTACTGCGAAATAAACATACAAAGTATAATACATAATTCACTTTTTTTCCTTATAAAGATGACAAATTGACTTGCCAGTACCTTCGGTTATTATAATAATAATAATTATTACTAGAATTCAGCTCTTGCACCCATTAATGTTCATTTACACTGCCACCACTTACACATTTAGGTTTGTGTGTACAGTGACCAAAAAAAGAAAAGAAAAGAAATAAAATCTTTTAGTGTTAGTACCTGGAAGAAAAAGAAATCATAAAAGGGTCAATTTCTAAGTAATAAATAAATAATAATGATATATTTATTAACCCACTTGGCATTTTACATAATATACAAAAACAAAACTACTTCACAGATTTATAACTTTGACTTTAACTGGCTATATCACATGCCAAACATATCAAACTCCGAACAAAAGCTGTTGCTACTATTAACTACTCTGCTGAAAGGGCTGTATTTGTTATAGTTTGTTGGGTAGAATTTACTACTCAGTATACAAGGATTACGAACAGTATGTGGACAAAATATTATTCTGTGTTGAGATAGAATATTGCAGCTATCCATAAGTCCATTCAGAACTTTGTAAACGAAACATAGGTCGAAGAGAATACGCCCAGCATGAAGGGAATGTAGACCAAAATAAGAAAGCAATCAACTGTAACTATAATAATAAAAGCATGTGGAATTTTTATAACACAAAGTTTTGACAAATCTTCGCTGAACATTTTCAATTCTGTCAATATGCACAGCATAGTGGGGTGAGCAAATCACTGAACAATAGTCAAATAAAGACCATATAAACGATGAGTAGAGAATGATCAATGTACAGACACTGCTAAAAATATTAGTGATTCTAGTCATCAAACTCAACATTCTTACAGCCCTGGAAATAACGGTATCTATGTTAAGTGACATCCTAATCTGTGAATCCAACGTGACACCCAGACCATGAACAGGATCAACCCACCTCAAGGAGATTTCATCTATGAGACAATCAGAATCTGCAGTGGCAAACTGGGACGTAGCTCTATAAGAAAACTTCATCATAAAACACTTATTTATATCCAAATGAAAATCATTTGTACGGCACCATGAAGACAAGCACTCCAAATCATGCACAAGGGCTGACATTTCTGCAGCTGTATGGACAGAAGTGAAATTTTTAAAAACATCTTAAGTAAGGTTAAAGGACATTCCAATACCATGATGAAAATGTTAAATATAAGTGGCCCAGGGTGTGAACCTTATGGAATCCCAGAAGTAATGCATACAAGGTCAGAGTAACACTCACGCACTTTAACTCAAATGGTTCTGCCTTCAAGATACAAATGGCGCCATGCCAGCAGCAGATCTCTAATACCATATGCATATAATTTCTGAATTAACAGAGAATGGGCTACAGATCAAATAAATCAAGCAATTATTATTTAATTAATATTGTTAAACACTACAGGCCCAGTAAGTATTCCAGCATGGCCTCATTGCAGCTAAACACGATGTCATATCCAAAGCTTTGAGTACCCTACCAAACTACTCATGAGCATGATATTATGAGCACTCTTAGGCAAATTCAAACAAATAGCGCGTACTACTCGTTATCCGTGATGTGAGGTTTCAAAATTAGTTCTTTTTTTTATGATATATTTCATGAAAGGCAAAGTCTACACGTCTCCAAGACACCATGAACTTGATTATTGTACCACAAGATAGGTCTTTACTTGTATCTTGAATAGTAAGAGATTATATGTCTTTGGAAATATGTGTGCCACGAGGGCATTAGATACTCCAAGAACAAGCCGTTCGACAAGTGGGTAATTTGACACTAAAAGCGTGTACCCTGCGACGAAAACGGCGTGGCCGATTAAAGGTCGCAAGTGGAGGTACTAAAGAAGCCAATTTTAAGAAGCAATGTTCATAGTAATATTGATAGAAAAGGCAGAGATCTCCAACTTTTCTCCTGTGACGGACAGAAGTGAGATTGGCTGTGATAGATGAATCCCCTATAAGGTGAACAGTTCGTTTCTGAATATAATCTAGCGGGGACAGTGCCAGAAAAGATCTTCTGCAACAGTTATACCCAATGTAGAAATTGTAGATTTTAGGGCAGTATTGTGCAGAGCCCCAGCTGATAACTTAGACAGGTCATCATTTAGAGAGTTGATTACTTCGACTCTCATTAATAAGGAGCTAAAAGCAGATATTGGGCTAGTCGATGAGAACGTTGGTTGTTGACAAAACGTCATCTATATGCAAAAGAAAAAGTGTGTGAGCCAAAACGAAACCCTATGAAACACCTGCATTAATTTTACAAGAGACCAGTATTTCCTTGACTAAAATCCTGCAAAGAGACAATCTGAGATAGTCACTTTTTCATGTAAACCCCTGCGGCTTAGGCATCACTCAGCCTGTCCCATATGTTTTTCTATTAAACAACAAAGTAATAAAATGATAATAATATGGATATTGCCAGAAAAGCCTGTTCCAATAAATTACATAACATTATACAGATGGTCCATTTGAAACCAATTAGATATCACAAAACTCAGATTAGCATGACCTAGTCGTATGAATAGTGTTAATCATATGTTGGGGAACAATCGACGTAAATAAGAACTGATAAAATTGAAAAAAAATTCAACAACACAAGTTTGATGTAATATCTAGGTTAGATGTAACGGAGTTATTTTGAAACAACTGCTGGACCCCAGCTGAAAAGAACTGCAAAGAGACATAAACTTCTTAACTTTCTAATTATATATTAAAATTAAATAACATTCTAATAAATAAAAATGCTTTCAGCTCCATTTTTCTTAAATAAATATACTGCTTAACATTATAAACAAGTTCTTGCCTTGCAATATAATTACTTACCCAAGTATCACCCTTAAACGACACCCGCTATCGCAAGATCGTCAACTTCCCTTGTATGTTCCGGTTAGGACAAGAATGGGTTGGGGGTGCTGTCGGTGTTGACCCACGGCGAAGCACCAGCAGTGTTGGTACTAGGAGCAGGCGCCCAAGGATCCTGTACAGGCTGACCAGCAATAACATTACCATTAGTACCTCCAAACGGTTGACTGCTGGCTGTGAATTGGCCATTGAAACCATATGGGCTGGCGGTGAAGCCTGTGGTAGCACTTCCTGTTGTATTGATGTAAGGTGTAGTGCTCGGAACCGGAGCAGTGAATGGGGCAAATGTTGATGCTTGTTTGATTTCGTTTATCGATGGTTTTGGCGGAGGAGTGTTGAAAATCTGCTTGGGTGGTTGTGGTTGAGGTTCAGAGAATGGGTTGGCAGGTAGGACGTTCGTTGGTTTGGCTGGCACAAAAATTAATTTCTTTTATTATGTGTTTGTTGCACAAGAAAACATAACAAGATTACACTAAGGTGTTATCCCCACTTACCTTTTGTACCCTCTAAATATATTTTTAATTTAAGATTTACTTCCCCTAGTAGTATAGGTGCCAGGTAGTGTCTGATCCGAATAACTCGGGAAGTGTTGAAACTTGGTACATTTGTACATTTTGATGTTACGAACGAGATACTTCATTTTGTAAAATCCGATTGTTGCCGCCGACACCGTCATTGTGGTAAATCGGCGGCAAAAATAGTTTTATTTCAAAATACCTCGTTGCCAGTGCGTCCTATGATTAAAATAGTTATTATCAAATTTAAACAATGTCAAATTCTTTACAAATTACATTCAACATATCTTTCTTGTAAAGCGAATAGTTTCGGCACAGAACTCAAGTAAAGCATAACTCTTACGAACTTGGAGAAACTTCCTCTTTCACTGCTAATCCCTTATAACAAGTTTTTATCAAGTAGTATTGTTAATATAAGAGGGAGAAGCCATTGGCATGAATGAAAGGCTTTCTGAAATGTAATTTTGTAGTGTGTGCTCTACATGGTCCATTTTTTTTTTCAATAATCACATTTATTTTGGAGCTGAAGTACTATTTTAAGCACCACCATGAGGTAGAGTACATGACGTGTTTTTTTAATGTGGTATCCCCTGTAGGCCTAATCCACAATTGCATGTTTATCACAATTTTCTTCGATTTTATTTGTCATTGATATCGTTTGGTCTTTGCTCCTGTTCCTGATTCCACGTCACTGTCGTCAGATGGACTGAACTGACCTTCTCTTCCTTGTCAGGTTCATCGAGCATCTCCTGTATATTTTCACAGGATTGCCCATGGCAGAATCTGCAAACGATTGAACATTTCAAACCGGCCTTTCTGCAACCACATGTTGCTCCACATCCTGTCTTGTATTTGCAAGACAAATTTAAGCAGTGCTTCGGGAGCAGGGTTGTTCAGCATTGTGATTGGAGTCAGACCAGTTTTGCTTCTTCATCTTCATTCCTCTGCATTTTCCTCCAAGCCATGCCATCACTGGACTTGGTAGTAGTTTCTCGTGAATGTCGCTGCTGTGGCTGCAACTGTGATTGGCAAAGATGCGAGGTTCAAAAACCAGTGGTGGCGGTGAACGTCCAGGGAGATTTTCGCATCTCCTTTGGATTCGTACAGTGCAAGAAGAAAACTTTCTCCTGCATCAGAAATTTCGTTGGGATAAGCGTCTTTTACCCTTTATGTCATTAAAAAGCCATCAGCAAAGATGTCGAGAAATTGCGTCTTGGTTGTGCTTGTGGCCTCCGCTCCTACGCGCCTTGCTGCACGTTCGTTCAATTACCTTTTTGTTGACAACTGCGAGTTGGAACAACCAATCCGCAATACACTCAAATTCGTCGTTTTGCAGAGACATCTTTCATTTAAGCTAACTTTGCCGCAATTAATTTTAAAGTGTACCAGTATTTGATCAGCATCTGATAAATCTGAGGGCGTTTGATCAAATACTAATTCTAAGGTAGGTAAGTGAATTCTTTAATAACTGTGATCTATTATTTAACACTGTGACAACAAATTTGCTATATATTGTGCTCATAATTATTAACATCTTAATAACAAAAGTATAGGTCAATAACCTTTAATTTGTATATTAAAACAGTTGAAATAATCTTGCCTCCCCTTCATAATATTTTTCGCCTGTACAATTCACTCGACTGTTGCGCCAAAACTATTCATTTTACGGGAAAAATGTATAGAACATAATTTGTAGAAAGTTTGATAATAACTATTTTTGGGACACACTGGAGACGGGGTATTTTGAAAAAACCGATTTTTGCTGCATTTACCAACATGACGGTGTCAGCAGCAACAATCGAATTTTACAACATGACTCTCTCCTTCAGAATATCAAAATCTACAAATTCACCAAGTTTCAAAACTTCCTGAGTTATTCGAATCAGAACCCCTTTTTTGCACTGGTGCCTTTTGTACTACTAGGTACTTTTCTTGAATTTATAAAATGACATTTAAGACAACTCATCATTAAACAGATTTAAAATTTTTTTTACATGTGGTTTTAATTCGCCTTATATAATTTACTATTAATAAAAAAAGTCTGGACACAGCAAGGTGGTAGTGAATTTTCGTAAAAATGTTTTTTGTAGCAAATATATCTTTTTTTTTTAAAGCTGGCATCAAATTTGGTTATTAGTATAACCTACATAGAAGAAAAAATTTACCATATTTCATAAAAATAACTTTATGGTCTGAAAATGTACAAAAACAAACTTAAAATGTGTCAAAATTTTCCCAGAAAACCTCGTTCGATTTTCCTGACTAACGAACTTGTCCAACCCATTAACAAAAGGAAGGTACATGCCAAATTTCGTCAAAATCCGCCCATTATTTTTTGAGTTATCGGTATATATATATATATATATATATATATATATATATATATATATATATATATATATATATATATATATATATATATATATATATATATATATATATATAAATTGAAACTGACCCCGGATATGGGTTCTAGGGGTCCTAGTCATTTGCAAATTTGTTTGTTTAGCTTTAATGAGATAAACCCGCGTACTAAATTTTAGCACTATAGCTTTTTTATTTCCAGAGATATAAAAATTTTCCGAAAGAAAACACAAAATTTTCCAGAAAAAACTGGTCCGATTTTCTTGGCTAGCGAACTTATCCAAGCCATTTGCAAAAGGAAGGTACCCACCAAATTTTACCAAAATCGGCCCATTATCTTTTAAGTTATCGGTTATATATATATATATATATATATATATATATATATATATATATATATATATATATATATATATATATATATATATATATATATATATATATATATATATATATATATATATATATATATATATATATATATATATATATGAACATATAAAAATTGAAACTGACACCGGATATGTGTTCTAGGGGGCTCATTTGAAGAAATTTTTAATTCGAAAGTCGCGATGTCCTCATTAGTTAGGATTATAAGATGAAATTTTAACACTAATTTGTCACTACCTTAACAAGGAATAATAATAATAATAACATTTATTAACGGAAATTCCTTTTTACATAGACAGTATTAACACTTTCCCCAAACAAACATCTCGGAGAAATCCTGCACAGCTATTATAAGGCTAGGCTACTCTAAAAAACATTGATTAGAACTGATAAGGTAAAGCTAAGGTACTGTCAAAGGCAGGCCCTGCTCTATGGAATGTCAAGGAAGTGACATGAGATCTTCGACCTAAATCTACTGAATTTATTATCAGGAAGTGCAGGTCTGCGTTCACTTGATTGGCTGACCGAGCCATACGTGTGAGGGGAGTATTCAATCCATAATTCTTGCTATGGAAATCTACAACAAATGTATCATTTGACCTTGTTGCAGCAAATATGGGGAATCAATTTCACCAGAAATTATTTTAAAGAATCAGCAAAGGTTAGTTTGTATTCTTAGATTGGACAATGTGGTTAAATTCAATCGTGACACAAGATCATTGTAGTCATATTTATAATCATTACAAGGAATCCCTAATCTAAAAGCTGAGCATCTTAAAAATCTGTGCTGAACCTTTTACAGCATTGCAGAGTGAGCTTCATAGAAGGGGCTCCAAATGACAGAATGTGTGAATATGATTTGCGTACGCTGTTATGTGATCAAAACATACAACAACCATCTAGGTAAGCCTGCAAACTATAGGTGTACGAACCCATGTTTTGTTCGAATCGAACTATGAACAAACCCAAGCAAATATGCTGCCTCGAACTTCTTAGAAATTTAAAATCGAACATCGAGCTACCCAAAATTCTTCAGTGGTTATATAGCATTTCTTTAAATACAAAATTTAGGAATATTGTAGCATACAATATTTGATATGTACAAGATCACCATTCTTTTTTTTAAAAGGAAGGGTTTGACCTTGCAGGTTGAGTGGATGAAAATGCCTTCCGGTGCTGATCGTTGTGTATATGGGTCAACGTTAAATAAAAAATACAAAAACAAAAAAAATTGAAAACTTTTTTTAGATTTCTAGATCTATAGATAAGCTCAATTATAAATATGTTGTTGTTGGGCATTGGCTAGGCAATTTTATCAAACAGATTGAGAGGGTTCAAAGTGAGCATAATAGGTATAAAATAACCACTTAAAATTTGAACTGTCTCCTGATTGTGAATATATAACTGTTTTGGCTCATTGGGAAGTAAAGCATGTCGAAATCAGTGTTTTCCAAAGGCAATCTGCAATTATCCTCATAAATTCAGATAATTTATGTTACCGATCGCCTTTGAACACCGCCATCATAATGTTGTTACTGACAAAGGTGTTGGGAGGCTAGGATATAAGAAAAATAATTGTGATTGCTAAATGGCTCCGTCGTGCCTCAATGTGTCCCACCAACTGTCAAAAATATGCATGAGTGAAATCGCCTAAAATTACGCTAACGACTCAATGAGACCGATAAGGAGTTTAAAGCGCCACTACTGAGTTAACGGGGCCGCAACTTCGCTACCTTTGGCAGCATTCAATGCCTGTAAAGTTAAATTTCGAAGTATTTTTAAACAACAAAGTTCCAACTATTTTGGAGAATTACATATTTCGAACTTCGAACTACTTCAGCATCGCTAGTGCGAACATATTTTCGAACCGAAGGTTCGGCTCAAATTCGGGTTCGGTTCAAAATTTCGAAGCTTTGCACACCTCTACTGCAAACCCTACCATATACTGCACATTTAAAATACAAATTCATCAAATTCTCAGTTGGCCTTATGACTCCAATAACTATATAATATAATATAAGTTTATTTGTTTGCATCCATATTAATTATACATGTAAAATATAAATTGTTTAGAATAAAATTACAACAAATAACAAATAAACCAAACAATATCCACTAAAGCACAGCTTGTGTGTGGATTATGGGTTTCTTCAATCAATTTAAAGTCTTCTATACAAAAAAATTCTCAATTTCTAATTTTGAATCAGCACAATGGATAATCGGGTATCCCATAAGATTATAATCAAATTTTCCACGGCATTAAGATAAGTGAAACCTAGCGGTCCCCCCATAAGATTCATAACACTGTGATCCTCTGTGAAACAAACTGACTCGGTACATCCCACCCCAGCTTTATTCCCCTACTATCACCATCATAGACTTCTCACTCTCCATACATACCAAACATTTCACAACACATACACACACTCGTGCACACACACTCACTCACATTCATTGTTTATATATCCAGTCAATCAAGTCTGGTATCCATGCACAAGTCGGTGAATTGGGTCCGCACATGGAATTACCCATTTTCTCAAATTTCGTTAATTTTATAATCTACATTAATGTACTTTCATATCAACTGATACCAAAATTTATAGGATGTTTCATATAAAAACCAGCTTTATATCACACCTGTATATTACTCTTTTTCTGGTTGGTTTTGATTACTCCATTTCCTTTGAAAGGTCAACATTTTCGTGCTGGGAGAAATGTACCTGCGTATATAAAACAAACCATTCCATTGCATATTGTATGCAAATGAATGCCATGCTGCAGAACATTTTAAACGTGATTTATTATAATGCTACATTAATATTATAAAAGAATTTATTAAATACCACCACTCTAAGTATCAAGTTTTGAGGTACACCGCATACATTTTCTGTTTAAGGAGGCCTCTAAATAATTTTACATTAATTTCAAATAATCAAATATTACACTCACTTGCAGTAACTAGGTTATCCAGATTGACCAGCGCGGAATTTTCACCGAGAAAACTCTGTGGGGTTTTCTTGGTCGCGCCGGTCAAGGCACTGAGTTGAGTTGTACTGGATGGGACTGATGGCAGCGCATCCCCTAGAAGATTCATTTCGAATGGATCGCCGCTACCGCCACCGTTAGTCTGGCCATTACTATGACCTCCACCATTAGTGATTGCATCATTAGAGGAACTGCGGTTTCTGGAATATAACAATAGGAAGAAGTAAGTACATTATTTATTGATTATTATTTAATAAATTAGATGCTGTGATAAGCATCAATACATTTTTGAGAGACACATTTAGAAGCAGATTAATCAATAGCTGTCATTTCCAAGTATAATAAAGTATAAATGACAAGTTAAAAACTGTTTTCTTCTGTAAATGTATGCGGTAAGAAGATACCATTAAATGGCAATTTGTATAAATTCAATAGTTGATGATTTCAGATTTCATGGCCAGTGTTACTTGGAATGCTAATTGATTTTTGGGGTGCTTTGCAGTGGTCGAATTTACTTAGTGGGTTGCTAGAGGTTTCGCCAACCATAGCTGATGCCTTTTCAGTAGCTGGACTGAAACTGAGCAAACATCGTTCTAGTAACCCTTCTTATACCTGTGGATGATGCAATATCTTGTAATGATTGATTGGCCTTGCAGATGTAGCAGTTATTGATTCTTGCAATGGTATGTATGGTGTCATGCAGCCAGGGTCTGAGACATTCTTTCTGTTGCTAACTGCAGGGAACCAGGTTCGGCGTAACTTGAAACCACCATCTTGATTGAGATTGTTGTGACGCCTCTGTAATTGAAGTGCCTCCCTCCTGATTTACTGGTGATATTCTTTTACTCTGGCAAGGACCTCCGTTTTTGTCAAATAGTACTCTATGGTTTCCGAAATAACATAATCAGCTAACGCCGACTTTTCGGGTTGCAGTAACTGTATATGTTGTGGATGTTCCAGCCTCTTGTTTTTGTGGTTCGTGTTGTTTGCCCTATGTATACCTTTCTGCATTTACATTATATCTGATATATCCCTGACGTGCGGAGAGGGCTAATTGATGTCTTTACTCACTTAAGCATGGCACCTTTGTTCTGGGCATAAAGACGGTGTCAATATCCTTCTTTCGTCTGTCATCAATATGATCTTGAGGCATGTCCATTTGTCTGCCTTGGACGTGTAGCTCTTTCAATGTCCTTTTTTGTATACATTTTCATCCAAAGTGTGCAAGTAGGTACTGTAATTCACTGTGCATTTCTGACTCTTTGTGCATTTATACTGGCTCCGTTGACTAGTGTTTGAATGACTGCTCGCCTCTGGCTCAGCTGATGATTGGATTGTGTTGAAGGTATCAGTCAGTATGGATACTTTTGACACACTGCATGTCAGCTGATGGTTACGATTCAGTGGTATGTCGAGAAAGTGTAATGGGTCGAGAGGCTACTTCCACCATGGCAAACTTGATACTTCAATTGCTTATTTATTTATTTAGTACATATACACAATGGGAATTACCCAAAATAAAGAGTATAAATATCACATGTCATCTGAAGCATAGTGTAAAAAAAACTAATAACATAAAGGCATCTCTAATCACCAAGCAGCGATGCAACATGTCTCAGCGCAGACTTACTACAACACAATACATCTGTTGACTGATGTACGTATAAATAGAGCACAATCTATAAACTGGTGAGTTAAGCTTGACGTTGGTCCTAGGTGGCAGTATATAGAAGTCGTGCCAGATAACCTTACTGTGGAACAAATTAAATGGAAATGAGGGAACAGAATAAATTCACATAGCCTGCAGAAATTCCAATGAGAATTTCAACAGTAAGCTGGCCTGTGCTTTGCCAGTGTAGGGATACACTTTATCAGCTCTGTATGCGAGAAACTTAAGAAATATTCGCTGGACACTCTCAAATGTGCTTTTATGGACATCATGCAGAGGAGACTACACCACACATATTCCAAATGCAGTCATACATAGGCACCGAATAACAGCTGCAAGGTGTCCACTTTGTGGAAGGAACTGCAGTTGTGTATATGAAATCTAGTTGCCTTGGAGGCCTTATAAGTAGCACATTCATAGTCACGAATGAAAGCTTCGAGTCGAAAACCACACCCAACTCTTTGAAGATTGCGGGTATCTGAAGAGGTTGTCCATCTATGCAGTATGAGACGTCAAGCACATGACAGTTGAACATATAAATTGTTGTTGATATCCTCCAAGTAGATATAACTATAGGGGTACGGGCGCACTTTCCCATGTTAATTCCCATAAGAAAAAGTGACCAAACTTAGGCCCCATATTTATACAACCAACAATACACTGATACGGTGTATTCGTTGGCAGCTCCACCTGTGTAGCAGGGATGGCTGCCGAAGGCGGCGCTGAGGGATGGTGGGGGGCTGCGCCCCCGGTGTGGTATCAGAATCAACATCAGGATCGGGGTCCAGATCTAGATCGAGAATTGATTTAACCTGTCTAAATAAGAAGACCTACCATTTTGATTTCATATATCGTGACGTATGTAAAGATGGAGGGGTGATGCATGAGTTGCTGACTCAACGGTAACAGATTGATGAACACACTGCTAGCTATTTTGTATTCTTATTAGTAATTTAGATTGGTTAGAAGGAGACAGTTGACTTAGTGATAAAGGTCTAGTTTACCAGACACGATTATGTATATATGTGTTATATGAAAAATAAGAAAACTAGGTAGGTAAGATGCTTACTGGCAATTAGGCCATTGCTGGCCCTTTTTGCTCATCTAAACTAACCTAGCCTCCACCTTGAGCTCGATCTCAATGAAGACAGTGATTGAAAAATCATCCGCCGCCAATAAGAAAACTAAGGAGGTGATTACCTATTCCAACAAGTTAAGAGTTGCATTTAGAGTCTCATCTAGGGGGCGGAGTTCCGGCCCCCTAGATGAGTCGGAACCAACATCTCAATTAACACCAACAACCGCAACATATTTGGTGAACGTTGGCGAACACAGGCTGAAAACAACTCAATATCTGGTACATATGTGTGTAAAGATATGATACTAAATTTAGTCTGTTGGATATTTAATCAATTCTACAACCAACCAACACAACCAACCAACGACAGACTCCGGCCCCCTAGATGAGACTCTAAATGTAACTCTAACTTGGTGTAATAGGTAATCAACTCTTTAGTTTTCTTATTTTTCATATATCAAATATATACATAATCATGTCTGGTGAACTCGACCTTTATCACTAAGTCAACTGTCTCCTTCTAACCAATCTAAATTACTAATAAGAATACAAAATAGCTAGCAGTGTGTTGATCAATCTCTTACTGTTGAGTCAGCAGCTCATGCATCACCCTCCATCTTTACATATGTCACGATATATGAAATCAAAATGGTAGGTCTTTTTATTTAGACAGGTTAAATCAATTCTCGATCCAGATCTAGATCTGGACCCCGATCCCGATCTTGATATTACACCGGGGGCGCAACCCCCTCCGTTTGGGGGGCACAGCCCCTCACCCTCCCCCACCACCGCCTGTCCCCGCTACGCAGGTGGAGCGGCCAACGAATACACTGTGTCGGTGTATTGGTTGCATAAATATGGGGCCTAAGATTGGTCGTTTTTTCTTATGGGAACTAACATGGGAAAGTGCGCCCGTACCCCTATAGTTATATCTACTCCCCCAGGAACTGATTTAAGTTGTCTCCACCATGCAGCCAAATAACAAACCTCTCATCTACATAATGTAACCACACTTTGGGTTTAAAGTCTGCTGTTCTCAATGCTCCGTCCTAAAAGCATTCCATGAAAAAATTTGCTATTACCGGACTCAATGGCCCCATAGCTACTCCCGTCTTTCTGCTCATAGAGAAGGTGCTGCTTAAGCAATGCCTGAACAAATCTATTGTGGTTTGGTCAAATATCTCTCCCAATAATTCCATTGCGTCTACTACATGCACCTTTGTGAACAGTGAATCCACATCAAAGCTTACCAGGATTTCTTCTTCTGTAACCTGCATGTTGCTGACGATTTCAGTGCTTTGATTTGCTCATATGGTGTTTGTTGTTTCTAACACGTGGTTTTAGTAATGCTGACAAGTGTTTAGCGAGTTGGTAAGTTGACTACTGGTCTCAAAGGTACTCCGTCTTTGTGGATGTTTCTTTGTTTCAGCGTAATGGTATGACTAATAAGAACCGCCAATCATGTAATATGATGATGTTGTGCAAGGTTCTGTTAGTATTTTCTGCCCACTGACTAGTGAAAAAGGATTAGGTAAAGATTAGGCAGACAATTATAGATAGTAAATTGTAGATTATATAAAGCATGCTTTCAACGGAGGTTGTGGCATTGTATTTGAGTAAGTTGAATGTCTGCATTTTCCGCCCTTCGGTCCCATGTCCATGCGAAGTTGGGCACATAAAGGATCCCTACCATCCTTACAGAAAGGCAGTGGTTCGGCAAAATTTCCAGGACAGTGAGGTAAAACTGCTCCTTGGTGTCGGTAATTGGCCATAGTCGCAGAAATAGAGCGACGTTAAAGAAACAACAACTTACACACACGTAATGCATGCTACATTTTAATAAGCATATTTTTACATTTCTTAATTACCATAATTTCTTAAGCTTGTCAATCCAAATTTTTAAAATGTACTATAAATAGTTGCTACAATAAAAACTATTCATAATGTTTAATTTTGTGACAAAAAAAACTTTTCTATACAATAATTGGCTACATTATTGTACAAATTAATATGGACACAGGCAGATTTACGTTAAATATATAAATATATTTTATTGAAGGAAAAACATAGAAACAGTACCGTTTATAAAACTTTTAGTATCATTCAATAGGGTATATGCCCCCCTTTGACTTTTATTACAGCTCCAACTTGTTTTGGTAGAGAATCAATTAATTTTTTGCAATTCTCCCTGATTTTGTCATCTCAATCTACACCTAAATGACTCATCATCCTAATTTTTGTTTTACAATCCCTTTTTAGCAATCTGGCCTTGCTAATAGACTACAAGTTCTCAATAGGAATTATGCCTGGTAAGTTTCCAGGCCAGTCTAGAAGGGCAATCTTTTTGTCCTTGTAATAATTCACCATCTTCTTGGAAGCATAAGATGATGCTGAATCTGGCTGGAATACTGGTTCGCCAACTGTTTGAACTTTTTCCAGTTCTCTGGACCAACATGTTCTAACATCTCTTTATATTTTTCACTGTTCATCGCACCGTCGATAGGTTAAAGTTCCCCTGATTCCATACATATATATAAAAACAACCCCAAAACATTTTTGGACTCTATGTTTCATGGTTTGGACCAAGTGAGCTGCAGTTATCTTTTCCTTTCGGACAAATTTTGATCGGTACCACTGGACCAAAACCTGTGTCTTATATGTGAACAAGACATTTCTCCAGTGTTCTTCTGTCTAATGAGCATATTTTTTGCCCAAATCAGTATATTCTTTTTTTCATGCTAGCCTCTGTCGGAAGCTGTTTCTTTTGAGGTCTCACAGCTTTTTCCTGCCCCCAAAAGGCGTCTGCGAATTGTAGAGTTGAGAATTTTCACTCCAGCCTTTTCTAAGTCTTGCTGAAGGTCATAGCTTGCCTTTCTGAGGTTCGCTTGCTATTTCTCAAAAGACACGATTCATCTCGAGAAGTTGTCTTCCCTTTTCGCCCATATTTCCCCTTCTGCTGAACTTCACCTAATCCAGTCTCTCTTTGTTAATTTTCTTATTTACAGATCCCAGGCCCACGAAACACTCACAAGCAATGCCTATTTATACCATGGATGTGTGTTCATTAAGTGTAATTATCCTTTCTCTTTTCTTTGGCGTCATATTCATGATGCCACAAACATGAAAAATTAACTTGAATGTGCTACTTCTCACAAAACCACAAGAACACGTGTAACTTGGTCACAATAACTGGTAAAATGACTGACAGACAATAACTTAATGTAGAATGACTGGGTATGGGATATGTCGACAAACATCTGTTAGAATTATCACAGCAGTGTTGCCATGTTGAAATAGTACAGAAATTCTCAATGTTCACATTAAGTCCCACAATACTGTAAGTAGGCCACACCACAGTGAACACAGTCTTTATTTGGGTGGGTGACCCCCCTGGGAACACTGTGCTGTTGAATGCCTTTGGAAGGCAATGGTAAACCACTGAGTCTATTTTCCAATCTAATTTCCTTCGGGAAACAGCAACACTCTGGTTGAGTCACAGTATTTGGTTAATGAGCTAAGTAGTTTATTTGAATAAAATGCCCACACAATATGTATTTTATCTAGTTAAACTAAGTGAAGATTGGAACCTGTGAGCAGTGATAACTATACATGGAGAACCCAAATCATCATTTTTTTAAACACCTGAAGATCGTTTCAGCCCTTTGTTTACACCCTGTATTTAACAAAGAAGACCAGCCGAAAGTCGGCTGGTTATAATGGAAAGTTATAATGGAAGTTCAAAAACCTCATGCGGCAATTAAAATGCAATAACAGAAAATTTGCCTTGGATTTCGTCCCTATCTTTATCAGTCTTTACCTACAACGTACTGGAAAAAGTGATGTTTAGTTGTAAGTAGTTCAGAATTTTTCATCCCCTGATGAGGTTAGCATTGTTAGTGAAACGATTGTCAGGTCTTAAAAGATGTGTTGTGGTAATTTGGGTTCTCTAAGTAAATATATTATCTGGTTAAAAGCTATTTTAATTATTTTTAACTCCTAATCATATTCATTGCACTAGCATATGGAAACAGTTATCAGATTGGCGCTCTTTATTTGTAATGTATTTAGATTTAATTAGTCGGTATATGTCAGCAAAACGGTGTTGTTGAGTTTAGCAGAAAATCTGTTTTTCAAATGTCATTTATTTTGCTATTTTGGGCCTAAGAAAAAACATGGACTTTTAGCAAAGACCGGGCATGATCTATTTCTGGTTAAAATATGAATATATTAGACACACTGTATATACATACAAGTTTATGTCACATCTTATGTTGGGAAACATGTTACATATTGTATTAAAAAGTTCATGAAAAACTGCATAGAGATTACATGAAGGCAGGCATAACAGTCAGGTGGCTCTAGATTGAATCACAAACCTGTTAGTGATGATGTCAAAGTCATCCAGATCAGAAGAGGAACCTTGTGAAGTGGGCGACCAAGGATCACTTCTCTCGCCTGCAGCACCAGGAGGTGGTGTGGGTGAGGCCACAGCAGCGGTAACCCCCCATGGATCCACCTTGGGGTTGACAGCCAGGGCGGGGGCCCAAGGATCAGGGGCAACGGGAGCGGCGGCGTGGGACGGCGGTGATGATAATGAGCTACTGTGCCATGGTGATGACTGCAAAAAAAGTCATAATAAAAATAAAAACTGTAGCATTACAAGTTTTTTGTATAAAATCATTAGTCTTTGGGATACGCCAAACAACACACAAATTGCAATGAAAAAAAATGCCAACAAAAAACAGACAATTAAAATTATAAAAAATATACACACTATATTATTAACAAAACCTGTAGTAAAGTAACATCATAAAAGAATAGAGAAGAATAAAGTCTAGCAATATTTTTATGTTTGATTTCAAAAACATACACTTGATCTGCTGACATGTTTATTAAAAGTCTGGACGCAGCAGATGCGTTATGGTATCGAATTTTTGTTCAAAATGTTTTTAATGACAAATATGTCTTGTTTTTAAAAGAACGACATTTGGTTAGCAGTATAACCTGTATGGTAGTAACAATGTACCATATCTCATTGAAATAGCTTTGTAGTTTCAAAAAGTACAAACATTCTCTGAGAATAAACTTTAAAAGTTCCAGAAAAAACTGGTCCGATTTTCCTGGCCAACAAACCTCTTCAAGCTATTTACACACCTGCCAAGATATAATTATTCACAAACAGCTTTATGAGCAAAATTGAAAAAAAAAATGTACTAAAATTTCACAAAAATCTTACAAAAAAATGATTTCTATGAAAACACTAAAAAATTTATCTGAAAAATTTTAAAATTCAGCCGCTATTTGAGAGCACCTGTATACGGCAGCTTGATTTTTATGACAAGTAATACAAACAAAAAGCTTTCTAAATACATCATTTTCACGGGGCTCAGCTATCTATTGGTAAAAACGCCGTATCACAATTTGTGATGTGTTTGTGATATGTGCCAAAAACGTGAAAAGTTTTAAAACAATTGAAATAACTCAAAAACGATGGACGTTATCAGTTTTTTTCCTTACAAACATGCATTAAAATTCGATGGAAAATGCAATAACATAAGGGCTGTTCTATTAAAAAAGAAAGTGTGTATCACTAATGACTTATAGGCCACTTGTGATTGTCAAAATAGGTTAATACGATGTAGTTCGAGACACCCTATAAATAACGCATATAATTTTTTCTCATCTCCTGTATAATAACGGATATATTGAGCTTAGAAACGCGCCACCTTGTATATGTGTAAATAGACGGAAACTGAAATTGACCCCATATATGAGTTTTATGGGTTCTAGTTCGCGCTCGTTTGAAGAAATATTTTCAAAATTCATAAGTAGCTCTCAATAACGAATCTTCTCTACGAAAATTTGCTAAAATTATAGACTAGTAAACCATAAACTCTATAGCTCAAACTACTGCCAAAGCATCAGAAAGAGGATCTATTTGAAATGGATTATCGGAAAACACACTTGTTATGACATTTTACATAATTCGTATTTATTTCAGATTATTTGTCTGAAAATTACAAATTTTGAAGTTTCAAATCGCAAATTTGACGTTTTAAGAAGAGAAATTATAAAATTTTTAAATTATATTTTCGGTTAATTCTTGACCTTGACTGTATGCCAAATTTGGTTGTCATAGCTGTTGTTTTCAGATACAAAAATTGTTCGAAAGAAAACCCAAAATTTTCCTGGACAAACTGGTCCAATTTTCCTGACTAACGAACTTATCCAAGCCAGTTAATTATTTTTTGAGTTATCGGTACACTGTATATATATATATATATATATATATATATATATATATATATATATATATATATATATATATATATATATATATATAAACACACACACACACTGTGTCCCAAACTGGATGGGAATGTATTGCTATCTCCGTTATTATTAGAGATATGGAGACGGTTAAATTAGCAATGTTTTGTAGAATTTCATGCTCGTTCCAAATATGACTTGTATTTTGCCACCCCTCTTTTAATTTCAACCTTATAGCTAATGGCAGCTGTAGCTACCATTAGCTCTAAGGTTCAAATTACAATGTGCCACTTAAAGGGTCAAGTCAATTAAAAATATTAAATGAAATCTGCATACAAATACTTTGAATGATGCAGGGTTATGATTTATAAAACAAAAAAATTAAAAACTCGAAAAAAAAACTGACAATATTAGTGTGTATAATATAAAATGAATTATCTAGATGAAACCAATATTACTTTAGGTTTTTTAATTTTGTAAATTAGCCATATTATTTAAGGGTTTTGATCAAGGAAATAAATATTAAAACAGCTTATTAGTAAACTTTTAGTAGCTGCCTGTTAATTACTTTTAAATACGCCTGGCTCAACCTACAGCTGCTGTCTTAAAAGAAGCACACAAAAAACAGTACATACCACTGGCATGAAATCAAACAGATTTATATCCAGTGACTAAAGAATAAAAAGATTTATTAGTAAATATAAAGATAAAAAGCTTAGATATAGCAATTAATTTGTGCATAATATATTTCTCGCACATTTACAGTTAAAGAGGTAAGCCTGTTTGACATGTGATCAATGAATGTCACCAGGTATGTTAGACATGAATAGATAACATCCTTACCTCTTTAATTATATATATATATATATATATATATATATATATATATATATATATATATATATATATATATATATATATATATATATATGTGTATATAGTGTGGCCCATTTTAAATGGGAACACCCCTGTAACTTTTGAATTTATAACTCGATTTTGACGAACAAAAGATTAAAAAATATAAGATGATACCTCTAACATAAAATTTGTTCCTATGCCATTTGTTCACGGCTTACTAAAACTATTTTCATAAAATTTGGGGTTGGTCTTAGGAAAAAATACGTAACTGGTACATACCAAATTTCATGAAAAAACTCTATTATTACGAACTACAAAAGTCAACAACATCTCTGTAGTTGAAAATAGTTATTTATGTACCGAGGGTATAAATAGATGTTTATGCCCCGAGAGCGAAGATTTTACAAACGTCGCTCGAGGGCATACACCTCTATTTATACCAGCGGTACATACAAAATTTTATGTCATACTAGTCATACCCAAACAATCAAACATGAATTAGTGTTTGCTGAAGGCAACCTAACCATCACCGGATCTTTTCAGAACTGTCAATTTTATGTTAATTCGACTAAATAATGTTAATTAAATATTTACATATTACTTTTATTCCATTATCTGTAATTTCATTAATAAAGAAGTCAAACAAAAATTATTTGTCTATGTGCACGCGGGCTATAAAGTGTAGTTGGTAACTAAGCAATAAAAACACAACAATGAACTAGTATGACATAAAAAAATTTATAAATGCTTTGATATATGAAAATAGTTTTAGTAGGCTGTGATTAAATGGCATAAGCAACAATTTTCACAGGATCTATTATAGACTTCTTCATTTTATATCTTTTAGATCTCGTGAAAAAAAATTGCGTTATATTTACACAAGTTAGGGGTGTTTCAATATCAGAAGGGTCACACAAAAAAACGTCTCTGAAATGGTTAATAATTCTTCTTGATTGATGAAATTTGGTATATATCTATTTTGAAGGATGCCGAATGCAGTGGCGTACCATTCATTTTCTATCTTTTGAGATATCGATAAAAAGAATGGTGTTACAGGGTGTTTCCTTATAAGAAGGGAAATACAAATAAACTTCTCTCAAATGGTTGATAATTCCTCTTTGTTGATGAAATTTGGTAGGTATCTATTTCAAGGTAAGCCGAATACAGTGGCGTACTTATTTTCTCCCTAAAAATGACCCTAACCTGTTTTGCCATTTTTCTTGGTCAGCTGACATTGAGAACAATTATCACAGCATTTATGAGTTTTTCATCTCGTATCTTTTGATCTTTTGTTCTCAAAATCAAATTATAAACACAAAAGTTGCAGGAGTATTTCCATCTTAAAAGGGCCACACACAGACACACACACACACACAGGCGCACACGCACGCAAGCATGTGTGTGTTATAGTCAAAAACAATTGAATAATGGATAACACTTGGAAGAGATTTCATAATTCTGTTACATGAAATATGTATAAAAATTGTTCAGACAGGTTAATTTTATGTAAGACATTATCAACTTTTGCACAATGATATCACCACCAATTTTTGAAAGGTGCAGTAATTTTCCAAGAAAATGGCACATTTATTCTAAAATCTGATGAAATAATTATAACTTAAATAAAAGATGAGCTTATTAAAAGAACTCGACACATATTAGATAAAACTAACAAAAACACTTCTCGATGATCACTGATGCATATATACACTAGTTGTTAAAGAAGAGGTGAAATTGTTGAACAAGTGTAAACAGCTCGGTTCTTACCCGAGAACATGTTTCGTAAACCTGTTTAACTGTTCTTTTGTTTCGTAGGATAAATGCATCAGATACATGTAAATAAGTGGTAACTTCTCTCCCCTCTGCTCAAACTCTGACACACGATCATTTTCACTACTAAAATTTTACCCTTTTGCTATTGTTTCAACCCAATTAATTATATTTTCACGAATGTATTTAAAATTAATTAAATAATGTATATTTATGCACCTTTTGTTTAATTTTGTTTTACCTGCTTGCATGATTTTACTGATTTTATTTAATTATTTGTCAATTAACAATCAACAATTTATCGATTGTGAAATATTATACGGTTATGCATATAATACTGTTATTTTCAAAATGAATTAACCAAGTTGTGAGTGCTTATTTACATCATTCGAAGAGAATCGCGGAGGCTAGAGAGTCAGTGTCAGTCAACAAGAACACTGACGCAGCAGATTCGCAGCCGCACAGTGTGCCAAGTCAGTCGGTTTGGGCTGGAAGAACAGTTGTTCAGATCTTTCAGAAAGGCTACCTCAGAACCTATTCTCAAGAATCGTTCGGATCTTTTCATAACAACTCTAATTAGGAGAGTGCGAAGCTCCGAAATTCCGAACCGAACCCTCGGTTCGAAAAAAATTTCGGCATAGGCGATGTTAAGTAGTTCGAAATACGTAATTCTCCAAAAGAGTTCGAAGTTTGTTGCACAAAAATACTTCGAAATTGAACTTTACAGACATTCTATGCTGCCAAAGGTCGCGAAGTTGTAACTCTGTAGCCACCCCGTTAACCCAGTAGCGGCGCTTTAAACTTGGTATCAGTCCCATGGAGTCGGTAGCGTAATTTCAGGAGATTTCACTCATGCATATTTTTGACAGTTTGTGGCACAGACATAACAGAGCCATTTAACAATCATGGAATTACATTTTTTTATATACCCTAGCATCCCAATGTCTTTTTCCGTTAAAACATTATAACGGCAGTGTTCGAAACTGATTGGTAAAGTAAATTTTCAGAATTTATGAAGTCAATTGCAGAATGTATTGTAGAAGCACTAAATTAAACATACTTTGTTTCACAACGAGCCAAAACATTTTAATATTTACAATCAGGAGACACTAAAAGTTTTTAGTTGTTACTATACAGGGCTTTCATTAATTCCCGAACCCCACGTGACTGGATTCTGTCTCTCTCTTGGTGGAATATGATTTTATGAGTTGGCAGTCCAAAGAGTAACCAAAAAAAACTAGACTAGGGACCCTAAAGTTACTAAATCAATTGACAGTTCAGTCCATTGGCGCTCAATTCCTTTTGACGGTTATTTTGTATGTATATTGTGCATTTTCCAAGTTCGACAAGTGTTTACCTTCTTCAAATAGTTTTCTATCTGTTGGACAATAAAAATAAACAGTTTTTATCAAAACTTAGCATTTTCATTCCATTTTTACGTAAGTTAAAAGTGTAGGTATGTTAAGGTTATGTTGTTGACGATATTCAACATCGCATGGAACGAAGCCTTACCAAAACTGTTCGTTGGTAATCTGCCCAAACAGGTACATATTTGTTCAATATTACTCAATACATATTCCCAAAACCGTAAATTAGAAGTTTAAATAATCGGACCTTAATTTGTTTACGTACATTACAAAATTTTGATATCTATACAAAATAAAAGTAATATTTTATTATTTTTAATTTATTTTTTAACAATCAATAACAGTAAACCATACATGAACAGACTTGCTGTTAAAATTACTAAATAATAAATACATTTAAGACATTTACTGTTTCACCTTATTATAATTTTTATATTTTTTATAAACCTCCAAAGGAAATATGAGACGACATTGGCAACTTAGGGATTTCATTAATTCAGGTTGTACAACCGTGTATGCCGGGTTGCCTAACTTAAGCGGTCACATAGGATTAAGGAATTAATGAAAGCCCTGTATATGTACCTATCATCCTCACTTTTAACCCCCTCAATATGTTAATCTAAAACTGCCTACCTAATACCAAGCAACAACAAAATGTTTATAATTTAGCTTAGCTATATATATATATATATATATATATATATATATATATATATATATATATATATATATATATATATATATATATATATATATATATATATATATATATATATATATATATATATATATATATATATATATATATATATATATATATATATATATATATATATATATATATATATATATATATATATATATATATATATATATATATATATATATATATATATATATATATATATATATATATATATATATATATATATATATATATATATATATATATATATATATATATATATATATATATATATATATATATATATATATATATATATATATATATATATATATATATATATATATATATATAGATGTTGAAGTCTAAACAAGTTTTCAATATGCCTATTTGTATTTTTGACTCAACGTTGATTCATCTTCACAACCAACATCAGCATCGGAGGGCATTATCACCCAATTAACCTGCAAATTTCGTCAACCCCTTTTTTTTTGTTCTACGTACCAAATATTGTATGCTACAATGTACCTAAATTTTGGCTTTAAGGAAATTGTATGTGATCATTGAAAATGTTAACTAGCTCGATGTTCGATTTTAAATTTTTGAGTAGTTCGAAGTTCGACTGTGAACCTTAGATATACTATCTCAGAGGTTTGAAGTTCAGAGCAATATATTTGCTTGGGTTCGTTTATAGTTCAGTTCGAAAAAAACATGGGTTCGCACACCTCTAACTCTAATATACACCTCACTAAGAACCAAGCAAATATTCACTTTGCTGCATTAACACATATGTTCAAACTGCTGTAGGTGGCCACCCCCTACTAGAGACTAACCCAAATGAGTATAAACACTTTGTATGCTGTGTTCAATGATGTGTGATCTAATTGTTCTATTTTGTGCTATTAGATCTGGAAACTGAGGTACCTATTCAATCAATTATAAAGTCCTACAGAGCTCCATTCTTGGATCCCTGCTATTTATAGATTATATCAACGATTTTCCAGATAGTATACTTCCATATGAGTCCAGCAGTTTTGAGGGACACTGCCTCTATGTTTGCAACCCTCCATACACGTACTTACTTTATAAGAATCTTCAATAGTAGATTGGTCGACTGTAATGTGTAATGTATTCCCTTGATAGGCGTGGTTTAGCTAGCTCGAGTAGCTCTAGTCAGAACTGAAATAGGCAAACAGTTTTGGGGCATTGTGTTTTGATATAGTATATACCAATGCATGAATATATTATATTGTTTAGTCTCGTGGGGTCATTTAGATTCACTAATTACGTATATAAATGAGAAAGCTCAAATTACCGCTACCTATTCCAAGTAAAAAGAGAAGTAAATTAAACTTTAAAAAAATACAATATATATTTTAGGATTTCTAAGTCCATTTTTAGGGAGATCTAAGCCAAACAAAGTTTTTTGCGATATGTGAAGAAAAAACAAGGCTCCTATGAGAGTTGTCCGAACGCGCTGAATTTCAATTATTATCTTTAGTAAATGCACAATAGTAGCGAATTTTCATAAAAAAACTTGTTTTCATAAATCTGCAAGTTAAAATAGTAAGTAAGTATTGAAAAAAAGTAAGCAGGCAACGCGTTTTTGCAGCGAATGTTCATAAATATATTTGAAATGTTATAAGTCAATTTCCCATTATTAAGCTAAAATCTTAACTTTTAATATTTAACAGTACAATTAAGTGTCTATAATTGAGCAACATTGGGTACCTACAATATTTTATAAAAATAAAACGTAAATATTTAAGTTTGACTGCCTTTTGAATAAGTAGCAGGGTTAGCAAAAGTAAGTACAAAAAATTATAATGTTTGTAGAGTTTTTAAGAGCATTCCAATTCATACCTTTATCTGTCCCATTATTAAGCAGATTTTTTTTGTTAATAATTATTAAAAGTCAAAAAAGGCATATCTTAGTGTATACTGCACCACGAACATCTTACAATAAATGTTGTAATAAAAAAAGGCACTGAGCATGGCTTAACCGAAATATAACGCGAGGATTGAAACAGCCGGGATGTCTGTGTGGAGAATATATCAGCCAATAAAACCGTCCGGATCGCTTCGCGCCAATTTCAAAATGAAGTATAAGTCCCACTATCTCATACGTTTTGTAATTGACGAGGCAAATTCATTAAACAACTGTTTTATGTCTGTGCCTTTAATTTGTAGATTTTTTTAAAGTTTATTTGTTTGTTAGTTAGTGTAATAGAAACACATATCAGCGTATAATGCGTTATTATTTACTATATTTGCCAAGTAAAGCAGCATAAGAATATGATGACTGTGGAGAAAAGAGTAGGTAGGTAGGTACTTATATCATGGAAACAACTATTAACCAATGTCAAAGTTTGTTGTGAAAGTGTAGGTAAATTATGTTTAATGTCAGACATCTGTAATGAAAAACTAGGTATCAAATTATTATCTTTACCAAATTCCAAACTACATTTAGATCGTTAGAGTAGGCCTATAAAAAGTTCGCAATTTGTTTCCAGACTATGATGGCTTACTAGAATTATTTGTGAACACTATCTATTTTCACGAGTTAGCGCTCAAAATCGAAAATAACCTTTTAATGAGAATGAAATGTAACATTAAGTAACTACTTAATGATTCAGTTAAGTATAATAAAAAAACTTCAGCGTGATGTCAGGACAACTCCAGGCGAAACCTTGTTCTTGTTTTAGACTTGCTCTTGCATTTATTTGATTTATTTTCTATTTTCAAAACAAAAAGAAATCATTGCCCTTGAATAATATAATTTTAAATTTCGTGCGTCTTTGTACTTATTCTACTTGACTTTCTAATATTGGCCAAATCGCCTTAGATAGGTCTATGAGCCTGACTTTGTGCCATGTTGCCAAATGTAAAAGTTATCAACGATTTTTGTGACTAGTCTATGACCTAGCGTCTTTCAGTTTTTGCTGTTTTTAAAATACTAAATTTGGTATTCTTCTGGCAGCTAATTTATAGTAAAAAAATTAAGTTTGAATAAGCTAATTGTTCTTTTACTCAAAAACATCAAATTTGCGGTGATAGTATTATAATCTTTATACTAGAAACCTATGTACCAAATTTCATTCAAATAGCTTTATATTTTTTCGAAAAAACGAGGTCCCATTTACCTGGCGAATGAACTTATTCAAGCAATTTGTACAAATAATAATATATATATATATATATATATATATATATATATATATATATATATATATATATATATATATATATATATATATATATATATATATATATATATATATATATATATAATTCGGTAAGTCAACGAAATGATAAAGTACGGCGTTGCGCCCTATACTAATAGTATATATATAGCGGTCCGTCGCGAGCTTAACATAAGTTTGAATAAGCTAATTGTTCTTTTACTCAAAAACATCAAATTTGCGGTGATAGTATTATAATCTTTATACTAGAAACCTATGTACCAAATTTCATTCAAATAGCTTTATATTTTTTCGAAAAAACGAGGTCCCATTTACCTGGCGAATGAACTTATTCAAGCAATTTGTACAAATAATTATATATATATATATATATATATATATATATATATATATATATATATATATATATATATATATATATATAATTCGGTAAGTCAACGAAATGATAAAGTACGGCGTTGCGCCCTATACTAATAGTATATATATAGCGGTCCGTCGCGAGCTTAACATAAGTTTTTAAATAGGACACGGCATTTTTTAATCCATTGCTACTATTCTCTGTAAAGTTTCCTCTATTTATTGACCAATAATATCGTATATGTTATATATGGACCGTTTCCGAAATATGTAACTTTCTCAATTATTTTCTCTCAAAATCGTTATACGTTTTAAAACTAATATCAGGTCAGGTCATTGTTTTGAAGATTTTAGAAATAAATAGTAAACGTTATTATTACCACACCACTCGGATAACTACTGGGATAATAAAGCTTCTATATAGTGTTCAATATCGTCCGACAGATTTGGATAACTTTATATATATATATATATATATATATATATATATATATATATATATATATATATATATATATATATATATATATATATATATATATATATATATATATATATGTATTCATCTGATAACTCAAAAAATAATTAACCAATTTCGATGAAACACAGCAAGTGCCTTTTTTTTATTAATGGCTTGGATGAGATCGTTAGCCAGGAAAATCGGGCAGGGTTTTCCGGGAAAATGTTGAGTTTTGTTTAGAAAAAAAAAAATTCTCCGAAAATTACAAAACTGTTTTAATGAAATTTAATGGATATTTTGCCTTGGGAGGGACCGTAGTACGTACTAAAATTCAACTTTCTACGTTTATAGAAAATTGAGTTATTCAAATTTTGAATTTTCATTCGAAAAAATTTTTTCCTCCGAAAATTACAAAGTTATTTTAATTAAATTTAGTGGTTATATTGCCTTAGGAAAGACCTTATAACATACCAAAATTAAACTTTTTAAGTTAATAGAAAATTGAGTTATTCACATTTGAAGCATTTAATAAAAATTCACTACCATAACGCAACTGCTGCGTCCAGACTTCTATAAGATATAACTGAACCACACCAGAATAAACTACCTATTATGTTCTGACTACACTGTTATACAGAACAGTTATTTAGGGTCGAAGACAGCAGGTAGCAGGTAGGCATTTATGATCGTTTGATGGCCTTCTATACATGTGTTGGGTTTTATTTCGAACATTCTTCTAAATCAGCCCTTGCCCTTAGAAATAAATAAGCAGGTAGGTTAACTTAAAAAACGCAGGCTTTATTATAATATAAACTCGTATTTGCTCAGGGCTTCAACTTTGTTTTTTCAAAAGATAAAATAACTATATATAAATAACAAAATAAATAGACAAGGGTTAAAACTAATATCAGGTCAGGTCATTGTTTTGAAGATTTTAGAAATAAATAGTAAACGTTATTATTACCACACCACTCGGATAACTACTGGGATAATAAAGCTTCTATATAGTGTTCAATATCGTCCGACAGATTTGGATAACTTTATATATATATATATATATATATATATATATATATATATATATATATATATATATATATATATATATATATATATATATATATATATATATATATATATATATATATATATATATATATATATATATATATATATATATGTATTCATCTGATAACTCAAAAAATAATTAACCAATTTCGATGAAACACAGCAAGTGCCTTTTTTTATTAATGGCTTGGATGAGATCGTTAGCCAGGAAAATCGGGCAGGGTTTTCCGGGAAAATGTTGAGTTTTGTTTAGAAAAAAAAAAATTCTCCGAAAATTACAAAACTGTTTTAATGAAATTTAATGGATATTTTGCCTTGGGAGGGACCGTAGTACGTACTAAAATTCAACTTTCTACGTTTATAGAAAATTGAGTTATTCAAATTTTGAATTTTCATTCGAAAAAATTTTTTCCTCCGAAAATTACAAAGTTATTTTAATTAAATTTAGTGGTTATATTGCCTTAGGAAAGACCTTATAACATACCAAAATTAAACTTTTTAAGTTAATAGAAAATTGAGTTATTCACATTTGAAGCATTTAATAAAAATTCACTACCATAACGCAACTGCTGCGTCCAGACTTCTATAAGATATAACTAGATATAACTGAACCACACCAGAATAAACTACCTATTATGTTCTGACTACACTGTTATACAGAACAGTTATTTAGGGTCGAAGACAGCAGGTAGCAGGTAGGCATTTATGATCGTTTGATGGCCTTCTATACATGTGTTGGGTTTTATTTCGAACATTCTTCTAAATCAGCCCTTGCCCTTAGAAATAAATAAGCAGGTAGGTTAACTTAAAAAACGCAGGCTTTATTATAATATAAACTCGTATTTGCTCAGGGCTTCAACTTTGTTTTTTCAAAAGATAAAATAACTATATATAAATAACAAAATAAATAGACAAGGGTTAAAACTAATATCAGGTCAGGTCATTGTTTTGAAGATTTTAGAAATAAATAGTAAACGTTATTATTACCACACCACTCGGATAACTACTGGGATAATAAAGCTTCTATATAGTGTTCAATATCGTCCGACAGATTTGGATAACTTTATATATATATATATATATATATATATATATATATATATATATATATATATATATATATATATATATATATATATATATATATATATATATATATATATATATATGTATTCATCTGATAACTCAAAAAATAATTAACCAATTTCGATGAAACACAGCAAGTGCCTTTTTTTATTAATGGCTTGGATGAGATCGTTAGCCAGGAAAATCGGGCAGGGTTTTCCGGGAAAATGTTGAGTTTTGTTTAGAAAAAAAAATTCTCCGAAAATTACAAAACTGTTTTAATGAAATTTAATGGATATTTTGCCTTGGGAGGGACCGTAGTACGTACTAAAATTCAACTTTCTACGTTTATAGAAAATTGAGTTATTCAAATTTTGAAATTTCATTCGAAAAAAATTTTTCCTCCGAAAATTACAAAGTTATTTTAATTAAATTTAGTGGTTATATTGCCTTAGGAAAGACCTTATAACATACCAAAATTAAACTTTTTAAGTTAATAGAAAATTGAGTTATTCACATTTGAAGCATTTAATAAAAAAGCGAAAATGAATACAAAGCTTAAATATGCAACAGCTTGAACAAGTAAAATGTTCATGCACTTTGAAAGTATTATTACGGATGATGATAAATTTAGCAAATCTGAGGAGAATCCCAACATTCAATAGGTAGACAACATACCTACTTTTCTGGCAGATAAACATTCAAATTTGGGTATAAGGAAATGGTTAAGTCAAACGTAGAGCATAGCATACCGTACTAGTTTTAGTGACTCATACACTGTTCCATGCACACAAAAAAATGGGAACGCAGTAAGTGCGTTTTGGTAGCGAATTTTCATTAAATGCTTCAAATTTCAACAACTCAATTTGCTATTAACCTAAGGTTCGTTGGCTAGGAAACAAGTTTTCTTGAACACATTTAAGTTTATTTTCAAAATTTTTTTGTATATTTCCAGGCGCAGTAAGTTATTTTGATAAAATATGGTACATTGTTTCTACTATATAGGTTATACCGGTAACCAAATTTGATAGGTAGGTTTGTGAGATAAAGAGTAGACTATAAACTAACATTTTTATTTCTATGTTACAAGCAAAAAGTTTATTTCTATCAAAATTCACTACCATAACGCACTTGCTGCGTCAAGACTTTTAGGAAAAACTTTTCAGTAACATGCTTAGAAATAAACGCCCCCCCCCCCCCCCCCAAATGCACAAATCACAAGAAAAACTCGTTAATTTGCATGCTGATGACCTCCTGGACAGTTTGAGATGAAACGACTGCTGATACATAAAGTTTGGTATCTTGCATGTACGCTGACAGTAATGTTAGCTTTTGTTCGCTTGCCTTTACCGAGTTATTGACATGTCAGGTTTTTAACACATTACATATTTTAAACAATTTCTCAGCAGCTGATAGATAAAGTTTTGTATCTCGCACGTACGCTGACACTATTCTTATCTTTTGTTCTCTCGCGTTTGCCGAGTTATTTACATGTAAAGTTTTTTACACATTACACACTTTAAACAATTTATCAGCTGCTGGTAGATAATGTTTGGTATCTCGCACGTACGGTGACATTATTCTCACCTATTGTTCTCTTGCCTTTGCCGAGTTATTTACATGTAAAGTTTTTAACAGCTTACATACTTTTTAAACAATTTCAGTACGGTTCTGTTCGGTGACACCCCTTCCCCTCCTAAACATTACATTTGACATACAATTCTCTTTGGCCTTGGGAATCCCTGGAATATTCTGGACACATGGACAATTGCCTTCTACTGCCAAGTTATCACTTCGCTTTTAGTAGACCGCTAGTACGGGTACCCGTTTAGATGGTTTCTTATATATATATATATATATATATATGTATATATATATATGTATATATATATATATATATATATATATATATATATATATATATATATATATATATATATATATATATATATATATATATATATTTGTGTTCACCCACGTTATTTCTTAAATTGTGCCTAGCTTACCTTGTTCTCTTAATGAACATCAGTTTTGTAGTGGTTTAAGCGTACATGTGTCGCTGGTTCCTGGTCCGTGCCAATGTTATTTGTTTTCTACATTGTTTTTGCAATGAAGGGTCTGCTTCGCTGGGGCATTCTTCTTTCCCTCTCGCATGCATACAACCTACCCTCGTTGCGTAAACCACAAGTCAAATTCCCTGAGAGCAGCCCTCAAAAAAGTAACAGGTGCTGGGGCGAATAGGGGTGCTGTGCGGGGAGGCAGGGTTAAAGGGGATATGGATTTTATATGTGAAACAGGCCGCTTTAAGACGTTTTCTTAGCATTTTCTGCTCATATTACGTTTTTACTACCTACCCCGCCCGGCAACCCTATTTACTCCTGGTCCCGTCTCTTCCTTGTGGGGTATGAAGAAGAAAATTTTCTTGTCGTTTGTGCATCCAGGGAAGGAGGTCTAAGCATGTTTCCGAAAAGATGTTACAAAAAAACGTCCAGAAGAAACTAGCGACACATGCATGCCTAAACCACTACAACACAAATGGTCATTAACAGAACAAGGTAAACAATGCTTAATTTCAGAAATAATGTCTGTGAACACTTGAATATACAGGAAACCGTCTAAACGAGTACACTTACTAGCGGTGTAGTAAACTGAAAGCGAAGTGATAAATTGGCAGTAGAAGCCAATATTTCATGTGTCTAGGATATTCTCTGGTTTCCCAAAGTCAATGTGAACCTTATGTCGAATGTAATGTTTAGGGGGGGGGGGGGGGAAAGGAGGTGCCACGGAACAGGACCGTACTGAGAAATTGTTTAAAAAGGTATGTAATGTGTGAAAACTTTAAATGTAAATAACTCGGCAAAGACCAGAGAACAAACGGTAAGAATAGTGGACAGGGGACCGACGGCTTTACGCCCCCTCCGAAGGGCGGAACGTGCAGACATTCAACTTGCTCAAATACAATGCCAGAACCTCGGTTGATGTTAGTTTTACAGTTTGTACTGAAAAAGTGAAAGGAGTACCCTGGGATCGAACCCAGTACCTTTCGGTTCAGAGGCACACGTTCTTACCCCTAAACCACCAAGGTTCGTGAATTTTGATAGAAAAAATCTGGCACAAAATATTTTTTTTGAACTTTTAGCTTGTAACATAGAAATAAAAATGTTAGTTTATAGTCTACTACTAATCTCACAAACCTACCTACCAAATTTGGTTGCCACAGCTGTTTTATTTTTTGTCTTATCGCTGTAATATATATATATATATATATATATATATATATATATATATATATATATATATATATATATATATATATATATATATATATATATATATAAACTTATAAAAATTGAAACTGACCCCGGATGTGGGTTCTAGGGGTCCTAGTTCGCGCTCATTTAATATTTTTTATAAAACTCAAAAGTCGGGATCGCCCCAATAGTGGATTTTTTCGAAGAAAATTCACTAAAAAGCGTTCGGCTGGTTCTCTGCAAATTTAACCAGTAAACACTTAAATGTAACAATATTGTGTTTTTTTACATTTTTTGTAGATGCTGTTGGACCTATTTTTAGATTTATTTGATACAGGCAAAAATATATTAAAAAGTATAAAATATTTATTAGATCTTATTAAATGAAAGAACTACAACCCGACAACACTGTATACGGTATTAACGTTTCTGTTTCATATCTTGGCTGCGCAGTTTAAGATGCGCCGTGTGACACCCTCAATTCAAAATCAACCACGTGTAGGACTTTATTGTGTCTGAAATATATTTTGTGTTTGTATTTTCAACAGAAATAGAAAATTCCTAATTGCTTCAGATGTCTAGAACGACTGAAAGTCAAATTGCGAAGATACCTACTATAATACGAGAAAACAATGCTGCTATACCAAGTAGGTACATTTCGTTTTTCAACAAACAAGGGAACAGCGAAGCAACAGAAAGACAAGTTGTATTATTTGAACTGTGAACTGGCTCTTTACTTCAGATTTTGAAATGGGTAAGTCAGTTGTAAAATTTGTTAATTAGAATCAAAATATAAGTAGTTTTTAATATATGTGGGAAACTATAACCCCATTATTTTCATTTGTAATAAAAATGTCTTGTTTTTCAAGTCTTTATATATATATATATATATATATATATATATATATATATATATATATATATATATATATATATATATATATATATATATATATATATATATATTAGGTAGCCTATCGAGTTTTACTCTTGCAGTTGTGATTTCTTTATCAAAAAATAATGTGTTACAAGAAATGACTTAATTTTCTTAACATGGATGTTCTTCAAAATGTTAGGTTTATCTATTCAATTTCACTTCTGCTTGTATAAAAAAAAAACTCTGAACGGAGCAAGTGCACTATAGTAGCGAATTTTCATCAGTTTTGTTATAGTGTACTATAAGTGAAGAGAAGTATGCAAAAATTGAAGTTGTAGGAACAAGAGCCAGTAGGTAGATATATTTGTAAAGTAGGAGCATCCTGAAGAAGCTGACATTTTAGCAAAATTGATAGTGACAATTCTAGAAAGTTTGATACAGCATTTTTGAGAAGGAAATTTGTAATTTTCGATGGAAAAACTTGACTCGCAGAACTGACCAGTGTGGTGAAAAAATACCGGAAGTCTCTAGTTGGCCTAGAAGCTTCACAAACCATGATCTACATATAAAAGAAATATTATACGTTGTTACCTCTTGAATAGCGAAATTTTCTTTATGAAAATTCGCTGATATTGCACAATTTATTACAAAATTTAGAAATATGTGGTAAATTCAATATTCTCATGCAACATTTTTTTCAATTTCAGAGCAAGCACAAACAGAAACCGAGCAAAGTGACAAGGTTGTTCAGATCTTATCCAAGGTGAGCCAAGCAGTTGATGGCTTGAGGGAATACCTGGTCCCTCTGTATGGTTAGTGTTAACTTTCAAAGATTTATATTATTATGTTGAATATAATTTTGAATTTGTTGTAATTTTGTAATGTTTTGTTTGCAATATACACGCACTTGCCTAGCCTGATGCTGAAGAAGAAGAGTTTGAAGTTATATCATAAATGTTTTATATAGATGTATATAATTTACTGTTTATAATAAAAGGCAATAAAAAAGTTTACTTTTTGTATGCTCTTACAGAAGGGTCCTGTACGTGTTTATGTTGTCTTGCAACCAGAAGTAAAGTGTTACCAGAAACAGGTGCAGCATCAGTGGTATCAAATGAAAGCAGTGGTATTTGCGACTGTTGAAAATAATTGTTAGTAATACATATACTGATAATCATGATCATCTATAAACTTTTTAGTTTTATAAATTTTTGTGTGTATTTTTTGCGTAAGTTACAAACACATTTGTTTTTATACTATGTTGTGTGTGGTGTCTGTGTTGGCATATTTTGACATAATTTTACATCACTAAAACAGTCAGATTTATATAATTTTATATTAGCCTAATAATGTATCTTTAGCAATATTCATTATTAATAAATCAGGATATTTATAAAACTCTCTGACATATCGGATAATTTACAGTATATTGCAGCACATGATTACGCTCTCGATTTGTGCCAATAAATGAGCTTATTCACATGTAATGCATGTTTATTGCTTTTAATGTAGGTAAACCTTAAAAATAGTATTACAAACATTCAATGATAGTTGTATTTTATATTTATATTATAATATCTACCTTAATTCTGAGTCTTGTGTGGACCTTGTTCATGTCTCACGGGTGCTATGCAGATGCAGGAAAACTTCACTTTATAGTGAGCCAGATTCATGAGAGGATAAATTTGACTAGCAATTACAACTTGTGGTTTACCGTTGACTTCCGAACAAAATTTGCCATGTTTTCAGAGGTTCTAGGGTTCATTTCAGTGCTGGAGTCAAACCTGCTACCTTCAGAGTATCAGAGATTTTCACCACTACACCACAGGCAATGACCTTATACCCACATTAAATTATAAATATCGTTTGTTCTAAAATATAACATATAGAAATAAGAAAATAGTTTGTTTCATTTTTATATAATTTTCTGTTTTTACGTTGTGTCTTAGTTTATTTAATTCAAATATGATTATGTTTTTAGTGTACATAATATATTATGTTAAAAATTTAATAAATCTTAGGCAACCATGTATTTTTTATAACTAACCAAGTTTACGCACTTTGTTAATTGTAATGGACTTTTAATTTGGATTTATTATATTTATCAAATATGATTTGACTTGGAAATAATTAATAATTAACAATATGTTGCCAGTCAGTAATCTTCACCACTATGCTATATGTTGTTACCTTTATATTTACATAAAGATATAAATATGTTCTATTATAAATCATAACAATTAGAGGTGTGCAAACCGAACTATAAACGAACCCAAGCAAAAATGTTGCATCGAACTTCGAACCTCTCAGATAGTATGTCTAAGGTTCACAGTCGAACATTGAACTTCTTAAACATTTAACATTGAACACCGAACTAACTACAGTTCTTCAATGTTCACATATATTTTCCTTAAATACAAAAATTAGGTACATTGTAGCATACAATATTTGGTACATAGAAAAAAAAGAAAGGTTTGACAAAATTTGCAGGTCGATTGGATGAAAATGCCCTCTGATGCTGATGTTTGTTTTTAAGATGAGTCGGTGTTGAATCAAAAATACAAAAAGGCACATTGAACACTTTTTTTATACTTCTACATCTATAATAGCTAAGCTCAATTATAAATATTTTGTTGTTTGGTATTAGCTGGGCAGTTTTAGCAAATTTGAATGAGTGGGTTAAAAGTGAGCATATATATATATATTAGAGGTGTGCGAAGCTTCGAAATTCCGAACCGAACTCGAACCGAATCTTCGGTTCGAAAATATGTTCGCACAAGCTATGTTGAAGTAGTTCGAAGTTCGAAATATGTAATTTTTCAAAGTAGTTCGAAGTTCGTTGCTCAAAAATACTTCGAAATTTCACTTTACAGGCATCGAATGTTGCCAAAGGTAGCGAAGTTGCGGCTCCTTTAACTCGGTAGCGGCGCTTTAAACTCGTTATCGGTCTCATTGAGTCAATAGCGTAATTTCAGGAGATTTCACTCATGGATATTTTTGACAGTAGGTAGGACACATTGAGACACGACGGAGTCATTTAGCAATCACAGAATTATTTTTCTTGTATATCCTAGCTTCCCAACACCTATTTCAGTAACAACATTATGATGGTGGTGTTCGAAGGCGATCAGTAACGTAAATTTTCAGAATTTGAGGATAATTGTAGATTGTCTTTGGAAAACACTGGTTTCAACATGCTTTATTTCACAGTGAGCCAAAACAGTTAAATATTCACAATAAGGAGACAGTTCAAACTTGTAAGTGGTTATTTTATACCTATTATGCTCACTTTGAACCCTCTCAATCTGTTTGCTAAAACTGCCTAGCCAATACCAAACAACAACATATTTATAATTGAGCTTATCTATAGATCTAGAAATCTTAAAGTTTAAAATATTTTTTGCTTTTGTGTTTTTGATTTAACATTGACCCATCTCCACAATGATCAGCACCGGAAGGCAGTTTCGCCCAATCAATTTTGTAAAAAGAGTGGGAATCTTTTACGTATCAAATATTGTATGTTACAATATTCCTACATTTTGTATTTAAGGAAATGATATATGAACACTGAAAAATTTTCGGTAGTTCGATGTTCGATTTTGAATTTCTAAGAAGTTCGAAGTTCGACTGTGAACCTTAGACATACTATTTCAGAGGTTCGAAGTTCGAGGCAACATATTTGCTTGGGTTCGTTCATAGTTCGGCTCGAACAAAACATGGGTTCGCACACCTCTAATATATATATATATATATATATATATATATATATATATATATATATATATATATATATATATATATATATATATATATATATATATATATATATATATATATATATATATATACTAACAACTGTAACTGTTTCTTGATTGTTTTAACTGTTTTGGATCATTGTAAAATAAAGTATGTTTAATCTAATGTTTTCGGAAGGCAATCTGCAATTATAGTCATAAATTGTGAAAATTTACTTTACCAACAAGTTGCGAACACTGCCATTATAATGTTGTAACCAAAAAGAGGCATTGGGATGCTAGGATATATAAAAATATAATAATTCAGTGATGTTAATTAGCTGTCTCAGTGTCTTACAAACTGTCAAAGATATGAATGATATTTCCTGAAATTACACTATCGACTCAATGGGACTGATACGGACTTTACAACTTCGCTACCTTTGCCAGCATTGGATGCCTGTAAAGTTCAACTTCAAAGTATTCTTTAGCAACGAACTCCAAGCTATTTTGAAGGATTACGTATTTCGAACTAGTTTAACATCGCCTAGCGCAAACAATTTTTTGAACCAAAGGTTTGGTTCAAGTTAGGGTTCGGTTCGAAATTGCGAAACTTTGCACACCTCTAAAAACAATATATATGATAATAAATAAGAAAAAATTGTATATTAAATATATGTGTTTGAAACTTTATTCGTTTAAATGTTGAGTTTTATTTTCTTTTATAAAAACTGAAATATATCTTACGTGATAATGTATTTTTTTTTACCAAAAACCCATTTCTCTGTACTTCATATATATATATATATATATATATATATATATATATATATATATATATATATATATATATATATATATATATATATTGTTGTTAATTTCCAATGATTTTTTTTTATTTCCTTCATTATGTAATTAAGTATGTATATTATTTCAAAATAAACTATTTTTAACATTATTTCTCCCCAATCATACATTAAAAAAACACAGTTTTGCAGCAATTTAGCGTTAAAAATAATGTTAAAAGGTAGGTGTCATCAAGGAGAGGTTGTTTGAAAATATTTATACGTTTTCCCCTCAACCATAAACTTGGAAAAACAAGTTTGCAGCAAATGAGCATTAAAAAATATAGAAAAGTAGGTGCCAGAGTAAAGCTTTTAAGAAATATATATAAACAATTTCTTAACTATAAACATTGAAAGACAATGTTGCAGGAAATGAGCATTAAAAACCAATGTTAAAAAGACTATCATGGCAGCCAGCTTTTTTTGAATTTATTAAACATTTTCTCATTAAGTATAAATTTTGAAATACAATTTTGCAGCAAATAAGCATTAAAAATAAATGCCATCAAAGACAGCTTTTTTAAAAATATTTGGCAATAATAAAAAAACATTAAAGTTAATTATAATGCGGTTTTGCTGTTAATTAAAAAATGAAACTAATCTTGTCAATGAATTTTTTCATTACAAATATTTTTATAGGAAAATGTCATTGCAATTTAAACTATTAATACCTTCTACAAAAACGATTATTTACCCTTATGTATATTTATTTGTATCTAAATAACTCAAACAATTCAAAATGCAATTAAATAAGTCTCCTATAAAACATAAATTTGAATGCCTACATTAATTACATATTTATTTTCTCTATATGGGAGGAGCATAAGAAATAAGAACACTCCCATTGGTCTGTCTATGACACTTCACACAGTCAGCCAGACAAGTACTGAAAAAATGATCTTTCTGCCTGTATGGAGGCAATCTATTGTTGTGTCGCGCTAAAGAGTGTCGCCCAGAACCACTGTCGCGCTAATCGACGACCTCGCGCGCTAAAGAGTGTCGCCCAGAACCACTGTCGCGCTAATCGACGACCTTGCTTCCATATCAGCACAGAATATAGGCTGATGAGGCCACTGTAATGGCTCATTGCTCAGTCTAAAAACATATGTGACAGTTTATCGATGGCTGAATAAAGGGTAAATCTTTGATTTGCAGGAAACTGTCTAACGTCTAACCCTGATAAGGGGGTTAAGGAGTCGCGGGCCAAAGGACTCCAGGGGGCAAGCTGAGGAAGTGGAAATAACAACATAAACTCCCGATGAAGCTTTCCCCAAGACCGTCATGCGCGGTAAAAATCCGCATCCTGCACGAGGTGACCCTGCTAATAACTAAACATGACGGATCTAGACAAGGAGGTCGAACTAAACTCCCCCAATCTACGGTGTTACGTGACCCGTGCCTATGGATGGATGGCACCAGGGCGATGGTGTCGTGAACGGAACCTCTGGAGTACCAGGCAACCCTCCAGAGTAACCCGCCTTGCACCACACAGGGGGTTCTGATGGTGTGGACAGTATTTCCCCCATTCTCGTGGGAACAACATGAAGATTATAAATACATATAAAACCAAAACCAATGAGGCTCGAGGAGTGGCTCCGGCTACAGACTTGAGCCTTGAGTCTATCCCGGAAACGGAGACGAGCCAGGGTGCGGCAGCGGACTCTGGAGGTCCCACGACCGGCGTAGATACGGGGGATCAGGGGGTAGCTTCGGCCAGAGACCTGTCCCCGACACCCAAGCTGGAGGCTGGGTCCCACCGGAGGGCGGCGAGCTCCGCGGACTCCGGGGGCCCCTCCACCAGTGAGGACTCTACTGTTAGAGTAGAGGGACTGCCCCGGCAGTCCAAGCGTCTTTCCGGGGCGCAAAGAAAGAAGCTCCGGAGGGCGCAAAAAATGGCGGCCGGGACCTGGACGGTCGAGAAACCTGTAAAGGCGCAAGAGGGGAGTGCGGGTCAGAAGAGGACGCGCTCGAACTCTAGCACGCCCACTACAGACAGACGTTCCAAAAGGGCCAGGGTGCCTGTAAAGGCGCAAGAGGAGAGTGCGAGTCGGAAGACGCCGCGCTCTGGCTCTAGCACGCCTACTACAGACAGACCTCCCAAAGGAACTAAGGCCGGAACACCGGCGCAGACTGGCTCTTACAGGGAGGCTGCGGAGGGCCTCGGGATGGCGGTGATTGACAGACGCCATCCTGAGGTCACGCTAGACCAGGGGAAGGCGGACCTGATCCAGGCTGCGGTGGTAGCTGCAGTGGACTCTCTTCAGGAAGGGGAGAGCCCGCCTCAGTTCCACCGGACGCGCCTGACGGGGGGCATCCTCTGGATAACCTGTGCCGGCCCGCAGTCGCGGGACTGGCTGCGGAAAACGATCGGGGGCCTCGGTCAGATTTGGGAGGGGGCGGACTTGACAGCCGTCGAGTCCAAGGAACTCCCAAAGAGACGCAAGGTCCTCGTACGGATCCCTGACACCGTCCCGCAGGAGACGGTGATCAGCAGACTTAAGATCCAGAACCCTGAACTGGGGACGCAACACTGGTCGGTTCTAAGCAGGAAGGCAGAGGAGAAAGGACAGACGCTCGCCTTCTCGATCGACCCGACATCTTACAGAGCCCTTGAAGGAACCTCCTTCAAGGCATTCTGGGGCATGGGAAGGGTTAGCTTCCGCCCACTGGGGAAGCAATTAAGGGTTAATGGGACTTAGGTTCCTTCAGGTCAACCTCCAACACAGTAGGGCAGCCACGGCCGGACTACTAATGGCTCTGAGGAACACGGATGTGGCCCTCATCCAGGAACCGTACTCCTACAAAGGAGAGATCAAGGGACTCGGCGGAGCTAATGGAAAGCTCATCTACAGCAGGTCCAGCGAGAATCCGAGGGCCTGCATTTTTGTCAGGGAAGGGATAGAGTTTCTCCCTCTAATGAATTTCTGTTCCAGGGACCTGGCAACGATCAAAATCCGATGTGGAGGAGCGGATGGGCTGAGGGACATTACTGTCGCGTCAGCCTATCTGCCAGGGGACAGCACGGACCCTCCTCCACCCAACGAATTGGAGCAGCTGATGGTGGGTAGCAGAGCAGGTGGATGGCAGACCATCATCGGCATGGATGCGAATGCGCACCATGAGTTGTGGGGTAGCTCGGACACAAACTCTAGGGGTGAGGCACTTTTACAATTCTTTATGAAATTTAATTTAGACATATTGAATAGAGGTAATAAACCGACATTCGTCACAACACGGCGTGAGGAAGTTTTAGACCTAACAGTTTCCACCCAGTTTCTGGGTGACTTTGTTAAAAGCTGGGCTGTGTCTGGGGAAGTGAGTAGCTCAGACCACAGATACATCCGGTTTGAAATCGCCAAAGTCGAAAGAGAAACGGTATGGTACCGGGACCCCCGCAAGGCGGACTGGGAAGCCTACAGGGCAGACCTAGCTGTGGAACTGCGGGGGGTTGAGAGGGCCATAAGGGATTCAATAGACCTCGAGATTGCAGCAGTCCAATTGCGAGACGCAATTACCTCGGCCTATAACGCCAACTGCCCTCTGAAAATGAGGGTGTCCACCAGGAACGTCCCATGGTGGAACGAGGACCTCAGGCAAAGGAGGACGCAGGTTCGTAAGCTGTTTAACGCGGCCAAAAGGTCGGGAGCATGGGATGAATATAGACAGGCCCTATCGACCTATAACAAAAGACTGAGGGACGCCAAGAAGGAGTCGTGGAGGAGGCACTGCGAAGAAGTGGAAAACACGTCCGAGAGTGCTCGACTACACAAGATCCTGTCTAAGGGCCCTCAGACTAACATAGGCTCCCTTAGAACACCCACGGGAGGCTTTACAAGCTCGGGGGAGGAAACTATGGAAATTTTACTCCAGACGCACTTCCCCGGCTGTAACATAATAAACCAATCACCTCCGGACTGGGAACACTCAGAAATAGAGGCGCCTTATAGGCGGGCATCTAGAGTAGACTGGACAGTCGCTAAAGAGGTGGTTACCTGGAGCAAAATCAGATGGGCCATTAACAGCTTTAAGCCATACAAATCGCCGGGATTTGATGGAATAATGCCCATCATGCTCCAACAGGGGATAGATATACTGGCGCCGGTGCTTACCCTCATTATGAGGGCCAGCCTGGCTCTGGGGTACATTCCGAGGGCATGGAGACTGGCCAGGGTTGTATTTATTCCTAAACCTGGGCGTCCAACAGACCAGGCAAAGTCCCTGAGGCCAATAAGTCTCATGTCCTTCTTGCTGAAAACAGTGGAAAAACTGCTCGACCGGCACATTAGGGGCGGTGTACTGGAAGCATATCCTCTACACTGCGGACAATATGCATACAGAGCAGGATTCTCAACAGAAACAGCACTGCACCAACTGGTGCTGAAACTGGAGAATACGCTGGAGAACAAGGAGGTGGCGCTGGGGGCCTTCCTAGACATAGAGGGGGCCTTTAGCAACACCTCGTTCGGATCGGTTCTGGCAGCTGCCCGGGAGCGTGGAATAGAGGAGACCTGCTGCATGTGGATCGGTTCCATGCTCAGGGACAGGGCGGTGTTCACCTCACTCGCGGGAGGGACTCTGCTGGCGGGGGTCGCGGCGGGGTGTCCGCAGGGGAGCGTTCTGTCTCCCTTGCTCTGGTGTCTAGTCGTGGACGGCCTGCTGGGGAGGCTCTCGGGAGGGGGGTATGAGGTACAGGGCTATGCGGACGACATTGTCATCATAGTCCGAGGAAAGGTCACACAGGCAGTGTGGGAGCGTATGCAGACTGCACTGAAAGTGGTGGAAGGGTGGACGGTTGATCAAGGGCTCGGGGTGAGCCCCGAGAAAGCAACCGTCGTGCCGTTTACGAGGAGGAGGAAGTGTGAAAGCCACAGAACTCTCACTCTATACGGTAGGAGCGTTCCAATGGCCAGGGAGGTAAAATATCTTGGGGTCGTATTGGACTCTAAGCTAACCTGGAATGGTCACATTGGAAAAATACTGCGTAAGGCAGTCATGACCTTAGCCGTCACTAGGCGGCTATATGGAAAAACGTGGGGACTAAGACCTAGTATGGCCCACTGGCTGTACACAAGGGTGGTCAGACCATCGTTAACATATGCGGCACTGGTCTGGTGGCCTAAGGTGACACAATCCAGTGCCAAACAAAAACTAGGCAAGATCCAAAGGATGGCTTGCCTAGGCATCACAGGGGCCATGTCTTCAACCCCAACAGCCGCCATGGAGGTGTTGCTGGATCTACCCCCCCTACACTTCGTTATTATGGGAGAGGCCAGGCTAGGACTATACAGACTAGCCTGCAATGGTAGACTGAAGATCAACCCAGGCTTCAGGGGCCACTGCAAAATTCAGGAGATCGTCAAGGAACCCATGCTTGAAATGAGGTCAACTTCGCGAGCCCGCGAATGTGCAGGGAAAACAACTTCACAGTGGAAATCCCTGATCGCGGGGCATGGCGGGAGGAGACACCGGGCATACCACGGGACGCGCTCGTCTGGTTCACGGACGGATCTGGCGGGGAGCGTGGGACGGGGGCAGGTGTTTACTCGGAAGGACCGAGGGTAAGTCACAGTATTTCCCTCGGAGCCCATGCAACGGTGTTTCAGGCCGAGATGTACGCCATCCTGCACTGTGTGCGGGAGAACAAGAGGAGGGGCTACACCAACAAGCGGATCCTCATAGCCACAGACAGCCAGGCAGCCCTTAAGGCACTAAGTAGCCCACGGGTAAATTCCTGGCTGGTGAGTGAGTGCCGAGACGAGACGAGCGACCTGGCTGGGCAGAATGAGGTGACCCTCATCTGGGTGCCGGGTCACTCGGGGGTCAAAGGCAATGAAGAAGCTGACAGTCTCGCAAAGAGGGGGTCAGCAGAACCATTTATGGGACCAGAACCGGCTCTGGGCGTGTCAAAGAGCACTGCCAGGGGAGCCATTAAGTCCTGGGTCAGAAACCAACACAAGGTGTACTGGGCGGACTGTCCAGGGCTCAGACATGGGAAGTCAATAATTGACGGACCCAGTTCAAAGAGAGCTGTGGAGCTGCTAAACCTTAGCAGAGGACAGCTCAGAAACACAACAGGTCTCTTGACGGGACACATGGCCGTCAAGAAACACCTACATAAAATGGGGCGGTTCGAAGGGGACCTCGCATGCAGACTCTGCGGCGAGGGGGAGGAATCAGCCCAGCACATCTTGTGCGAGTGTATAGCTCTGGACCGGAAAAGACAACTGATCTACGGTCACTCTAGACCGGAGACAGAGCAATATAAAACTTCACCCTACCAATCGCTGTGCAGACTAGTTCAAGGCACAGTGATTTTGGAATGGGTGGAGTAAGACTAGGGGTATGCACAATCAACCAAGGGTTGCGGTGCTATCGGGGCGGCAAGGCCGCGGACGAGCCCTGAGGGAACAAAAAAAAAAAAAAAAACCCTGATAAGAAGCAATAATTTTTCTCAGGTGTAGTAACTAACTGCTAAAATATTGGGAATCACTATTACCAGTTGTCTTAACTAAAGTGCCCAATTTGATATGATAAAAGGAAAGCTATCTAGATAATATAATTTCCTACGAAGACAACTTAACAGAACGGTTTATATTATAAGAAAAATAAGAAAATAGCTTTCAGTGAATTTTCTTTAAAAAATTCACCAATGAGATCGCGACTTTTGAATTTTTTTTTCAAATGAGCGCGAACTAGGTCCCATAGAACACATATTCGGTTTTTATTTGTATATATTGTATATGTATATATATACAGGGTGAGCCACGGTGGATGGAGTATTAAAAGTATATGGAGAATGAATCAACCGATTGCTCTGAAATTTTGGTTACGGATGTAATGGCGTATGATCTCTCGACCTAAAATATTTTTGAAAATGCAGTGTTGCCACATATACGTAAAACTGGCAACATCTTCGTAATTTTAAATGGAACACCCTATATATTTTTGCTTTTTTTGAATTGTCGTCTCTTTTTGAGTAACTTTTGTTGATATTTTCCTATACCTATCTCAAGTCGTTTTCGAGATAATAATTATTTTCTGAATTTATTACCAAAAATTTGACTTTCATTAAATCGTGTTTTCTCCTACCGAGGAAGCGATTTAAAGATAATTTTTTAGCTACGGTTAGGCAAGGTCTAGGGGCATCTCCTCCATTAATCAAATGTTTAGAATATCATACAGGGTGAGTTAGAGAACGTTTTCTATAAGTGACTCGGAGAAATGCACGAAAGTCTTTTTTTTTAAATAGAACGCCCTGTATATTTTCAAATTTTTTGGATCGTCTTCTCTTTTTGAGTAACTTTTGTTAATATTTCCCTATACCTATCTCAAGGCGTTTTCGATTTATGGTCACTTTTCTCTAACCTATCCAAGATTATTGGTCTTTTTGTATATCATAATGGGTGGGCCATGAAATTTCTATTTTGTCAATTTGACATGACAACAGACATGCTGTTTATCTAAATAAATTTGACTTTAGTTATATTTACATTCAATTTGAATAGCTATAGCACAAATATGGCAGAAAATAATTATACAAACACAGTTTTAATGGATTTGTTTATTATTCATGGACAGTGCAATAAGATTATCAGCAGAACTTTTAGAAGATTTAATGATAAATATCCGAATTTGCCGCAGATGAATAACAGAAAGTTTCTACGAATTCATAGGAATTTTATAAAATCTGGTGCGTCGTTAAGAGATGCAAGAAATCTACCCAAACCTGTGACATCTGACGAGGTAAATGAAATCAATGTGCTAGCGTATTTTCATGCGAATCCCCAGTATTCCATACGTTGTGCTGAACAGGATTTAGGATTGCCATATTCATCCATTCGAAGAATACTAGTAAATCATAAAATGCATAATTATAAATTTACAAGAGTTCAATTTCTCACACCTCAGGATTATCTAGAGAGAATAGAGTTGTGTGAAATGTTAGTTGTGCGTATGCAAGAGGACCCCAATTTTTTAAAGAAAATGATATGGACTGATGAATCCAAATTTTCTAGGGAGGGGATTTGTAACACACGAAATCGTCACTATTGGGCCACAGACAACCCCCACGTTACTAGAGAGGCTGGTTTTCAAGTCAAATTTAGTTTAAATGTTTTTTGTATGTTATTGGATGACAAAATAAAATATTACATATATGACGAAAAGTTGAATTCCAGAAAATATTTAGATATAATTAGAACAATTGTGGAAGGCTTCCTTGATAATCTGTCAATTGAAACATATAGAACTTGTTGGTATCAACTCGACGGGGCTCCTGCACATTGTACATCCGAAATTAGTATGGAGTTGGACCGGCTTTTCGATGACTGTTGGATCAGACGTTTGGGACCGTGTAACTGGCCTGCGAGGTCCCCTGACCTTACCCCGTTAGATTTTTATCTTTGGGGTATTCTTAAAGATCGAGTTTATAAAACTCCAGTCCACAACAGGGCAGAATTAGAACGTCGAGTGATTCAAGAGATTGAAAACTTGGACCCCGCTGAAATAAGAGCTGCTACAACAAACGCCGTGCATCATCGTATACAAAAGTGTCTGGAAGTTAACGTTCAACATTTCGAACAATTATTATAGTTTTAAGATTTTTATACATATTTATTACTGTCATTGGTATTATTTGTTATTGCTACTTGGCCTTTTTTACTATTATCGCTGATTAGGTATTAGTTTTTCCAAATACTGATAGTGTTATTGTTCTCATAACGACGAACCAAAATTTATAAAATTCCTATGAATTCGTAGAAACTTTCTGTTATTCATCTGCGGCAAATTCGGATATTTATCATTAAATCTTCTACAAGTTCTGCTGATAATCTTATTGCACTGTTCATGAATAAAAAACAAATCCATTAAAACTGTGTTTGTATAATTATTTTCTGCCATATTTGTGCTATAGCTATTCAAATTGAATGTAAATATAACTAAAGTCAAATTTATTTAGATAAACAGCATGTCTGTTGTCATGTCAAATTGACAAAATAGAAATTTCATGGCCCACCCATTATGATATACAAAAAGACCAATAATCTTGGATAGGTTAGAGAAAAGTGACCATAAATCGAAAACGCCTTGAGATAGGTATAGGGAAATATTAACAAAAGTTACTCAAAAAGAGAAGACGATCCAAAAAGTGTGAAAATATACAGGGCGTTCTATTTAAAAAAAAAAAGACTTTCGTGCATTTCTCCGAGTCACTTATAGAAAACGTTCTCTAACTCACCCTGTATGATATTCTAAACATTTGATTAATGGAGGAGATGCCCCTAGACCTTGCCTAACCGTAGCTAAAAAATTATCTTTAAATCGCTTCGTCGGTAGGAGAAAACACGATTTAATGAAAGTCAAATTTTTGGTAATAAATTCAGAAAATAATTATTATCTCGAAAACGACTTGAGATAGGTATAGGAAAATATCAACAAAAGTTACTCAAAAAGAGACGACAATTCAAAAAATGCAAAAATATATAGGGTGTTCCATTTAAAATTACGAAGATGTTGCCAGTTTTACGTATATGTGGCAACACTGCATTTTCAAAAATATTTTAGGTCGAGAGATCATACTCCGTTACATCCGTAAACAAAATTTCAAAGCAATCGGTTGATTCGTTCTCTATATACTTTTAATACTCCATCCACCGTGGTTCACCTGTATATATATATATATATATATATATATATATATATATATATATATATATATATATATATATATATATATATATATAAAATGCCACCTCTGTTAATGTTAATTGTACAGTATGTACTGAAAAAGTGAAAAGGAAACCCTTGGAATCGAACCCGGTACCCCTCGGTTCAGAAGTACACGTCCTTACCACTGAACAACTGAGGCTCTAATGAATTAAACTCTAAAGAAAACTCACTATACATTTCTTATCAGTAATTTTTCTACACTAAAAAAAAAGTAAGGGGGGTAAAATCATATGAATCACCTAGCATAATATAGCCAAAAATAAATTTTGACTTTTAAAACCTACCTGAGGTCGAGGTGGTTGTGGCATCCCCCAAGGATCTATAGGGGCTGCTTCACCTAAATTAACATCCAGCAAATCGACCATGTGACTATGTTTATCTCTATCCAGTGGATCCCTAGAAACACATCTAACAAATAAATAACATTTTCTATCGCAAAACACACATATTAACATACTTAAAGTCCTGCTGGCTCTGGCTTAGAGCTAGTTGCAATCTAACATCATCCGATTTCCGTTTCTGTTCTTCTTGTTCTGCTTCTTCTCGAGACATTGCTAGTGCCAGCTGAAGTTGTAGTTCTTCTTCACCAGCAGTTTGAGGCCTTGATATTTCGATATCACGAGGTAAGTCTGCTGATTAGAGCAAAATGTTTGTGGTAAAATTAGATTTAGCATCTATGATGAATTTTAAGAAAGCCAAGACCTCCTTCGACATACAAAATGGTTTAAATTCAGCTACATATTATCCCAGACACATTAGCAAAGAATAGAGAATATACAAAGGGGAGATAGAATGTAAACAATCTAAAAGTACAGAGAAACTTGAAAAGTTTAAAGGAGAAACAAATACAGTAAACCACGACCGGGGAATATATTAGAGGTGTGTGAAGCTTCGAAATTTCGAACCGAACCCGAACTAGCAGTGAACGTTCGGTTCGAAAAATTGTTTGCACTAGGCGATCTTAAAGTGGTTCGAAGTTCGAAATATGTAACTCTCCACCATGGTTCGAACTTCGTTGCTCAAAAATACTTCAACATATAACTTTATAGGCATTCAAAGCTGTCAAAGGTAGTGAAGCTGCGGCCCCATTAACTCAGTAGCGGTGCTTTAAACTCGTTTTCGATCTCATTGAGTCGATAGTGTAATTTCAGGAGATTTTAATCATGCATATTTTTGACAGTGGGTGGGACACTTTGAGACATGGCAGGCAGAGATTAACATTTTTTTATATATCCTAGCATCCCAACATCTTTTTCAGTAACAACATTATGATGACAAGAGTTCAAAAGCAATCGGTAACGTAGATTTTCAAGATCTATGATAATAATTGCAGATTGCCTTCGGAAAACACTAGTTTAAACATACTTTATTTCACAATGAGCCAAAACAGTTAAATTTTCACAATCAGGAGAAAGTTAATTTTCTAAGTGGCACTAAAAGGCATTTTCACACAATCAACCCACAAATTTTGTCGAAATCTCCCTTTTCATACAAGAGTCCTCCTATCGTTTCAAGTGCCAGCAGTTCCTCCAACGAGTTAAATCTAAACTGACCTCCATTCAAACAACTCCCAATTTTTCATTCCATTTTTAAATGTGGATAGCAGAATCTTCGCCAGAATTCTTATTGTCCTGTGCTGGTGCATTTTCACATATTCAACTGTTTTGGAATAATAATAATTTTACTCTTCATAAACTCACTGGGAAATTCTCCCATGGATATCAATATTATTTTTAATACATTTTACAACCACTTGATGTATTGTTCTAGCGTATATTTTTCACTCTATTGTAATTGGAAATAAAAGCAAATGTTACTGTAACTATAAGTGTCTAGTGTTCTGCTAAAGGTATATGAGTTAAAAATATTTAATTTTATTAAAAATATTATTGGAAGTTTTTAGGAGTTTTTGCTGTGGTGTGACGGAAATCATACAATTTTTTATTGCAATAGGTTAGGTCAGGTTATAAAGAGAGTGGGCTATCTTACTATTTCCACTGCGACCTTCAGTCTATTATGGCTTATGCCTAATTGTTTTATATTTTACCCATCAAATCTAGCCCCTTGGAGAAGTCGTGAATTTTTAAGGGCAAAAGTTGGTTCAGATCTCAGCGGACAGGCTGCTAGAAGTTTTTAGCTGTTGTCTGTTTTTTAGTCCTTATCTTTGTGTGAGCTAAAATCCTGGTAGATTTTCCCATTGTTGAAGTATCTGCATCCGTCCAGGTCTTCAAAGTGTGTTTTACTGCGCATAAAGATATGCCCAGTGCAAATTCTGATCCGATGTAGCTCGCTTCAGCACCATCTTTGGCAAGAGGATGAGCCGCTTCATTGGCATCAAGGCCGAATGTCCCAGTAGCCAGATCAGAGATACATTGTTGTTGCTGCCCATATCCTTTAGGATCCCCTTGCAACTCCATAGCGTTCTTGAATTGCAACAAAAGGAGCCAAGTTATTTCATAGAAGCTTGGCTGTTAGAAAGTGTTTTGGTTGTTTTGCGAGTGCAATGACTTTGTTTCAGCCCTCTTCTACACACCTCGATGGGGTATTCTTCTACCTGGTATATGGCTGCAAAACTGCAACAAGACCATCATAGTAGAGTCTGTTGGTTCACGCAGAGAAGCAAGTAATTCGGATATTTGCATGTCAAGGCCTAGCTTGTCAGCACTGATTTTGGGTTTAATTATTAACCACAAATTGAGTTGCGAAGATCAGCGCATATTTCTGTATGAGAAGATCAAATAGTAATCATCTAGCTAGAAAAGATACCCACTGTCAGGAAAACTGTTCACTATGTAGTAGCTGCAAATGTTTAACAAGTATCTGTCAACTTATGTGTAAACCAATACATTTTTGTGTTTTTTTTTTTTTCTGTGAAAGTGTAGACGCCCAAATGAACGATTTAAAACTAGAGGAAAGAAGAGTATTAAAGTTTTTGACATAAAAGAAAACAATCAGTTAAAAATAATACACGAACACATAACTGCTGTAGGTATATGGTGAAAATTATCCCTCAGATTTCAAATAAAATTCTGGTCAAAGCAGTTCAAATGGAACAGGGAATTGATTGGAGATGACCTTAAAAGTAGATGACTTGTGGAGGCAAGGACCGAAGACAACATCAAGGCAGTGGAAGAATTGGTGTTAAAGAATCAAGAAATCAAAGTTTCGATTATCATTAAGGAAATAGGAATCTGCAGAGTATTTGTGTTGACAATTGTGCATAAATATTTGTGAATGAATAAATTGTAGCGTGCTGGAATCTGAGAATCCTGACTCCCCAACAAAATTTGTGGCGACAAAAATTGAAAAAATGTAGCTACTGTCTAACATATTACCCATTTCTATTAATCCTAGAAATTATTGTGGTTTATATAATGTCAAAATGCTTTATTCCATTTAGTTATATTTTACTCTATGGCTCGAGACGATTAGACAGTTAAAATTTGATTTGGTGATTTCCATCTGGCAGCCGTGGTTACCGAGTAAATCGTTGAAAAGGTCCACGACATGATTCTTGCGGATTGCCGAGCTAAAGTGGGCAAAGTAGCAGAGTCACAGGCATGTGGTACGGAACAGCAATTAATATTTTACATGATAAGTTAAGCATGAGAGGTGTCAACCCTATAGGTGGCGCGATTACTCACGGTGGACAATAAGCAGATACGGCTGTCAATGTCGAAGCAGTGTTTGGACCTCTTTAAGATAAATTCACACGAGTGTTTGCGTCGAGTCGTAACCGTTGATGAAACCTGGAAACATTATTATAGGCCAAAGACTAAGCTACAGTCAAAACAATGGATTTTTCCGGGTCAATCTGCTCCGAAGAAAGCAAAAACAGTCCTCCTTTCGGCCGGAAAGTTCATGACCATGGTTTTTTGAGATTCGACGGGAATAATCCTCACGGATTTTTTGCAGAAAGAGAGAACAATCACAAGGTAGTACTACAGTGAATTCTTGGACTGATTCGATAAGAAACTGAACATCTCCCCATTTGGCTAAGGAAAAAGTGCTGTTTCACCACGATAACACACCAGCACATTCACTGGGAAATGTCATGACCAAATTGCATGAACTGAGCTACGAACTGCTGTAGCACCAACCGTACTCGCCCGACCTGGCTCGGGGAAAAGAATTCAGCTCAAGCGAGGTTATCGCCGAGAAAAGCGGATTTTGAAGTTTGACAATTCGTATTTTTTTGGTCGGGTTAAAGAAATGGTAGAAAAGTGGAGGACACGATGAAAAAAAAAAAAAAAAAACATGTGAACAACTTGGGTCTTAATTCCAAACACGGGTATTTATTGAACGACCCTCATATCTATACCCAATGTAAAAGGTGAAAATTATAATAACATTTCAAAAAAAAGTAAGAGAATTGTTAGTAGCAAGCTGTGTCTACAACATTAAGGAATTTTATAATTATAAGCTATAATTCGCCACAGAAAGATTTTTCAAGTACGGTGCTGTTAAACTAGTCTTTGGACGCTTATGGAAGTTTTTTTTATCAGCCCAGTTTCACTTCTTAATCAACTTTGAGTGATAAAGTATGTAGTTTCTGTTATAAAAAGATTTAATTTTATTAAAAATATTATTGGTAGTTTTTAGGAGTTTGTGCTGTGGTGTGACGGAAATCATACAATTTTTCATTGCAATAGGTTAGGTCAGGTTATAAAGAGAGTGGGCTAGCTTACTATTTCCACTGTGACCTTCAGTCTATTATGGCTTATGCCTAATCGTTTTATATTTTACCCATCAAATCTAGCCTCTTGGAGAAGTCGTCAATTTTTAAGGGCAAAAGTTGGTTCAGATCTCAGCGACAGGCTGCCAGGAGTTTTTAGCTGTTGCCTGTTTTTTAGTCCTTATCTTTGTGTGAGCTAAAAATCCTGGTAGATTTCCCCATTGTTTCAATATCTGCATCCGTCCAGGTTTTCAAGGTGTGTTTTACTGTGCATAAAGATATGCCCAGTGCAAGTTCTGATCCGATATAGCCCGCTTCAGCACCATCTTTGGCAAGAGGATGAGCCGCTTCATTGGCATCAAGGCCGAATGTCCCAGTAGCCATACATTGTTGTTGCTGCCCAGATCGTTTAGGGTCCTCTTGCAACTCCATAGTGTTCTTGAATTGCAACAATAGGAGCCAAGTTATTTCATAGAAGCTTGGCTGTCAGAAAGTGTTTTGATTGTTTTGCAAGTGCAATGACTTCTTGTTTCAGCCCCCTTCTACACACCTCGATGGGGTATTCTTCTACCTGGTATATGGCTGCAAAATTGCAACAAGACCATGATAGTAGAGTCTGTTGGTTCACGCAGAGAAGCAAGTAATTAGGATATTTGCATGTCAAGGCCTAGCTTGTCAGCACTAATTTTGGGTTTAATTATTAACCACGAATTAAGTTACAAAGATCAGCGCATATTTCTGTATGAGAGAAGATCAGATAGAAATCATCTAGCTAGAAAACATACCCACTGTCAGGAAAACTGTTTACTATGTAGTAGCTGTAAATGTTTAACAAGTATCTGTCAACTTATGTGTAAATCAATTAATTTTTGTGTTTTTTTTTCTGTGAAAGTATAGACGCGCAGATGAGCGATTTAAAACTAGACGAAAGATTATTAAAGTTTTTAACATGAAAGAAAACAATCAGTTAAAAATTATACACGAACACATAACTGCTGTAGGTATATGGTGAAAATTATTCCTCAGATTTCAAATAAAATTCTGGTCAAAGCAGTTCAAATGGAACAGGGAGTTGATTGGAGATGACCTTAAAAGTAGATGACTTGTGGAGGCAAGGACCGAAGACAACATCAAGGCAGTGGAAGAATTGGTGTTAAAGAATCAAGAAATCAAAGTTTCGATTATCATTAAGGAAATAGGAATCTGCAGAGTATTTGTGTTGACAATTGTGCATAAATATTTGTGAATGAATAAATTGTAGCGTGCTGGAATCCGAGAATCCTAACTCCCCAACAAAATTTGTGGCGACAAAAATTGAAAAAATTTAGCTACTGTCTAACCTATTACCCATTTCTATTAATCCTAGAAGTTATTGTGGTTTATATAATGTCGAAATGCTTTATTCCATTTAGTTACATTTTACTGTATGGCTCGAGACGGTTAAACAGTTAAAATTTGATTTGGTGATTTCTGTCTCGCAGCCGTGGTTACCGAGTAAATCGTTGAAAAGGTCCATGACATGATTCTTGCGGATTGCCGAGCTAAAGTGGACAAAGTAGCAGAGCCACAGGCGTGTCGTATGGAACAGCAATTAATATTTTACACGATAAGTTAAGTATGAGAGGTGTCAAACCGATAGGTGCTGCGATTGCTCACGGTGGACAACAAGCAGATTCGGCTGTCAATGTCGAAGCAGTGTTTGGACCTCTTTAAGAGAAATTCGCATGAGTGTTTGCGCCGAGTCGTAACTGTTGATGAAACCTGGAAACATTATTATAGGCCAAAGACTAAGCTACAGCCAAAACAATGGATTTTTCCGGGTGAATCTCTCCGAAGAAAGCAAAAGACAGTCCTCCTTTCGGTCGGAAAGTTCATGACCATGGTTTTTTGAGATTCGAAGGGAATAATCCTCACGGAATTTTTGCAGAAAGGGAGAACAATCACAAGGTAGTAACTACAGTGAATTCTTGGATTGATTCGATAAGAAACTGAACACGTCCCCATTCGGCTAAGGAAAAAGTGCTGTTTCACCATAACACACTAGCACATTCACTGGGAAATGTCATGACCAAATTGCATGAACTGAGCTACGAACTGCTGTAGCACCAACCGTACTCGCCCGACCTGGCTCCATGCGAATTTTTTCTGTTTCCCAACATGAAAACATGGCTCGGGGAAAACAATTCGGCTCAAGCGAGGTAATCGCCGAGACAAGCGTATTTTGAAGTTTGACAATTCGTATTTTTTTGGTCGGGTTAAAGAAATGGTAGAAAAGTGGAGAACACGATGAAAAAAAAAAAACACGTGAAAAACATGGCTCTTCATTCCAAACACGGATATTTATTGAACGGCCCTCATATCTATACCCAATGTAAAAGGTGAAAAATATAATAACATTTCAAAAAAAAGTATAAGAATTGTTAGTAGCAAGCTGTGTCTACAACATTAAGGAATTTTATAATGATAAGCTATAATCGACAGAAACATTTTTCAAGTACAGTGCTGTTAAATTAGTCTTTGGACGCTTATGAAAGTTTTTTTATCAGCCCAGTTTCACTTCTTAATAAACTTTGAGTGATAAAGTATATAGTTTCTGTAATTCCCTCAAGCAATGGAATAATATTTCAGTTGTGGTTATATTGTCTCAGATGATGTAGACAACTCTTAACTCTCTCTCTCTCTCTCTCTCTCTCTCTATATATATATATATATATATATATATATATATATATATATATATATATATATATATATATATATATATATATATATATATATATATGTATAGAGAGAGAGAGAGAGAGAGAGAGAATGTATCAATGCATTTGACATTCAACTGCAATGAACAGAAGACCTCAAGGTATAGTTAAACTACAGAGGGATTGCAAGTGCCTTAGATTAGTATCTTGGAAAAATATACAAAATAAGAAGACTATGATTTGTGTGAAACTGTGTGATGCTAGTTAAAAGAAAACAATAAGCATGATATACCCAAAGTCTCCAAAGCATTTTTATCACCTAATATAAACCTACAGAAAAACTGTCTAGGAGCACTGAAAATAAACTGCACAAAAAAAAAACATTTTGGTAAGTAGTTTTGCTACTTACAGACTACTTCTCTGGCTTCACTGCTGGTTTTCGTTTTTGTAGGTGAAGGACGTAGCCAGCGTGTAAGCTAACTGAAGCAAATGGCCCTTATGAATTCTGGAAGTTCTAGGATGTTCTTCAACGTTTCTGTGACTAGTTTCGCTGCTTGACAGCATTCTCAGACAGATTAAAATTGAATTAGTACGAAATCATGACAACTACAAATAAACATCTGTTGCTATGTTATGATATGTTTTGATCCAAAAAAAATTTTTTTTATCAAATTGAAAATAAAATGAAACACAGATGACAGATGAGGCTTACAAAATGTCTACGTGATGTATGTCAATATTTAACATAAAAATATAACTAGCCTATAATAACTATGATAACAGTTATAACAATAAAATAACTAAACAATAACAGTAAAAAAGCAGTCTCTATATAACGAAATTATTGACATACATCAACTCATTATCTTATTACAACTTTTTTGAAAGAATAGTTAAATTTATTTTTCTTTGACTTATTTAATTAGCAAGAATATCCAAGAAAGAGGAATTCATTAAATCAGTTTGCTCGTTTAAAACAAGGTAGCTATTGTCGTGTGTGTGCTTTTTTTTACTTCTAAAGCTTCAAAAAAGTCTAGTTTACGTTTGTCATTATAAAGATGTAGTGGTTGTATGCGGTTATTTACTGTAGGTCTATGTTCTGTATCAATAATATGTTTTGCAAATGTAGATTTGTCAGCGTGGTTATTTCTAAATGCAAAAATATTTTCTTTGTATCAGGTGTTAAAATTTCTAGAAGTTTGCGTTACAATGTGTACAAGCTAATTTATAAACTCCAGCTTTTGTCAGGAAACAAGATTTTTCTTTAGCGTTAAATAGTAAATCACATGTCGTGTTGTAAGATTTAAAAGCTACCTTTGTATTTGTACAAAGAACATGTAGACATTTTGAAAGCCTCATCTGTCATCTGTGTCTCGTTTTATTTTCAATTTGATAAATAAATTTTTTTTGATCAAAACATATCATAACATATCAACAGATGTTTATTTGTAGTTGTCATGATTTCGTACTAATTCAATTTTAATCTGTCTGAGAATGCCGTCAAGCAGCGAAACTAGTCACAGAAATGTTGAAGAACATCCTAGAACTTCCAGAATTCATAAGGGCCACTTGCTCCAGTTAGCTACGTCCTTCACCTACAAAAACGAAAACCAACAGTGAAGCCAGATAAGTAGTCTCCAAGTCTGTATGTAGTATGGACCAGTTTCACCTAGTAAGGGCAACAACAATCAATGAATGGAGTTTTGCCTTAGGGAGGTCAGCATTTGAAAATTAGCCAGTTGATTAGAAAAGGGCAAACATAAGCTACTGCTACTAGTTGGAGAAAACATCAGATCACGGCACTACAAAAGACTAAATATAAAACTACAAATAAATACCTCCACAAGATTACAAATTTGTGCCAGGCGGTATTAAATCGGAAGTCGATCATTACATGAGACTACCTTAATATCTTAAAATTAAAATCACTATGTTATCTTCTGGTTGATAAATTATCAAATTACATTTCAGGTTGACACTTACTTGTATCCCTACTACCATTCCAGTCTCCTCTAAAGGCTGGATACTTTGGACTGGTGGGAGTATCAAGACCCCCATCACTCCCAAATCCACTGGCACTCTGAGCAAAACGTTCTTTTGCTTTCAAGGCACGAGCCCTTTCACTTTTTAGTTTTTCATCATCTTTTAAAAGGTTAACTAATTGTTTTGCCTTTTCTCTTACATTTTGACCTTGATCTTTTGCTACAACATAAGAATATATTTAATACTTTAAATATAACTAACTATGCATATAAAAATCTTGTCTACATTATTCAACCGATTTGTACTGGGTGGCCAATTAAGTGAGGTAAGCGGCTGTATCTCGGAAATCGTTTACCATAGAGCTTTGGGAAAAAATATCTTAAGTAAATGTGGCCAAGGGAAATCGTTGGAAATATATATCTTAGTAATATGTCCAAATAAACTGTATTGAAAATACTTGCAAATAAATGTCGTGTATATCACGAACAATTTTTGCTTTGACTATTTTTCTCTGTGTCTTCAGATAAAGTGGTGGGGGTAAAGCAAACATTGGTTAGGAAAAAATGCAATATCTCGGGATTGCCTCATTGGAAAATATTGAACTTGGTGTCATTTAAAAGAGTATTTCTTGGTCTATCAACTGCATTGCAAGCCATGTCTTTGTTATTGTTACTGTAATCACTAGATAGCGCTTTTTAAAAATTTAACACATTTTATGATTTTTCTCAAGAAACCTAAACACAATGATATAAGTATTACTACACAGATAGAAAGAGGACTAAAGGCCAAAGCAAGTGGTGAAAATCCCAAGGCTCTATCTTTTGTTTAACCGGAGTTATTAATGGAAAACTTATAAAACTGGAATTTAAACAAAAACACTTTCAGCATTCACTAATTTAAAGATTGAAAACAGACATTTATTAATTTGCAAATTTAGTTTTATAGTTTGTTGTTAAAAATAAGACCTATTTACGCATTCCTAACGCAACTATAACTTATTCGTTCGGTCCAATAATTAAACTCTAAAACTGGAATAGCTACGCTTTGGAAAAAAGACAAAATTATAATACTTTAAAGAAACGTAAAATTAGTTACTCTGACTTCTTTGGTGTATAATTTAAATATTAAAAATGTTTTTTACAAATGATGAAGCCGTTGATATGATTGGTGTTTACTTTGAGTGCTTTCAAAATGCGGCAGTTGCTGAAAGAGTGAATGCAATGCGGTATCCGAATCGCCACCATTACAACAGAAGAGATTTCCTCGCTTGGTGCAAAACTTACGTGAAACTGGAAGCTTAAGCCGACCGGTGCTGCGGAGACGCTGTTTTGCCAGAACTGAAGAAAATATTACTAATGTTTTGGCATATATAGAATTTAATCCTCATGTTAGCACAAGAACAATGCATCTTGCCTTGGGAATATCACGGACCACCATCCAAACTATTTTGAAAGAGTATAGGTAAGCTTATTATAGCGTGAAATTCAAAATAGTTTTGCCAGAACTGAAGAAAATATTAACAATGTTTTGGCATATATAGAATTTAATCCTCATGTTAGCACAAGAACAATGCATCTTGCCTTGGGAATATCACGGACCACCATCCAAACTATTTTGAAAGAGTATAGGTAAGCTTATTATATGGTGAAATTCAAAATAGTTATTGTTATTTATCTCACAGGGATCATAATGACGGTTGTGAAAATGATCAGAGGACAGTCTTAAAAATTATGATATGATAACATGACATGTTACTATAATGATCGTTTTTGATCCGAGTAAGATACAAAACTTTATCTGCTGGCATTCATTAAAACTTAAGACCCTTAAAGGATTTGAATTTTATTTGCAATACGATGAAAGTGACATTTTTTACTTAATTTCATTGGTGTGAATGTAGCGTTTGTTTGTCATTTATTATTGAATTAGTTAGCCAAAGATTCGTGTTTTGTTTCTCGTTGTAGTAGCAGTAGTGCTATAGTGAATCTCATTATCGCACTATGGGCTGTTCACCCAAGCTAGACAGTTATAACATCAACCACCAAAATCTTCGCATATTAATTCTCGAATTTAGTTGAATTTTGGTACATGAGTACTATTTTACTCAAAGTATATTGACAACATTGAAATTACCACAACTGTTCAACTTTCAACGTAGTAACAGTTAAGCTTTATGAATTGTTGATGACGTAACTGTCTAGCTTGAGTGAACACCCCTTGTGGTATAATGAACAGCTTTATGATACTTAAATCCAATAACATAATGCATCTATTATCTCAGCAGATAGACATATTTTTATTACAATGTCCTTTTGAATATATAATGATAATTATTTTGATTTTTAGACTACACCCTTATCATATTGTTTTGAATCGAGCGCTGAATGAGCAGGATTATGATCGGAAGCTGGATCACTGCCATTGGCTTTTAGACATGATCAATGAAAATCCTAATTTTTTAACGCAAGTTCTTTGGACAGACGAGGCTACTTTTCATAGCGACGGTAATGTGAATTTGCATAATATGCATTATTGGTCTACCAAGAACCCCCACTGGATGCGAGAAGTTCAACATCAAGGACGTTGGAGTCTTAATGTATTGTGTTGCATAATAGGAGGTAAAATTATTGGACCCTATTTCTTTGACCAGTCTCTTACTGGTAACCTCTTCTTGGAGTTTCTAAGAAATGAATTGCCAGTTTTATTGGAAGATGTACCCCTTGAAACCAGGCACAATGTGTTTCTGCAGCTTGATGGTTGACCAGCACATTTTTCAATTAATGTGCGAGAACATCTCGATGAGACGTATCCAGGCCGATGGATCGGAAGAGGAAGCATATTTCCCTGTGAAGCGAGGTCGCCTGACTTAACATGCTTAGACTTTTATTTGTGGGGACGAATAAGGGACCTTGTCTTCCAAACAAAGCCTAGGAGCAAGGAAGATATGAAGAATAGAATCCGAAATGCAATTCGTAGTCTGTCAACAGCGGAAGTGGAAACTGCCGTTTTTTCTACTCGAAATAGGCTCGAGCAGTGTGTAGAACGTGATGGCAGACATTTTGAGCATTCAAGGAGAAACTAGAGTGCTTATCTTTTAGAATTACATACAGAGGGAATTAAATATTTTGATTCAGATTGCAGTATGAGTTTTTCATTAATATCTCCGCTTAAACAAAAGATAGAGACTTGGGATTTCCACTACTTGCTTTGGCCTTTAGTTCTCTTTCTATCTCTGTTTTAATATTTATATCATTGTATTTAGGTTTCTTGAGAAAAATCATAAAATGGGTTACATTTTTGAAAAGCGCTTGGAATGCAGTTGATAGACCAAGAAATACTCTTTTAAATTATACTAAGTTCAATATTTTCCAATGAGGTGATCCCGAGATATTGCATTTTTTCCTAATCAATGTTTGCCTGACCCCCACCACTTTATTTGAAGAGTTAGAGAAAAATAGCTAAAACAAAAATTGTTCGTGATACACATGACATTTATCTACAGGTATTTTCAATAAAGTTTATTTGGACATATTACTGAGATATCCTATTTTTTCCATTTCCTCTTGGGCATCTGACGAACTTGAAAATAATTTCCAACGATTTTTCTTGGACACATTTACTACAGATATTTTTTCCCCAAAGCTCTATGGTGAACGGTTTCTGAGATACAACCCCTTACCTCGCTTAATTGGCCACCCGGTACAATGTTAGTGTTAAAAATTAAGTACTAAAATAATTTTAAAATCACAATAAAGTTGTAGTTTTCTATTTCATCATTAAAATGAAAATTGGAACATATATGAGTTGAAAACTTAAGATATTATTTAATAGCCTGGATGACTTAATGGGCACAGCAATAGCCTATCATGTTCAGAACTCTACAGAATACATGCACCTCCAATAAAAAACTCAGCAGTGTACACTGCAAAAAATCTACCAATAATATGCTACTGTATGCTGCTAGATATACTCCTTAAACACAGTGTACAGCTATCAATCACATATGATCTCAACACTCATTACACAAACACTTTTGTCATAATTTTCAGGTGGAAGATAAACATGCCCCCTGCTGTTGGAAATTCACCGTAGTCGAGGGAACAGGCCACAGTTAAAAAAAGTTAATAGAATAATATTATTAATATTTCGTTTTTCATAATAATTATGCAGTGTGTTTTACAAATAAGCATATTGTGGGGTTGTTGTATACACAATTTAGAGCTAGGACTAAACCCAAATAAAACTGTCAAATTTTTTGTATGTGCCATTTCATAACTTTTAATACATTAATTATTCTCTTATGTCCTTCTTTTTATAACACTTCTCCTAAGAGCTTCAGTTTCAATATTAAGTTTGACTTTCAACTAACCAATTTTCATTATCAAAGAATCGTAATTAATTTATTATCATCATTTTAACTTTCCATAGAAAAGAAAAAAAAACTTCGGGGCGCAGCAAGTGCGTTATGGTAGTGAATTTTCATAAAAATGTTTTTAATAGCAAATATGTGTTTTTTTCAGAAAGCAGGCATCAAATTTGATTACCAGTATAACATATATAGTAATAAAAACATTGTGCCATGTTTCATCAAAATAACTTTCTTGTTTGAAAACGTACAAAAATGTCCTAAAGTAAACTTAAAGTGTAACCGAAAAAATCCGTTTCTTGGTCAACCTTATAGGTTAATAGCAAATTGAGCTTTTCAAATATGAAGCATTTGATCAAAATTTGCTACCATAACGCACTTGCTGCGTCCAGAATTTCTTTACTTACAAACATGCATTATATTTAGATGGAAAATGCAAAAATGCAATAACATAAGGCATGTTCGACTAAAAAAAAATATATTTGTATCACCGACGACTTATGGGCCACACTGTGATTGTAGAAATAGTTTCTTAAGATGTAGCTCAAGACACCCTATAATTCATGTATACAATTTTTTTTCATATCTTGTACAATAAGGGATATATTGAGCTTTATTGAGTTTTTACGAAAATTCGACGAAAGTTATATACCATTAAACGATAAACTCTATAGCTAAGACTACTGCCAAGCGTCAGAGAAAGGGTCTATTTGAAATGAATTTTCTGGAAACATTTTAGTAAAATGAAGGACAATGATGGTTGAAACTAAGACTTCGGGGTTTGTAAAACATTCTTCTTGAGACATTTTATTTCCATGGCCCCTATTAGATTCAAGTTCTTTGCCTAAATGGTGCCAATTTTGACATTTTAAATTGTCACTTTGACGTTTTGAGGAAAACGTAACTTACCTATAAGGTACACCCACGTACCAAAATTTGGTTGCACTTACTTTGTTAATTCCGGATATAAATTTTTTTCGAAATAAAACACAAAATTTTCCGGGAAAACCTGGGCCGATTTTCCTGGCTAACGAACTTATCCAAGCCATTTGTAAAAAGAAAGGTACTCACCAAATTTAATCAAAATCGGCCCATTATTTTTTGAGTTATCGGTGTGATACACACACACACACACACACACACACACACACACACGCGCGCGCGCGCGCACACGCACACGCACACGCACACGCACACACACACACACACACATACATATATATATATATATATATATATATATATATATATATATATATATATATATATATATATATATATATATATATATATATATATATATATATATATATATATATATATATATATATATATATATATATATATATATATATATATATATATATAAATAACTGACCCCGGTGTGTTCTGGAGGGCCTAATTAGCGCTCATTTGAAGAAATTTTTTCAAAATTCAAAAGTCGGGATCTCCTCATTAGTGAATTTTTTTAAGAAACTTCACTAACACACGTTTAGCAAGGAACGCACATTTTTAAAGTTATTTACACTTGTGTAATTTTACCAAAAAATTATTTATAAAAAATATGTTTTAGTAAAATTTATATTAAAGATCACGTCTGATAAATGTGGTCTTAGTAGCTTAGCCTGTGGAACAGAGAGTCCGGAGCTTGCACCTCACCATAGCTGGTATTTTTTTAAGATAAATTATTCAATACGCACTGTAAATAACAATTACTGAAGTTAAATAATATACAAAAACCCACACACAGGAACGTGCGCGCATATACACAATTTTTTTTACAAAAGCACTTACTCTCCTCAAGATACTGGAAATCTTTTAACGTCTGAATGGCAAAAATATTTTCTTTGCACTGCTGGCCGACCTTTTCAGAACCTGTCTTTATTAAATATTCTAAGAGAACTAGTGCCTTATAAACATGTCTCCAATTTCTTCCGTGATCATTTAACCTAAAAACAAAAACAAAATTTTAGATGTCATATCCAGTTTAAAAAAAAGTACTTTAATCTGATAGAGAACAACATTCCAGTCATAAATGTCTTGTCTTTTATACTGAAGAAGGACCAATATTTCTATTTAATATACTCACGAGCTACAATAAATTCCAAAGGGCAGAATACCATTACCTACATCTAAGTTACGAACATGTTTCTTAGGATTAGCAAAAATAAGAAAGATCACATTCCAGAGAAAAGATTACAAGAAAATCTCTTTCCTTTCTGCATAAAAAAAACACATTTTGATCACCCCAAACATCCTTCTTGATTTGATTGTGTTACGAGATATCTTAAAGGGATTCAAGTGTGGTTTATAAGTAACATAGGTTTTATTGTAAAAAAAATATGTATGTCATTCAATGCCGTTTAGTAAGTATTTGAAACAAATTAACACTATCTCTTGGATAGAAAATGCATGAAAAAATACTACCACAAAATGCCTGTTTATTTCGCTTTCTAAAAGCTGATGTTTCTGACAAAATTTCTAAAGAAAACACATTACAGTTAAGATGTTCAAAAAAAAAGGGTTTATATTAACTTGTTTGACAAGTGGCCAACCTGGCAATTTTGTTTATAAGTTTTATAAGTACACAACCAGTAAAATAATTTTTGAAAAGCAATTTCAATACAAGTTTCAGTGGTGGTTCGTAGCTATCTGACGGCTGCACTGTGAAAGTAAAAAAAGCCATTTTTTTATGTTTCAAGGTCAAACGTCTAAGTTAAAAGTTGGAATGGCTGAGATTGGTATTGAATACCCTTAAAGAGTAGGTTTAATTAATTTCATTAAGAAAAAATTTTCAGCCTTGCACAACTTATTGTGACCATTGTATTTTCTTTATTTAAAATTATAAGCATAATAATCATATGATTCATATGTACATATAATAATGATGATAATAATAATAATAATGTTTTTTTTTTTGTCCAACAGTCCAAAAGAGGACCAATTACAGGACACCTACAACATTGTCGAAGGTAAAAACAAAATATAATTCTTCTTCTTCCTATGCCGTGTTCCTTAACGAAGGTTGGCGATCACTTCTTTAAACGCTTCCCTATCTCTTGCAACGCGAAATATTTGTTCAACACTGAGGTTAGTCCATTCTCTGATATTCCTCAGCCAAGATTTCTTTTTTCTTCCTATTCCTTTTCCTCCCTCTATTCTTCCTTGTATGATTACTTGTAAGAGAGAGTATTTGTCATTATGAAGTATGTGGCCCAAATATGCTGTTTTTCTTATTTTGACGATTGTCATCAATTTGCTGCCATGTCAAATTCTTCTTAATACTTCTTCATTTGTGGTTCTAGTAGTCCAAGGAATTTTAAGTATGCGTCTGTAGAGCCACATTTCAAATGCCTCTAATCTTTTTATGGATTGTGCTTTTAATGTCAAAGTTTCTACCCCATATAACAGCTGAGACCATACATAGCATACTAGGAACCTTAATCTAATGGTTAAACTTAATTTCTTATTTGTGAACATTGACCTGTATTTTATAAATCCCTTCCGGGCTATTTCTATTCTGACTTTTATCTCCTCACCTTGTTCCAATTGGGAATTTATGGTTGCTCTCAGGTATTTATATTTGTCGACCCTCTCTAACTGTTTATCTTCTAGTGTTAAGTTGTATGTTGTCAATTGGAGTTTTTGAGATGACCATGTATTTGGTTTTATATATGTTCATTGTTAGCGCAATTTTTTTGCTTTCCCTATTAATACTATCTAAAAGGATTTGTAGGTCCTCTATACTCTCCGCCATTATTGCAGTATCGTCTGCAAATCTTATGTTATTAATGATGGTCCCCCCAATGCTCACACCTTCCTTTCTTTCCCATAGTGCTTTCTGAAATATTAGCTGCAAATACACATTGAACAATTGTGGTGACAGCACACAGCCTTGTCTGACTCCCCTTTGGATTTCTATTTGATTTGTTTCATTGTCATCTACCCGTATAACAGCTGTTTGGTTCTAGTATAGATTTTTGATTAGAATAATATCTTGGAATCTAGTTTTATATTTTTTAGTGCTTGGATAAGCTTACTGTGTTGTACTCGGTCGAACGCTTCTTGATAATCTATGTAACATATGAACACATTTTTATTATATTCCCTGCACTTTTGCAGAAATACTGTCATTGCAAATAGCGCTTCTCTAGTTCCCATTCCGCTTCTAAATCCAAACTGTGTGCTGTCGAGTTACCTTAACATTTTTTATATATATGTTGTTGGATAACTTTCAGTAAGACTTTCAATGTGTGGCTCATAAGGCTAATTAATCGGCAGTCATCGCACGACTTAGGATTATTTTTCTTGGGTATAGGTAATAGGACAAATTTTAACCATTCGTCTGGTATTTGACCCTCATTGTATATTTTATTAAATAATTTGGTTAGACACTATATATTTTTATCATCCAAGATTTTCATTAGTTCGGCTGGAATTTCGTCCCGCCCTGAGCTCTGCCACTTTTAGAGTTTTTAATTGCGTGCTCCACTTCAGAATTTGTAAGTTATTATCGTCCCTGTCATCGGTTGGTGCTATTTCGTTCATTTCTTCTCTATTATCGGCAAAAAAGTCTTTTATGTACTCTTCCCATATTGTTTTTTTTTTATCTTCTTCTGATAACTGGAGCTCTCCATTTAAATTTCTTATTACCAGTGGTATTCTCTTCCGTGTGTTACCAGTAATCTCTTTCAGTTTCTTGTGTCGTTCTTTACGCTCAGCTCTTCTATTTCTTGGCAATTCTTTTTCATCCACCAAAATATAATTATGTAACAATAAATACAGCTTAAAATACCCACATATGACTATTTAAAATAAAAATTTCATGTTATTATACATTATCAAGCAACTGTCCAAAATTTACGAATACCTGTTATTGTCCACGTATCATTACCAAGGCCACCACTAAGAAATACACATGGAAAACAAAATGAACTCTCTTTTACAGCACAACCGCAAATTCATTGATTGCTGCCATATATTTCCCAGTTAAATTTTCTAGTGTGTGGCTTACTTAGGCTAACTGTTCAGAAAAATATATTTAAATTGAGCAATGATCGCCTTTCCTCCTTTACTTTTAATTTATCTTTATGTGTGAAAGAAACAAAATGCTTATGGTTAGAGTTTGCGGTGGGGGAATACTTTCAGCTTCCAATCACACTTAGTCTAACAAAATAAACAATTAACTTAAAACAAGCACTCAAATAAACTGAATCGGTTTGATCCTTAAAAAAGAAATCACAATGCACAGCAACACAAAAACCAAACAAACAGAAAACACAAATGTTTTAATAACGAGTTTCATTATTCTAGTTTCATGAAAGTCCCCAAAATCCAAAAAAGAAAATGATATCACACAATACACAAATACTGCCACAGGGCTATACAATGTAGAACAGACATACCTAGAATTACTAGTGAAAACAATAACAGAATGATAGAATAACAGAGGCCACGAGTATGTGTAATGCATGCCATTATTTGTGTTCTGTGTAATTTATGAGTAAATACGCTGCTTTTTTTGTAGCCACGCAGTCACTTTTATGGGAGTTTATTAAGCTACGAATTTCAGTCGCGGCAACAATGCCTATTAGTAGAAATTTCTGGTGCTGCCGCTGGCATAGCTCCAGCATACAGCAGAGAATTCATACACTGTGTCTGCCATCTTTATAGGTACTCTCAGCTATACACAGACATCATAATGCTGTGTTGCGTTGTGTGCAGACCTTTGCATCGAAATATATAGAAATAATGGTACATTTAAAGTTTTTTTTTAATTTATTTTATTTTTTAATAGTACTTATTTGCTAAAATAAAAAACTGCATTTTCAAAATTTTGGTGGTGCTGCAGCTCTGCAGCCTTAATGGATAAGTCGCCACTGATAAGTATCAATAGATAGCAATCATCTGTGGGTCCGGAGACAAAATTAAAGAATAGGCCCAAAGTAACTCCTGCCTGTTGTAAGAGGCGACTAACTGGTGTCAAACACTGGCAGGTGTCTGGTCCAGACGAGCCTGGGGTGAGGCGGAGATCTCTAGGGTGTAGTATACAAACGGATTTTGAGGCCTCCACTGTGGGCTTCGAAACGGACAAATGACCTCGCTTGAAGGTTACTGCAGAGCAGTGTTCCAAATTATACTGCTTTGAGTCAAGCGCTGGCGGGTGTCGGGTCCAAACGAACCCGGTGGGGGTTGAGGCTGTAGGATACACCCGAAATTTTAGACCCCTACTGTGTGCTTCAAAGCAGACAAACGATCTCGCTTGGGTGATGCTCGGGTGCGGGATATCGCCTTGAGTCTAGCACTGGCGAGTGTCGGGTCTAGACGAACCCGGAGTAAAGCTGAGATCTCTAGGGGTGGATTACACCTGGCGATTGAGACCTCCACTGTGAGCTTTGAAACGAGCAAACGACCTCGCTAGGAAGCTGCTCGGGAGAGGGACTCCATATGATACCGCCTCGAGTCAAACACTGACGGATGTTGTGTCCAGACAAACTCGGAGAGGGGCTATCTCTCGGTGAGTTTCAAAATGGGCAAGCGACTTCAGTCAGATGACAGTACACCTGTCAAACCAACTTCACCTTCAAAAATATCGTCTTCTGCGGGGAACTGGGTTTGATGGATGAAATTTAGGCAGGTATCAAGTCCAGACAAACTCAGAGAAGGCTATTTCTCTGTAAGCTTTGAAACGTGCAAGCAACATCACTCAGATGGCAGTACCAACTTTTTCCCTCAAAAATATCGACTCCGACAGGGAGCTGGATTTAATGGGTGAAATTTAAACAATTAAACGTGAGCCACAATAGACCCAAGGTTACGGTGGACGGACTTGAATAGCCCATTCACATTGAATCTAATCTAATCTAACAGATAATAATAATTATCATTTATTGATTTCATTAAATTATACAGTATATATCACCAAAAGCTCACACTTGTACATGTGTAAGGGATAATTTTGATAAACCATTTCTTCCAAAATGTTTGGTTATCAAATGTTCTTCCTGAAATGCCCTCAAAGAAACTACAAGCCTCATTATATCGTTACTAAAACCACAGTATAATAACATATTAGTAAAAGTCATTGACCATAAACTACAAATATATAAAATAAGATCCACCCAACATAAAAATTTTAAAAAGTAAAAATTTAATACACACAATAGATTAACATATGGATTGAAAAAATGCGTCAAATTCAAAAAGGTAGATGATATCTAGTTAGTCTCAATAGTTTCCATAGACAAAATACTGAAACACTGTAGCAAGAACAATAAATTATTAATAATATCAGTGTTAAATTTCACGTCAAAAGTCTAAGCACAATGTTGCAATTCAGTCGTAAAAGAGGAAGTAAGATTTATATAGTGAAATTTGGAAAATTAGAGGAAATGAGTCATGATCAAGTACCTCTATTTGAAGGGGGTTAATTTACCTCCACTGCATATATTCATAAAAGGAGAAGCTTACTCATTGGTGCATAAGCTATAATGCAAGATCAAACACAAATTATCAAGCAACACAGAGTACAGTATCAGCTGTATAAGGAATTGAAGGCAGAACCGATCCTGATTATGCCCACAGGCAATATTTCCCCCAAGTACAGCTTCAAGAAAAAGTTTAATACATAAATACGAGAAAATAAAGCGATGGTTAAATGACCCTCAAATGACAGTACAAATAGTCTGGTACACTATCAGATCCCAGATAGAATCAGCTGTTGGATCAGTGCTTTATAGAAATAAGGCGAACAGCCAAAAATTCAGTGAGACCAGGAAAACACGCAACAAAATTCAAGGACCATATGGCCGCAATAACGCAACGTTGTGCAAAACAAAGTATTGAGCAAGGAACTACAAACCAGTCAAATGCCATATACTCGGATGGCCAAGCGGCACTTAAGGCATTAGGTATTTATAGGACTGTCTGACAACCCTAACAGAGTTAGGAAGTCAAAACGTAGTGATACTAGCATGGGTTCAGGGCATAAATGTTATAAAGGGAATAATATAGCAGGCGAAATTGCTCACGAAGGAGCTTCTAGGCCCTTGATAGGTCCTGAAGCTTTGTGGTCTAGCCAGACGGAGCTTGAGAAGGTCCTTAATGAATGGACCCGAGGCAAATACTGAAATCGTGGAAAAAATCCACACGACAGGCAGACCAAAGAGTTTGGTAGAGGAAGTACTGTACAGATTCTGCCAAGAAGTCAAAATCTCACTCCATGTATTGTGCCAATGTGAAGAGTTAACAAGGTTGAGGTTCCAGTCAGTCGGGCTGAACGCTACACAAAAAACCCTTATCCAGGCTATGGAACGTGATAATGGAAAAAAGGTTGGACAGGAGCTCTAGAGATAGATCTTAAAAGCCGCTGTGACAAAGGTCAAATGGGCAGCCTTCCCTCTCCCAACTCTTAATCTAATCTATGCTAATGGATTCTGTGGCAGCATCTGGTACATGAGAACAATATTTCAACTGTTGTGAAACTATTAAAAAAGTATGAGCTAATAAACAAGTTTTAAACTGTATTTTAAAATTATTATGTTCAGTTTGTCATGAAAATGTAACAGAAAGCGAACAATTATTTTTGCCTAACAAATCGGAGTACTTATAATAATCAAAAGTTACCTTTTCCAGACCATTTGCATGATCTCACTGAAGGCCACGACATTGTAGGTTAGGTCAGCGATTTCCGCCATGAGTGTGGAACTGGGTCCCCAGGGATCATTGGAGGTGGCTTCTCGCACCTTCTTCTGGGCGTCACTGTAGTTGTGAGCAAAATTTTTAAATTGGCGTCTTATGCCTGCCACATTTACTTGCATATCGTTGGAACCACGTCTCATCTGGAAATACATAATTATATGCTAATAGAAGTCCCAACCAAACTGGATAATATAGCAGATACGGTTGATGAAAAGTATTTTAATCTGAACACCTGGTATCGACTAAAAACCTACCTGACATTTTGGCAGAAGAATTTTTTAACGCCTGAAAAAATATTAAAAATTTACATAAAAAGATATTCGATATCATAACTAAGTCCAACGTGATAGATGTACGCTTGTAAGGCGTTGATTTTATTAAAATGGAAATAAATATAATGGGTGCCACAAGAGGAACCACAAATTTTGAATCCTTGTAGTTATTTAGTATCTCTGGAATACACGATGTTACATTCGTATTGCAACCTGTTACCACCAATATTAACTGTGGTAAAAATTGACAAATTAGCACGAACTTTTAAAATGCTTTATATCCATTTTGAAAGTAATGTTCAGTGTCGCAGGGTACATGAACCAGCACAGGTATATTTGTTATTAATTGACATAGAAAGTCACTTAAGCAAACTTTTACTTTACTTAACATTTCTTTGTATTAGGTTAGATACATGATATATTAAAAGTAAGTGAGTTATCAATAATGGGACAAAATCAAATACAACATCCAAATATTCAGAAAAAAACTCTTCGTTCTTTATTAAACGATACTTTAATAAAATACATTAAAAAACCTCGTCAGTCACACTGCTGTATTCTTTTAAGTTGATAAATATTTCGTTTCAATTTTTTTTTTAATTAAAGAATGTTTGTCTAACCGAAATGTAGGAAAGTGAAAGAACTACCGACGGAAAGAAACAATGAAGAAACATACCAATGGGAAGACTAGAATATAAACCAAGAACAAACAAAAAAGTAAAAATGGTCAATAATGGAAATTTATTATTAGTCTCTTTGGAAGAGTTGTATTACAAAGAAAAACTGAATTACTACTAAAATTATATAGATGAGATAAGGAAGATAGACCCAGATGATCTACGTCCGCTCATTCCAGGGAAAATGTGTAAAGGCTCTAAAATAGCTTAAATGAAAAACTCAAGAAGTCAACAGAAATAACAGCGGGACCCTTCTAAAAAATGTTGATGAAAGAAAAAAACGTAAGAAGAAACTGACCAAGAAGTGTTATTAACCGCGAAAGGTTCCAAGTGGGTTTATGAAGAGTTAAAGCATTACTATTCCAAAACACGAGGAACGTGCAAAAATACAACAAGCAGGGGATTGTAAATGTACAGTCATGCGGCGAAAATTTTGCTTAACATGGTGAGCATTAGAAAAAAAAAGCAACATTGAAAATTACATGGATGAAGATCAGTTAGAGTGTAGGTTCTGCCAATGAACTAACGTGCTGGAACTTACAGCAATATGAGAAAGATAACTTTAAAAAATACAGGGAGTTTTATAGCTTTTGTAGAGCTGGAAAAATATTTGATAATGTTGGAAAAACGTTGGTTCATATAATAAAGAGAACTCGACTGGAACAAAGTACCATAATACACATAACATATATTAAATTGAAGCTTAGATAAGGAAAGTGGTACAGTATGATCATCATTTTCGATATATTTATTCAATTTATGCATAAACAATCCATTAAATAGGCAAAAGGAACAGACCGCGGAAGTCAAAATAAGCGGACAGCGGCTTCATTGCATAAAGTATACCGATGACGATGACAACGCCGGCAGGAGAAACTGAAAAAGAATGACAAAGGACGCTCAGTCTGCTGGATGGTGTGTTAAGAAGAATCGAACCAAATCAAGTCATATAAAAGTAACGAATATAAATAAGGATAGGATTGTGAAAATGGATATAAAGTTAAACAGCCAACAACTTAAACAAGTAGAAAACCAGCGGAGTATGTACGCACATAAAGGCCAACAACTTGAACAAGTAGAAATGTTACCAAACCAAGAGAGTATTATAACAAACGATGGTAAATGTAGCTAAAAGCTGAGGAGGATCGTGATGGAAAAGCATTGAGAGCTGACTTTGAATAACCAGGGCATTAGGAGAATGAAAGCTTTTGAAATTTAGACACGCATAAAATGATGAAGCGATAGAAAGACCAGTAAACCTGCACTCGAAGTGAGAGCAGAAATCCTGCAACTGAAAAAAACATTGAAAAAAAGAAGGCAAATTTTGTTAAGACATTCTAAGACATAACTTTCTAGCATGATTTCTTTAAGGACACGTACTAGAAAAAAACAAAAGAGGCCGACCAAGCTTCCGGAAAACCTAGCTCAATTGATGGAATGCAAAATCTACAGTGCCTATAAAAAAACTGCTCGAGACACTCATTCTTGCGACGACAATGTGACATCACATTTAGACTGTGATGATGTTTTTAATTAACGCAATAATGCCACTACAACAAAATAGTATTTTTAGTTTTTTGAAGTTGTGTTGGCTTCGAGCAAAGCTCTTTTATCGACGGTCACTCTAGATCAACAATTAGTCTATGCTATCATTTACGAAGCAATATTTGTGGTTAAATTTTGAATACTAAAGTGAATGGCAAAAGAGAGGCCATAAATGGTAACATTATGTATATTATATTAAACCGTAAAAATCACAGATAAAAACCTTTGAATGACCGTAAATTGAATGTTTTCAAGATTTAATGATGTCACTGATACTAACTAAAAGTTACTGTCTTTGGCAGTTTATCTCACAACTTATGTATCCTTTTATATCTCTTTTCTAATTTGCTAATAAGCTATATACATTATTAGTGCAAAGATGTACTTCCATATTCAACTATAGGTGTTATATTCTTTCTTGCGTTTTCAAATAAAAACACAAAATGTTCTTGTATACATAATCAAGTAAAATGCTGTCAGAAATGACCAAAAGGTTGACTGTATTATGGATTAAATGTAACTCCAAACTCAATTGAAAAACAATAACAAGAGTAATGCTACTTTTTTCTAAGAAGGGCAATAAGATTAGGTACTAATAGGCAATAGGGGTAAGTGCAGGGAGAGGTAAAATGAACTGACATATTTCCAAAGGCCAATGCTCCGATAGTGCTGGGCCCATGGTGACTGCGAACGTTGCGTTTTTTGCATGGTAAAGTCATGTGAGGCTAAATAGTTGTATCAGGGCCGATATTCGAATAAAACAACCTTGATTTCAAAAACATTTTCAAGGGTCAATATTCGTTTTAGTGAACCGAAACTTTTAAAAAAGCCAGTCATCTTTCAGAAACGCATAGGACAGTACGAACACCAAAGATACAGGAAGCAGTTCTTAATTAGTTGGTGAAGATCTGGAAACAAGTACTAGGAAAGTAGCTGTGACGCTAAATATTTCTTACATGCTGGTATAGAAATTTCTTATCTCCTTACCACGTTCAAAGAGTGCTAGGCAATTCTCCCTCGTGATTTCGTCCAACACTTGTTTAAAATACTTCGCTTGAAAATAAGATCCTGTGTACTGACAAAGAAAAATTTTCACGCAATGCTATACGTAATTTCCATAACAATAATTTATCGTTAGAAGAAAACCCAAATGAAATTGGAGAATCACATTTTTAAGAACAGTGGCCCGTTAAATCATAGGCTTGAATCCTCGGGGATTATTTCATAGGTGCATTCCTCGCGACGGTGAAAGTTATCTTTGGTTTCTTGAAGGAAAATGTGGTTTATGTGTGACGGTACACCGGCATATTTTTTTAGCATTCAACTCCGAGAATTTTTAAACCAAACTAACTATCGACGGATTGGTCAGGGAGGACTTGAACCGTGGCCGGCTAGGTCGCTGGATCTTAACAGTTTGGACAATTTACTTTTGGGTCACCTGAAGACTCAAATTCAAAACCCACTCAAAATTAACAACTCATAAATCGGATGATAGACTGGTGTCGGACGTTTCGAAATATTCCAGGAATCTTTTAAGGAGTTCGTGATTCAATGAAAAATAGATTTAATGTGTCCATAGAGCAATGAGGAGGACATTCCAACAATTATGATTTTTTAGAATGTTTCATTTAATATTCTTTGTAAAATAGTTGTTGTTTGGTAGTTTCAAAGTTTATTATTAGTTTATTATTAGCTTATTGCACGATTACTTTAAACTATTTTATGCATGGAATAAAATAAAGGGAACAAAATGGCCTCATATTAGGCAGGTTTGAAAAATAATAACACGTTTATTTAATTAATTTTTTCCTCGATTTGGCTTTTATTATCATTTATTAGGAAACAATATATATGAGTCATTAAGTGAAGATTGGAACCTGCTATGAATACTGATAATCACACTTGGAGAACCCAAATTACCACAACACATTTTAAAAACCTGACGATCGTTTCACTAACCAAGTAAGCGTCATCCGAGGATGAATAATTCTACTTGGAGAACCCAAGTCCTCCTTTTCAGATGCTTGCATTTTTTCTTAAAATCAGATAATACAGGGGCCCAACTTGATCCTCTGGAGATGATCAGGCCTGTCATTAGCCATTTAAATGACATTTTTTATTTTTTTTATTTCAACAACACACCACGAGGGGTTACAGCCTAAGTACTATCGTACCGTGGGTCTCGACAAGGAGGAAAGAGACAACTTGTTAATTCTGGACTTGAAGGTTTGGAGGTTCGGGGGAGAAGGAAAACATGTACCGGCAAGGAATTCCACAACTTGGAAGTCCTAGGGACAAAAGAGCGGGCATAACAAGATGTTCTATGTCTGGTGACCTGGATAGTCAAAGGGGGCTTTAGCTCTGTTTCCCTGGTATATCTGTTGGGGACAGCAGGTGGAGGAACTATGGAAGAAAGCTCCTCTGAGCAGTGCCCGTGCAGATATCTATAAAGAGAGAGAGAGAGAGAGAGAGAGAGAGAGAGAGAGAGAGAGAGAGAGAGAGAGAGAGAGAGAGAGAGAGAGAGAGAGAGGTCACCAACGGCACGTCGGCGGGCAAGGGATGGCAGCCTTTGGGTGAGGGTAGGGTCACCGATGAGACGTATAGCTCTCTTCTGAATTGAGTCCAGGATAGCGAGTGTAGAAGCGGCAGCAGCACCCCAGATGTGGGAGCAGTATTTGAGGTTTGGTCTTGTTTGTGAAGTATATAAGGTATAGAGATTAGCTGGTGAAAAGTATTTGCGAGCCCGGAAGAGGAAGATGACATATATTTATTATCCCGACAGAGAACTGCTGTTAGAAGAAAATATGATGCTTTGGCCTGGACGTCGATATCAAAAATAAGTGACATAAGTATGACTTGAAACTCTATATGCTGACCGAGCCAGATGGCACAATTCTTAGATTCCATGTATATATAGGAACGCATTAATCTGAGTTAGCTGGCCGAGGGCATGCATCGAAAGTTGTGATGAAATTGATGGAAGGGAAGCTAAATCAGGGACATGCGTTGTACATGGATAAGTATTACCATAGTTATGCATTGGCTGAATTCCTTCTGCCAAATAACACTCATTGCAGTGGGACATGGAGGTCTACTTTGCGAGGCAACCCCAAAGAAGTTCTGGAGAAAACGTTAAAGATAGGGGAAATTTTCTCCATGTGTATGAATGGCGTCCACGTGGGAAGATGGAAGGACAAGCGAGATGTCCTGCACATCACCACAGAATTTGACAATTCCATGGTGAAAATAGAGGATAAAATATGTCAAAAAGTGATGAAAGTCACGGCTATTGTACACCTTAACAATACATGTCTGAAGTAGATCATCGAGACCAGATGTAGGCCTATTACCCCTGTGAGAGGAAGGCAGTCCGCTGGTACGAGAAATTGTTTATACATATCTTGCAATTATTGCTCACCGACTCTTACAAACTGTACCAGCGGTATACTTCTTGGAAAAAAACTTCCCTTCTATGATTTTTGTTTGGTGATAATAGATAGCCTACTCCCACCGAAAGTTGCCACAACAATTGCAGAACCATCAACACCAAGAAGTTCACAATAGGGCCATAAGCCTAGTCTCATCTTAGAGAAATGTAAAAATAAGGGCGGCAGTCAAAGAGTAGGATCTGCGAAAAGGCAGGAACATGCAGAAAACAGACAATATACTACTGCCTGGGATCTGTGGAGCTGCTAAACCTTAGCAGAGGACAGCTCAGAAACACAACAGGTCTCTTGACGGGACACATGGCCGTCAAGAAACACCTGCATAAAATGGGGCGGTTCGAAGGGGACCTCGCATGCAGACCCTGCGGCGAGGGGGAGGAATCAGCCCAGCACATCTTGTGTGAGTGTATAGCTCTGGACCGGAAAAGACAACTGATCTACGGTCACTCTAGACCGGAGACAGAGCAATATAAAACTTCACCCTACCAATCGCTGTGCAGACTAGTTCAAGGCACAGTGATCTTGGAATGGGTGGAGTAAGACTAAGGGTATGCACAATCAACCAAGGGTTGCGGTGCTATCGGGGCGGCAAGGCCGCGGACGAGCCCTGGGGGAAAAAAAACTGTCTGGGATGTGATGACAAACCGGGGCTTTATACCGAATGTTTCAGTGATTATCATAATAACATGTGAAATTTGTTCTTTCTTAATTTTATATCGCATCTTTATTGTTTTTTTCTTGTACTTTATTCTTCATTTAATTATTTTTTCAACGTTCACCTAATGAGACATGAATAAAGATTACAAATGTATGCACATTGACGCGACTCCTATCGGCATATGCCAGTAAATTTCCATAGCGTGTGCCTCTGGCTAGGAGCCACTTTATACAAAAAAAAGTGACACAAGACCACTCTAAAAGTAATGTAAGGACAATAATGCATAAAATAACATTTTGGTTCTGAGGCAGATCACGCACATTTGAGGCGGCAGTGTGTGTGTATAATAAGCGCAGAAGTTAGAAGCCGGTTTCGTTTTTGAGTCGCCAGTTAATCGTATCAATCACTGACAATCAACTTTACAATGAAACAGGGAGATGAACGCAGTAGCCCAATCTCTGTGCAATACGTTAAAGGAAGGGTTTTTACACTAAAATGTTAGCACGTTTCCGAAATAGCCCGCCTTTAGCGGCCTGTCGAGTTTTCGCACTTAAAATTAATACATTGTACTACGAACAATAATTTCGATTTGAAAAAGATGTCATGTTGCCAAAAGTTGAAAATATTTCTTAATTTTCAGGTTTCAGTAGGAAACAGCACGGAAACTCAGACCATAAAGGCCCAATTTTCAAGTGTTATAAATACAGATGTGGACACTGCATTTGAAGTATGGAATAGTTTCACCAAGTAAGGGAAACAAAAATAAATGAATTCCAGGTGGGCTGACAAACCATAAGATCTTTAAAAAATGCCCCAATCAGTTTATAAAATAAAAATGCAGTGAAAAATACATACTTGGAACGGGAAATGCCAAAATACAATATTAACAAACTGAGAAAACAAAACTTTAATACAAATTATCTATCAATATGCTGTACGTAATGAGCTGTTCAAATTTAATTTTATCACGAAAAAATTAACTCTATAGTTAAGATAATTAATCAGTCGATTAGACATAATTCAAAATTAATTTAATGCAGCAATAATTCACAAGTACGTCGGGTTTTTGTGTTCCTCATGTTTTAATATTTTATTAAGCCTACAGCGTAAGTATGCCTTACAGTTACTTTATATGCTTTGTTTTCTCTTTTATATGTATCGTAATTAGGTGTAAGAACCGCCACAGAAAAAGAAAATGTACCGCAAATATATACTTTTAATTTTAAATATTAACTGAGAACTCTGCGATCAATTATCTGCAATACATGTAATTTGTTCATCATATCTATTTTACGCCTTATTTATGATACATTGATATTTCAGTTGATTCTCATACAGTTGTCCCAGTTTTTGTTTGCTTTTTCTCTGTTTCTCCTAAATCATTTTGTTTTATATTTACTTAAAAGACACAATATACGAGGAGGCATTGAGAAGTTCTTCGCCTACAACAGAAAACGCAATAATTATTTAAATCAAAATACATGATTTATTCAACGTAATCTCCTTTAAGCCTTACACGTTTAGCAGAACGTTTATAAAGCAATTCTACACCGTTAAAAGAAAAGAATTATTTTGGTCTTTAAACCACTCGCTGTTGGTGCAATTTTCTTGCAGTGCAATCTTATGAGCAGGAGCATTGCCTTGCAAAAAGAGCACACCTTTATCTATCGTTTATTTGTGATATATAATATCAAATCAGTTTTCCGAACAAAAAAAAAAAACTTATGACAAATTGTTCGCTCATGATGATGCTTGGAAGTCAAATCAATACAAATTTACTAAAATTAACTACTAAAAAGATTTTGTTTCAAAACACGGACATGCTCGGAAATATCTGACAATCTGGCAGCGTTGCCATTGCTTGCCTTTATGACGTCATTCCAGATAAAATACTTTTTTTGCTTTTACCCGATAGGTATTTCTTATAAAATTTAAAATAGCTCAAGTTAAATTTCTAATTTTAATATGAAATGCTTCTATGCCATTTTGAAAACAACTGATCAATAGTTTCTAATTTTTTCTCATGGCTACAGAGACAAAAATAATAAAATGTTTGTATGTTCTTTACTTACGGACGGATTTTATTATTTTTTAATTGATTGTGGGTTTAAAAATGCAATTCAAGTAACTAAAAATTCAATAAAGGCGTTCATAGGAAATATAGGACTATCATATGTTGCAAAATATGTACAGTGTGAAAATTTCGACGTCATTTTTGAATTTTAAACATGCTAGAACCTTCCAATAGCAATTTTTAGTTGGATATCTCAGTTAATAAAGAAGTAAAGTGGTTTAGGAAAAATGATACCTCTATATATATATATATATATATATATATATATATATATATATATATATATATATATATATATATATATATATATATATATATATATATATATATATATATATATATATATATATATATATATATATATATATATATATATATATATATATATATATATATATATATATATATATATATATATATATATATATATATATATATATATATATATATATATATATATATATATATATATATATATATATATAGACTTCTTTCAAAGTTCAAAAGTCGCAAACTCCTCATTAGCGAATCTTTAAAAATTCGATATAAAATTAGTTTTTCTTCAAATATATTTTCATCCACGTACGAGTACCTAGTAAAAAAAAATAACTCTTGACACTACATACATTCAAGGAATACATCATGGTAACTGGTAACAGTTGAATATGGAAGTACAAATGGGCTTTTCTAATTAATTATTTCATATGAAGAAATTGGTTAGTGTGCGGTAGACAGGTAATTAATGAAACAAAAACTTACTTTGTCAATTTAGTGGCAACGTTGTTAGATTCCAAGTAGCTTCTGCGAAAATATTAATGTTTGTTACAATTTAAAAAACAAACAAAACCATGCAAAAACTAATTAAAATGATTACTAACCATAAATTAAAATTAAACTTAAATTAACAACCATGCTAAGCTGACGCATAGTCAAATTTAAAAAACAAACAACAGGTTCTTAAAATAATTAACATGTCTCTCTAATAGTCACGCATAAGGTTTCTTCTAAAGCAAGTTATAATTATTAATCAATAAAATCAGCGGTACAAGGAAAAACTATAAAAGCTTTTGTCCTAGGCGTTATCAAATAATCTTTGTATGTGATGACGTACCTTTGTAAACAACTTTGCAATAATGAGAAATAAATCAGTTTAAATAAAACATATTTATTGAGTGCATCCAGATTAATATTTACCGTTTTGTACAACAATTAGGCGTTGCAAGGTTTGTATTGACATAACCAACTTTCTAACGAGTGTTTCAAATCTCTCGTCATCACAGTTAAGTACAGACTCAAAAATGTGTAATCCGTAAGGAAGATATGACAACAATGAACCTAAAGTTTCAAGGGCAAATAATGGTCATAAAAATGATTTGGAGTTACCTTTCTATTTACTTAGTATATCTATTAAAGATCCGATAGTTCACTAAGTGAAAATTGGAACATGTGATGAGTATTGATAAGTACAATTTGGAGAACCCAATTCTCATCACAACACAGTTTTTAGACCTGACGATCCTTTGGCTAGCGTGAATAATATATTTATCCGTCTGATGACGCTAACGTTCACTACAGCAGACTTGTCATCAGATGAGTGAATGATTTATTCATCTTTCTGATGACGCTAACGTTCACAACAGACTTGTCACCAGAGGAGTGAATAATCCATTCATTCCTCTGATATTGTTAGCGAAACAATCGTCAGATCTTAAAAATGTGTTGTGGCGATCTAGGTTGTCCAAGGTTGACTTATCAGTGCTCACCACAAGTTTCAATATTCATGTATTATACATATTTTTTAAAGAATGTCAATACATACCTAGCATTGAAATGTCAAAACACAAAGTTATTATAAAGTAGGGGATATATTCGAGCTTATATATTTTTAACAAATAAAGTTAATGTGAAAGAAATTCTATTGCTTTAATAATGGGAATTATTATGTCCAACAGTGGTTTACGCAAATGTTTGATATGTCACACATTTTGCTGTTGTAATAATCACCAAACGTTCCTCCAAATTGCACACAACATTATTTAGAATTTCTGATTGAATTGCAGCAATTCGCTCGCTAATAGCCTTTTAATTCTTCCAGGGTTGTTGGTCGTGTTCTAAACACCTTTTTTTAAATAACCAGTAACGCAGCCAGTAACGCGCTGTGTTCAGTTCAGGAAATCGTGGAGTCCACAATTTTTTTGACAGAAATTGCATTCACAAATGTTACACTAAATTATATTTTTCACAAAAATTCGACAATTTGTTTTACAATAACTTACTAAACATTTATTATTAATTGCCAACATATCACAAAAATTTTACAAAAAATTATTTCTACAGAAACACTAAAAACATTTCTGCGAAACTTTTCAAATTCAGCCACTATTTGAGAGTGCCTGTATACGGCAGTTCGATTTTTCGACGAGTAATACAAACAAACAAGGTCTCTGAATGCGTCATTTCCAGGGGTATCTATTGGTAAACACGCCGTATCACAATTTGTGATGTGTTTGTGATATGTGCCAAAAACGTGAAAAGTTCCAAAACAATTTAAATAACTCAAAAGCGATTAACCACATCATTCTTTTTTCCTTACAAACATGCATTATAATTCCATTGAAAATACAAAACTGCAATAACATAAGAGGTGTTCTATTAAAAAAAGAAAGTATATGGGTTTCTGGGATTCTAGTTCGCGCTCATTTGAAGAAATCTGTTTAAAATTCATGTCTTCTCATGAATAAATTTTTTTCTACGAAAATTTGCTTATATATAGTATCAAACCATAAACTCTATAGCTGAAACTACTGCCCAAGCATCATAAAGAGGGTCTATTTAAAATGGATTTTCCAAAAATATTTTAGTAAAATAAAGAACAATGATGGTTGAAGCTGAAACTTACGGCTTTGTAAAACACACTTATTACGACATTTTTTTCTACATAATCCGTATTTGTTTCAGATGTTTTCTGAAAATTGCAAATTTTGACGTTTCAAATCGGGACTTTGAAGTTTTAAGAAGAAAAATTATAAAAATTTCAAAATATTTTTTCTGCTACTTCTTGACCTTTTTGCGGTAAGAAAACTTAATCGTTGTAAGTCATATTCAATTGGTTTTGTTAATTACACAAAATATTTTGTCCTTGTGCCTTCCTCTGATCACCAGTGGCACCCAAAATATTTTTTCCTTAAATGCGGATAACTTTTTTGGTATATATATATATATATATATATATATATATATATATATATATATATATATATATATATATATATATATATATATATATATATATATAGATCTCCTCATCAGTGAATTTTTCGTTTGAAAAACTCGCTAAAACCGTAATTTTTAAAATGGTTTATGAATTACATAGTGATCTGAAAAAACAAACAATTCATATTTATATATGTCCACTAAGTATTGTTCAGACAGATATATCCCGAAAATATTTTTAAAAATCACAGAAAAATGTGCGAATGGCAACCTGCCGCAGTCATATAGTGCCCTAAGAACTAACTAACTAACACCGAACAAAGAATTGAACTTTTAAAACTGTGGTATGGAAATAACAATTGTGCCACTGTTGGTGTTAGACTTTTTAACCAAAATCATATAGAACAGCAGGTTAGTCGTCAATACGTCATTAATTTAATTGTCAAATCTGAGGAAAGGAGCTCTGTTACAAACAAAAACCATAACCGTCAACATCCTATCCAAAATGATGGTGTTGAAGTTGCTGTTCTTACTCAACATTTAATGGATAACAGGCAATCTCTAAGAAAAATAAGCCAAGAAAGTGGTGTGGCAAAAAGTAGTGTTCATTCTGATCAAAGAGGTTGTATATGTTAGAGGGAACAAAGCCGAGTTTGCAGCCTGTCGATTTCCCACTCCTGTCACCGTCCAATCACAAACAAAATTTTGAATAACGCGCTAATGTGTTTTGTTTTGATTCGTTCCCCCAACCGCTCTTGAAGTTATTGTCAGCTGTCAACAAGTATTTGAAGTGTTTGTTGATTTGCGATTAGAGGTTATCTTGTGTGTTTTGCCGTTTTTTAGCAGTGTTTTAAGAGTGTAAAAGTTAAAAAATGCCAAGGTGTATTGTGAAGAACTGTATGTACAATAAAAGTGCCAATTATGAAAAGGATAAAGCAACTGTGCATTTATTTCGGTAAGTTGTTTACATGTCTTCTGTTTCCTTGTTTGGCGCCAAATGTTTATTGGTTTTCACAGGTCCGTATTTACACATTGTATTGCTTTTGTTAAATCTTTAGCATTTATTATTGTCAATTGTGTTTTTTCAAGAAATAAAATCTTAATAATGCATTATTTATTGAATATTTGTAATGAAATTAGGCATTTTGTTTGGCAATTATTATTTGAATTAGATGTATTTACCTATGTAGTTCCAGTAGAAGCAGAAAAAAAGTAGAATAGTTTTGTTTTATCTATTACTGCATCTTTCTAGAGGTTCAGTCACTGATAAAGTAGATAATTTGAGATATTATTTTCAGATTTCCCAAAGCTGGTGAAAGATACGAGGCTTGGAAACGAGCATTAAATTTAAGCGATGAAGATATTTTTATGAACTCAAATGTGTGCAATTTACATTTTACCGAGGAATCTTATGATTTAGAAAAATCACCTTTTGCAGTATACTTAAAAAAAAGTTCTATACCTGTATTGGTAAGTACTGAATCAAGGTTATTAATTTATGTAACTATTAGTGATATATATATATATATATATATATATATATATATATATATATATATATATATATATATATATATATATATATATATATATATATATATATATATAGCCAAACAGCGGTTTTTCAATGGCACTGATATCAGTGATGGCTATTTTTAAATAACAGGGACTTTAAACAGCTACTGCGATTGTGGTTTAGCCATTTACAATGCTGCATGTGCGTATGCTATTATTTTAAACACTTACAAGGTGTTAGTGTTAACCGCTTAATTGAAACCACAATATGATCTTCAGATAACTTTTAAATTATATATTAATTTTAAAACTACTCAGATTTTTACTATTAATAGAAGTTCTATAAAATTAGCATATTACAAGAATATACGATGAGAGAAATCTACATATTATTTTAATTTTAATATAATGAAAAAGTTGGAAGGCATATATATGCTACAGTTCGGTGCTGCTTTAATTCTAGATTCAGCAGGTTTTTCCATGATATAATGACTTACAAGATATATGATATTGCGCATATGCCCCGTCCCCTCCTATGACATCACATGGTGAGTAACGTTATAGAAGGCCAACTACACACTTAACACAAAGTCATTCGCAATCAAAAAGTTTCTATACGTCACTTTAATGTGGTTGAAGTTACATTCCATTCCATTTTTATATTACATATATATATATATATATATATATATATATATATATATATATATATATATATATATATATATATATATATATATGCACAAGTGAAGTATAATAATTAAGGGGAGCCCTGAATTAGCATTGGTGATACACAAACTTAAAAAGTAGAGAAGACGTTCGTAGACATTTACAGGGGGCCTTAACATTCATAAACTTGATTTGATCATCATGTCACATAATCATAGTATAGTATTCTGATCTTAAAAAGTTAATTCCAACTGTATGCACTCAAATATCAGTAAAATACCTAATTTGTTAAGGGGTTGTGATGAACCGTCAAACTCCACTGTACGACAGCATATTATTATTGCATTGGACTCACCACATGACGCCATGCGCGTGACGGTTCTAAAAATAGATAGTCTCATTATCATATCTCGCGTTATTTGTATCATGAGTTTTTCGTTTTCTACCTATAAGAAAAGGAGAAATGTTGTATTCTAATAATGGCGAGAAGGAAAGTACACAGATACTTCTACTCGCTCGCACAAACTGCGATTGCGTGTATTATGAATACAGCAATTGCTGTTTGTCATGGAGTTTTTAGTATAAGATGAATTTCATAGAAATAATTACTCTAATGATTTGTGTAAATCTCGGTTTTCACAATCGCTGTTGTTTTGTGTTTTAATAACAGCTACTAACAGCGATCTTTTAATAGAAGCGATTAAATCACCGGTAGCTATATATCGCTCATCTCTAGTAACTATGCTACTAATTACATTCACGTAATATATTGTTATGATATTTATCGTAATTTAATTAGCCCTGCAAATTTACATTAATGGTATTCGTTTCAAATTTATTTATGCAGGTAACAAACAAGCCATCAACACAAGTCGTTTTTGGCGAGCAGCCAATGACTGATATAACTGCTATCAATGTGCCATTTGCAGCTAACCCGTCAACTAGTACTTGGTCTGGTAGCAATGTACCTGTAATGGATTATTCTCGGCCATCAACAAGTGCTGGTTTTTATGAAGAGAAAACTGTTGTAGAGGTACCGCAAAGATCGTTTAGTAGTTTAGGATTTGCTGAAATGAAAACACCTTCAATGCCACCCACTTTGAAGGACATGGTGAGTTAAATTCAGTTTTTGCCGTTTATGAAATCAGTATAATTTTAAAAAACCTAATATGTTATTCCATCACATTTTATATGGTGTTTAAGTTTGTATAGTCCATGATTAAATAAGTTAGAAACAACTGTTTTGCAATTTATCTCAACCACTATTAACCAAAATGTGTTGTTGGAAATTTTGTTTATATATTCATTTTACTTGAGAAAATAAATGGTTTATCACTGAACATTTTTTATAGGTTGTTACACCGCGCAAACGTAAACTGAAGAAGCAGTTATTCGATGCACGAAAAAAAATTAAACGGCTCAGCAGTAGTGTTCATCATTATAAGAAGAGAACAGCAACCCTTGCGAATATAATCAAACAACTAAAAGGTAAAGTAACCGACGAAACATTAGAAACATTAATGCAAATAGGACCTAATGAAGAATTTTTACAAAGACAATTAGGTTGTAAACATAAGTATGAAAATCAACTTAAAGCTTTTTCTCTTACGCTGCATTATTACTCTCCCAAAGCTTACAGTTTTGTCAGAAACACATTTAACTCGGCTCTTCCTCATCCAAAAACTATATCTAGATGGTATCAAAGCGTTAATGGGGAAGCTGGTTTTACGTCAGAGGTGTTCAACTTATTAAAGTCAAAATCAGAAAGCACAAATGGAAAACTTATATGTTCTTTAGTCATAGATGAGATGGCAATTCGCCAACATATAGAATGGGATGGGGTAAAATATTATGGGTTTGTAGATTTTGGTATAAATCTTGAGACCGATTGTAACCCTGTAGCCAAAGAAGCTCTTGTTTTTATGCTTGTTAGCATTAATCAATCATGGAAGCTTCCTCTTGGATATTTTTTAATCGACTCTTTAAGGGGTACACAAAAACAAAATTTGGTATTACAGTGTTTAACGCTACTAAATGAGTCGGGCATATACGTGGTCTCAATAACTTTTGATGAGGCAACAAATAACCTAACGTTAGCAAAAGAACTTGGCTGCGATTTGAATTGGAGGAACATTAACTCTACGTTTGTTGATCCTAGTTCAGGTAGGAAAATTGCAGTCTTTTTTGATCCATGTCATATGATCAAACTGATAAGAAACACATTAGGCGATAAAAAATTAATAATTGATGAGAATGGGGAAAATATAAAGTGGGATTATTTAGTAAAATTAAATGAGTTACAGGATCAGGAGGGCGTTCATTTGGCAAATAAATTAAGAAAATCGCATATATTTTATACAAACCAAAAAATGAAGGTTAAATTAGCCACACAACTTTTTAGCCACTCAGTGGCACATTCTTTGGAATATTGCAATGAAGTTTTACATCTTGAGGAGTTCAAAGAATGTGAGGGAACTGTGAAATTTATCCGACTTATAAACAATTTATTTGACATTCTTAATTCTAGAAATTTAAACAATTCAGATTTTAAGAAAGCAATAAACGCAGAAAATTTTGAAAACATTAATGTATTTTTAAAAGAGCTATCACAATATTTAACGTCACTTAGGATAATTGATGGACCGCTTCTGTGTGAGAGTGGTAGAAAAATGGGTATAATTGGCTTTTTATTTTGCATACAAAGTTTGCAATTTGTTTATAAAACTTTAATTGCCGACAATAATTTTTTGCTGTATTTTCCCACTTACAAAATCAGTCAGGATCATATTGAGCTTTTTTTTGGGCAAATTAGATCCATGGGAGGCTATAACAATAACCCATCAGCAAAGCAATTTAAAAGTGCATATAAAAGGATGATGGTGCATCTTGAATTAAAAGATTCATTTAAAGGAAATTGTATCCCTTTGGAAGCAATTCCTATTCTGTCACCCATTGAGGTAATAAATAAAACTTGTGGGCGAGAACGAATATCTGAAGAACCAGATGAAGACATGAGTCAAATAGATAATTTTGACGACGACACAGTTCTTCAAATATTAGATATGAATATATCAGAGTTTAAGAAAGAAGTCGTGACATATATATCTGGCTATGTAGTAAGGAAAATAACAAAAGCTCTGAGATGCGAAGAATGCGCGGGTGAACTTGTTGGGGAGAGGTCTGTGTTATTAACATCGTTTATAGATCAGAAAGACAAAGGTCAACTCCTCACATACCCATCTGACGATGTAATATCTATTTGCACTATTGCAGAAAAAGTTCTTCAAACATACTTAAATGAATCTGCGGTGATTATAAATGTAAAGGAAATAAACATGCGAATATTAAAAACTATAATAAACCAAAACAGCATATTTAAAAAACTTGAAGTTCACTTTCGAGAACAAAATCTTTTGACTTGCCATTATGGCCATCTAATTAAACTAATATCTTCTATGTATGTTTCTATTAGAATACATCATTATAACAAAAATCTATTTGATAAAAGTAGAAGTTTAAGGGCTGTTTATAACAAACTTCTCTTATTTAAGGGCCAATAATTCAGTGTACATTTCAAGTACTCGTATGTCCTTCAAATAATGTTATCGGAAAGTTATTATGTCTTATAATATGACCAATAAATTTTAGCTTCCTCTCTATTTCTTTGAGCAACCCTCTTTATTCTTTCACCTCTCCTAGCACACTTTGAAGCGTCTTTCTATCAACCTGCACTGTCTTTGAAATTTTTCTTGTCTACATTTCAAAAGCTTATATTCTCTTCATATCCTGCTTAACTACAGCCCAAGTTTCCGCCCCATACATTACCATACTCCATACACGTACGACTTGCATTTGTTCCTCATGTACAGGTTAAAATGTTTATTAGTGAGAACAGTACTGTGGTTATTGAATGCTTGTTTTGCCATCGCGATCCTCTTCAGACCTTTCCTACACTTACCATCATCTGTGATAATACTTCCAATCAATTATTTGAAATAATCTAATAAATCAAGCGTCATGTTCTAAGATTTAAAAGCTACTTTTGTATTTGTATAGGTATTCAAAATTTGTGAAATGCACACGTAACGCAATCTACATCGATCAAACTTCTAGAAATTTTAACACCCAATACAAAGAACATATTTTTGCATTTAGAAATAACCATGCTGACAAATCTACATTTGCAAAACATATTATTGATACCCAACATAGACCCACAGTAAATAACGGCATAAAACCACAACATTTTTGTCATGACAAGTGTAAACTAGACTTGTTTTAAGCTTTAGAAGTAAAAAAGCATATACACGACAATATTTAGGATTTCTGAGATATTCTTCTTCCTAATTAAATAAATCAGACAACATAAATCTAACTATTTTTTCCAAAAAGTTGTTATAAGACATGATGTGTGTCGATATTTTCATTGTATAGTCTGCTTTATTAATGTGTTTGTTTAGTTATTTTATTGTTGTAATTGTTATTATAGTTATTACTGTTATAGGTTTCTTCTATCTTTATGTTAAATATTGATATACATCACGTAGACATTTTAAAGGCGTCATCCGTCATATTTGTTTTAGTTTATTTTCACTTTTAAAGATTTTTTTGATTATAACATCATAAAATAGCAACAGATCTTTATTTGTAATTGTCATGATTTCGTATTAATTCAATTTTTTTCTGTCTGAGGATACTATCAAGCAGCAAAACCAGTAACAGAGACGTTGAAGAACATCTAGAATTCAGAAGGGCCACTTGCTTCAGTTAGCTTACGCGCTGGCTACGTCCTTCACCTACAAAAACGAAAACCAACAGTGAAGCCAGAGAAGTAGTCTCCAAGTCTGTATGAACTATGGACCAGTTTCACGAAGTAAGGGCAACAGCAATCAATGAAATTAATCTCTATTTTTTTAAAAAAGACAAGGAATGTTAACATTAATTTGTAAACAGTACAATGTACTTTATGTTGTATTTTCTTCTGTTGTTGAAATAAAAACTATTATTATTTATCTAACCTTTTGAATATAAAACTTTATCCAATATATTCATCCAACAATTTATCCAACCAATAACCCAAAAAATATTTCACTGATTTGGAGAAAATTTTGGAATTATGCTTATTTTGCTAATGGCTTGGATGAGTTCGTTCACCAGATCTTAACACATAGTTTTTATTAACAGAAAATTAAATATATTTTTTTAAACGCAATAGCTTTCAAATTGTTTAAGTGATTGGAACGAAAATTTACAACTTAAAAGAACATACAGAGATGTGGTTGTGTACCAATTTTCAAGTCTTTTGATCAAAGAAAAATGAAGTTATTCGAAATTAATAATAAAATAATCCTCGACATCACTTCAAATTCTGTAATGCAATATCTACAATGTTGGACAAAGGCAGAGCAATACAGCTACCTGTACTGTTATGCTATTTAAATAAATTGTAGATAAAATCTAAATAATGGAAGTCACAACCATTGCCAGATGTCAAGATGTTGCTGACCGGGGTTGCCCGATCTTCAGAAATTTCATGTAGTTAAACCTTTCATGTATAAACATATGAAATTTTTACAACTTCTGATAATAAAGAAAACATTTTATAAAATTTAATTTTATCAGTCAGTTAAAAAATACTGTGTTTAATACCTGCAAATTTCGAATTACCCATTTCTCATGATTTTCAACTTAGGTATCCCTCCGATCATAATTTACTCTATCCGACAACTTTGTTAGACTGCGTATGTGCTGAAGCTCAGCTGTCATTTGTCATTGTGTGGTAGTGTTATTTATTGACAATATCAAATTGGAAATTTAGGACAGTAGAAACAGACACCATAAACAAAGAAGAAATTGGAAATTTAGCCTCTAGTGTAGGTTTTTGACATGATACCATTACTAGAGAGATATGATAATGTGGCAGCATAATAATATTATGCTAATGCTGTGGTACAGTCAGTTTGGCGTTTCATCACATCTCGTAACACACCAGCTGTTGTGTGCATACAGTTAGATGTAATTTTTTATTATCAGAATACTACTGTAACATGATGAAATCAAGTTTATAACTGTTAACATACTGTAAATAATTTCTCCACTTTTCAAGTTTGTGTTGCTGCAATGTTAATTAAGGGTTCCCTTAATTATACGCATATTGTGCGTATAAATGTAATATAAAAAAATAAATGAAAATGCAAGTGAACCTATTTAATTTAGCTCTGTATTCTACATTATCTGAAAAAGACATTATAGGCGACGAAGTAGAATGTAATTTCGGTAAATTTGCAGTTGACTGCATGAGGGTTTTAGATATTTTTTTCCAGCAACATGCTTAAAACCTTCCTCGCCCACAAGGCAAATTTTCTGGCAAACAACCCCCAAGAAAATTAAGGGACTTTGAAAACATGCGTTTTTCACATTTTACAGCAATACCTCCTTTAAACCCTGTCTACCCCATATTCGCCCAGGTCCAGCAACCTTCTTGGGGGTTGCTCACAAGAAATTTTTCTTGTGCTTTATGCTTTGAAGGTAGTTGTATGCATGCACAAGGGGAAGGAGAACCCCCCGAATTTTTGGGTGAGGAGTAGAAACCCTCTTCCTCCTGGGGTTCTTCTCCTGCATGCACACAATCACCCTCAATGCATCAACCAAAGGATTTTTTTTCCAGCTTTCTAGTTTATTTTTCTAGAGTATATTTCCTGTTTATCAATTGCTTTGTTTGAGTTTTGTATCCAAATTACTCTATAAATATATGTCATAGATCATGTTTTTGCTTGTCCTTCTTTACCTTGTTTTACTGTTCCTAATTAAATTAATTAATTTTCATAACTTTTAATATAAGGCTAAATCTTACAGCTTATATAAATATATTATTTAATATTGTTATGAAAATTCACTATCATAACGCACTTGCTGCGTTCCGAACCTTTTTAGGTTACCTATTTATACAAAAGCTTAAGAAATTCATGAATAAGCATTACATTTCAATGATTGAATAATTTCAGTTTTATTTCTAACCAAACTAAAAATTCCTAAATACGTCCCTGACGTTTCTCCCACTCAAGTCACCGAACTCCGCCCAGTTAGGAAAAGTGTACAGGCTTCTTGTATTGCAAAACTGCACCTTTGTTACCTCTATCCCTTACAACCTCTTTGATTCTGATGAATGAGCCAGGTCTACTTTACACGATTTGTTTCTCTGATGAAAGTACGTTTATGTTGAACGGTGAATTAAACAGGCATAATTGTCGTTACTGGAGTAACACAAAGCCACACATCTTCAGTGAAAGTCACACTCAAACGCCTCAAAAACAACTTTTTGTGGAAGGCAGTTTGACTGGTGAAAGTTATTTGAAGTTGTTAGAAGACCTTATTGACCCTTTAATCACCCACGGATAACAAGAAGACGCCAATCTCCAAGAAAAGCAACAAGCAACGTTCCTTTCAACAGAATGGAGCGCCTTCCCATTATCATGTACGAGTACGCGGTTTCTTAGATGCTCATGGATACGTCAGAGAGGTCCCATCGACTGGCCAGCTAGATCGCCCGACTTAACCCCTTTGGATTTCTTTTTGTGAGGTTACTTAAAGTCTAAAGTTTATGCTACACCACATGAATCTCTTCAACTGCTTCGATAACCAATCGTCGCATAGTGCCGTTTGATCACGCCAGAAATGTTGAAGAACGTTAGACTAGCTTTTGAAAATCAATTGTACTATTGTATACAAATTAGGGGTGGATATTTTGAGCAGTGCATTCGTTAAATTGAATTGTTTTTTCATAACCACTTTTGTTTCCTTTCACAGTAATCTAGCCAGGGTTGTCAGAAACTATTCGCTCAAAATTGAAAAAGGAAACATGACTGCATAGAGAATGAGAGCACTCTACTCTTGACATTAAATTTTTTGAAGGGGTGGCTCTGGGCGCTAGAGGGATGCAGAGATAACTTCGAAACCAAGAAAATAGTGCTGCAAATTGAATCATAACTTCCACATAGCTGTGATAATTTATTCTCTTCAGAAAGACCTTCTCATGGAATGAATTTAGGGCACGTGACTTGACCACAAAGAAACTATTTGTATACCGCTACCCATAAAGTTTTCAAACGTTATATAAACGAGTTTTATTGAAATAAACTCGGGACGCAGCAAGTGCGTTATGGTAGTGATTTTTTATTAAATGCTTCAAATTTAAATAACTCAATTTTCTATAAACTTTGAGAGTTTAATTTTAATACGTAGTAAGCTCTTTCCTAAGGCAAGATATCCACAACATTTGATTAAAATAACTTTGTAATTTTCGGAGAAAATTTGAATAACTCAATTTTCTCTAAACTTAGAAAGTTGAATTTTGGTACGTAGTATGATCTCTCCTGAGGCAACATATACAGTAAATTTCATTAAAACAGCTTTGTTACTTTCGGAGAAAAAAAATTTTCGAAAGAAAACTCAAAATTTTCCCGGAAAACCCCGTCCAATTTTTATGGCTAACGAACTCATCCAAGCCATTAATAAAAGAAAGGCACTTGCCAAGTTTCATCGAAATCGGTTAATTATTTTTTGAGTTATCACACACACACACACACGCACGCACGTACTCCCCCACCCACGCGCACACGCACACACACACACACACACACACACACGCACGCGCACGCACACACACACACACACACACACGCACGCACGCACGCACGCGCACGCACGCACACACACACACACACACACACACACGCACACGCACGCACACACACACACACACACACACACACACACACACACACACACACACACACACACACACACACACACACACACACACACACACACACACACACACACACACACACACACACACACACACACACACACACACACACACACACACACACACACACACACACACACACACACACACACACACACACACACACACACACACACACACACACACACACACACCAGAGAGAGAGAGAGAGAGAGAGAGAGAGAGAGAGAGAGAGAGAGAGAGAGAGAGAGAGAGAGAGAGAGAGAGAGAGAGAGAGAGAGAGAGAGAGAGAGAGAGAGAGAGAGAGAGAGAGAGAGAGAGAGAGAGAGAGAGAGAGAGAGAGAGAGAGAGAGAGAGACATATAAAAATTGAAACTGACCCCGGATATGGGTTCTAGGGGTCCTAGTTCGCACTCATTTGAAAGAATTTTTGCAATGTCTCACCATCGATACCTCTCTATTAGTGATTTTTTAAAAATAAAAATTCACTAAAAATGTCAATTTTCACCAAAATCGCCCCTTATTTATCCTCTACACCCTGAAGCGGTCTTACCCAAAAACAATTCGAAGCGTTCCTTTGTCGGGCGCTAACTGGATACCAAATTTGAAGATGATATTTCAATTCATTCGAAAGTTATTGCGCTTATTAACAACCAGACGTACATGCCGACAGACCGACCGACCGACAGACAAAAAAATTTTCATTCCAGGATCAAGTTTTCTATGTGCACTAAGACTTTTTACGCCGTTTTAGCAACAACAAAATTTCGAAATTTCTGTCAACATTATTCCACCCCCACACATTCAACCCCTAATTTAATTTCAGTACAGAATACCAGACGTTTGATAAAATTAAAAGTTTTCTAATAAATGAACCCTAAAACGTTATATTACTCGAGTTTTAACAAAAACATGTCAATTTTTACCAAATCACCCCCCATTCATTCCTTACCCCCTAAAACGATTTTACCCAAAAACAATCCGAACCGTTCGTTTGTCGAGTGCTAACTATATCAAATTTGAAGACGATATATCCATTCGTTCTAAAGTTATCGTGGCTACAGACAGACATACAGACCTACAGATAAAATCATCAAATCATTTTTCCTATATGTTTTGATACTTCTTACGACGTTTAATCGAATTTTTTTTTGAAATATTTGTCGCCGATGCGATGCTTCCACACGTGATGATGTGGGAGTAAAATGTGGATCCCCTTAAACTTAAAATTTACCTATTTTAGGATTATTTCTGCACTTTGGCGAACTGGGACCTTTTAGGGGGTGCTGATTTTAGTTGGGACACCGTGTATGTCAAAGGTTCTATTTTCCTTGATACCTTTTTTATCAATATATCGGCTATTATTTCATCATACCCAAATGTTTTGATTTCTTTTTAAGCTCATATATTTTACTGATTACTTCATCACTGCTAGCTGGTACCAGAATAATGGAATCTTGCATCCGTTTTGATATTTGTTTCATTCTGCGATATTTGCAAGGTTTAGCTCTTTCCGTTGGTTCCCTTCTTATGTTGGTAAAGTGGTTTAGGTAAGACAATTTCATGGACAGAATCAATATTATATAAAGCAGGGGCGGCTCCTCAATAAGTGCGCCCGTGCGCGCGCACTCCCACCTGACGTGGAAAAAAATAATCTTTTTGCTATGCTATATTTTAATAAATTTTTATTTACTTTTTCACCTCCTGCATTCAACAAACAAAATTAGTATATCGAGGATCGAGGATCGCAGAGTCGGCAGCCATTAATACAGAATCAGAAGAAGTATAGTCTTAATGGTTGCAGACGTTATATACATCCATATACATCAGTCGCGCGGCGATATACATCAATGCAAAATGATCGACTATCTTCGTCGAAAACGACCGAATAAGCAATATGGTTGTGCGCTTTAAAATTCCACACTTGCAGTTTGCAGTGCACTTTTCGCAGAGCGTGTGTTGTATTTTTGGTGTAGTGCTTCGCGTCGGATTGATTTTAATTAGATCATTTCGTTGTTGTTTACATGTTCTAACAAGACAATTATTATTATTATGGCTACTACTTCGGGTTGCTTAATAAGTGGACAAAATAATTGTGAATATTTTAAAGGTTAACTTTTTAAGGGACTTTTTAACTAGTATAACCTATGACTAACTAGAGGAAAACTTGGTAAGTAGTTAATAATTATTAAGTTTAGTTAGTTTAGTAAGTAGTTTTTTTTATAATACATTTACGGAAGAAAAAAAAAGGCGAGCCGTTCATTTTTAGTGAATTTTTATTTTAAAAAATTCACTAATTGAGATGTATTGATGGAGAGACTTTGCAAAAAATTTTTCAAATGAGCGCGAACTAGGACCCCTTGAACCCATATCCGGGGCCAGTTATATATATATATATATATATATATATATATATATATATATATATATATATATATATATATATATATATATATATATATATATATATATATATATATATATATATATATATATATATATATATATATCCAACCGATAACTCAAAAAATAAGCAACTGATTTCGCTGAAACTCGCCAAGTGCCTTTCTTTTATTAATGGTTTGGATGAGTTTGTTAGTCAGGAAAATCGGATAAGGTTTTCCGGGAAAATTTTGAGTTTTGTTTCCAAAAAAATATATTTCTCCGAAAATTACAAAGCTATTTTAATGACATTTTGTGGATATTTTGTTTTGCAAAAGACCTTAATACACACTAAAATTCAACTTTCTAGATTTTCAGAAAATTGAGTTATTCAAATTTTGAGTTTTCTTTTGAAAAAAAAAAAATCTCCAAAAATTACAAAATTATTTTGTGGAAATTTGGTGAATATGTTTTCCTGGGTAAGACCTTACTATACACCAAAATTCAACTTTCTAAATTTGTAAAAACTTGAGTTATTCAAATTTGAAGCCTTTAATAAAAATTCACTACCATAACGCACTTGCTGCGTCCCAGAGTTTTTTTCTTGTGCACCCCCAATGCATTAAGGCACGAGCCGCTACTGATATAAAGATATATCGAGCTTTGTCGTATTAATGCGATCCTGTAGGTACTTATTTTTTAAAATAACCAACAAGTTTGTGCATAATGTAATTTGAAATATAATGACCAACTTAAAACTGTACTTAAGCGTTCTAATAAATGTCACGTAAAAAAATGTTAATTAAATTTTCTGACTGGCGAATTTTGTAAGTAGTTGCTTTCATGAGTGTTACAATATGAACAGAATGTACCACACTTTTAGAAAATCACTGTCCCATATTATGTGCTTAGAATTAAATTAATTTTCAAATGTACTTAAAATTAGAATTTTATTTGCAAATCAGAACACATTGTACAGTTAGGAAAGTTGTGCTCTACTTAATTTACACACTTACGCACATAAAAAATGAAGTAAATTTGTATGTAAGCTTCTTGCGTATCAATTAAAAGGATCTTGGCAAGTTTCATTTAAGAAGTGAAACTGGTCATCGGGTTGGATTATCTGTCTTATTAGTGAATTTTCTTAGAAAAAATTCACTAATGCGGAGATCCCGACTTGAATTTTGACAAAAATTTCTTCAAATGAGCGCTAACTAGGACCCCTAAAACCCATATCCGGGGTCATTTTCAACTTTTCATATATAGAGTGTCCCACGTCGAGTAATGTATTAGATTATTTCCGAAAATATACATTTTTGAGTGCTGAAAATTTGTATACGGGGGTTTCCGAAGACGCTCTATTTAATGGAAATAATTTCCAAAATGGCGCACTTCCGGTTACACCGTAAGTATATATAAACATCGTTATTTCAAACAGAACACCTGTGTATTATTGCATTTTTAGAATACTTCAACTGTTTTCGAGTTATGTCAATTTATTTGAGAATTCTGTTCAATGGGAGGCTGACTTTATGAAGGTGATTTCGTGTCGTGTTATGATGCTGAACATTATTTAATTTGTCAGACACGTTCCAAGGCCATTAAGCTTCGACATGATTGTGAGGAAAAATTGTTTCATATACAGAGTGTTTTGTAGGATGCATTATAATTTAGTGTGCTTTAAACTAGAATATTATCTTCTAGTTGAATATAGCACATAATTCTCTTTCAAACTGTATTAGCATTCCCTATACCTAAGTTGATAATTGTTGAGATATTTGCGGTTTACCAAAAAAAAAAAAGACAAATTTAGGAGTATGTCTAAAATCTGTATGAATTCTAAGGGTGCTATGTGATGTTTGACATTTTCACGTTTATTGTCAGTTTTATATTTCTGTCATTCACAACGTGCGTTATTTTGTCTTTGTTGTCTGAATTGATAGGAATTCTACGTTATAATGGATAATGCCAGCTATTCAAACGAACAATTGCTGAATTTATTTTATTTTCATGGAGAGTGCAACAGAGTGGCCAGCAGAACATGTCAGCTGTTTAATGACAGGTATCTCGAGTCCTGGCCAATGACTGCGTTGAAATTCAGACGTTATGAAACCAATTTCTTGAGAACGGGAAGGTGCACGATTAAACAAACATCAAGATCAGTTCCAGTTACAGAAGACGAAGACACACAAATTTCTGTGTTGTCTTATTTCGAAGCTCATCCAAAGGCGCCACTCCATACAGAGAATATTGTCCAAGAATAAGATGCATAATTATAAGTTTATAAGTGTACAAGCTCTGGAACCGAACGACCCAGCCCACCGAATTGAATTTTGTCACAGTCTCATTGAAAGACACCGCAACGATCCTTTATTTCTGAAAAGCATAATTTGGACGGACGAAATAAAGATGTCCCATGAAGAAATATTTAACAGACATAATATTCACTACTGGGCTCAAGATAATCCTCATGTCATAACAGAAGGCTGTTTTCGGAGAAAATTCAGCTTCAACTTGTTTGCTCTTCTGATGGATGATAAAATATCCTACTGCATTTACGATAATAATCTGACAGCTGTGCAATACATAGAGATTTTGTGAACCACTGTCTCTGATTTCTTGAACAATTTACTACTTACTGCGTATCTGAATTGTTGGTATCAACTAGATGGTGCTCCTGCGCATTATTCAGCAGAGGTGATGAGCTTTTTAAATGATGAATTCGGAAAGAGGTGGATGTCACGCGGCGTAACATACAATTGGCCCCCACGGTCGTCCGACCTCACTCCTCTGGATTTTTACCTATGGGGTAAATTGAAATCAGATGTTTATGCGACTCCAGTCAACACCAGAGAAGAACTTGAAGATATAGTCCGTAATTGTTTGGATAATATTGATCCCGCAGAAATACGGCGTACAACAAGTGAAGGAGTTGTAATACGCTTAGAGCGATGTATTAGTACGAATGGTACACAATTTGAACAGTACCAATCATGAGTTTCTTAGCTAGTCATAATCATTTTCAACTTTCAATACTTTTGGTTATTCTCTGTTATTTGTTGACATTTCATAAATATTAAATTATTTTATTTTTTGGTAAACCGCAGATATCTCGACAATTATCAACTTTAGGTAAAGGGAATGCTAATACAGTTTGAAAGAGAATTATCTGCTATATTTAACTAGAAGATAATATACAGGGTATTCCAAATGAAATAAATGATTTATTCTAGTTTAAAGCACACCAAATTATAATACATCCTACAAAACACTATGTATATGAAACAATTTTTCCTCACAACCATGCCGAAGCTTAATTGGAACGTGTCTGACAAATTAAAGAATTTTCAGCATCCTGACACGATACGAAATCACCTTCATTAAGTCATCCTCGCCTTGAACAGAATTCTCAAATAAATTGACATAACTCGAACATAGTTGAAGATGGGGAGAGCATACCCTAATAACTTTTAACCTAAAAGTAGATGAGTATTCTAAAAATGCAAAAATATACAGGTGTTCTATTTGAAATAACTATGGATGTTAATTGCACTTGTTGATATTAAATCCATACGTAAACATCTAATATACTTTATTATTTCACTAACTGAATAAACTATATGATACATTTAACTATCAAACAATCACAACAGTACATAACAGATAACTGACCGAGCGTGGAGAGACGTATCTTCACTGTGTCGGTTGGTAGCGAGGAGAGAGAGATCCCTGGTGTCTCTTATATAGTAGTTCTTGACAGCTTGCTGTCGAATAACGTAACGCCACGTTTAGCTGTCAAGAGAAACATAGGGTAGTGTTGACGAAAACACTGCGGTCGGAACCACCGCCACATACTCCCCTCTCAGTGGCAACGCTATTAGTTCAAGTATCTTCGTGGAAATCGAACTCTACGTCCATGGCGTGTAGTTTGAACGGGAACGGGAACTTCACTGTCACTTTCAGTTTCACTAGGTGTTGGACTTTCACTGTCACTTTCAGTTTCACTAGGATGTCTCTGAGGCTGGAAAGTTGTCTGTTCATTATCACAAAGAATGAATGCGGGATTAAGACGGTCAACAGAAATTGTCTCTTCTCCGTGTGATTTCTTGATTTTGAAGACTTTGTCAGTTCGGGATAACACTTCAAAGGGGCCGTCATAAACTGGTTCGAGGGTTTTTCGCGGAATATCAATGCAAACAAAAACCAAAGGAGCTTCCATAAGCTTAGGATGGACAAATACCTTTTTTGCAGTATGATGTTTAAAAGGTACTGGTCGAAGTTTCCTTATGTCTTCTTTCAGCTGAGACATAAGTGGTGGAACATCCTGAGCTTGTGTGCTGTTGAAAAAGTCGGTGGGAAGTTTGATTGATTCTCCGTAGACTATTTCAGCGGGTGTTGAGCGATATTCTGGAATTATGTACGATCTGAGTCCTAGTAACACAATTGGCAATTTAGCGACCCAGTTTTCGTCCATAAGAGCTTTCAAGGCCTGTTTCAGAACTCTATGCCATCTCTCGATTACACCATTTGCTGCTGGGTGGTAAGCTGTGATCTTGATGTGGTCTGCACCTAGTGTTTTAGTGAGGTGTGTGAAAAGGTGGCAATCGAATTGTTTACCTCTGTCTGTGGTGATGTATTGCGGAACACCGAAACGAGAGATCCAGCATGATAAAATAGTGTTCGCTACTGTTTCTGTTGTAATATCTGACAATGGAATTGCTTTGGGCCATCGAGAAAATCTGTCTATTATTGTTAACAGATAGCGTTGACCTTGTGATAGTGGTAATGGTCCCACAATGTCAACATTTATATGCGAGAATCTTCTCATGGCTGGGGTGTATTGTCCAATGGCACTGGAAGTGTGTCTCCATATCTTGACTTTCTGGCAGGGAATGCAAGTTTTAGACCAAAGAGATACATCGCGTTTCAATTTGGGCCAACAAAATCTATCCTGGACCAGATCGACTGAAGCTGATATGCCTGGGTGAGATAAATTGTGGATAGAATCGAAAATCTTTCGGCGAAATTTGAGCGGAATGAATGGGCGAGGTTTCTTTGAAGAAGAATCGCAAATAAAATTCAATCCGTTGTCAATAGGCATGTTTTGAAATTTGTATGAGGAAGATTTAGACCGCAGAAGGTGTTTGAGTTCCTCACAAGATGACTGAGCTTGCGCAATTTCTTGGAGTGACACAGTGGAAGAAAGTGAAATTGTTTCAATGCGAGAACAATAGTCTGCGGGAATGTTTGTAGGACCTGGTATGTAGCGAATGTCTGTGGTAAATTGACCTAGGAAGTCTAAATGTCGTAGTTGCCTTGGAGATGCTTTATCGACGCGTTGTTCAAAAGCGTATGTCAAAGGTTTGTGGTCCGTATAAATGGTGAAATGGCGACCTTTTAGGGTATATCTAAAGTATTTAACTGCCTGATAAGCAGCTAGAGTTCGCGATCGTAGGTGCTGTAAGATTTTTGGGCTGAAGTAAGCTTTTTAGAGTAGAAACCTAGGGGTTCTAGTGTTTGATCACGTAGTTGTTGGAGGGAAGCGCCTACGGCATAATCAGAAGCATCGACATGGAGAATCAGTGGTAGCGAAGAAGACGGATGAGCTATTAGTGTAGCGTTTTTTAGTGCCTCTTTCAAACGTTCGAATGCTTCTCCAGTCTGAGGAGTCCACTCGATTTTACGTTTGTCGCGTTTTTTGGGATTCTGGCAGAGGTCGAATAGTGGTTGCTGAATTTCCGCAGCACGTGGAAGAGAACGACGGTAGAAATTTATGAGACCTAGAAATCTTCTGAGTTTTTCAATGGTATCGGGAAGAGGTAGGTCGGTAATAGCTTTGATGCGTTCAGGAAGTGGAAATATTCCAGATTTATTTACACGAAAACCTAAAAATGAAATTTCGGCCACTCCGAATTCACATTTAGATGAATTGATACGGATGCCGTTGTCTTGAAGTGTCTGAAAAAGTTTTGCTAGATGCTCTTGATGTTCTTTTTCAGAGGCTGATGCAACGAGAATATCGTCAAGATAGGAGTAGGCAAAGTCAAGATGTCTTAAAATTGAATCTTTGAAATGTTTGTGCTGAATTACGAAGGCCAAATGGGGTTTTAACAAATTCGAATAACCCAAATGGAGTTATGACTGCTGTTTTGGGAATATCTTGAGGTGCTACTGGGATGTGATGGAAAGCGCGAATGATATCTAATTTTGAAAAAATACGTTTGCCTTCTAACTGGGCATTAAAATCCTGCAAATTTGGAATGGCCACCGCCACAATAACGATGATTATATCTATTTACGGTGTAACCGGAAGTCCGCGATTTTGGAAATTATTTCCATTAAATAGAGCATCTTCGAAAACCCCCGTATACAAATGTTCAGCACTCAAAAATGTATATTTTCGGAAAGAATCTAATACATTACTCGACGTGGGACACCCTGTATATATACATACATATATATCACGTATCACACCGATACCTCAAAAAATAATGGGCCGATTTTGATGTTTGGCATGTACTTTCCTTTTGTAAGTGACTTGGATAAGTTCGTTAGCCAGGAAAATCGAACTAGGTTTTCCGGGAAACTTTTGGGTTTTCGTTCTGAAAAAAATTTATCTCCAAAAATAAAAAAACTATGGTAACCAAATTTGGTACGCAAGTTTAAGATATTAAAAGGAAACTATATACCAAAATTTATATTGCTATGTTTGAAGAAAAAAAGTCATAAAAATATTTGGTGTCAGACCATTTCTATGAAAATTCATTACCATAACGCACTTGCTGCACACGGACTTTTATATTTATTATGAAAATATAATTATCGGCCATCGGGTTGTAACATCAGTCTTGTATGTTTATCATCAAAACATAACTTTATAGTAAATATACATTTATCTTTTTGAAGCTATTTTAGGCCCAAATAAATAAATAAGACAATAGTTCCGATGTATAATAGGCGATGTCGCCTTGTCGCAACGATTACTCTGTGTCCAACGCAGTATATCATTGTAGCGTCTGTACCAATTGATGATTGGGCCAGCTTCTCCAGGAGCTTCCCCATTGGTCTACCACTTCCCTTTTGTCAAATATGTGTCCTTCAAATAATCTTGTTAGAAACTTATTCATCTTAGAATATGGTCGACACGTTTCTGCGTACCTTATACAATGGTACCGTTCTCTATTTTAATGCATGTTGCCTTTTCTTGCAGTCTACTTATTGCATTTTGTATAAATAAATTGAAAAAATATGGCGATAAAAGGCATCCTTGTTGACCACCTTTTCTTGGTTTGGCTTCATTTTCATATCCGTTGAAATCTATTATGGTACATTCATTTTTGTAGAGATTGAGAATAATGCGCCTATCTCTCCAATCCAGCCCATCCCCCTTTATTATATGAAACCATATTTTCCAATTCACATTACCAAATGATTTTTCCAGGTCCACAAAAGCAATAAAGGTATCTCTATTTTTCTCAAACCTTCATTCTCCTATTATTTTAAGTACCAGTACTAGTTCCTAGACATAGTCTAAATCCAAACTGACCTTAATCCAGGCGACTCTCAATTTTACTTCTTATGCTATTTTTCACTATGATAAGCAGAATCTTTGCCACATGTCTACACTTATTATCCAGTGCTGGTTACATTTTCGGACGTTCGTCGTTATAATAGTGATACTTTTACTGCTCAGAAACTCCGTGGGCAGTTCTCCCGATTTACAACATCTCGCAATCAGTTGAAGAAGTTCTTTCAGTTTTTCAAGACTTTACGTCTATTACAATGCATTCACATAAAAGCAAACCTTATCTCGCATTTGTTTATTAGAAAAACAATTATGTGGCGCCATATTGTGGGTAAGCTTGTACAAAAACTTATCAAAATAACATCTAATAAATTTGTTTTTGACACACACACCTATTATGTGATAAATAAAATATGATCCGAAAACTGTTACGACGAATCTCTTGTAGCTACTTTTTCAAATAGTAGGTATTTTAAAAACGGTTGATTTTATAGTCATTGAACAAGTAAACATTTTTTTGTTAAGAAAATACAAGAAAAAAGGTTCCTAGCGATGTTAACAAAAACGTCAGTATTTTTAAGATTTGAAGGGTGCCGAAAGCAGAGCCCCCTAGTCGCTAGAACCAAACTTGGAATGAATTATTTTTTATTACTATATGACTGACTTTCTCAACCTCTCGATTTGCTTTATTATATGTTTTTGAACGAAGTTTGTAAAATGATCCCTGTCGCAGTAAATTCTTTTCTATTCGGAAAAAAATGGCTCAAAAGCCCTGGTTCTCTAAATCCTGTCACAAGGCCAGACTTGAAAAGGTCAAAGCTCACAAAAAGCTTCTACACAATGCCAGTCAAGAAAACCGTCAAGCATTTAACGACGCAAGAAACCGCTATGTCCGCATTCTTTCTGAGGCAAAAAACTTGTTTAATAACCACATCAAAAACAAAGTCCTCTTAAGCTCCATCGGCAGCAAACCCTTCTGGACTCTTGCTAAAACTATTGGGAATAATTTCTGCAAGAGCACGTTCCCACCTCTGGTCTCAGGGAATGAAATTGTTTCTACCGCCCTGGGCAAGGCTGAACTTTTTGCTTCGTTGTTAGCCGGCAATTCTACTATCAACCCCAAAATGACTGATATCACTTTCAAAACTAAAAAGGTACGAAATATGCTCTCTTCTCTTAATACTAGGAAAGCCTCTGGCCTTGACGAGATCGCAGCAATTGTTCTCAAAAAATGCGCACCAGAACTTACTCCTGTCCTGACTCGTGTGTTTCAGACATCTTACAATAGAGGCATATTCCCTAGTAACTGGAAAACTGCTCGAGTACAACCCGTCCCCAAGAAAGGATCCAAAGCGCTTCCTAGCAACTACAGGTCTATTTCTCTCCTTTCAGTCGTCTCTAAAGTAATGGAAAAGTATATAAACATAGAATTACTAAAATTTCTTGAAAAACACAGTCTAATCCACAACAGGCAGTATGGATTCCGTCAGCGCAGATCAACTGCCGACCCCCTTTCCTTTGTCATCCATTATTGGAACAAGCCTATGGAACTAGACGGTGAATCCCAGATTGTCGCTCTAGACATATCCAAAGCATTCATCCAGGTCTGGCACGCTGCGCAGCTTAATAAACTACCGGCCTATGGCCTACCACCAAAACTCCGTAGGTGGACAGCAAATTTCCTCTCCAACTGGAGCATTTCTGTTGTCGCGGATGACCATTCCTCTAAACTGTATCCAATTAGGCAGGAGTTCCTCAAGGTTCAGCTTTAGCCCCTACTTTATTTCTCCTCCACATCAATGACTTCCTCTCTGGCAAATCCAACCCGAATCACAGTTACGCTCAAATATACAATATTCTAATCCTGTCTCTTTAGCCCAATTAGATGAGGATCGCAGACTCAAGGAGGGTTCTGTCTCCGTGGATCTCCAAAAAATATTAGACTGGGGAAGTAAAAATCTTGTACAATTCAACCCCACCAAATCACAGTCTTGCTTTTTTCTCATAAGAGATACACCAACCCTAGACCCATCACAATAAACAACCAAGTTCATCAAAGTAATGAGTCCTTTTCACTTGTTGGCATTTCTGTGGATCGAAATCTCAATTGGCACGAACATGTCACATCATTTGCAGAAGCGGCTGCTAAGAAATTAGGTTTCCTCTTCCGGGCTCGCAAATACTTTTCACCAGCTAATCTCTATACCTTATATACTTCACAAATAAGACCAAACCTCGAATACTGCTCCCACATCTGGGGTGCTGCTGACACTTCTACACTCGCTATCCTGGACTCCATTCAGAAGAGAGCTACACGTCTTATCGGAGACCCTACCCTCACCCAAAGGCTGCTATCCCTTGCCCACGGACGTGCCGTTGGTGACCTCGCTCTCTCTTTTATAGATATCTGCACGGGCACTGCTCAGAGGAGCTTTCTTCCATAGTCCCTCCACCTGCTGTCCCCAACAGATCTACCAGGGGAACAGAGCGATTTTACTGTCCAGGTCACCAGACATAGAACATCTTGTTATGCCCGCTCTTTTGTCCCGAGGACTTCCACGTTGTGGAATTCTTAGCCGGTACATGTTTTTCCTTCTCCCCGGAACCTCCAGACCTTCAAGTGCAGAATTAACAAGTTGCCTCTTTCCTCCTTGTCGACACCCACGGTACGATAGTATTTAGGCTGTAAGCCCTCGTGGTGTGTTGTTGAAATAAAAAATAATAATAAAAAAATTTATTGGGTTCCCTCCTTCCTGGATATCTAAACAAAAGTGAATCAATAGTATTTAAACATAACTGAAAACCAACTATTAACCTGTTAAAATAGATCCCAGATGCCGCTTCAACAATTTCATTACTTACTATCAAACAAGCCAACATATCGTATTTCTCAAAACGTTCGAAAGTTTGGTTTATTGCCAATAGTCACAAATATACCTTCACACAATAAATTTTAAAAAAAACACGAAATTTGAAAACGAAACACAAAATTTATATAACTAAGACAAGCAGTGACATGGCATAGATCAAATTTTGGGAACTGTCAATTGCGTCCAAGTAAACGATAAACAGCAGCATTTTTTGCATGGTATACTGCAAAATGTTGATTACGAATTATGAAAATTCTGATGTTTTTCGTTGTTTATTAAAATATACTATATATTTGAGAAGCTTGTGAAAATGCAAATTAATTTCTTGACAAATATACAGGCTGTCCCATTAAAAAAAAACATTAGGCAATATTTGCAAAAACAGAAATATTTAGAAAAAAACTAACTACGCCACTATATTCCACGTAAAATTCCAAAGGGATCTGTTTTTACCTTTTTGATAAGTTGTCAGACAACTTTAATACAAGGGGTGACTGAAAATACAATATCTTCAATCGGCCTGTATCTCATAAACTAAGAGGGCTATGACCATTTTGTTTGCGGCATCTTTCGTTTCACAAAAAAAAGTACCTTAGGTTCGCGAAAACCGCAAGGTTCTATCTTTACTAATAACCGATATACCCATTAAATTGCAACTAAAATGGGACACCTGTACAGTTAAAAGGCATCTCAAAGGTCCTTTCTGATTTGACAATGTCTCAAAGGTCACTAGATATAGACATAAAAAAACTAAAAAAAGTGTTTTTTTTTCTCTGTGTAATATTTCAAAATCGAGGTATATTATTTCTCTTCATATTAACTTACAGGGGCAATATTGGCAACATATAGACAAGAAAGTGGCTGTTAGAATGTCGACGCATATCACCATAAGCAAGATCTCATTTCTATATGACATAAGACAGTCTGCTGGGGGTGCTTGTACCATCATATATTATTCCAATAATCATCAAACTCAATGAATTTTCACATTATTTTTGCAGAACGAGATGAGTAGGAAGAAAATTAAAAAGACCCTTTAAAGGGCTGTCAATGCAACTAAAAAAAACGTAGACAACTGTCAATAAGAGACTACTCTGGATACCTTGTCGCTCAGGCATTTTGTTGCTCTAGTTAAAATAAAACCGAAATAAGACAAATTTTGACAAACCATATGACATGTAAGACTATATATTGGGGTAGAAATGGGCCAGGGCTGACAATTTTCTAAATTGTTAGTTAGTTGTATACAGTCTCTATTTTTTAACACTTTGTTATTTGAAGCTGGCATGACAACATAGTACTTGGTTCCGCAACTAAGTGGCGGCACGTCCACCACTCACTTAGTACCCTATGACATGTTTATATTATACAGAGTGATTCGTAACTCAATGGATACAGAATGTATGCGTGTAGAGGACCTCAAAATATGCCGCTTTTTTATATAATTTTTTTCTCTGGCGCCCATGGTTGGTGAGATATTGGCCTCGGAAAATTATTTAATAATTACAAGAAACAACTGTATTGCAGCGATGCCCCAACAGAGCACAACCAAATTTGGTAGATGATTTTCTTTTATCAATGTTGTGAGATGAGGTCAAAACTAATTAAATCGGCCAAAAATAAATTATGTTCCTATAAAGTCTCATGAGGGATGCCCCCATCGCTCTGCAGTGCAATATTGGCAACATATAGACAAGAAAGTGGCTGTTAGCATGTCGACGCATATCACCATAAGCAAGATCTCATTTCTATATGACATAAGACAGTCTGCTGGGGGTGCTGTTACTAGGTTGAATTGCTGTCAAATCTGATATTACTTAAATTTATTAAGTTTTACAATAATTGTCTTGTGTTTCTTGTGTTCTTTTGTGATAATAATTTATTGCTCAAAATGGCTGGAAAAATCTCGGTTAATGAACAAGTTGATATGCTTATGGTATTAGAGTTTTGTGAGGGTAATTGCCGCAGAAGTGTAGAGGTATCTATATCAGAAGATTTTCTAATCGTAATATACTACATCGTCAAACGTTTGTCAATGTTGAACGTGGAGCTCGGGAAACGGGTTCCTTTTTCATAAAAAATGCAGAGGACGCTTTCAAGCAATGAACGCACTAAGTGAGGAGCGTCTTCTGGAAAGTATTGAAAGTGAGTCTCAAACCAGCACCAGATGACTATCCGGGCAGTTTCATATACCACAGCCGACAGTCCATAGAACTATTTGACGAAATCTGCTGCATCCCTATCATCTTCAAAAAGTGCAAGAACTGAAATACTGTTTTTTTTTTAAAATTTCATCTTATATCAAGATATTGATTTTCACAAGACCATTATTTTTACGGGTGAAGCTTGCTTTACAGGGAGAGGTATTACGAATGGCACAACTGCCACGAATAATAGGAGTTAAATCCACATGCTACAGTAACCCACACATTTCTAAAGAGAATGTAAAATAAATGTGTGGACAGGTATTGTTGGAGGACAGTTGGTTGGGCCAGTTATTTAACCAAGCCGCTTAAACGGCGCAACATATTTGCTTTTCTTGCAAAATGTTCTTCCTGGGCTACTGGAGGACCTGCCCTTACAACTCCGCAGCGAAATGTGGTTTATGCATCATGGGGCGCCACCACGTTTCACTACAAATGTTGGTGGATTTTTAAACCAGCAGTTTCCAAATCGATGGATAGGTCTTGGAATTAATTTTCCTCGACATTGGCCAGCACGATCACCAGACTTGAATACATGTACTTTTTTCTCGGGTGGGGGGTCTTTAAAATAATCTGTCTATTTGACAGCAGCTGAAAGGGAGATTGAAGATGATTTGTGGAGTCGCACCAATAATAAGTAGACCATTATTTAAAATGACATCCAACTTACTTAACAGAATCGATTTTAATTTCGGCGAAGGTGCTGTTATGTTTGAAAGAAAATGAAAGTGATTTTGAACAATATCTTTACTGTTTTTTATTGTTGTTTTATTTATTAGTTTTTAATAGCGTTTGTTAAATTTCAGATGTGTTAATGATTAATAAAGTCTTCAATGTTTTGATATTAACTCTAAAAATCACAATTTTCTCAAAAAAACGGATGGTTTTTCAAAAATTGACAAGAGGAGAAAAAGGAACAAACTTTAATTTGCTATAAAGTTGTACTTTAACTTCTAATTAGGTTAGGGAGAAGAAGGAACAAACTTTAATTTGCTATAAAGTTGTACTTTAACTTCTAATTAGGCTAGGGTTAAAAACACTTCAAATTTTTGTCAAATAACGGCGTTGATAAAAGAAAACCATCTACTAAATTTAGTTGTTGTATGTTGAGGCATTGTTCTACTACAGCTGTTTCTTGTAATTATTTCAGAATCTTGCGAGGTCAATATCTCACCAACAATGGAAGTCAGAGAAAAATTTTATATAAAAAATCGGCATGTTTTGAGGTATTTTACACGCATACATTCTGTGTCCATTGCATTGTGAATCACCCTCTATATAAAATAAGTTTCTACGCGATATTTATACCCCTCTCTTAATGGTTTCCTTTCTCACAAAGTTCTCATATTAAAACAAATACGAAAAAATATTAATGTAATAACTAGCAACAGAAATCAAAGAAAGTTCGACATAAAATATAGAAATAACAATATGTGTGTTTTTTATTTCTTTAAAGTCGGCCTATTTCCGGACTATAGCCAATCATCGACGCCAGGGTGCAGTTTCACCTCACTATCCTGGAAATTTCGCCGAACCCCTGCCTTTCTGTAAGGAGGGTAGGGATGTTTAACATGCCCAACATAGCATGGATACGGGTCCGACGGCTTTACGCCCCCTCCGGAGGGAGGAACGTGCAGACATTCAACTTGCCCAAATACAATGCCACAACCTCGGTTGATGTTAATTGTACAGTATGTACTGAAAAAGTGAAGAGTACCCTGGGATCGAACTCAGTACCCTTCGGTTCAGAGTCGCACGTTCTTATCACTAAACCACCAAAGCTCTAAAAATAACAATATAAAATTATAAGTGTTCCATGTGACCTACATTCAGTTTAAGGCGTTTTGCTGTTTTTTTTTATTTATTTATTTTGATACAGGAGGGAGAGATGCCTCATGCAGACCTCATTCACGACACCGTAGTGCCGTGGGATATCGAGTTACTGTGAGACTCGTACTCTTAGTACACCTATTCACTAAAACTCCCTCCCTGGAAGTACCGGACCTTAGCCCATACCTCCGTCGGAAAGAATACACACAATGACTTTTTGGGTATGAATGTTTCTATTCTGTTTTTGCCGCGGGAACGTTAGCGGGTAAGTATAAGCTTTGGACGCTTATGCTTATGTGGAAGTTGCTCGTCGTAGTCGGTGGCACTATGGAGAAGAGCATTTGGGTGAGAAGCGGCTTTTGCGAACTGAGATGTGGATAGTTGAGTTATAAACTCAAGTATCGAAGGCATTTCCAGATCAGAGTGAATTTGACTGCTTCGGACAAAGCGTTTTGCTATTCTTGACTGCGTCTCTCTAGTAGCAGCATTTCCAATTTCTGTTGAACCTAGTCCAGCAAAAGCTATTTCAACTCTCAAATCATCGTAAGTTGATTAAATTATTCAGTCAAGAATGTCAAAATTTGTTGTAGAAAATCAAAAACATTATTTTATTAGTTCTCCCAAATTAGATAGAGGGGAGTTTTATAGGTAGTGGAGACTAGTTTGCGAACAGTATGGAGATATAGTTATAAAGAGAATTAGGTTAAGCTTTTAGAATTCACAAGTTACAAAATTGGAAGTTACAGTTCACAAATATTTGTATATTTGTTTGGAAACATAATTGTATACACATTGTGTCGTTTACAAGCACGAGCTGAGCCTAATTTGTAAGATACAATGTACAATTTTATGACATATATATATATATATATATATATATATATATATATATATATATATATATATATATATATATATATATATATATATATATATATAACTATCCGAGCCAGTTTTGACAGCACTGTGTATGGTATGTAAGACACAAACTCCAATATATATCAATTTTTCTAAGTGTCTTTTGCTTCAATCCGTTTTTCAAGCTTCTTAGCTTGAGATTAGGTTCATCCATTGACACCTGTAATAGTTCACTGGCCAAATATCTCACCACTCTTGACTTTCTTTCATTCTAGATTCGAATATTTAAATCCATATGACATCTCTGTACTGCATTGTTCAAGGACTCATCAACACAAATCACATAGAAGTGACAGTTTTTTGGGTCAAACAGGTATTAAAATATGGAGACAATCCATAATGAATCACAAAGGAGGCTTTTGTTTTCCCCATAGTTAAATTTTGAACCGCTTCCTGTCATGAAACATTCTTTTAAATAGAAGGCTTTCGTTTTCCTCATAGTGAGATTTTATCTAATTATGACAGACACAGTCATATTTGGATATATAAAACACTAAAGAAAATGTTTCTACAGTCCAAGTTAAAATATCAGACTAGAGCATGATTATGTCTCTTCATGCACAATTGCTGGGAAAAATTCATAGATTTTCTCGACGCATCCATGTTATATCCTTAAATCTCTGACTTTCCCTGATCACTTAAATGCTTCCCTGACCTTTCTCTGACTTGATCTGACCTGACCTTTCTCCGACTTTGCAGAAAGTGGACACCCTGCTAAGATATCGTCCAGCAAAGCTAAGCCCTTCACTAAAACCCTGAAGAAGGCAGAAACAATCCTACATTGGTGTCGATTATCAGGTTTAACCAATTTAAAAGCATTAGTTACTAATTTTTCAGTAAGAAAGGCCAAAAATTAACTGTATGTCAATAGGCTATCCCTACGAACCCTAAATGGCTTTGATATATGACATTGTCAGCTACGTGGAAAAAATTAGCTTAGAATAAGACTGCATGTGCTACCTGTGTCTGAAGAATAATGAACAAAAGAAAATGCTCTGTGCAATTGTCTGGATACAGGAGGCACTTAGTACCTACATCACAACAAGTAACGGCTGGATCCTGCAGACCTGGATTGATTAATGCCAGATGTGAACTAAAATAATCTTCAAGTTAGCAGCAAGACAATCGACCTACTTACATTTGACACTTATCATAACATAACCTAAGAGACATACGAAAACCAGTTGCAGATTGGGGACATTAGGGAGCTTCTTGTAATCACTTAAATAGCTTGCACAAATATACAAATTTGGGTGTAAACTTTCTATACAGCTATGCTTCAGATCTACAGATAAATTCCATTTTGATCTAAAGCCACATTTAGTACTTTATGGAATTTGCTGTAAATTTTGGTGGCTACAATTCCACAAAGAGCTCTTAGAAGGATTATTTATATACTCTATAGTTAGCTTTGCATATTTCTGTCTCAATCATACACATGTAAGAAAGAAATATAAAATGACAAACCACCCTCCTCCTCCTGACCATAACCTCTCAGCAGGGGGAGTCACATAGAAAAGGCAGTGTACTCACGCCCAACACACAGGGGAGCCGAACACGGGTACTTCATATAGCAGCCGAATTAGATATTGTGTGTATTTCGAAGTAAATTTAATGCTCTTGAAACGTCTACCTTCAAGTGATTTGAAGCATATTTGCTAAAGTAGATTTCACCTGCTTTCAATTATAATGAAACACTACAGATCAGCTGATGGATATTTTAAGCCATGAAAGGACTCCATTCAGAAGAGAGCTATATGTCTCATCGGTGACCCTACCCTCACCCAAAGGCTGCCATCTCTTGCCCACCGACGTGCCGTTGGTGACCTCTCTCTCTTTTATAGATATCTGCACGGGCACTGCTCAGAGGAGCTTTCTTCCATAGTTCCTCCACCTGCTGCCCCAAACAGATCTACCAGGGGACCAGAGCGAATGCACCCTTTTACTGTCCAGGTCACCAGACATAGAACATCTTGTTATGCCCGCTCTTTTGTCCCGAGGGCTTCCAAGTTGGGGAATTCTTTGCCGGCACATGTTTTTCCTTCTCCCCCGAACCTCCAAACCTTCAAGTCCAGAATTAACAAGTTGCCTCTTTCCTCCTTGTCAACACCCACGGTACGATAGTATTTAGGCTGTAAGCCCTCGTGGTGTGTTGTTGAAATTAAAAGCTGGATTGTGATTTTAGGGGAAATGGGCTTTTTCTTCTTCAGTTAAGGTACGGAACCATGTGTTGCCGAAATATTTTTAATAGAAATCACATACATAAAGAATCCTTAGATTAATCAAAGACACAAAGCACTTGAGGGGATTGCATTCTTATGAAAGTATATTTATTTATAGAAAAAGAAATAATATGATGTGTGGTGACAGTGGTTCAGTACAAAACAGACTTTTGTAGGGCTTGCTTTAAAAGATGTTGGCGATATAAAAAAAAATAGTAAAAGTTTGAAGGCATCCCTGTTATGAATATCATCCCCGTTTATTTAACGTTTGGTTAGCTATTGGCTATTTTTATTAGTTTATTTTCTAAAATAAATTGTATGTTGTATAATACAATTAAGCATTCGCTTATGATAGCATTAAACACAATTTAAATTATATTAGATATTCCAAATAAATCATATTCCAAAATGTCTTATTAATCAATTTTGTCTTTTTCATCCTCAAATGAAGACCACTTAGTTAATAAAACACACATGAGGTGATGTACGGCAGTTTTGGTGAAGAGGGTCTTAACTGTGTACTTACTATGGTAGAAGACTGGGGGCCTGTGCGTTTTAAATTTTGAAAGTTTAATGTTGACTATTAATATCTACAACTAAAAATTGCATCAAATAGTAGAACAGAGGTAATATAATTTATTATTAATGTACTACAAGGAGATATTTAAACTTACTTAGCCTACAATAGAAAATACAATATTTTTAAAACAAAATTTTATTTATTGCACATAATCTCCTCTAAGACAAACATTTCGCAGAACTTTCTTAGTCTCCTGTTTACCTTTCAAATGATTTGTGACCTTTAGAAATAAATAAGTCTGGTGGTGTTAAATCCAGAGCATAGGAAAGGTGGTCAACCTAATCAAAATCAATTTTATCAATTGATGGCAGTGTAATTAACGATTGTCTTGCAAAAAGAGCACACCAGTCAGTTGTTCGCAATGTTTTTCCACAAATGTCTCGCATAACTTAGACAGCAACTTACTATCAGTGTTGCCAACTCAAATGTATTGTTTCCGCTAAACAGCCTCAATTCTACTAAAAATCTACTAAATCTAATAAAAAATTCTACCAAAAATCCGCTAAATCTTATTTTAAGATAAAATTAACCAGCAACTAAAAAACCCTAATCAATAGGTAGCTTTGTTTTATTAGTACAAAACAAAACATGTTTACATTTATTTAAAAAACTATTTTATAGAAAACAAATCAATATAAAATAAAATTTCACAATAAAACATAAAATTTATTAGATTTTAAGAAAATAATTATAAATAAAAAGATTTAAACCAAATATATATATATATATATATATATATATATATATATATATATATATATATATATATATATATATATATATATATATATATATATATATATATATATATATATATATATATATATATATATATATATATATATTACAGATCTATTAAATCGATATTGTCTTCTCGGATATCATCTACATTTGCAGATGCACTTTTATAGGTATCTACTGTTTTTATTTTTTTCATTATATCATCCGATATTACAAAAGTGTTGCATCGAAAGATCTGCTCTGACAGACAAAATTAAAGTGAGTAATGGCAACTGCATTTTATTTCTTAATTTACGTTTTATTATATTCATATTGCTGGAGACCTATTTCAGCCCAGCATTAGAATGCAGCAGAGTAACTCCAATGCAAAATTAAATAAATCTTCGAAGGGATTTTCATTATTGGCATCTTTAAAACCACCTACCTCTAACCAAAATTCTTTAGTGTTCGATGTTGTTGTCCACTTTTTTTAAATGAATAGATTGCCACTAGCTTCCAATTTTATCCACTTAGTTCCATTGATCACATCTAGCTTTTAATACATCTGTTAATTGCTCCTTATTATGTTGTAGTGTGTTGGCTACACTGGACTGCATAATAGTGATGGTAGATATACAGTACCCCTTAATTCATTACTAAAGTGGTCGTCACACTCCACTGTATGACAGCATATTATTGGACTCACCACATGACACCATGCGCATGACAGTTCTAAAAATAGGTAGTCTCATTATCATATCTCTCGTTATTTGTATCATGCACTGCACGTACAAGTTTACGCCATATGTCACTTCCTACTATAATAAGATCATCATCATAACATCATTGATGGCTTATAATCACATTTAGCTGCTTGATCTGATATTGCCAACTACAAATAATATCACGAAATTCGATATTATTCACTTGCAGTTAGGCTTATGTATGGTTTATATGTTAAAATTATTTATATTTTCTTAAAATTTACTAATTTATATTCCAAACACACTGATGAAATACTACCAAAAATTCTACCAACATTAAAATATTCTACCAAAATATCCGCTAACCGCTGTACAAAATTCTACTAAATTTAGTAGAATTTCTATCGAGTTGGCAACACTGCTTACTATAGTATAATGCTCTGATGTATGCTTCCATAACAGTTCCACCTTGTTCCAAAAATCTTAGCAAAACTATGTCATTTTCGTCCAAAAAAACGGAAACGAGAACCCTGCCAGCTGACTTATAGATGGCATTCTGTGGCAAAATTTTTTAAATGGAGGTTGTTGTTCTGAAAGAGAGTATGTTCTGTGCACTACATGTCAAGTGATTAACATCTTGCTTGTTTTTAACTTTTTATCAAGAAACTAGAAACTTACAGATCAAAGGAGGATATGTATGGGGCTTCAGCAGGCTATGCACAATAGAACGATAATAGTTTTGATTCACTCAGCGGTGTGACTGTTTCCTGAATAAATAAATTTTAGTCGAGCAATTCATACAACTACCTATTGACATTGTATAGAAAAAACATTTCCCAAATTAAAATTACAAATCACTGGATTTTCTAAAGGCTAGGCAATAAAAGTTTTTTATCCCTACACTATGACTGACCTTCAATTTAGTAGTAAATCAGTTAAATGTTCTTCCTACTCTTGAATGTGGAAAATACAGCCTTTTAGACTTTAATAATATTTTATAGGGGAATTGTACTTTCACGTAAACAAAGGAACTTACTAAGACAAACACAAACATTCATATAATTTACTTTAATACTGCGAAGTACAAAAACGATTTTTCATCCTAAACAAAAATAGCCTGACTCAACTGTCAAACAGCAAGTTGTTCAAATAACAGAATTTAAGTCACAAAACCTCTAGTTTTCTGGTTCATGTATTTTAAAAAACAAGCGACCAAAAAACCTAAACGGTAAATAATAATCTGGATACAAAAGAAAGTGTTTAAATGATGTTAAATAAACAAAAATTTACGTCAAAACTTACCTAACTTGACGTTTCAGGGAGTGTTAATTATTTTTGTATTTATCGTTCTCGAAGTTAAAGTAAGGCAGAATTAATTAACGTTGTACTACGGAGCTATGCACTTTGTTTAACTCAATTTTTCAATTCACTATGAATTTCTTGTGATGGGAAATGGGAAATTTTTATTACAGGGAAGTCTTCAAACGATGACACTACACTTCATTTTCTCTGGCAGATTCAACATGGCGCTTAATTCAATATTTGTCACTTGTCGGGTTAAGGTTAGTTCATCTAACGTCTTATTTTTTTATTTAATTTAAATATCCTACAACTCCCAACATCTATTTCTTCTAGTCTATTTTGTAATGGTTCTTGTATCTTGCAATGTAAATTATAAATCAGTGATCTGTCAAGGAGGTACAGCTACAACGGCCTAGTGATGTAACTTAACATATATATATATATATATATATATATATATATATATATATATATATATATATATATATATATATATATATATATATATATATATATATATATATATATATATATATATATATATATATATATATATATATATATATATATATATATATATATATATATATATATATATGGGGACAGTCGACTTAACCGCAACCGGAAATTACCAAAACGGTGCACACCACAAAAAAGCGTATGACGTAGAGTAATAATGTGAAAAAAAAACTTTGAGAAATTAGTTCAGAAAAACACAGGATTTGCACGTTTCGAACTGTTAATTTTCAGCAGCGATGCCACATTTAATATTTAAACCCAAAAGCGTTTTGCCGCTTTAACGAAATAAAACATCTAAAATGCTTTTTACACACATCCTGCCAACCTGGTATTCTGGATCTGACAACACCGCCTATCTGCAATTTAATCCCAAGAGTGTCTTGCCGCTTTAACGAAATATAATGCTTTTTACACACAATATAATATATATATATATATATATATATATATATATATATATATATATATATATATATATATATATATATATATATATATATATTATAATCATGTTAATATGTAGTTGCGGTCGACCATTCCCTTTAAAATTTAGATAAATTCCATTTAATGACAGTGATAACAAAACGTTTTAGTGAATTTTCTTAAAAAAAATTCACTAATGAGGAGATCCCGACTTTTGAATTTTGAAAAAATTTCTTGAAGTGAGCGCTAATTAGGCACCCCAGAAAACATATCCGGGGTCAGTTTCAATTTTTATATGTTTATATATATATATACATATATATATATATATATATATATATATATATATATATATATATATATATATATATATATATATATATATATATATATATATATATATATATATATATATATATATATATATATATATATATATATATATATATATATATCACACCGATAACTCAAAAAATAATGGGCCGATTTTGATTAAATTTGGTGAAAAAATTCCTTTTGCAAATGGCTTGGATGAGTTCGTTAGCCGGGAAAACCTGGGCAGATTTTCCCGGAAAATTTTGTGTTTTCTTTCGAAAAAAATTATATCTTCGGAATTAACAAAGTAAGGGCAACCAAATTGGTACGCAGGTTTATATTCTTATAGGTAAGTTACCTACCGAAATTTAGCTATGTAGGTCAAAAGACAAAAAAGTTATAGGCATTTAAAGAAAAATAAATTGGGATTTTCCTCAAAACGTCAAAGTGGCGATTTAAAATGTCAAAATTGGCAACATTTAGGCAAATAACTTGAATCTAATACGGGCTATGGAAAGAAAATGTCTCAAGAAGGATGTTTTACAAACCCTAAAGTCTTAGTTTCAACCGTCATTGTCCTTCATTTTACTAAAATATTTGCAGAAAATTCATTTCAAATAGACCCTTTCTCTGATGCTTGGCAGTAGCCTTAGCTATAGAGTTTATCGTTTAATGGTATATAATTTTTGTCGAATTGTCGTAAAAAATCAATAAAGCTCAATATATCCGTTATTATATAAGATATGAAAAAAATTGGTGTATATTAATTATAGGGTGTCTTGAGCTACATCTTAAAATAATATTTCTACAATCACAGGGTGGCCCATAAATCGTTGGTGATACAAATTTTCCTTTTTTTTTTTAATCAAACACGCCTTATGTTATTGCATTTTTGCACTTTCCATCGAAATATAATGCATGTTTGTAAGAAAAAAATTCTGGACGCAGTAAGTGCGTTATGGTAGCGAATTTTGATCAAATGCTTAATATTTGAATAGTTCAATTTGCTATTAACCTATAAGGTTGACCAAGAAACGAGTTTTTTCGGGAACAATTAAGTTTACTTTCGGAAATTTTTGTACATTTTCAAACAATAAAGTTATTTTGATAAAACATGGCACATTGTTTTTACTATATAGATTATACTGGTGACCAAATTTGATGCCTGCTTTCTTAAAAAAACACACATTATTGTTATTAAAAAATAGTTTTATGAAAATTCACTACCATAACGCACTTGCTGCGTCCCGAGTTTTTTTTAATATTATGATATTATATTGACATGATTAGTATGCAGTGTTGCCAAAAATTGACAGTATACAAAGTAGTGTTCGTGGCATTCAGCCAACTCGATAATGAAGTGAAGTTTTCTTGTGCTCTTGCTCCAAGATTTATAAAACATATAACTTTATAGATCTTGATCTTGCTCTACAAATGAACTTGCTTCTGTCAGCTGTCAGTTCGTTCGTGCTTGACGAGCGCCTCGCGACACTAGAAATTCGGTTGCATTAATTATGCGCACTTTGCAAAATATTTTAATTAACGAAATAAAAGACCTGCCTAACGTGCTGTTTATACACGATCCTCATCCTCACAACTAACCTTCACAACCTGACCTGACATCATTTTGCCTAATTAAAAGTTAAAATGGGAACAGCTACATTAACCTTCAAAAGAACTTAACGCGCGCAATTTTGGCTATTTCAAATAAAATCTGCAATTTTAGGTACTTAGGTACTTCTATTTTTGAGAAATTGTAGATGGATAGATGTAAACTTACCAAAATTAGGGTTTGGGATTTATTTAAAAAATGTAAATTTATTTATTTGTGTATTTATTTATTTATTTTGGACATAAATAGTAAATTTAATGCATTATCTTCTGCCAGGCTTGTAAAATTTTTCGCCTTTTTGCAACTTTCCTTTTTGTAGAATAGAGTGATCTCTGTGGTGTAATTTTGTTATTATGTGGGGTTTTAATAGCCTCAACGTGGCTCTTCACATGACTGTTGAAATTAGTTTTATCGTTAAAATTTTTCCCACACTGACAATTGAAATTATATTTCGTGGTATTTTTGTACAAGTTTGGGGCGATTTCATTCGCTGCATCTCTGAAAATTTCTTGCAGATGTGTTTGCAAATATTTTGCCGCATACATAACAACACTGATTAGGTTTGGGCATTTCGAATTTAATTAACAAAAACAAACGGCATATTATTATTATTATTATGATAATTTTGATTAATGATAATTGACAACACAACAGACAAGCACGAAATGTTCAATGTTCAATGTTCTGGTTTGTACTGGCCTTAGCTGCATAGGCTCTCCAGCCAGTGGTGATTTTCTTATTTGGGCTACACCTTCTAAGGTGTGTCTAGAACATTCTCTATGGCCCAAATGTTAATTCCATTAACTCACACCATGCTAAAATAGAGGTATTATAAAAGGACAAGGATAGTAACACAACATAGGAAAATAATTTAACTCTTCTCTCCCCGGTGCGTCAGCGGGGCATTACACATCCGAAAGACGCATCTGGATCAGAGAAACATATTATTAGGATGATAGTGGGATACATTTAAAACGTAACACATCATAATAGGTGTAGAGCTTTTTTTTACTTTTTTTTTTCTTTTTTTTTAAATTATTATTATTATTATTTTCTTTTTTCTTCAAATTTTCTGCCCTATGTTTTTAAGAAAATGTCTTACTGTTTGAATGACCTCTATGGAATCCGAGAATAATACCTGATCTAAATGTATCGGTGCATCTATTTTAAGGTTAATCAAATTATTATATAAGTTACTAGAGATATCCGAATGTCTCTCGCATCCGAAAAATATATGTTGGAGACTTCCCATCTCTCCACAACTGCACAAATCATTCTCCTTGACATTTATTCTATATAAGTGCGTAGGAATTTCACAATGTCCGCTCCTTGCTCTTGATATGGTAGTAATTATTGCCCCTCGGTTTAGCTTCAACTTGTGAAACCAAGGACTATTGGGGGGATCTTTATAGTATGAATAATATCTTTTTCCCTTATGGGCTCCTTGAATTTTCCACTCTCTTTTCCATTTATCCATGACATTCGCTTTTAATTTAGACAAAATTTCCCTGTAATCCGTTTTTATTATTATTCTGCTACTACAGCTTCTTCCTATTGCAGCTAATTTATCCGCTTCGTCATTAAAGTGAATATTTGTGTGACTTGGGACCCATGATAAGGTGATATTTATGTTGTTAGAGCGAAATTCTAAAATAATTTTTCGTATCTCTAGAGTGATTGCATCATTTTTGGTTTTTTTTTTTTTTTTGTTCCCTCAGGGCTCGTCCGCGGCCTTGCCGCCCCGATAGCACCATTTTTGGTTACTATGCCACATATTCGACTCAAGGCGCTCATTGAATCACTGAATATGACACAATCCGAACTGATGTCACTTGTTTTTGGTATTATTAAGGCCTCTAGAATAGCAATATTTCCGGCATTGCAAATGGACATGGGATTCTCAATTTTCTTAGCAATGTTCAAATTAAGCTGAGAACTATATATTCCTATTCCCAAGTGTTCTGTTGATGGAACAAACGAAGCATCAGTAAAGATTAATAGATAACCGTCCCATTGGTTGGTGCAGATGTCTCTAAATAGAGCGCTATTATATACATTTTTTTTCCAGTTTTGTATTTACGTAATTAACATTACTTAATTGTATGTATGGGTCATATCTAAAGCAGGGTAGTGTTAAGGATGTTTCAATATATGGCCTATGTACATTTATCAGATCTAACGCTTCAAATAGGGCTGGAGGGGTTGGATTTCGCCAAAAGGACACATAATATTATATTGAGGCCGTAGTTTCTCTATTTCCTCTGTAACTGGGTTATTCAGCACTGATACTGATTTACATAAGAATTTTTGTGCCATCCACAGATTTTGGAATTCTAAGGGCATCTCACCTGTGAGTCCTAACAAGATGTTAGTAGGTGTTGATTTCATGGCTCCTACCACGATCCTTAAGGCCATATACTGGGTTTTGTTTAATTGATACATGTTATTTTTAGACAATTTGTGTAGAAACTGTAATGCATTAAGTAGATGAGACCTCACAATGGATTTATAAAAGGTTAAAAGTACCAGAGGATCTGCACCCCACCAGGTTCTGCACAATGTCTTCATTATATTAATCCCTCTTAAGGCCTTAGAGCATGCTGCATTGATTTGATGATTCCAAGTCCGTTTGGTGTCAAAGGTAACCCCTAAATACTGCAGGTTATCTTTCCAGGGTATTATATGGTTATTGATCATAATATAAGGTAGTGAGCCACTAAATGTTCCTGATGAGAAAAGAATAGCTTCACATTTATTAAAGGAAATTGGCAATTGGAGTGTTTCCAGACATTGTGCAATCCTGTCTAGAGTATCATTAATTATATTACATAGATTGTATACGTCCCTACCATCGGCAATAACACATATATCATCTGCATATTGAATTAATTGTACATTATGATATGAGCCACTTGACAGAGGTATGGTATACAAATTGAAAAGTAAAGGTGACAGTGGTGATCATTGAGACAGGCCCCTTGAGGTCTGCCCAGGACCAATCACCCCTCCTATTCGTGGGTTTCTAAGAAATATTTTTCTATCAGAAAGTATATGTTTGATTAAAAGTGCCAAGTCTCGAGGACAGTTAATCTCCGCCAACCTTTGATACAATATATCTATATTTACATTATCATATGCTGCTTTAACATCGATAGTTACCATAATTGTCTTCCACCCTTTACTAATCGCACCGTAAATTATACTAGTCACCATGGCTATACAATCATTGGTGACACGTCCCATTCTGAATCCCAGTTGTCTTTTGGGTAATAGTGTTTGATTTTCAACCTGCCATTCTATCATATTTTTGATTATGGACTCCAAGCTTTTGATAATGCTTGATGATAACATTATTATGCGATAGCCACTTACTTCAGTTATGCTCTTGCCAGGTTTAGGAAATGCAATCCCCCAATACTTTTTAACTTCCCCTTGTATATTATGTCTTTCTTGAAGTAAATCATTTAAAAGATCTAGTAAAATTTGAAGATACGAAAGAGGTAAATTTTTTAGTATGGAATATGTGATGCTATCTATTCCCAGTGTTGTGTCTTTTTTATCTCTTAAGACTGTAGTTAATTCGTCCATGGTAAAAGGAGCGCTATCTATATTATGAAAGTAGGGTTCTGCCATATCCATTATTGGTGGAATTAAATGGGGGGTAAGGGAATCCAGCATTTCCTCAGCTAGTGAGTCAGGAATATCCCATCTGACTGTTTTTGGTAGTGCAATATTTTTAAAGATGCGGACAGTTCTCCAGATTTGCTTGATGGGTGTATCTCTATTGATTTCTCCACAAAAGTTTCTAAAGCCCATTATTTTTTATTTTTTATGGTTTTGCGAGTTTGTGCTGTGATTTTTTTTAAATTGATTGATTTTCTATTGTTCTATGGCTTTTGTAAATATGAAAAGCTTGTTTTCGCTGATATATTGCCCTGTGGCAGTCTTCGTCCCACCATGGTTGCAATTTACATTGGGGTTTTCTATTCTGCAATTTGGGTATGCTCATGTCAGCAGAGCTTTGTATTATTTTTATCAGGTCATCCAAGTTTTGAGGATTTGTTGTTGTATGTGAAAAGGCTTCCCTATATTTTTGCCAATCTGCCCTTTTCATATTATATTTGGACAAGGTCGGCAACAAATTATAAATATTGTCATTAATACCAGTTATCTGAGTTATTATAGGGAGATGATCACTATTGTCGGTATCAAGTACCGTGTACCAATCCGCCCTGCTAGCCAAATCTGGATCACAGAGGGTTAAGTCTGGGGAGCTGTTGATTTCAGATGGAGCTGTTATTCTTGTAATAGATGCACCATCATTTAGGATTATTAGGTTAAGATTATCCACTATATCTAGGACCAATTGTCCATTATGGTTGCTAATGCTGGATCCTCACATGGGTTGCTGGGCATATTAAGATCACCCACAACCATAACTGATTTTGTTGTTACCTGATTTATTAATTGTCTGAAGAATTGTAAAGCTAGATAGCAATCGGGAGGGTTGTATATATTTACAATAGTTATTTCCCATATTAGTATAATTTAAAATTGGAATTTGGTGGGTAAAACTATATTGGGAAATTGGAAGGTAAGATTTCGAAAAGGAATTGAGGTTTTAATCAGTAACATGATTCCACCCTTACCATCATCGCGGTCTTGTCTAACTTCATAATAACCAGATAGCCTAAACCTATTACCCACCTTAAGCCAGGTTTCAGAGAGGGTCACAATATCTGGATTATAATTTTTTACTATGCGATTTAGATTTTCTTTGTTGCTGGCCATACTTCTCAGGTTCCATTGTAACACTTTGAATGAGTTCATAATAGATATGATTAAAAAAAAAAGGTAAAAGGAAAGGGCACTACCCTTCCTTTTGTCCTAGGGTTTCTGAGGATTTTGTGTTTGATACGGTTGTTGGTTTAGTATGGTTATTTTCAATTAGGCTTATAATGCAGTTTAAACTACTTTTCTCAGTTTCTGTTAAATTTTCCTTATTTAATAAATTGTTTAAAATTGATATAATATTACCAGATTGGGTAGCTAAACTTTCATTTGATTTATTTATATTGTCCTTCGGAATATTCAGACGTGTAAATGTAGGGAACAGCAACAGCACACGTCAGGGGAAAAAAAGGGAATTCTTATCTACATCAAGATCTTCTTTTAAGTATTGGTAAGCAAATGGAACTCGCTAATACCAATTCACTATTTAGTAGCAACCAGTCCAATTTAAAAACCTTACAATACGGAATAAATAATATACTTGTAATCTCGGTTGTGGGATAATACAGCAGTCAATAATTATCAATGCTGGTGTAACAGATAAAGTAGGCTGGGCTTTTGGGTTGGGTTTGGAAAGAATTGCCATGTGCCTATACAACATACCAGATATTCGCTTGTTTTGGTCACAAGATAGTGGCTTTTTAAATCAGTTCAAGACTGATGATATAAATAAAACTATAATATATAAACCAGTGAGTCAGTATCCGCAGTGTATAAATGATATTAGTTTTTGGTTACCAACTGACAAAGAGTACAACAGTAATGACTTCTTTGACCTTGTGAGAAGCATTGGTGGTGATATTGTGGAGCAAGTTTCATTGATTGATGAGTTTGTTCATCCAAAAACTAAGAAGCAAAGTCATTGTTATCGAATCACATACAGACATATGGAAAAGACACTTACACAAAAGGAAGTTGATGTTATTCACACAGAAATTTCCAAGTCTGCTTCCACTTGTCTGGGTGTTAATATCAGATAACTTTAAAGTGGTTATATAAATAATTTTAGTTTATATCTTACATATATAATTTTTTTAAATAAATAAATGTGTGACAACATTGTATGTTCCGCAGATATTGACTCATCCACACCCATCTTTTAAATACCCATTATGTAAAATAATAGTTTTCTTACAGAAATAGCACAATGATTAAATTTTAAGATTTTTCAAGAAAAGAACATCCTCCATTGCAAGAATATATACGCTAAAGGTAGGCGCATACTATTCGCACTGTATCAGATTTTTGTTTGCTATCCTACATAATAACATTGTGTATCACATATCATTCTCACCGGAAGGTTCGCATCAACGGAATTGCGATACATCGTCCAGAGACCAACAAATCCGTCTGAATCGGTGTGTGTTGATGAGTCATTTGCATTTCCGCACACTATGCGACCTGTACCAGCACGCAAAACGCATCTGCTAACTACAGTTTCTGATTTCATACAGAATTATGAAGAATAATTATACAATCTAAAACATCCTCATTAGTTCAATTTACAGAGGAGACAAGACATTTGGGAAGAGATGGGAAAATAATGAAGCAGTTGGGTAATTAGAATGTAATTTTTATAAATTGCCCAAAACATGTATTCTTCTTCTGTGGAGTCAAACTTAGAGTATCGAGTAATTAAGAGAACTCTCGCAGGTCATTCTAAAATAGTTAAAGAACTTCGCATGATCTTCTAGAAGTTGATTGAATAATGTATGAAATTCACCATGTAACTGTCTACCCATATTTATTGGATGGACAGAAAAACGCCTTTATGTTTTCTGCATTGCTGGTCTATTTCTTCTTCCAGCAGAGCTGCTAATAAAAACAAATCTTCTGAACTCATTGTGATACCAGATATTTTTATTTTATTACACTACCACAAAATTGAAATCCGTTCCGGAACAAAAGATTGCGAATAGTATGCGATGTAGCCAAATAAAATCCGTTCCGTCCGTCCCATGCAGTGCGAATAATATGCGCCTACCTTAAAGCTTTTGCCCACTTAAAGGGTTAACGTAACATTTCATTAAAGTAGCAAGAATGCTTGCTTTGGCAATGCAGTCCTACTTTTATTATTTTTTTATATTTGCTGTCATCCATAGTACTTGCAAAGTACTTGAATATTTCTACTTGCTTAAGTTGTTGGCCGTTTAATTTATATTCATTTTTTCAGTTCAATCCTTAGCTTTGTTACTGGTTTTTCATTTAATCCTTCCTAACACATCATCTAGAGCAGCAAACAACCTTTGTTATTCTTTTCCAGTTTCTCTCAGCGCTATTTCATCAGTGTACCTTGTACAGTATACTCTCGGTTATTTGTATGCAGAGTATCGGGTTTGCGGATTATCCATACTGATCAAAATTTCACATCAGGAATAGATCGAGATTTCAATTATTTTTTTTAGTTTTCTCTTGCCCAAATATAATAAATATCCGTGATAAAAACCAACCACTATCTAAGTATGCGTCTGCCTATTATAATTACTGTGTGAGCAATCATGAGGAAAATAAAAGTGTGAGATTCGTTAGGACGTGTAGTGTGGTAGTATGTATGTAGAAGCAGAATGAACTGTTGTAATGGATTCTTATTTATCCCCCAATGTGCCACTACAATAGGAACACTGAGAAGGACACCTATCTGGGAATGTTTATGTTAAGGTCACAAATTTTCAGTAGTCCTATCTTTTCAAACTTTATCGTAATGGACATTGCATGTGCGACATGGCAATAAGGAACAAGATAAACAGTCCCTGAGAAAAAACACAGCTATTAAACATATTCTCTCTCTCTCTCTCTCTCTCTCTATATATATATATATATATATATATATATATATATATATATATATATATATATATATATATATATATATATATATATATATATGTATATATATATATATATATATATATATATATATATATATATATATATATATATATATATATATATATATATATATATATATATATATATATATATATAAGGTGTTACTTAATGATAGGGCGTAATTTCAAGGGCACGTGCCTGAACCAAATTCAAGTAGAAAAGTACATATAAACATGTTTTTTTCATTTTAATTTTTTTCAGATTAAGCACCTAAAAATACAACTTTTTTGCCTCTTAGTATCCTTTCGTATATTACTTCCTTGTCGAGGAGAAATAAAAAACGACTTCATTGCATGTCGAAAAATTGTTAAAATCAAATCAAGTTAATTGTGATCGTTGCTAGGAAACGTTGTTTTGTCATTATGAACATAATGTTTTTGACTTTCTGTGGCAGGTTGTTGTTATTTTCCCTCTGGTCAAAAGGTTAATTGGACCCAGTTCTGCAGAAAACGACCAACCCATATTATAGCAAAATTTCAGCTATTTTGCATAAAACGACCAACAGATATCCTAATGTTTTGAAAATAAAAACTATATTAGAGAAAATACCTAATTTCAAAATCACATCATTCTCCTGCTGAAACAATCCAAACCACTTGGACAACACATAAAATGTCTATAATCTACTGGTGAATTGCAGAATGCATCCAAGCCACATGGTCGGCAGTCGCTATTCGTTCAACCTTCGACCAAGTGGGTTGGATGCATATTGCAAATCTTAAATTGGCAATTGGCAATACACGAGAGACGAAGCGGGTTGGTTGTGGGTTAGATGTTTTCTGCAGAAAACGAACCTATTACATAACCTGAAAACTATATCTGTATAATAAATAAAATTCTGTCTGGCGGACTGGTCAGTTGCTGTTGTGTTGAAAGTTGAATAAATAAACGATTGTATTTGTTGATACGTAGATTTAAATATTTATAGTGAAAAAGTGTGTAGTTAAAGATGATAAGAAATCGTGGTGCCAGAATTTTGGAAATCATCAAAGAAAAAAACCCACAAGCAGTCAAAAGTAAACTATGTTGAATGCATGATACATATAGCTATAGCTACAGTGACTTGATAGAGACAGTGTGGCCATTAGGTGGTATCATTTTGGGCGATTCGGCCGCCATGTTTTCTCCACATTTAACATTGCGCTTATGGAAGAATAGTAAAAAATTGCAAATAATAATGAATTGGTGCATTTTAGAAGAAAACTGTATAGAACATTTTCGGTAGAGAATTATTTTTCGCTTCTAATAGACTAGTCGTAATGTTTCCTATTTAGATACGAATCATTAAAATTGTTATAAAATAAATTTCCTAGTCAATGGATCTATAGAAACTGTTTATGTTATAAGGTTGGCTGCATTGCCGACAGACCGATCTGATGTGATAAAAAATCCGCCGACTTCTCCAAACACAAAGTGTTTGATTTTGATTACATTCATTATTTACCTGTACGAAGTGGTGGGTACAGGAGTTTTTAAGTTATTTTAGCTTGTTCAGTAATCAATTAGCACTTTAGTTAAAGACGTTCAACTTTTTTGAAGACTGGAAATTATTTTCCGGCAGTTGTTTTCTTTTGTCAACAAAATATAAGGTTGAAATTATTTTTTGTTGAGAAAATGTTAAGTGACTGTTCAGATGTAATGCATATTTTTATTTTACCGTGTCATAACCTGAAAAAAAATCTGAACAGGTTTGTTGTGTTCAGGCTAAAATAGTAAGTAAAAGGCTAATTTCAAAAAAATTACATGCTAGCAAAACTAATGAGTACTCCTTTATGACCATCGAATAAAGTTTTATAATTATTTTTGCATTTTCTTACTCTTCCTTGAATTTGTTAATGATTATTATTTGAATAAAGATCATAAACTATGATTTTGTAATGTTGAATGATTCATATAATTATTCATTACCAAATTGTTCTGGTGTTAATTAAATACAAATTTGTTTACAATTGATGACAATCCGTCAACGTCACTTCATCTAATCGGTCTGTCGACAATGTAGCCAAACTCGTAACATAAACAGTTTCTACAGATCCATTGACTAGAAAAATTATTTTAAAGCAAATTGTAATGTGTTCTATCTGACCAGGAAACATTACGACTAGTCTGTTATGAGCAAAAAATAATTCTCTGCAGAAAAGGTTCTATACAGTTTTCTTCTAAAATGCACCAATTCATTATTATTTGCAATTTTTGACTATTCTTCCATAAGCGCAATGTTAAATGTGGAGAAAACATGGCGGCCGAATCGCCTATGTCCACACTGTCTCTATCAAGTCACTGTAGCTATAGCTAGCGATATGATAACGACATGACGTAATGACTTACAAGATATGATAATGCACATATGCCCCGCCCACTTATATGACGTCACGTGGTGGGTAACGTTATTGAAGTCCAACTACACACTTAAAGCAATGTCATTCGCAATCAAAAAATTTCCATGCGCCAATTTAATGCGGCTGAAGTTACATTCCACTTCGTCGCCTATGTTGTCTTGATCAGGTAATATAGAATACATCACTAAATTTAATCTTTTTCATCTTTATGTTACAAACATATAAGCAGAAGACAACTATAATAATTAAGGGGAGCCCTGAATTAACATTGGGGATACACAAACTTAAAAAGTAGAGAAGACGTTCACAGACATTTAGAGGGCGTTAACATTCATAAACTTGATTTGATCGTCATACCACAATCATAGTATAATATTCTGATCTTAAAAAATTACTTCCAACTGTATGCACTTAAATATTGGTAAAGTACATAATTTGTTAAGAGGTTATGTGATGAGACGTCAAACTCCAATGTACCACAGAGCATATTATTATTGCATTCGACTCACCACATGACGCCATGCGCGGGGCAGTTCTAATATATGTAGCCTCATTATCACATGATACAAATAGAGATATGATAATGAGGCTACTTTGAATATAAATCAACAGGAATGGACATTATAAAACATAATTGGAACCTAAAAGGAGATTGGAAATGTCACCTACTACAATGACGTCTTCGTTGTCGACAGTAAAATTAACAATTACAAAATTACCTATACAAGACAAATCACAAGCGAAGAGCACTATTTCACACAAATTTCCCAACAAACGCAAATGTAAAATATTCACTGAACTGACCTGACCGGGGAGATACCAACTCTTATTATTTATTAAAGAACTCACTATGTTATTTGACCTTTTTAGTGAATTTTATTTTTTTTAAAAGTCATTAATAAGGCGATCACGACTTTTGAATTTAAAAAGAAATTTCTTCAAATGAGCGCCAACTAGGGTCCGCTAGAACACAAATCTCGCAAGAAGAATGTTTTACAAACCCCCAAATCTAATAAGCTTTAACTTTAAACTTTTACTAAAATACTTCTAGAAAATTCACTTGAAATAGACCCTTTCTCTGATGCTTTAGCAGTAGTTTTAGGTAGAGTTTATCGTTTCCTAGTATATAATTGACCTGACCTGACGGGGAGATACCAAGTCTTATTATTTATTAAAGAACTCACTATGTTATTTGAGCCTTTTAGTGAATTTTCTTTGCTGTATTATATATTATGTGAAAAAGACAATATGGGCGACGAAGTGGAATGTAACTTCAACCGCATTAAATTGACGTATAAAAATTGTTGATTGGGAAAGACTGTTTTAAGTGTGTAATTGGACTCCCATAACGTTACTCAACACGTGACGTCATGGGAGGGGGCGGGGCATATGCGCATTATCATATCTTGTAGGTCATTATATCATGTGTTGAATGGGTAATCGGTAAGTACGCTGAATGTTAAAAGTTGATTTGAGGCGACTCTTGCATCTTTTAACCTTTAACCTAGGTTCATACACTCGCGAGTTGCGAAATTGCCGCGAGACGTTAAATTAGTTACGTAGTTCGCAAGTGTATGAACCTAGCTTAAGGCGCTAAAAATTGTTTATTATTTATAGCTTACGGCAAATACTTCAGAGGGTTATACATGCAGCTTCCGACATTTTTCATGATGGGGTCGTAACACATAATTTTTTTATTGCATATTTCGAAAGTTCGTATAAATACGAGTCTGAGACACCAGTTATTTTTCTCCAGTGTTCTAATATCGCAGAAAAAAATTATCAAAGATTGCAATAATCGAGTCCCTAAATTTGCCCATCTAACTAGCGTTAAGACGTCACAAAATATAGATAGTTCGCGTTTCCGACTGAAGATGGCGCCGGCGCTAAGCGGTTTGCGCTGTTACTTGTGTCACAGAATATTTAAACGATACTTTGCGAGCACCTGAGGATCATCCTTGCGACGTTGCCATGTTCACAATTTTTACCTTGGATTTGAAGAATGTTAGGTCAAAGAACTCTTGTTAGATTTATGAACCAGATTCCTGTTCTGTGCTCTATCATTCATTTTCATTATTCATTGTGCCCTTCACTTTCGGTTCCGCTCTTCGCCGTTGCGCTCCAGTTTTAAATCATCCTCGCCTTTGTATAAGTTAACTTCCCTTTGTTGTGAATTTTTATTGTTAGATAGTTAGAATTTGTATTGTTCATTATATTGTGCTATATTTAATAATTATTTAGATAAATTCATATTTAGAAGTAGACTTTATTTAATAAATTCCTTGTTTCCTTTATTTTTGAGTTGCCTTTGTGGCAGCTAGTTTTCCTTTGTTGTATATTTTTATTGTCATATAGTTATAATTTGTACTGTTTCCTTAGTGTGCTAGATTTAATAAATATTTACGTATATTTACATTTTAGAAGCTGATATTTTATTTAATAAATTCATTTTGTCCTTTGTACATTTTTAGATATATTTGTGATGTAAAGGCATTACAAAAAGTATCAAATTTAGTATTTTTTTAAATGAAACACCTGCCTATTTATTCACGTTCTACTATCAAAATAAAAACGAATTTCATTTTTTTACCTCACCTTAACATTATAGTTTTCCAACTATGAAGTATTTTGTAAAGATGTAGGGAGTTTCCGTTTTCATTCTCAACAAGTATCCCCTTCGTGAAACCAAATTTAACATTGACACTACTAATTTTGATCAGTGACTTCCCTTAATTCCAAAAAGGGCTAAAAGAAGAAATTAACTCGATACTTGGGAGAGGAATCACTGTCATACTGAAGGAAAAAACCAGACTTAATGCAGGCGAAATGATATATCAGCAGAGAAGTCTTAACTCTTCCTTGAATTGAAGAGGAACGACTTGAGAAAAATCACAGGAGACTCCCCCATAAAGTAGCACCTTATGAAGATAGGTAAGGCAGACAGCGAAAACTGTCAATAATGCAGTGAAGCAGCGGACACACCCGTACATTTGTTATGCGATTGCATGGCTCAGTTCTGCAGAAGGCTCAAATACCTTGGAGGGATGACCTTAACACCACAAAAAATAGGTAGAGTAGCCCCCAAAAAGATAGTAGGCTACATAACATCTGAATGTTTTGGGCCAGTATTTTATTTCCTCACTTATTTTATTTCCTCGCCCGCGTCTTTGCCGTCCCGATAGCACCACAGCCTTTGGCTTATTGTGCATTAGGCCAGTATTACGAAAATAGTCATGCACAAAATATCCCTTGAGAATCCAGCGATGAGAGGCAAAAGACCTATAAGCAATCTACAATCCCTTAATTCCACATTTATTAAATTGCCTAGTAAATTTCCTTGATAGTTGCTTTTAACCTTTCCCTTTATTGTCATTCATTTGCAGGAACATTTGAAACACATCTTAATGAATTTTAAATATGTCTATATTTATTTCTAAGCTAAATAAAATGACAACTAACATTAACCATACCAAAGTTAGTACAAGTCCAGAACTTTATAACATTAATTTAGAATAATTAATTATATCTAAGTTATCAGAACCACTTAAGGCTTTAGACTTTAGCCTGTAGAAGATAACATATCCTTATACACATATATACCCTGCATCTAGATTTGGTAGTGAGTGAGTGAATTGAATATCACTCAAGGAATGGCCATTTTTTCTAGTTTACTGTTCAAATACATTATTTTTCAAAATAATTTCTTGAACACTGAAAACTATCATAACGTGGGCTCAATCTGAGATTACATATAACAAATATTTAAAAAAAAAAAAACACTTGTTTGGTTACGATATTTTCAGTAGCTCCATTCATAAAATTCCTACATGAGTTTAATTGTAAAACTGTTCATAATCACGAATATGTAGATTTCTTTAAAATGTTATGCTGCACAAATAAAAATGAGAGGGCTTTTGCAAGATCAAAAACTGAAAAAATAGATATGACATACATAAGAGAACCAATTTTTGTTTCACTGACAGGCCAATAATAGGTAATATAAATCTATTATTTATTAAAAAAAAGGCTCATTTCATATGAAAAAATCCTAATACTATTTTCTTTCTTATTTTATTAACTCATTAAAATAGAATATATTACATCACTCCAAAATACAGAAGCACCACGTAATAAATCCAGACATAAAGCTTCATCCAAAGTAACTTCGTATTCTGTGACTTCTTTTGTAGCCTCAAAATCGGGATCTGCCACACAAAATAGACCATATTGTCGTTTGGCAAAATACATTCGAAGCTGTATCTGAGCCAAATATCTAGGTTGAATACTGTTGTCCACGATATAGTTTTTAACTGTCTTTTCTTTAAAGGGACACTTGACCTCAATGACAAATGTGTCAGTTATGCCATCTGGCGAAGCACCAAACACTGGATATTTGCTGCTCAAAAATATACCACATTTTTTTATGTTTATATCTCTTCTCTGTTCTATTATTCTAATCATGTCATCTTCAAGTAAACAGCCTCTCTTTATCGCTCGAGTTTCTGGCAATGCTACAGCACCCATTATAGCTTCCGCTAATGAGCCATCCGGAGTACGACACCTTGATGCTTCATAGATTTTTGAAGCTGTTATTCGCCCATATCGGTGCTCATACCAGGCAGAGGATTTTGATTGCTCACGAGTGGAATATTCTATTCTACTGCATAGGTGTTCACTTAGCTTGGACGAAATGAATTCCAGAAACTTACATACACTCCTCTCTTCCAAAGAAACTTCTTCTTTATAGGATATTGATAGCTGATGAAGGGAAGTGTTCAAAAACTTCGGTTCTTTAATTATGTCAAAAATACCTCCGGCTTGGTCTTTAATAAGACCTTTAAAACTTTCAACAAATGTAGAGTTCTTGGGTTGAAAAGGTGGTATGTTTTTTCCTGTCAATGCTGAAAGGTTCATAAACTCCACTGACTTCCCAGCTTTGGACAAAGAAGTCGCTTTCAAGTAACTTTCAGTTTCCGTTACAGAAGGTTCTTCACCACGTCGATGAAGCCAAAACAGAAAGGCAACAGAATGTTTGCAGCCCCCTGAAAATAAAAATAAAAACGTTAATTCTACATTATATAAGAAATGAAAGGTATGATCTGAGCTAAATGTTATTTGAAACATAAAAAACTATCATATTCTCTTTCACACTTTCAGTTAATAATAAATTGAATGTAGGGTACGATAAAAATGCACACAAAAGTATCCCTCTTAGTTTAGAAGAGGTCATATAAAATAAATATCTTCTCTAATACTGGTAAGTATCCAAGAAAACATGTCAATACAAACAAAATCTGTGTCAAACAATCAAGATTCATAGCTTCTTCTTTTAGGAGTTATGAATACAAATAACATCTTATTAGAAACAGATAACGTTGTTTTGTTGTTGTTATTTAATGTTACATTAAATGTAGATGTGTTCTGTCATTCCATTGATGCAAACAGCATGATTTAATAAATAACAAAACAAACTATATTTATGATTGAATATTACATAACATGATAACTACTGCTCTGTTGGAAAGATAAAAATAATTTGGAAGTTACAACACAATGTGCTTATAAATGTAAGGAACGGGCCTATAAAATAATTAATTAACTACAACAAATAGATGCAAAAACCAGACACCTACCAAAACAGGGAAATGGTTATTCCGAGACTAAAAGACTATTAAGACAGCATTAGTTATCTCTGTAGTTCCACTGAGTAGGTTATTTGCATCTTTATCACTTTAAGTCAAGTGTTTCCCAAATATTCAATCTTCAGTACCTTTGTAAAGAATACGAAAATTTGAGTTACCTTTTAAAGCAACTTCATTATTCAAATATACAGATTGAAACGTTGTAATCAAAGTACAACATCTTAAATTACCTAATCCACCGATTTAAGGAGTAGGCAGATTGAGGTCTTATAGTTCATTTCATTTCATATTCCTTAACCTTTTGAAAATCAGGTCCAAAAGAAAATAACAAAAATAGTACAATAATTAAGTTTAACGAATACTACTTGGGTGACTTAAAGTAAAGGTAATTTAAATAATAAACATATTACCTTCTGATGTTGTGCAATCTTCACAAATATAATGTATGACAGTTTCCTCCTCTTCATCAATGGTGATTGTCACATTGTAGGGAACTTTCATTTGGCTATGTTTGGGAGTAATTTTTGCCTTAATAGTACAGATGTTCAGTTCTTTTTACCTGCATGTATCCCACTGCATTGTCTCCATAAGATTCCTTCGTAGCCCTAGAAGTAGAAGGTGAATTTGTCATTTAAGAATATTACTTGCAAAAAAGGGATGATATATTTCAACATTTCCCTGGCGTCTCTTAAATGATGACAACCTTTGCTTTGGTTTACCCTTCTAATCTTTTGTTCTTCTGCTTTGTGGTGCATTAATAATGTAACCAAAAAGTAATTTGGAGACTTACATTACATGGAAATTATGTACAAAATACATGTGCCTTATTTTTCCCTTCAAATGAACGCTAACATAACATACTGTAAGTCCCATTATCCTGAACATGAATGTTGCCGAAAATCAATTAACACCTGCACTTTGCGCATTAAATTGAGGGGAGTAGGTATATGTACTATACAAAAAAACAAAATTATACTGAGGTAGTCAAGTTAAAACATTACTAAAATTTCAATAGTAAAAGCCTTGATTATTAAGCCCAAACACCTCCAGCGTTTATCTTCCTTATTCAAATTAATTTCAGGTGAAAAAGCGGTTTTAAAGTGTGTATTTGCACACTAATCAGCTAATTCTCCTTTTAGCACAGCTCTATCATTGCAAAGTTCAAAACATACCTATTAGATGCACGTCCGTATATAAAATTTCATAAAAATCGAATACATGCGCGTAAAGTAGGCTTTTACCTAGTGTTTTATTATGCAGTGGTTTCAGGAGGACACTGCATTTTTTTTTTGTTCCCTCAGGGCTCGTCCGCGGCCTTGCCGCCCCGATAGCACCGCAACCCTTGGTTGATTGTAAAGGACACTGCATTGCTTACATTTATATTTTCAGGCTATTTTCGCTGTGCCTTGATATCTGAAATACTGAGGAAATCCATTAAACCAGATATAATTAATTTACTCACTTTTAATTTTATTAAAGAAAATGAAAATAAATTTGGCAACCATGTAAACCTCGCATTAAATCCTGATTCTTGACCTTGGCGTATGTTTATGTTTACTTTATGAGTGTTGAAAGTTGAAACACAAATTAAGAATTGGATAATAGAAATAGTTGCAGTATTCTAATATAAAAAGCATGCTGTTTACTCACCTTCTCATTTTTACATTGCGTGATTCAGAGAGAAAGAAATCTTGATTAGCTGCATAAAAACTGTGAACCATGTTGCTGTCTACTTTAGGTAGATTGCGTGCATCCGCTTTTTCAAACCCACTTTCCATTTTTTTGTACACAAACACTCACTAATATCACAATAAAGACACCAGCAACTAACAAGTTTTACACACAGTTCCAGAATGTTTATTATATTTTACATTCCCTACTTCCGTGCGTTAGTTTAGGTACTGAGCAATTTTGATTTTAATTAAAATATTTGAATGACTGATGGCGTTTATGACAGCCTAGCAGTGACACTGTTGGTAATTCAGAATCATATTTGTGTCTAAAACCTGGACTAATCAGATCCTTTGAGGTTAGCACGTCACAAAGTACGGGCTTTAAAATGAGCATTTTGGCGGGCTAATTTTCATTTCTTTATAAAAAAATTTCTATAAGGCAAAACCTCAAAATTTCTACGTATAATTATTTTATTACCACCAGTCTTTAAGTTATATACTATAAAACTGTGATTTTTGATTGTGTGTTACGACCCCATTATCAACACTGAAACAGTCCCACACGGCGGTTCGAGTTGGGAACAACAAGATCGTCATAATATGTTTAATGTGTTTAGAATTCAATTAAAAAGAGGAAATTCGAAAGAGGTAAGAACCAATTTAATGAAAATGGGATTATTGCGGGTGATAAGGTACAAAAGTCTTGCGGTGCGAACTGTGAAAGGATATTATAGTATCAGCTGCCAGATGTCCTGCCAGTATATTCAACGGCATTTTCACAAGAAGAGTGATAAGTGCCAGTGTCCTCTTCAATATTCAGTTTCGAGTTTTTTACTTATATATTTACAAACATGGATGTAACAGTACCAAAAAACGACGAAGTGATAATGGATCTGTCGATGAACATCGAAAAAAGCTCAAGACTATTGGAAAGGATTATGAAAGAAATGAATTCTCTTATTCACATTGATTTTCTTGGTGGGAAATAATTTCCTAGACTCCATAGATCAAAAAATGTTTGTCATAGTTTTATGTCGTGTGACCTCGATTTTCCCATAATCAAAAACGGAAACGTGTTATGAAAGCTTTTGTTCCGACAGATCTTTATGAATTTGTTTCCTCTACAAGAGACAACTCGCCATTTAAAATAATGGACATGACAAATTATGGATTTTGGGACCTCAAATCGGCAGCAGATGCGTTTCTGACCACCACCATTCTCAAGATTAGCCAAGCTGTAACCCTGAGAACAGAAAGTCAGATATTGTGAAAATAAAACTACATACTCGCGGGAGAATGAAACAAAATAAAGATTTTCTACAATTTTTTTTTAAATTTTTAAGTTACGATTATTTTCCTTGGTAGAATACGTTTTCCGTTTTGTTATGAAACAGGGTTATTAATAAAATACTTACAAACGCAATTGCCCGAGTTTTATTTATGTTTCCTATAGTTACTTTAAAATGTAAATTTGGCACTTGTCTGCACCCTTTTTTATTTCTACTCTTGAATTATAACCTTCAAATGTAATTCCTATTTGTCTGAATTTAAAAGCAAGTGAAATGCTTTTTGCGACTTAAAAGACAAAAGCTGTAAATGCAAAAGCCCAGGCAAATCTACTTTCCGAGACTTCATCCCAAATATAATTCAGTGCTTGCAAATCAAAAACATATTTAAAGGAAGAAAAGTCAACGTCATTTCACAATTTAGTGGGAATTTTAAATACTTAAATATTTATTTTCGTCTATTTTCATTTAAAATATGTAGTATTAGTTAAACAAAATTTTAGTTTCGCTCTATATATTTATTTGAACATCTTTATAGGCCTCGACGGTAAAGAAACGTAGGTATGTCCAATTAATAAAAATGATGGACCCACAAACTTAGCTAACGGTAGCGTTCTCATTTTGTACCCACACTTTGATAATTTTATAGAATTTTGATGTCGTTGGTACTAAATTTAATACAACGAACCTAATAAATATTGCCTTTCGCACAAAAACAAACAATGCAAATGGTAATACTGCTACTTAGTAATTTTTTGCCTGTTATGCAATCATATAATGTCTAAGAGGGTCTTGTTTTCGTGCATTAATTATGAAGCATTAAAAATCAAGTAACACTCTTTTTCTTATTTAGTGATATACTGATTTTCTATTTTACGCAAAATGGTGTTGTCTTAGGTTGTTAATTCTTAGTTGTATTTATAGTCATAGTTGAATATTTATTTTCAACATTTATATTCATTTTTTAAATACATTACGTTAGTTAAAAGTCAGTTGTACAATGTAGAAAACGCCATATAACAAACTCAAGCTACGCAGTGCATAAATAAAGGGCTTGTTAGGCTCGCAAGCAGCGTGGCACTGCCAAAATTCAGCAGTGTCGTCTAACATAAAAGAGCTGTCAGGTCGCATGCGGTCGCTTGGTAAATTTTCGCTCTCTTGGTAAGCATTAGAGTCAATGATAAATGAGGACGTAGCTGCTGGCGCCTCTGCTGTCTTATTGTGTAAGCTTTTATAAGTACACTTGGAGAACCCAAATCACCACAACACAAATTAAAAAAAGACCTTACGTGACCACGTCAACAACATCAGAGGATAAAAAATTCTCTCTTCAGAATTTTTAATCCTCTGATGATGCTGACGTGGTCAGTGAAACGATCGTAAGGTTTTTTCAAAAATATGTGTTGTGGTATGATTTGGGTTCTCTAAGTGTACTTATCAGTGCTCATCACAGGTTTCAGTTTTCACAGAGTGTAAGCTTTAAAAAAATTGATTATTTTTCTACCAAATTGCTGAGTTGACCAGGCGCCAACAGTTGAATAGTATGTCAAAATAAGCACTCACAGATGCCGCTGAGTTTCTGCTGAAATTCTACTGTTCCCGATTTGTCAAAGCGAAACGACAGATTAACGTCACAAAAAAGTGCTTGAAGACAAATCTGCGTTCATCAGTATCCAACCATTGAAATGTATCGGTGGTCAGCAGATGAGCGCTTTAACCCAGCTGTTGGCGCTTGGAGAACTCAACTATGATAGATAGGGAAGTTCGTTATCCCGTTGAGTAGTCTTCATACGCTTAGATTAGGTAATAAGAATCTTATCACCTAATCTACTCAGTTCATACGGAAAAGTCTGTCACAAAATAAGAATGACAAATCACAATTTTGACCTTTGACATTAGACAGTTGATTTTATTTGGATTTGACAGTGACAGGTGACATAATTTTAAAAGTTTTGTTGGAAGTCGAATGTAAATGTAAAGTGGTTTCATTGAAGTGGTTTCAGAATAAAAATAATTTGCACCTAATGCATGAATTAACGTAATTAATTTAATGGTTGTCAATAGTTTCACCGTATCTGATTGATATCCTTGCTTAAAAGTTGAAGATCAGTGAACGATGAATTTTATGGATGAGGATGAGAACACTATGGAGAAGATTTACTCAACTGTTATATCAACCAAGAGAATGTTTACATTGATTTTTTTGAAAAGGCAACAAGAAATCTTACTAGGTCATAAAGTTCGTGGTCTGGGCAAAGGTTATTGGAACGGTTTTGGTGGTAAACTAGAGCAGGGTGAAAGTCTGGTAAGGTGTGTCAAACGTGAAGTTAAAGAAGAATGTAATTTAGTGGTCCCAAATCCAAAACATTTAGGTGTTGTAAGATACGAAGTTGACAATGCAGAAGAAGTTTCAATCGTGCATGTTTTTACTAGTTGGAACTTTAGCGGTAGAGAAGTACCAAGTGAAGAAATGAACCCAGTCCGGTGGTTTAGATATAATGAAATACCCTTTAAACAAATGTGGCCAGATGCTGTGGAGTGGTATCCATTAATGTTAAATGAAAAATATTTTTCTGTGCATTGTATTTACAACAAAGAAGGTCAAATAAGGCAGAACTTAATTAAACATTATGATTGTTTGGAGAAAGCTTTAGACTTAGCCAAGTGATTTTTGCAGGTAAATTTCAAAGAGTTTGTTTTCATCTTCCAAGAAAACTTACTAATTTACCAAATTTTATTTGTGGTTATCAAATCATGTTATCATTTTACCTCAAAGACCTATGTATTGTGTATCCAATGATCTTAATCAGTATTATGTTTTAATTTTTTCATGTTTGTTTTTTGAGCTATAGTTTTTTGTTGTTTTGTATTAAAATATTATTTTAAAATGTACCTAGTTAGGTTTTATTTAATTTTCTCCATTGTTGTTTTGTATTTCTATACTAAAATATTATTTTAAAATGTACCTAGGCTTGTTTTATTTAATTTCCACCAGTGTAGGAATTGTATTAGCACGTAACAATGCTTTCTTATTATATTATTATTTTCCTTTTTTTATGAGTAGGTATACCTACATATTTAAAATTATTGAAGAATATTGTCCTGTCTTATTGATGCTGAAAGACATGGACCAAGAGCGTAATTACACTTAAATGCAAATCAAAATATTTTAATGCAGACAAATTATCATAATAGACTTGATGGTTCAATGACTTGGCTTTGCAGAATCCAAATGGGGCTTGATGTAAGATGACTTTCAATCATTCTAATTTTGAAGGTGAATAGCAGCCTGGTATCAATCACTGGGTTTATTTCTTTAGAGCAAAATATGTTATAGAAGTGTTGTTTTTACTTAATATATAAATTTTGTTAAAAAACTTCTACACATCAGGTTAGCTTCTGGTTTTAATAAGTATAGATTCAAGTTCATCTGTATACTAGGGTATCCCAATTACATATGTTATATGTGTTTTATTGGTGAATAATTGTACATACATTATGTCTAACACAAACTAGTCAGGCTTATACATTGTGTTACATGAAACAATTTAACAGGTTTGACATTTGTTCCCAAAATTGTATAAGCTTCCGATTTTGGCATACTAACTAAACTGTCTCTTCTCTACCTTTCATTCTTTCAGCCCAAGCTTGCATTCAATATTAGTAAACATTAACCACACCAGAATTGGACTTTACCAAAAATATGTCTTATATTCTGACCAAATTTTTTAAACTTTATACACCCAAAAATTATATGCTTTTACAAGATATCTCAGTAATGAGCGGCTGTTGCCGAAAAATAGCACAGCAGTGGCTTGATTTTAGATATACTTATGATAGCGCAGACAAAATCGAAATATTTTAGTTCGTTTCAATGATACAGGGTGAAATCGAGCATTTTTGTCATTTTCAAAAATGAGCTGTTACTTTTTGTCTTGAGAGTGACATACAAATGTTTAAGCAATTTGATTTAAAACTGATTATGTAAAATCGACATAGATTACCGGTTACAACTTTGTTACTTTGAATAGGACACCCCTATGTTTTTATGAATATAATGTTTTTGTTTATTCAGTTTCTCTGTCTGGGACAAATCTCGCAATCCAAATTTTGAGTAGTTCTAATTAAGCTATAGCTTTGAAATTTGGCAGCCGTCTAATAAGCCCAGCGGTAGTGCAATATAATATAGTATATATAATGTTGTTCTAAATCCAATAACCCCTTGACAACGGTATGATTAAATAACAAGATTTGACCAGTAAAACCCGACAAACTCTGTGATGTCATTCTAAACCCAATGTGGTGGACGAACCAAGATGGCGGATTACCTTTTTCTTCGCAACCATCTTGACATGGGTATCAAATGAAAGGGTTTGACGAGTAAAATACGATAAACTGGCGTTATTCTAAACCCAGGATGACATATTACCTTTTCCCTCTGGACCCCTTTGATATGGGTAGCAGATGGTAGGGTTTGGCGCATAAAATATGATAAACTAGCTATAGGATTCTAAACCTAATATGTCGGACGCCCCAAGATGGTGGATTACCTTTTTCTTCATAACCCCCTTGACATGGGTGTCTAATGAAAAAGTTCGACGAGTAGAATGCGATTAGCTTTGTGATGTTATGCAATACCAAATCGCTAGTAAAAATGAATCGCATGAGAAATTACACAGCTCGCTTTCATAATAGTTTATATCTATATGTAACATTCATTTCTTTTTTTTTTTGAGCTGGCTTCATACATTAATACACACACGCACACACACGCACACACACATATATATATATATATATATATATATATATATATATATATATATATATATATATATATATATATATATATATATATATATATATATATATATATGTCGTCTTTTAACTGCTTCATACGTTCGCCCACATATAGAGTATTCTCCATTCTGCTGGCATCTCCTTGTATAATTTTCTTTGTTTCTTCATCTCTTTTTGTCATTTCTTGTGTTGTGGTGAGCTGCGATGCAACATGTCTCAGCCCAGACTCACCACAGCACAAGAAATGAGAAAAAGAGATGAAGAATCCAGAAAAAGAGATGCAGAAACAAAGAAAATTATACAAGTATAGGCCAGCAGAATGGAGAAAACTTTATGTGTGGGCGAACGTATGAAGCAGGTAAAAGACGACATCTTCCAACAAGTAGAAAGCCGGGTAAGGGGTATCAGCGACGATGTACATGACAGGCTGACGAGTATACAAGAGGAAGTACAGCAGAAAATGCAATCACACAGACTCGAAGATAGCCCCGTCGTAAGAATTAACGTCCCTGCATTTGATGGTTTAGTGCCATGGGGTATTTATCTACGTCAATTCCAAGCCGCTGCTACAGCAAATAGTTGAGGCGAGAGGGAGAGAAAGCAACTTCGTTAATTGTAGCTCTCAGGAGGAGATGCCCTAAATGTGCTCCGATGTATTCCCAGGGAAGGACATTTCAATTTTGACAGTATTGGACCAATTAGATATGAGGTTTGCGACCAATAGCTGTATCGATGCCAATTGGAAAATCATTGGGCGGAAGTCTCCAACATCTCCACGCCGACGTTGTCAGATTGACTATTAGCCTACCCCATAGCTCCGATAAGATCGAGTTTTAAACCAGCTGTCGCTTCAAACCTTCGTTGCCAGGATCACGAATACCGACACCCAACAACGGTTTTAGACACTAAGTGAGATGTAAGACACGAAGCATGTGCCGCCACCTCGTTGCGGAACCAAGTATTATGTTGTCACGGCAGCGCCAATTAACACAAAGTGTTAAAAAATAGAGACTGTATACAACCAACTAACAATTTAGTAAATTGTCAGCCCTGAACCATTTCTACCCTAATATAGGGACAAAGTATGTAAGGCTAGATGTATTCTGACCACAATTAGAACCGTAGACCGGTTTCGCTCTAATTAGAGCTCGTAAGTACAGCATACTAATTGCAGGGAAAATACACCTATAAATATGGCTATGGTAGTCAGCCTTCCAACACTAAGTGAGATGTAAGACACGAAGCACGTGCCGCTCCCTCGTTGCGGAATTATAAATGTACTAAAAAATATTTTTTTCTGATCTTAAAATTGCTTTTTAAATTTATGTAGATTATTAAACTAAAAATAGCGCGAAAAATACACCAATAAAGTAATGCAGCTATGGTAGCCAGCCTTTCAACACTAAGTGAGATGTAAGACACGAAGCACGTGCAGCCACCTCGTTGCGGAATTATAAATGTACTAAAAATATTTTTTTCTGATCTTATAATTGCTTTTTAAATTTATGTAGAATATTAAACTAAAAATGTTGAGCGCGAAAAATTGTTTATTTTAAGAAATACATCAATGTATTTTGGTTATAGTAATTTTATAGATCACTATATGATAAATTCTTGATAATTAATTATAAAACATTGTTCCATGCACATTGTGAATTGTTAAAAAATGACAATCATTCAAATACCGGAATTTTCACCCCAACTGTACTCAGAATTACTTGTTTCACTCTTAATCTATATCATTCATAGATCAATATTTACAAAATACCAACAGATATTAATACTCAACAAACAACAATGTTTATATTACCCAAGAACTATTGAAACAACTTCCGCAGCATCTTTTCGCGCTCAACGCTTTTAGTTTTAAGATTCTATATATAAATATAAACAAAATTTATGAGATCAGAAAAAATATTATTTTATTATTAGTACATTTTTTATAAAGGCGTTGTTTTTAAAAGTTTTTTTATATATTGTTACGTTCTTCAGGGTTCTGGATGTGTTGACTCACAAAACATAGCTTTTCATAGTACTAATTTATTATAACGAACTATTTTCCAGCACCACCATCAACTAAAATATTTCTCTCTATGACTAAACGTCCATAGAACTATATTCCACTATACGTCTTCTGTGATCGCTTATTATACAGCAGCACTAACTCACTATTGTTTGACTCCCTCTATCTTCAGCTCGCCTATTTATATTGTCCATAGAGTCGTTCTAGACATTTCTACATTGTTCAATATCTGTCATTTCTAGTTCATTCTCGAAATATAACTCTATAGTGTTTGCTGTTACCAATACACTTTACAACCTGTCTGTGACCATAGAAGTAACAACGTTCCTTCACTTAATTCTCATAGAGACGGATGTGACACTGACCCCTTTTTAATTTAATCGTTCTGGTCGAATTCTGACATTTCGTGACGTAAGCCTGTGTATATGGACCACCTTCATCTCTTTGGGCTCCTCTGAATGCGATAGACAACGTCATTGGTCCTTTTGACCACCTTATACGGACCTTTCCATAATTTCTGTAGTTTCGGTGACCGTCCCTTGCGTTGTAATGGAGTGTAGAACCACACTTGATCTCCTTTAAAACCAGTGGAATTAGCTCGCACGTCACAACCGGTCTTCATGCGGTCGCTTTCTACTCGTATATGCATTCTGACAGCAGAACGGATGGGTTCCATTATTTTTTCCAAATCTTTGTTGTACTCATGAGTTGAACGTGGAGCATCTGTGGATTTTCCAAATATGAGATCATGAGGAAGTCTTAACTCTCGGCCAAAGACCACGCTGGCTGGGGTATATCTGGTAGTCTTATGTACAGCCGAGCGGTATGTCAGGAGAAATAGCGGAATGTGCCTGTCCCAATACATTTGGTGTTCATTAACAAATATTCGTCAATTGGACTGCAATGTAGCATTGAATATTTCCACAATTCCGTCAGATTGAGGGTGCATGGGCGTAGGTCTCGTCTTTCTGATTCCCATCATCTCCCAAACCTTCTGGAAAACAGCCGACTCTAAATTGCGTCCCGGGTCAGAATGGAACTCTAGCGGTACGCCTAAATCTGCAGAAAAACTCATTCACCAATACTTCTGCAACGGTGGTGGCCTCTTGATTCGGAACTGCAAACCCTTCTGGCCACTTGCTAAAATAGTTTATGGCTACAAGTATGTAGCGATTTCCCGCGTCTGTTCTAGGAAAAGGACCAGCTATGTCGATTGCAATTCTTTCGAATGGGGCTCCCATATTGTACTGCTTCATTCGCCCCCTGGTTTTTGATTTAGGCCCCTTACTGCATGCACACTTTTGGGTGGTTTTGCACCATTCCTCCACATCAGCTCTACATTTTAACCAAGAAAAAGGTTTCTCGACCTTCTCCAAAGTTTTCTTTACCCCTAAATGGCATCCACCTGCTCCGCCATGGATCTCCTCGATTACCTACCTAACAATTTGCCTCGGAAGGACTATTTGCTTCAACATGCGGGTTCCATCCTTTGACTCCCAATTCCTGACCAGAAGACTATCTTTGATTTCAATAGAGTCCCACTGAGCCCAGTAGCTTTTGGTGGCAACGCTTTTATCACTAACTTCGTACCAAGCGGGTCTTTCGTGGCAAGTCTCCTTCCATCTGTAGACTCTCTGGATATCAGGGTCTTCTTTTTGGTCCTCCAATAACCTCTGCGGGTTCCATCGGTTAACTGGCCGCAGCGCTATCCTCCCACAAACTTCGAGATTCAACCCGTCTTTGTTTTCGGCAGAGCTGCAATGCTTACATTTTGGTGGGCAAGGTCTCTTAGACAGCGCGTCGGCATTACCATACTGTCGGCCAGGGTGGTGTTCGATGGTAAACTTGTACTCTTGAAGGCGTTCCAGCCACCTCGCCATCTGTCCTCTGGATTTTTAAATTGAAGAAGCCAGCGTAGTGAAGCGTGGTCGGTTCTCAGGAGAAATTCTTGTCCATATAGATATTTGTGAAAATGCTCCAACGTCTTGATGGCTAGAAGTTCTTTTCTCGTCACGCAATAATAATTTTCTGCTTTGGACAGGTCAAAGCTGAATATGCTACAACCTTCTCTTGGCCTCCCTATTCCTGGGAAAGTATACCTCCAACGCCAACATTGCTCGCGTTTCTGTCCACGATACATCTGTGACTAGGTTGGGAATATGTGAGTAGTTGATGCTTATCTAAAGAAAGTTTTCGAAAGTCTCCAAGTCTTCTGGTTATAAGTGATTTTTTTCTATGCACATTCGCTACAAGAAAGTATCCAATAGAACTGTTTAAAAATGCCCCATATATGTACAAAAAACTGCTAAAAAATGTTTTACAAAAATTCGCTAAAAATATTATTTCTGCAAAAATTTGACGTAGAAAATTCGATAAAATCTTTTTCACTAAAACTTCCAAAGCAATTTTTTCGTACGCAAATTCATCAAAACCTTATTACCAATACCGCTAAAACAAAATTTCGCCAAAACTTCATTAACAAGTTTTTAAAGAAAATTTGCTGTTTCAAGAACCTTTTGTACATGGAATTCTGCTAATAAAATAAATTTCAAATTATACAATTTGTTCAAAATCCAGACAGACTTTTTCTGTGGCGCCACAGAAAGACGGTTCTTTTAACTATGACATGCTGTAAAAAGTGCAACTGGTTGCAAAAAAAAAACACTTTAGGCACCAAAGTAAAATCTCTACATCTGTATTACTTAAGTATGGAACAGTTTTACTAAGGGCAACAACAATCTGATTTGCTATTAAAAGTCCTAATTGGTGATTTTTTTTCAAAAATATTTGCTAAAATAATCATTGAAATTACATAATCTGATTAGAAACGTTAAAATTAAATAAATGCTTAAGATCAGTCAACATTGAGATTTGAAGCCGCGTTGGAAGAAGCTTTTTCTTGATATGCTATTCGTCCTTACAACTTCAACGTGGAGAACGTGCCAAGTGCAATATAATTCGGAACCAATTTGTAAAGTACTTTATAAAAGGCAAAGCCTATGTGTCTAAGACATTATCAACTTGATTGTTGTGCCACAAGATGGATGTTTACTCGCTTCTTGAATAGTTGGATATCATATGTGTTCAGAAATAATATGCTTGCCGGAGGGACATTCTAGAGCTCAGAGATGCACTAGGGAAGAGCGAGGATTCGTAACAAATCGTTCGACAAGAGAGTAATTTGACACTTAAGCGTGTGCTTTTCAACTAAAACGGATTGGCCGATTAAATGTCACAAGCGAAAGTACTAACGAAACGATTTCCCAGGAGAAATGTCGATGCGTTAATATCGATAGAAGAGGCAGAGATCTCGTGGTCTAGATGAGTGAGACCGACTGTGATAGATTAATTTCCTATAATGCGAACAGTTTTTTTCTAAACAGAATGTATAGGAGGAACAAGGTTGTATTTGGGACAGCACCGCAGACATGGGAACAATATTCTAACTGTGGACTTATCTATGCTGTATACAACGTCAAAAGCTGCTTTGATGAAAACAAACTTTCAACTCGAAACAGAAACACAAAGTTTCTTTGCTTGCTGCTTTTGCAATATTGGAAGTATGTATAAATGCTAGCAAATATCCTACGCAGTTATACCCAATGTAAGTAGTGTGGATTTTTTAGGTAGTATTTTGCCAGCCATCTGCACGTCTGAACCCTGTAGATCACGTTTCCAAAGAAAAGGCAATTCTGTTATCAGTTTTGACGGTTGAAATCGCCACTTTGATATTTTCAGAAGAAAAACCATAAAATTTTCAAAGCAGTTTTTATCGTAGTTTTAATTTTTGCCCCAAGAAAAGTTAATCGTTATGTGTAATTGTTCTTATTTTTTGTTTTGTTCCCTCCTCTCACCTCTAGTTTCATCAACATTGTTTTCATTAAATGGTTATAACTTTTTTCTTTTAACTTGAAGATCTAATGTTTTGGTACATTATGATTATATGTATCTATTCTTTACAATAGCAACTTGTGTACCAAATTTGGTTATTGTGGCTCTGTTATTTGCGGGGATACCAAAAACTTTTCGCGGAAAAACATGTCTAATGATTTTTCTGCTGGATAATGAACTCTCCAAGCCATTTATAAAAGTAATGTACTTACAAAATTTCATAAAAATCGGACCACTATTTCTTTAGTTTTGGGTGTGACACACGAGAAAATTTCGAGTGCACGTGTCTTCGAAATGTTTGAAGTGAGAAAATAAAAGTGTAAAGACAATTTAAACATTATAACATAACCTTTTCATTACTTATATCCCTTGTGTAAAACACATCCTTTCTACAATTCTGTGAAGAGTTTAATAGATATAGCTATTTGTATTCACAGAATAAACGTCAAAAGCTAATAACGAATGAGCCAGTTCGAAGGGAGGGACATGCGTTTCCCCTTCAAGTAATATATTTAAAAACGTATTATAGGAAGCTGAATTGAAAAAAGTGAATGATGAATTAAACGATGACACTACACATTCGGCCGTGAAGAGAATAGGCAAATATCTTTTATAGAAAAAATGATTTAGGCCCATATATTTGATCATGATTGAAGCAATAAAAGAAAACATAGGCAGATATGTATATTGTCATTTAGAAATGAGTGAGTATAAAACAGAACAGACAAAAATAGACGTCATAACATACTAACATAGTCAAGATATAGACACATTGTGTTCTCGCACTTAATGACAGCGCATTGTTAGAAGCAACAGACGTACAAAGAAGAAAAAAAAACATCCTCAATCCAAAAAATGACAGTTACACTCAATGACGTATATGTCATTGGTTATACTATTTCTGTCGTTTCTACAAAAATCTGCTAATCTAACCTAAATTCGCAAATCCCAAAACAAAAATCGTAGGAAAAGTGGTTAAAATGCGACACCATAAGTAAATGAAACAAGATAACGCACCAGCTAAGAAAGCTGCAAAAATAAGAGAACAGTCCCGAAAACTGCTACAAAACGTATTATCTATATTACGTGAAATACATTTAGCTTTAGATCGTTCATTCTCAGTTCTCTTATTTTAAGTGTATAGCCACTTTGTAAACATTTAAGACTGGTAAATTTCTAATGTCGATAGGTAGTGCATTAATTAAACAGTTTGTACCAAGTATAATGGTGCTTATTAAAGGATCTCGCTGGCCTGGAAGTTTGAACAGATGAATATGCGTTCTGTCCAGTTTCATAACGACAGGTCTATGATCTAGTTCATACTTTTGCAAGAACAACTCGTCAATGAATTCCACCGTGTAGTGGACGCACATCATAAACTGTGGCTTCATTTTAATTTTACAAAAGATCAATAAGGTAAGTACTGCTTTTATTATATATTGTTTTTAAAAACGACCAACATCATTTCCAAACTCTTATGTGAGATTTCATTAGTTTTGATCTTTTCAATTTAGCTTTCAATTTAGTTTTTTCTTTCTTCAGAAATTTCATTCACTATATCCCATATGCTCTTAGAAAAATGGCTGTTTGAATTTATCCCGTATTTAGCCTGTTTCTGTACGTTATATATTCCGCTCTATTAGTCTTCTTTTTTTACATCATGTTGTACTCGCTTTTAGGACCATAAACAAAGTTAGTGCATGGTACAAGTATTTTAGACTTGAAGAGACACTAACAGAAGATCCAGAGGGTTCATATGAGCCAGAGCTGTCGGCCAACCAAATGACACGCCTGGTGCATGATATATATATATATATATATATATATATATATATATATATATATATATATATATATATATATATATATCATGTTCCAGGTGTGTCAATGGGTTGGTCAACTGCTCTGGCTCATACGAACCCTCTGTCTAAAAACTTGATCACCCGAAGGTGTCAAGTATTGTCTCTAGTTTATTTATTGTTCATAAGTCACTTTTACCCACTCTTTCTTATTTCTTTCCCTTGCCTTTGCCCCTTCCCATGTTATGTTATTTTCTTTGAGTATCTCTGCTATTATGTTGTCCTAGGTCTTCCCCACTTATTCTTTCTACTCTGGTTTGCCACACTTTCTTACTTGGTCTCATATCGCCCATTCTCACAAGCTGCCCGAACCACTTAAGCTGTTGTCTCTTATTAGTTTTTATCACTGGTTCCACTTGTAGTTCTTCTCTTACACTATTGTTTCTTATCCTGTCCAATTGTAATCCCCTTCACCCTGTGTAAGAACTTCATTTCCACTGCTTGTACTCCGCTTTCCATGGCTTTAGTCAGCACTCAACTTTTTCTTTGTAAGTCAGCACCGGGCAAAATACTGATTTGTATACACTAATTTTTGTCGTCTATACTTCCCTTCTTCCTATAAATGAATGGCTCAATGTTTGGTATAGCCTTGCTGCTGACTCTTCGTTAATTTCCGCATCTTGTCTGCCATTTGCCTGTAGCTGAACTCTCAGGTACTTGAAAGATTTGTTGTAGCTCTTTACCTTGCACTGTCGCCTTAATGTGCTTGTCATCGTTTCCAATCACCATGACCTTAGTTTTTTCTATGTTCATCTTCACATTCCTCTTCTCTAAAGCCTTCTTCCATACCTCCAAATTTTTTTGCAGATTGTCCTCACTTTTCTCATAGATCACCAGATCGTCAGCAAACATGCACTCTGTAATACCCAATGCCTGTAAATTTTTGTATCATATCTGCAATTGTTTTGTTACTTTGTACAGTCAAAAAAATCAATTTTAACACCTGTCATTATGTACTCGCCAGTTTGCTAGGAGTTTTGATCAAAGTTGATGGTGGCACCTAAAAATGGGTAAAATTGGACACAAATTGGGCCCCAAATACCAATTACAAATTGAATTTGAGAACAATTTTTAAAACGTAAATTTTTACCCATACTGTAAAAAGGCATTAAATAAATAAATAATAACAAATCTTTTTTTACTTGAAAATAACTTTATTAAACTACACTATGTCTCGAAATGTTTTTCGATACAATTAGATGCATGGAATCTGAATGTTGTCACATAGATTTTTGAAAAATACTGTAATCAGGACCTATAAAAATGGCCATTAGATTATATTATGAAAAAAGTATTTTAGAAAATAAGAATATTTTGTAATTGTTTAAAAAGTTGTAAGGCATTTTCATAAATAGTAAATTTTCAATTTCACCATGCAACTCTGAAAGAACCCTTTTGAATTTTCTGTCCACATCTAAATAAATATCTTTAAAATTGAGTTCAGACTGCTATATTATTTTTTGATGTAAAATAACAGTGATGAAAAGAAAAGATAGTAGTAATACATTGAGATAAAAATGCAGATTAAAAATAATGTATCTAATAAATTACTGCAAATGTTTTTTATTTTATATAAATCTGATATGTAACTTGTAAACAATACACCGAAAAAAGTCAATATCGTTCATTCATCTCAAGAGGTTGGGATTGAAAAGAAAATATTTTAGAAAATAAGAATCTTTCTATTGCAATTGCAAAGGTGTAAGGCATATTTTTCTAAAATATTAAATTTTGTATTTCACCGTGCACTCTGAAAGAACATTTTTCAATTTTGTACCCACATTCTGATAAATATCTTTAAAATTGAGCTCAGACTGCTATATTATTTTGGGTCAAAGCCACTAGTTACGTGACAGTAAGTAAAGTAACAGTGATGAAAATAAAAGATAGTAGTAATACGTTGATATAATAATAAATTGTTTAATAAGTTATTGTATTTATTTTTTATTTTATATAATTTTGTTGTGCAATTTGTTGTAAATGATACCCTGAAAAAATACTATATCGTTCATTCTTCTCAAGAGTCTAAATGGTTGGGGCTGAAAAGAAAATATTTTAGAAAATAAGAATCGTTATAAAACAGTTGTAAGGCATTTTCTAAAATATTCAATTTTCAATTTCACCAGGCACTCTTAAAGAACATTTTTTAATTTTGTGTCCACACCCTGATAAATATCTTTAAAATTGAGCTCAGACTGCTATATTGTTTTTTGGTCAAGCCGCTAGTTACTGAAATACGTGATAATCAGTGTCCAATTTGTGATGTAAAATAACACTGGTGAAAATAAAAGGTACTACTAAAACGTTGAAATAAAAAGGCAGATTAAAAATAATTTATCTAATAAATTACTGCAAATATCTTTTATTTTATATAATTTTGTTGTGTAATTTGCTATAAACACTATCCTGAAAAATAAAAGTACTATACCGTTCATGCGTCTCAAGAGTAAATGGTCGGATTTAAATGGGATCTTGTTTGTCATTGTTTTTATTCATGAAAATGAAAATAGAAAATCATCATTAGCTAATCTGGTGTATTATGGATATACAAGCTACCTATGTCATGAATGTGATGAAATACATAATCAACTTTGTACCATTGTAGAGATACTGAACATTTACAAACAAATCTATTACACTAAGGATTAGTTCCTGCCATAGAAGTCGCCGAAGAAGTGTAGGTATGATCTATAAGAAATAGAAACAATATTTACTTATAGTTACTAAAAATTTGTTGTTTATTAATAAGTACCTGCCATTAAAGAAGTACCTATACTGACTGATAAAGATGGCAATTGCCAACTACAGGAAAGTTGTGCGATCATATGTTGTGGGTATGTGCCACATGACTCTTACAGCCCTAAAACACATGTAAATGATTACGTACCCTGATACAATTGGGGAACAAATTCTTACAAACTCCACACATGATCAAGGCACCTTTTCATGTCCCCAGACACTGACCACTGATCATACTCAGTATCTCCTCAGCATTTGTCCACAGGGAGAACCACCACCTTTGAACAAATCTAACTATATCAGCTTTTGATTTTTTTGCCTTGCATCCCATGTCTTGCCAGGTCTGTAATTTGATTTATTACATCGTACTTTAACACATTTCGAAACAGCAAAGTGAAAACAAAAATTTTTAGCACTTTTTTACTTGAATAAAATAATTCTATATAAACGGTTAAAGGCTTACAGTTTGTTTGTTTTTTCAATTGGTTTAATATGAGTAAGTGCAGAAGAAAGAAATACGAGGGCGGGTCAATAAGTCCGTGAGTTTTGGAATGAAACACAGGTTTTTTGACAAAAAATAATTTTATTTCTCAACATAGTCTCATTTGAGCTCTATAGACTTCGTCCAACGTTTCACCAATTTTTTTATCCCTTCCAAAAAATAATATTTGCCGAGGTCCTCAAAATAGGTATTTGTTTGAGATGATTTCATCAACTGGAGTCAAATCTCTTTCCGCTGAGCAATTTCTTCAAGTTTGGAAACAATAAATAGTCACTCGGGCCTAAATTCGGAGAATAGGGCGGATGAGGGAGCAATTCGTAGCCCAATTTATGCAATTTCACCATGGAGGCTGCACATGTGTGCACCCTTGCATTGTCTTGGTGGAAAATAACTTTTTTCTAGTCCAAATGCGGTCGTTTTTTCTTCAAATCGTCGTTGAATCAGTCAAATAAGTTGCTATAATAGTGGATTATACCGTGTGCACCCCAAAAAACGGTCGCCATGACTTTATTGGCTGACAAACCCACCTTGGACTTCTTCGGCGCTGATTCGCACGGAGAAACCCATTGTTTTGACTGCTGCTTGGTATCTGGTGAGCTGTGGCGAATCCATGTTTCGTCCACGGTTACGAAACGGCGCAAAAACTCGTCCCTATTGCGGTTGAACAACACCAAACACAATTTCGAAGTTGTCACACGATTGCGTTTGTGGTCGATTGTGAGCAAACACGGCACCCATCTTGCGGATAGCTTTCTCATACCCAAGTGATCATACAAAATCGAAACCACTGAGCCATGTGATATGCCTATGGCTTCCACAATCTCCCGCACTTTCAATCTCCGATCGGCCAACACCATATCGTGAATTTTTTCAATTGTTTCGGGTGTAGCGACCTCCACTGTGCGTCCAGAACGTTCGGCGTCATTTGTGCTTGTACGGCCGCAACGAAATTCGGTAAACCACTTTTTTTACCATAGGAATTGCTGGTGCAGAGTCCCCATAGTTTTTATCAAGCTTAGCCTGGGTTTGAGTGATGGTTTTTTTCCGCAAAAAAATTATGTTTAAGCACACGAAATTCACTTTTTTCCATTTTCGTTATAACTCAAGGGGTTGTCTGCTTTCAATGGCTCTCTAACACAAACTAAATGACGCAGCTTGTTCAAAATTTGATAGGAGCCAACGGACAGATGCTTGTTGACAGGAGCAGTGTTGCCCTTCCTGTGAAGAGGCGGGAAATTAAAAAAGTCACGGACTTGTTGCACGCCCTCGTATTTAGCCTTTTCCGGTCTTCTCACAAGAGGTGCATATACAAAAAATATGGGCGTTATATTTGCAATTACAAATTTCAAAAATGGTTCTATTAGTGTTCCAGAAGCATTTCATTGCTGAGATACGGGATGTTTCAACTTATAAGTTGGTTTTAACGTATTTTAACTTATTACCAAAATAACTAAATTATAAACGTAAGCGAAGATTTTCCAAGATGGCGAGTGATGGTGCTTATGGTTCTCGAGATGTTCCTATAAAAGAATGCAAGAAGTGTCACAATGTTCGTGTGAGTGGGCTAAAGTGTGTGAAGTATGGGTGTTCATTTCATCCTGGATGTATAAAATATTTTAAAATGTGAATGTTATCGATGATAACTTTGTGAATTGTGGTTCCGCGAGTGTTGACTTTCCAGATGGTGACAATGATTTGTCATTTACAAGTGCTGATAATGATGCTTTGCATTCTGTTTCGGGTGTATCCTATTTGAAAGACATTATAAAGGGTAAATACCTTATGATCGATTACATGAAGGAACTAATTGTGTCTCATAAAGAGCAAATACGGTTGTTGAACGAGAGGGAAAGATTGTGCCGAGGGCAGTGCCAGCCCCATCTGTTGCTCGTGAGTTTGTGCGTGCCACATTGTTGGGCGAGTTTCTGCAGATCTGATGCGGTCCGACACGGCTGGGTGTGTCTCTGCTACCATTGAACACGAAACTATTGACGAAGGTAGGAAACTGCGGTCACATCCTGGTGACAAGGGGTCCAAGTCACTGAGGTGGTTTGGTGGTAAGGTACGTGAACGTAAAGTTGATAACAATAAACTCCCTAATAGCGCGAATAAAATAACTAGTGACCAGTTGTCTGTGGCTTTGGCGGAGGTGTAAACTTCTGCGAGGCTGACAGGCCATATAATTGGTGGGACAGAAGAGCTGAGCGATGGTAATGCTGACTGTGATACCGGTGAGAAGTGGAAAACAGTTCAAAGAAAAGAACTAAGAGGTGGTCCGCATATTGTCGGTAGTGGTACGAATCAGTTCAAGGCTGCTGCAAAATTTGTAGCCATACATGTATGTCGACTGCAACCTGATACTACAACCGAGCAGGTTCAGCTGCATCTTAAGAAGGATTTGCCGGAGGTCACGTGTGAGAAATTGGAGTAGAAAAACAAAGACCAATATGCCTCTTTTAAAGTATGTGTTTTTGATTAAAATTTTAGAGTTGCTATGAGTCCTGACGTCTGGCCTGCTGGAGCTTGCATTAGTAAGTTTTTCTACCCGCGGCCGCGTCTGACCGCCGCAACATAGCTTGTGGAAGTGATTTTAAGCCCAGTCTACGTTTACTTAATACGCAGTCTGAGTGTGGACAAAATTAATGACTTAATGATAGAGTTAATATATTTTCCTAGTGTAAAATTTTTGTGTTTTACAGAAACATGTGAGTCAAATCTTTCTATCAATCATTTAAGAATTGATTGATATGACGTTGGTAGGTTTTTACTGTAGGAGCTCCAGCAGAGGTGGTGGTGTGGCAGTTTACTATAAAAATAATCTGTCTGTAAAAAAACCTTCATTTTGAACAACTATGTACCGAAAACAATTTTAAAAAAATATGTGGAGTTGATAATGTCATGACGTATATAGTGAACTGCTATCGCTCTCCCTCTGGTGATGTTTTTTATTTCATTGATCAGCTTTATGATGTTTTGAGTCGGTTGATGAAAACTGATGTTCGAGTGATTCTCACTGGTGACTATAACTTTGATTCATATAATGTTATGTCTAGAGAGTTCTGTTAGCTGTCTGATATGTTGACCTGCTTTGGGATGACTCATGTGGTGGAGTGGCCGACTAGGGTGACAGATATGAGTACTTTGGATAATATTTATATTAATTTTGACAATAGAGGTGTCTGCCTTGTGCTTGATAATAACATTTCGGATCATATGTCTGTGTTCTTTGAGCTCGATGATGATTTGAATAAGAAATGTGATAATTTCACCATGTATAAGCAAATTTACAGCAAAACTCGTTTGGATGGATTTATGACTGCAATTGAGAGCGAGAATTGGTAATGTTTGCAACGTTTGGATATTCATGACGCATTTGACGAATTTCATCAGATTTTTTGTTTCCATTTTAATTGTCATTTTCCGTTACGTAAAACTTATGTGGGCGAGGGAAATGTTGCTGGGGGATGGATTACTTCTGACATTAGATTGTCGAGCCCTAATCATAAGCAACTATTTCGGCTGAAGAGTGTTTATTCAGAGGCTACTCAAGCCTATAAAACTGCTAAAACTGAGCACAAGAGGATGATTAGTAGCGCTAAAAGGCGCTTCCATTAGAATAAAAATTTTGAATCAGACAATCCTACTCGTTCTGCATGGCGTATTATTGGTGAGTGGGGTGGGACACTAAGGCAAGGGGTACATAATATGCAGGTTAACGCTAATGATAGGGTTGTAAGTGACCCAGATGAGATTGCGAACTTATTTAAAAAATATTTCTGGGGTACTCCAAAAATATAGTGGATATGATTCCTAAGGTTTCTGGGGTTGCTGGTATTTTGGGAAAGGCTAATCAGGCTTCAATGTTTCTATCCCCCTACACTCTATTGATGCGTAAACTTAAGAGAAAGGTACCCTGTGGTTTGGATGACATTCCACCATATATAGTGCAGAATTATCTAACATCTATTATTCAGCCTGTTTTGCATCTTTAAATCTATCGTTTCTGCAGGGATCATTTCCAAAAACCATTTTAAAACCGGCAGGGGTATACCGTTACTTTTTTTTTGAGGCTTGTGAGTGTCCTGTTGGGGTATTTTGTGATCTCAGTAGGGCATTCGATTGTGTAGGCTATGTTTTGCTGAAGGGTAAACTCTATGACTGCGAAGTGAGAGGTGCGGCACTCGACTGGATATCGTCTTACTTGTGTGATAGAAAACAATTTGTCAAGTTGTACACTTTAGAGAGATAAAGCTGGGATTAGATCTGTGAACTCACGCTCCATGAGTGTTTCTATTGGAGTGCCTCAGGGATCGGTTTTGGGCCAAATTATCTTCATTGTCTACATAAGTGAACTCGATAAGATATCGCTGATGTGGGTATCACGATGTATGCAGCAGATGCGTCCCTGGTTATATCTAAGACGGATTATATTTTGATGAATAGTTGCACTAGTACTCTTGACACCTTGAAAAACTTTTTTTTTTTTTCGAAAGTTAATATACTTTAAATCGTCTAAAACAAACATCATTAGGTTTCATGCTTACCAGAAGGAAGTTGACAGGCCCAGTATATGTCTTGATAATGTTGTGCTGGACTATACGAGTGATCTAAGGTTTCTGGGATTGAATATTGATGAGTGTTTGAGCTGGAAGTTTCATTGCTCTGATTTGTTTGCAAAGCTGGCATCTCTCAATTTTCTTTTTTTTTTTTTCAATATTGGGACCATACTGTGTAAGGAACAGTTTATTTTTTAAATATTATGGACAGATTGAGTCTCGACTCAGGTATGGCATATGCTTGTCGGGAAGTTCCACTCGTCTGTGTGATGTTTTTGTAGCACAGAAGCGTATAGTTCGCTGCATTTTTGGCTTGTCGCAAAGAACATCCTGTAAGCCGTATTTTATTGAAAATGAGATGCTAAATGTAGTGTGCTTGTTTATTTTTGAAGTCTGCTTGTAAGTATTCCGTAATAAGGATAGATTTGCGAGAAACAATAGTATGCATGACATAAACACGAAACAGGCTGGTGAGTTTCGTGTTCTCTATGCTAGCATAAACCTAACCGGGAATTCACCTAGCTATATTGGGCCTAAGTTCTTCAATAAGTTGCCTTTGCATAAGAAAATCAATAGGATAAATGCCTTTAAAGGTGAACTCGCTAGGTTTCTAGTATTAAAATGTTTTTATACCATTAGAGAGTTTCTCGAATTAGCAGGTACTTAATAATCTATGCTGTAATTTTGTAATTGTGTTTCTGTGATTTTATTTTGACAAGTCTTATATGGTGCAATGCACTGCCTGAAAAGATAATAAAGGATTATTATTATATAGTGTATCGAAATATGCTTTGCCTAAACAAATGATCTTGATTATGCAAAATGATATTTTTTAATGGGAATAGTTTCCTTGTATTTTTTGCCAGTAGAAAAGTTATGTTTTAACTAAATACAGATGTGAAGTTTATTTCTCTGGCTTCACAAATGTTCCTTTTCTTTTCTGTATCTGGTTTCGCTGCTTGACAGCATCCCCAGATCAAGCAGCAAAACCGGTTACAGAAAACGAAGATTTGTGGAACCAGAGAAATAAGTCTCCACGACTGTATTTAGTATGGAACGGTGAACGGTTTCACCAAGTAAAGGCAACAACAAATAATAAAGTGATGTTTTGTTAATTTTTTTTAGGGACAAATTGAAATCAAGTTTTTGCTCTCATGTTTAATAATAAATGACAAGGACAAAACCACAGATGTGCATGAGCCATATCTAACCTATAGTGAAGAAAACAATAGAAAGTGTTTTCCTACCCTCTACATCTTGAACATTACATTTTACATCTAAGACTCTTTTTAATGGTGCAACTAGTAAAACTATTTTTAAGTTCGGACGCCCACCGTTTTTCTAGGCAATCTATTAAGAAAATAATAAACATTACAGAAACAGTAAATAGAATATCAGCTCTCCTTTATAATTTGTATCTTAGAAGCTGCTAATGCAATAAAAAGTTTTTACCTAAGAGAAAAAGTATAGTGAATTGAAATCACCACCTTTACAAACACACTACTGGATAACAAGTTAATTTGTTTCTCAGTAATAAGCATGAAGTTTAATATATTTGCTATTTGAGAATTAATTGATACTACATGTTACACCTGAAAACAACTTATAACTTCCTTATAACATTCTGTATTCTTATCTCAAAAACCCAAGTATTCGTGGACCAGGTAAATTTGCAAACAACCTGGCAAAGGCTTTTTTGAAAAAAAATACAGAAGCATGCTAAGAACCCCACCTGGATGCAGAAACCACCAGAAAAAATTCTTGCTAACAACCTTCAAGGAAGTTGCGGGACCAGTGTATTGGGCGGGATCAGGGTATTGGGCGGGACCAGGGTATTGCGCGGGACCTGGTAGTCGCGCACTGGTGGCTATGTAATACAGCCCAAACTTCCGGGTCTGGAATATTACTGTAAATCCCAGCACAATGGATTTTACGTCAAAGGTTAAGGTATTGGAGGAAAAAAGGTCTCACGGAACAGAACCTTACTGGGAAACTGTTTAAAAAGTGTGTAATGTGCAAAAAACTTTTTTCCCTTTTTTTTCTAATTAGTCTTTTTCAAAATCAAGTTAAAACGTCAAAATTCTCGTGCATGGTATAATCAAAAATGATATATTTAGTTAAGTAAAGTTAGACAGCCTGTTGCAGTAGAAGAATGGTGTTAAAGGATATCTGTAAAACTGTAAAGAAACTGGTGGTGGTGGTTGAAATAAATTCAGACAGAATGTAAGAGTACCTGCAATCTGGTAAATTAAGAAGTGTCAAGAAGTAAAGTGACATTTGATCGACGTTTTGGAACATTTGGACTATTAATATTTCAAATCGTGTTAAATACAATGATCTATGACTAATAGAGAATGGGTGCGTCCACCAGGCGCCGGCTGCTGCCAGCGTTGCATTATTTAAAAAAATGTTTACAAATGTCAACATTTTGTCAATATTTTTTGACATAATAATACAGTTGCTAGCAGCAACATTTCAGATCCTAGTGCATTTGTGAATGTGGACCACATGGAGTTATGTGATTGGAAGTTGAGAAATGATTACGGCGCGTGTGGACTGTTTTTGTGCATACGACATATTCTGAATCTCTTGTTTTACGGCGCATGCGTCTGACAATACGTAAAGAAAGGTTTGAACTTAAATTTTCAGTTTTCATGATAATTCTAAAGTGCGCATTGAATATAATTGTTAAATTGTGTGGCAAAAATAATATCTCTAATTTTCTCTTTGGCATTCTACATATTCTGAACTAGATTATTACTTCCACATCGTCACAACGTGTGGAAGTATCGCATCGGCGACAAAAATTTCAAATTTTTTTTCCCGTTTAAACGTAAAAAGTATCAAAGCATACTACATACATGCTTGGAGACTACTTCTCTGGCTTCACTGTTGGGTTTCGTTTCTGCCAGTGAAGGACCTGGCCAACACTTAAGCTAACTGGAACATGAGGCCCTTCTGAATTCTAGATGTTCTAGGATGTTCTTCAACGTTTCTGTAACCGGTTTCGCTGCTTGAAAGAATCCTCAAGACAGATAAAATTGTTTGTTTATCTGTCTGAGGATGCTGTCAAGCAGCGAAACGGGTTACAGAAACGTTGAAGAACATCTAGAATTCAGAAGGGCCTCTTGTTCCCGTTAGCTTACGCGCTGGCTACGTCCTGCACTTACAGAAACGAAACCCAACAGTGAAGCCAGAGAAGTAGTCTCCAAGTCTGTATGTAGTATGGACCAGTTTCACCAAGTAAGGGCAACAATAATCAATGTATCAAAACATATATAAAACATGATTTGGGAACGAATTTTTTTTGTCTGTCGGTCTGTATGCCTGCCTGTTTGTAGCCACAGTAACTTTAGAACGAATTGAAATATTGTGTTCAAACTTGGTAACTTGGTATACAGTTAATTAATTGAATTTTAGGTTGCTATTCCGAGCTTTTCGAATAACTTCTTTTAAGTTTTTATCGTCACTTGATTCATCAACTCTTGTAATTATAAGGTCATCAAAGTATACCTCAACAACTCCGAATATTTCAAAGGTTTTCCTCTGAAATATCTCTGGGGCACTGGATATCCCAAACGGAACACAATTGAATCGATACTTACCGAATGGCCTCTTGAACGAGCATAGAGCAGCACTCCTATTAAGTTGTAGCTGTCAAAATTCATCTTTCATGTCAATGACAGTGAAATTTTTTTTCCTGAAAACCTATTTATTATATCATTAGTGGTAGGTATGGGAAAGTGTGCCCTACGAATGAATTTGTTTGATGGTTTTGGGTCTATGTGAATTTTCAATTTTTTATTAGATTTCTCAACTATAATCATACTATTCACCCATTCGGTAGGATAATCAACTTTTTGTATAATGTGATCTCTTTCTAAGGTCTCTATAGTTTCTTTTAATTTATCATTAAGAGATATTGGTACATAACCCTGGAATTAGTCCTAACCTCTCAAATACATCTTTATATAACTCATAAATTTTATCTCTATCATATGGTAAATTCCGATTCTAGTAGTATTAGTGCTGGCCTCGAGGCGTACTACGCATAAGTGAACTCAAGGCTTAGATATGGACTAATGTTCTGGGGGAATTCCATAGAAGCCGGTAGAATCTTTAGGCTCCAAAAGGCATGTATCCGCTGCATATTTAATCTGAATTATAGGGGTTCGTGTAGGAAAACATTCCTCGACAACAGAATACTTACCTTGCCAAGTTTGTATATATTGGAGTGTGCGTGTTTTGTTAGGGAAAACCGGGGTTTGTTATCAGATTGTGAACAACAGCATCAATACAACTCTAGAGTACGTTTAAAGGATCAGTTAATTGCGCCACAAACTACAAAAAGTATTGTTTACAATAGTGCCGTGGTGCAGTCCCTAAAGGTGTATAACAAACTGACGGTGCAGATAAACGAGCTTCAACCTGCAAAGATGAGAAAGACACTGAAGAATATTCTGGCGGCAAGGGCCTATTATAGTATTGAGGATTTTTTAGCTGACAGGTTGTAGCTGTTGGTAATCAATATCGTGATAGATGTATAGTTTTTTTAAAATTGTAATTCCTGTGTTTTTATGTTTTTTTAATGTTGACGTGTTCCACACATTTTTTATGTATTGATGGTGCGAATAAATATATTATTATATTATTATTATTATAATTAATATCTAAGCTATTTATACGTTTTACAAGTCCCAAGTTTAATGCAATCTTCTAAACCCAACTATGGGTCGCTATTAGAATCTACAATTATAAACTTTATATTTGTACTTACTATTTTCAACATACAGGTCAGATAGGGTTTGACTAAAGGTTTAATCTTAAAATTACCATATGATTCGAGTGTCGTTGGACATTCTTGAAGCGGAGAGAGATGACTCATGTTTGAATAAATCTTGAAAGGCAGTATGCTGCAGTCTGAACCTGTATACAACTTAAATGAGATTTTTAATTTTCCCACTAGCAGTGTTTGATACCAGGATCGCTTGGAAGATGATGAAGCACACTCATGGACAAACATTTCCAGTTTAGCTTTTGAGTCTTCCTGTGAAACCTCGTGTGCATAGCGTTTTCAATTGATATTTCGCAGCCATTCCTCGGTCTCCCTTTTGTGTATAGCGTTGTTTGGGTCCACTGTTCGCTATTTAAAACATGCCTTAGCGAAATGTCCCTTTCTTTGACATAACACACATATTTTTCTATAAGTTGGGTACTTATTCGGTGGGTGTTCATATAGGCATCTCGTGCATGTTGTTTTCGTTCCTCTAATGGCATTGACCTGATCCTCTATTTCTGGGTTAAGGGCTTTTAAATAGTCATTAGTCAAACTTACCGATTTGCAGTTTTCCGTAATTTTGGATACGTGAATGTCTGCTTCCTTGATTAATCTTGCTTGAATCTGTTGGTCGTTGAGGCCAACGATGAGACGTCCTCTCATCGTAGCTTGCGCTACATCCCACTTTTCTGCAGACGAAGTCGCAAAGCTCCGCTTGTTTGTGTAGCTGTAATAAGAAGTCTTCAACTGATTGTTCGTGTTCCTGGTGGAGACTATTGAATTTTAACGCTTCCATTGGAATGACTTTTTTGGGAGAAAATATTCCTCGCAAGACAACAGTTTCTCCATTGTGTCTTTTATATCTGCCTCGAACGTGTTGAATATGTCCAAACCTTGATAGCCCATGCAGTTTAATAGTATAGCTATTTTAATGTCGTATTTTGATGACTGCCCACACCTAACACCATGTATTGGTGGGTCAATTAACGATGTAGTAACTTATAATTTATATTTAATGATCAGGTAAGAACATACAAGAAGCTTACAAGATATGACAAACTAGCCGCCATTGTCACTACTGCCGACGCCTTGTGTTGACGTTGACATCCAACTACTATGCACTTTATCAGCTCACAGGCAATAGAGTCTACCTAACAAGGGGGATGAATCAACTAGGCGAATAAAAACTAGAACTACTATTTTTATGTTAGTTGCCAAGCAGTTGCGAACAGCGTCCTCTAGGAAGGTATACAGACAGACCCCCACTGTTAAGCCTTAAATCCCTGTAATTAATATCTGCTTTTGTGTCGTTACCAAACAATCTTCCTACGCACACACTGATTGTTAAAATAACAGTTCGAACAATGGGCTACACAGAACCGGGACCTACCTACTCTATTCATCAAAACAGTTTTGTTCAAATTCCTAGCAATATATATACACACACACACACACACACACACACTTTCGTAAGCATCTAACTGTCGCGACTGCCCGACATTTTTTATTATCTTTAAATTTTCTCTATCTCCATGATGATTATTATCTCAAATATGCTGAGCAATACATGATTTATCAATAGTGCCATATCTCAGTTGCGCTAAATGTTTTTTAAATCTAGTTTCAATAGTTATTTTAGTTTGCTCAACATATTTAAGTTTGCAACCCTTACAACCTATTTCATAGATTTCCGACATTTCTGTGATTTTATCTTTGTTCTTTGGGTTACCTAGCAAAATTTTTAATGTATTTATTGTAGAAAATGTTAGCTAACAGATAACGGTTTTGTCTGTTTTATCTTTCCTGAAAGTCGTAGATCCCGTAACATTTTCTTTGTTTTATGTTTACTGACTAATTTTTTCACTAAGCAAACAGAGTAACCATTATACGTAGCTACATTTTTAATATATTCAAGTTCTCTGTATTTTTATTTTATTTAAGGGAAACTGTATTAATCTATCACGCAGAAAATTCAAACTAGCTGTTTTTTTTTGTGGAAAACTATGACGTGAGTAAACCGAAATGTAACTCACAGTAGTGGTTTCCTTTCTGTGGATGTCAAATTCTAAAGTGTCTCTATTTTTGATGACTAACACATTAAGAAAAGGTAATTTGTTATTAATGTATATTTCATGAGTGAAATTAATAGAGTCAAATTTACTGTTTAATTTGACAATAAAATCATCTACTTTGCATGTCAAATTCGGTGGAGAGGCACTGGGGGTCGGTCGTTGGCTGTAGGGTGCTGACAGGCTAGTGCGCTCTTAGAAGACACCTCACATTGTTAGGTGCCGATAGGGATCCCATTTGCCAGGAATGCGGCGAGAATGAAAAGACGTCTTACCACTACCTGTGTGAATGACAGGCTTTTGGGAGTCTTCGAACAGAATTGTTCGGTTCGAGGACCAGGTAAGTTCCGTCCAATGGAAGACCGTTATGGCCTTCATTTCGAGATCGAGACGGTTTGGTGACGGAACCGAAGAAGAGTAGAGCATGGTTGCTGTGTTGCCGGGGTTGGCAAAAAGGGCCCATTGTGGCCTACTTGCCTGGCGTTAGCCTCCCCATCACTGCTGCTACTACTACTACATGTCAAATTTGGAATATCCTCTAAAAAGGACGCTTCAAAAATTTGGGCCATAAAACTTTTATATGTTTTGAAACTACACCAAAAGATTAGTTTTTTAGTATAAATTAATATGATATTTACGGCGATGTATGGAAGGTATTTCTTGCAACACAAAATTAAGTATGGTCAAGAAAGTGTAAAAATTGGAATGATGAAATTTAGAAGCCAATAATGTCACTGTCAAAAGAATTTACTTGAGCAATTTTAGTTTTGGGATAGAATCGAGTTAAAATTGAATCTATTTCAATCACAAGTTTATAATATTTTTGTAAAGTGCGCTGTCTAATTTATTTATTAATAAACTAATAATGGTAACATCTATTTGAGATCATATTTTAGTACTTAAAAACACCCGTTGAAATACAATTAAAACTTAATTTACTCTTTTTACAGAGCAACTATGGTAAAATTCTACACCCTAGTTTTTTTGATGGAAAATGCACAAATTTTATTGGGTTACAAGAAGCGTGGCTTTGGTGAGAAGTTATGGAATGGTTTTGGTGGAAAACTTGAAAACTGCGAAAGTATAGAACAGTGTGTTCAAAGAGAATTATATGAAGAATGCTCTCTAATTGTTAAAGAAGAAGATCTAATATATTTGGGATATGTTTGTTACATGCAAGATTTGGAAGAAAGAATTGTTTTTATTTATGCTGTAGAGAAATATAGTGGAACACCTCAGGAATCAGAAGAAATGATACCAAAATGGTTCAATTTTGAAGATATACCTTATGACAAGATGTTCCAGGATTCCAAGGAGTGGATGCAGCTAGTTCTAAGTAAATGTTTTATGAAATGTTATTTTCGCTACAATTCAGAGGGTATTATAAAACAAGATGTTCAGGTTTTATCCAAGGCACCAATATGGAAAATGTGATAATTAAATAGAAGTTGTTTATTATTATTTGTTTCTGTAATATTTGTATATACTGAATATTTTTAATTTATTATGAATATTTTAAAAGTGGGTATATAATGGGAATTGTGCACCTGCCTCTTGCGCATGCGCATGAGGTCGGGAGTTATCGTTAAGGAACCTGTATTGGTACAGTTGAATACTAGTGTCGTGTATCAGTCACTGCCCACCAGGTGGGTGGATGTGTAACATTCAGTGTGAATGTGTAATGTTCAGATGGCAGATAATATATTAGAAATATCACTTACACTGTGACAGCTAAGGATCTTCTTTCGTTTTAAATTTAGATTCGTCATTCTAGCTCCCGGGTTCCGGCATCTAGACCTCTAATCATATAGAACTTGAGAGAGAGAGAGAGAGAGAGAGAGAGAGAGATAATGTATCACATAAAAATCAAATGCAGTATTGGACGAGGCGACAGAACCTTTAGATTGTGATTACAAATATATTTTATTGACATCTAAAAGATAATTAAAGTTGATTACAGTTCTTTACCGGGTTACAGACGCATCACATAGTTTTATCTAGAACACTACTTTAAGATCCATATCGATTTTCAAATTTTTCACTAGTAGTTAACTGTAGATATTTTTAAACTGAGCATTGAATTTGCAGCAGACAATATATGTAAATAATAGCTAATACACTGAAATGTGTTTCAAGGATTATTTAGGGGGTCAGAATTCTGGCACCCTAGATGAGCGGGAAATAACAGCTCATTTAACTTTTACGACTACTGCTACTACATACTTAGTAGATTTTGGTGGAGCACAAACTGAAAACGATTCGATGTCTGCTACATATGTTTGCAAAGATTTGATGTTGAGTTAGACTTGTATATTAAATCAATAGGGGTATTGCGCACAGGTATATATATATATATATATATATATATATATATATATATATATATATATATATATATATATATATATATATATATAAACTTAAAACTATATACTGGTATGAGTATCTTAAATCAATGTACATTTAAACCCTATACAATCTGTACCTCTTAAGCACAACACACAATCAAGCAACCAACAAAAGTGTACAAGGATGGCGACAATGTGTTTACAACAACCAACTAATTGTTGAAAGAACCAACTTTAGCGAATTGAAGGTGATATATAGAGAATAATGACAAGTCAAGAAAAAAGTAACTGAGAATATTCGAAAAAGCATATAGCTTGGATAAGTTTGGTAGCCAGGAAAATCTGACTAATTTTTCCGGGAAAATTTTGTATTTTCTTTCGAAAAATTTTAGTACCACCGGAAATGTTTAAGCTATAGCAACTAAATTTGGCACGCAGGTTTCTATCATAAAAATATTTTATGTACCAAAATTCAGATCTATAGGTTAAAAGACAAAAGAAATTATAAGTCTTTGATTAAAAAAATTTGAAAAGACAAAATTTATACTTCTGGTAGGCCTACTAATACGCTTTGTGGGTGAAAAATATCGCATGAAATGACCAACCTGCTTCTCGGCTGTTATTTTCCTTCATTTGATCAAATATGTGCAAAAATCAAATCTGAAATAAAAATTGTTTGCTATAAATAATAAAGACTGTAGAAAATTAACATAAGAGCTTATATACCTGTTAGTAAACTACATCTGTGATTTTGAGGGTGGCCCACTGGTCAAAGCGTTTGGTATCAGATAATATAGTCCTATAAGAAGAGTTCTAATCCTATTAGTGGCTTCACTTTTTTAAATTTTTTTGTCTTATATTATTTTCCCGTATCTGATCAAATTGTATAATTCAGATGAATTTTTAGCGAATTTTGCATAAAAAATTCACTATAGAGAAGATGAAAACTTTTAAGATTTAATTCGAATTGAACAGCAGATCTGGTTGCTTGTTATTAACTTGGTGAAACCTTTCCCATACTTAATACACCTGTAGACACACACATAAATACATACATATATATATATATATATATATATATATATATATATATATATATATATATATATATATATATATATATATATATATATATATATATATATATATATATATATATAGTTAATTTGCTAGTTTGGGCTCATTTGAAGTAATTCAAAAGTAGCGATCTCCCACATTAGTGAATTTTTTCTACTTCTAAAAATTGAAGCTGGTCCTGGATGTAGGTTTCTAGGGAGTCGTAATCTCTTTATATATCTTCTATGAATGTATGCTAATATGTAGTTGCCCTAGTGCAAGTGACTTAACTTTTCGAATAAGCATGTGTCGTAGTAATGAGCAAGAAAAATAATATTTATATCTGTATTATTTTAGGAGGCAATTTAATTCATCTATTAAACAAATACACACGGGTCAAAATAAAAATGTTATTTACTAGTTTTGTCCAGATATAGAACCTTGTTCTTCTACAGCGTTGTTAAGATTTCTATTCTTTGTACATTTGCCAAAAAGCCAGTGTCTTTCTTTAAGCGTTTGTGTATCTAAAGTAACATCATCCTCATCGATAGGCTGTTGCGCAGTCTCTTGTTCAAATAAGCTGTTTAATTTACCTGTTTCCTCTCTTAATTTTTTCACTGTTTCCTTCCACCTTTTCATGGTACGGTAGTTTTCTGAAACATATATTTTGCTTGAAATGTGTTTTTCTCATCATTAGGTTAAATTTTTATATCATAGTATAATTATAAAATAGATTTAAAAATATTTTGTACCACAATGTGTTAAACCTATGGTAGATTTCAATTTAGGGTACGAGCTGTCCATTCGCCATTCGTCACCGCCTCCTTTAAGATCTATTGAGACGATCCTATTTCCCATGTAAGTCTCTAGAGCACTCTATCCAACTGTATCTGCTTTGAGTGAGTTCTTTAGGATGACCAGACCGTGTCTGTGTTTGTCCATAATCATCGAGCGGTGATACCTTCAGTATCCCTGCTCGTATAATTTTAGTAAGTCTATGATAAAAATACAGCGGTGTTGGGGTCATCGGCTGTCTTTCTATGTTATGTGAACGGCTAGTTACATAGCGCAAAGACGATCCAATGTTTATGGGTTGGCGTGGCTGAATTGTAGCGCATGTGAATTTAGAGACGATGGAGTCCGCTCCGTGGAGTTGTCCTCTTCTGGTTGCGACTGTTGCAGTGGCAAGTGTGCTATGGTAGCCATGCCCATTTTGGGTGGAATTAATATCACCATGTTGAGCCGATAAAATAACGTCCGTCAGGGCAAGCTGGTGCTTACAGCCAGAGTAGTATTGTTCATCTTTTATGGTGACTGTCATTCTTATGTAAAGGAGAATTGAGTGCGTAGCCGGCGCTGTATTGGGTAGACCGCTGTTATTTGGATGGACCTGGTCAAGTTACCGGCCTGAATTACGCTGGTGGAGCTGCTTCCCGGTCTCACAGATGAGTATTAACAACAACCACCTCATCGATGCATTTCAGTTAATTGTGTGAATTAAGTATTGTGCCATTGCCTACGATCAGATATCCTTTTTTGTGTGCGCTTTATCATAAATGTCATTTAAACGTGCGTGACATATAGCGACTGTTAACGTTATTGCCTGCCGATACAGTCGGTGGACCTGGTGGTTGTCACCATACCGTAATTACTGAGTGAACACACTGTGTGCCATCGTTGCCAGTAACTCAACTTCATTAATTGTTATTATTATTTATGATTATTGACCTATAGGGTCGTTTACTTCATTTTTTGTTATTATTATTTATGATGACTGACCTATAGGGTCGTTGAACTGTGATTGTTGGTCATAACGACAGAAACTCCACGAAGAGGCGTCACCTCTAAGTGTTTAATTAAGTCAGCCTCACCCTGCCAGCGAAGTGCACTATTGTTTACCTTGTGAGAAACGATTCACGCTTCTTACAATTTTATTCTGAAAGGATGGCTGACTTGTTACCTAGGTATCAATAACTTTGGAACATTTAATTATGGAACATTAATTTATTGTTCAGGCCCCTCAGGCAGATTTTTTGAACCTGTTTAGGTTATGATACCATTTGTAAAGGGTAAGTGAGGTCACGTACCAGTGATTACAAAGCTGATGTCAATTAATAGCTGGTGATATTAACTACCAGTGGTTACCAATATAGTAGGTGGACCTTACTATATTTATATCGGTCCCTATTACCATACAACATATTGTTTTATCGCAGCATAATTCTATGCTACCGCTGTCATTGTATTGTGAATATATGGGTTAATATTATCTGTGGCACTATTATTTGCTGAACATACAATTGCTTGTGTTTGAGTCGTTTGAGCTCACGTTTTGCTGATTACAGAAGCATTATTGATTTTGATTCTAAGTCACCAAGCCATCATAGTTCCCCTCGTAGGTACTAATGACATCTTGAACCTGGCCACGAGTTGCGGAAAGTGGCTGGCGCCTATGAAATTAATTTAAGCCTCTACGACTATTAAACTCAGAAAGTTAATCTAACATCCGAACCCTCTGAGGTCAAGCTTTGCTTAGGCCTCCGCTACCTATTAAGGGAATTGTGGTGTGTTTCACCTTTCTGGTACTTAGTAGCGAGTTGTCGTAGCAACACACTATAGCCGAAGCAGCTCTAGCGTGATGATGATTAACTTGTAAAAACTTCATACCTCCATTTATTGCGGAGATTTACTTCTCCCTCAGTGACCTCTTCCATCACCATATGAGTCATCCGACCTTGGGCTATGTGCCTCCCTAACGGACCTGCCACACCTCGGGCCGGAAGAGCCCATGTTACTGAGAGCCTCCCCTCTCCTGTTTTGCCTTCGATTCCCGAGGCCGCCCCTCCGCCTTTCCCAGGTCCAGTTCTGATGGTCGCCTTCTGTTGCCTGTGACCTGCTTGCTCGAATTGTAACCACGTGCTCCCCCACCCCCTTCGGGAGAGCTCTTAGCATCTCTGTCCAGCCACCCGTCCGCTTTTCAGGGCTCTGCTGGCCTCCTTATGGGTAAAGCAGTTGGCAAAGTTTACCTTTTGTTCCATGTATAGCAGATCAAAATAGGTCCACCTCAAAAGAGCCCCGAATTTTCCAGTAAGACATTAATACAAGGGGATGTGCCAGGTGCCGCCAGGGAAACGTTAGCGGCCGCTTGTAGCCCTGAGACCATTCAGCATTTGGCACGTTGTTGTACATATTAGCTAGAGTTTTTTTAAAAGCGAAAACAAGTGTGTCGAGAAGGAAACAAGAGATCGCCGATAGTACAAATGTAGAAAGAGTGACCAGATAGGAAACATAATAAAAGAGCATGTCCCTAGACTAGTCGAAATACAGGCATGCTTAAAGAAGAGACCCGCTTCCTTTTTCCCGGCATCGTCCCCTCTAAAGAGCGGCAACCTTGTTTACGGCAAAATTAAAACTTATGGTAAGTACTGATGAATAGGCTCTGAAAAAATTAATTTATCACAACAATTTTAAACCTGTTAGCGAATTTTAATTTAAAAAATTCGTTAATAGAGAGGTGTGGATGTTGAAACTGCAAATATATTTTGAAATGAGCGCGGATTTGGGGCCCTAGAACCTATATCCAAGGTCCGTCTAAATTTTTATGTATATATATATATATATATATATATATATATATATATATATATATATATATATATATATATATATATATATATAGGATGTTTTGCGAGTCACGTTCATTAGAAGTTTACGGCCTATTCCGAATTTGAAGGAGACAATTTGGATTTGGCCATGGAAATCCAATGAAATTACGTCAGTGGCGGCTCGCGACTTTGGAAGTGGGTGAAACAGAATCAGCGCGGCCCCAAAGGGGGATCCAGGGAGCGTGGCGTATCGTTGGGCCGACAGATCGTAAAGTCGACACTACAATAGAGCCCCTATTCGACCGAGAATACAGTTTTTTTTAAGTATTTGTCTGGCCGACTGGCATCTTTGATGGCATCTACTTTTTCACATTTTATAATGCATAGCTGCACAATTGTTTGAAAATTTATCGTTGCGAGGGCAGAAGGTTAAGTACTTCTTTTTTATAAATGTATATAGGCAATGAAGAAAAAATAATTGGAGATTGAATATGTGGTCATGCTATTAAAGTTATTTGTGTAAAAAAATTGTTGAGTTAGATATAAATAAATATACTTATGTATAAATCGTTGTTTCTGAAGAAGATATAAATAGTTGTAAGCCTGAATTACAATGTCCACACTCAAAGAAACTATGGATAATGACAGGCAGTTCTGTTATTGTCGTAAAAAAATCGAATATGTTTTATTCAATTTTTTCATTAAAACAATTTGATTGAAAGAAAAATCAGATTTTCATAAACTTTCTATTTTCTTCTTTTATTGCCAAATATTTTCAAAAAGGCTCTCTTACATTATTTTTAAATGTCTTTATTGGCGGCAAATGTATTATGCCCTTTTAGTGAATTTTTATTACAAAACATTTCACTAATAGAAAGGTATCCATGGTGAGACTTTGCAAACATTTTTTCAAATGAGCGCGAACTAGGACCCCTATAACCCATATCCGGGGTCAGTATCAGTTTTTATATAGCCAGGAAAATCGGACAGGGTTTTCCGGGAAAATTTTGAGTTTATAGAAAATGGAGTTAATCAATAATAATAATAATAATCTTTATTGCTCATAATTATACAGCATGTCAATACATATGTCGCTGACTTGTGCAGTATTTCGACATAATTTTACCAAACGCCATTCCAAAAATGTTTGACAGCTATCTGAATAACATACTTCAAATTTTGACATACCAATTTTCAAATTTAGATCTGCCTCTTATTTCCTCCATCTAGAATTTCACCCAAAACCTTTACTGTTTCGTATTCGTTTCCATATAACAATACATCAGAACAAGCAACTTTCTTTTTTGTTCAATATTTTTGCTAAAATAACAATTTTTTTGAAGAGCTAAGTTACATTGACGTTTGCAATTGATATATATATATATATATATATATATATATATATATATATATATATATATATATATATATATATATATATATATATATATAAGTTTAAAGCATTTAATACAAATTCACTACCATCACGCACTTGCTGCGTCCCGAACTTTTTTTTAAAATAATGAACAAAATAAACAAGGAATAAGATATATATATATATATATATATATATATATATATATATATATATATATATATATAATATCAAAAATTTTAGATCACTTATATGAACACTCCTTTCCATAGCGCACTTTGTCGCGTCAAGACTTTTTATTATGAGTAGCAAAATGTTCGCGACATGATTGTTCACTTGTTAGTGAATTTTTATTTAAAAAAAATTCACTAATAGAGAGGTATCGATGGTGAGACTTTGCAAAAATTTCTTCAAATGAGCGCGAATTTGGGCCCCTAGAACCCATATCCGGGGCCAGTTTCGATTTTTATATGTTTATATATATATATATATATATATATATATATATATATATATATATATATATATATATATATATATATATATATATATATATATATATATATCCAACCGCTAACTCAAAAAATAATCAACCGATTTTGATGAAACTCGGCAAGTTCCTTTCTTTTATGAATAGCTTGGATGAGTTCGTTAGCCAGGAAAATCGGACAAGGTTTTCCGGGAAAATTTTGAGTTTTCTTTCGAAAAAAAAATTCTAAAATTTTTTTCTCCGAAAATTACAAAGATATTTCGATGAAATTTTGTGTACATATTGCTTTGGGAAAGACCTAACTATGCGCCAAAATTGAGGTTTCTAGGTTGTTGCTAAGCGACCGAGGATTTAATATTATTGCGCAAGTCTGTTTTATTTACTATATTTAGGCAGTGTAGGTAACTAAGTATTCAAGGTTTTTATATGTTGTGTATTGTGTGCTGCCTAATATATCATACTAAGTGCAGCAGGTCCCTTCCAACATGATAGGATTAAAAATGTATTCCGAAAAAAAAAATAAACAAATTGCTTATCCTTTAACCAAAATATTAATGATTTTTATTTTAAAAAAGTCGGTAATGGAGAGGTATCGATGGTGAGACTTTGCACAAATTTTTTCAAATATCCATCCGATAACTCAAAAATTAATTAACCGATTTCAATGAAACTCGGCAAGTGCCTTTCTTTTATTAATGGCTTGGATGAGTTCGTTAGCCAGGAAAATCGGAAAGGCTTTTCCGGGAAAAAATTTTTCCCCGAAAATTACAAAGCTGGTTTAATAAAATTTAAAGGGTATGTTGCCCTGGGAGAGACGTTACTACGTATCAAAATTCAACTTTATAAGTTTATAAAAAATTGAGTTATTCAAATTTTGATTAAATCAAACAGGCTCCGGCGATACGTGACAGATGTTTGTTTTAAAACAGTTTTCAGAACTATTAGTTTTAGTGAATTTTTATTTAAAAAAAATCGCTAATAAAGAGGTAACGATGGTGAGACCTTGCAAATTTTTTTTAAATGAGCGCAAACTAGGACCCCTAGAACCCATATCCGGGGTCAGTTTCAATTTTTATATGTTTATACACACACACACACACACACAAATATATATATATATATATATATATATATATATATATATATATATATATATATATATATATATATATGTATGTATCCATGCGATAATTTAAAAAAAATTAACCGATTTCGATGAAACTCGGCAGAAAAATCGGACGGGGTTTTCCGGGAAAATTTTGAGTTTTTTTTTCGAAAAAAAAATTTCTCCAAAAGTAACAAAGCTGTTTTAATGAAATTTACTATATATGTTGTCTCAGGAGAGATCTTACTACGTACCAAAACTCAACTTTCTAGGTTTAGATAAAATTGAGTTAATTCAAATTTTCAATTTTCTTTCGAAAAAAATTTTTTTCTCCGAAAATTACAAAGTTATTTTAATGAAAGTTTGTGGATATCTTGCCTTAGGAAAGACCTTACTACGTATTAAAATTAAACTCTCTAAGTTTATAGAAAATTGAGTTATTTAAATTTGAAGCATTTAATAAAAATTCACTACCATAACGCACTTGCTGCGTCCCGAGTTTTTTCTTATACTGGTTGCACTTTCGCGCATTCACTGTTTTTGGAACACCTAGTAATACTTTAATTGTTTATAAACTCAGTGGGCAGTTCTCCCGACATATAACATTTCTCAATCTGCACATTTTTATAACATTCATTGATACAAATTAAACTGTCCGGTTATTAATAATAAACTGACAGATAAATAAGGTTGGAATTGAAATGGTCTCAAAAACTTTTAAAAATATAAATTACAATTTGGACAGTATTATATTTACTATTTTAGTTCAAGTATGGTTTATGAAAATTCGCTGCCATAACGCACTTGATGCGGCCACATTTTTTGTTGTTATAGACAAACCTTATTAAGGCGACTTTATTAATTTTTTCAAATATATCAGAATAAATGTGTGCTTTTGTAAAGGTGTGACTATATATGCATCAAGATTATTCAAGATTCTCACTTAGTAACATTTGAAATATTTTTATAACTCTACAACAAAGCAGTTGCTGTATGTAGATTTTTTTTATACTTTTATTTACTATTTTTAAAAATAAAACTCGCTACCACAAGTAACTTGCTGCATACAAGTTTTTTAACAAATATTTACTGTTTAACAACAGGAATTTTTTATGCAAATTTGTTACCATTTCGCATTTGCCCCGCCCACACTTTTTTCTTATTGTGAATCAACAAATCTTATCAAGTGTCTTTTATTAATTTTTCTCAAGTATCGGAATAAATGTGTGCTTTTCTGAAGGCTTCACTATATATGTATCAAGTTTTTGAAGATTCTAGCTGAATGGGAAGGATTTAAGATTTGAAATTAATGAAAAGCTTTTTTTAATACTTTTATTTACTACCTATTTGATTACCAATTTTTTTAAATAAAAACTCGCTACCAAAACGCACTTGCTGCGTCAACACTATTTGGTTATTGCAAATGGATAACTCTTATTAGGTGCCTTTTATTATATATTTAAAAAATAAAAGATCTGTTAGTTTGGCTATTTAGGTTTGCTTAAAATGGTCTTATAAAATCAAAACAAGGGTTTTTTTAACGTAATCATAGATATACTATATCAACACGCAAAGGTATTAAGCAAATTGCCTATTGCATAAACTTCCAGCACTTCCGTGATGAATTACAGTCGAGCAATAAATTAGTGTACGTCCGCCTAAATGGATTGGTGTATGCAGGGGTCGCATACATGTTAGCGCTGTCGGTCGAACGATACGCACTCTCCAGGGAGACGAAGGCCCTCTCTGCACCGCATACGATTGTTTTTTTAATTTTCAAGGTCACGTGTTCTCGTGGCACTTCAGTATTTAAATGAAAAATCCATTTCTACAAAAATATAGACTTTCACAAGGAATAATTTTCGGAATAATGACCAGGAATATTCGATGAGAGGACACTGTACACATACTGTACACGCACGCAAACGGTAATATAATACGGTGCGTATTACCTATGAAAATCTGTTTATAGGGGAAAGAGCTACAAGTATATGTTTTTCAGATTCAAGGCCCTTCTCATTTTTAACAACTTGAAATTTTACATACATAATATTTTATTAATTTGAAATTATTCTCTTAGAGGTGATAATAAACAAATCAATTCCACTTATCAAAAAGAAACATGAAAAATCCAGCTTTTCAAAGTCTGTAAATGTGACACATACCAGATTATTTAACGGTACCATAGTAAAAATAAAAATACGCCTCTGGCGATCCGACTCAATCTAAACAAACGACAGAAACTAATATTTGAAGCAGGCTCAGAAGGCTGCATCACTTTTGTGGCCCAACCTACCAGTGGGCGTGCCGTTGCCATGGCAACCATCTCATTCAAGCGTCCCGAAACAGACGCAGCATTTGTATACGAACAAATCTGGTTCAGTGAGTCCGCAGCTGCTTGACGCTCTACAGTTCCGCAATACGTAAGCGCTACGCGTTGCGGCATGTTACATTCAATTTGGTGAAGAGGGACTGACCTGCAAATTATATCGTACCATAAATTACTATAAAAATACATTATCAACTACGGCGTGACGTAAAAAGACATATTTATGTGGTTGTACCAAATGAATTTGAGAGAATGAAAAGAATTAAAATTATGGTGGACTTTGAATAAAAAGGGTTAGTTTAACATATAGGTGAAGTTGCTTGCTTTTATGTTTCTTACTGTTTTATGTGTTTTTTGTTTTGATTGAATCTGTTGTGCTAGTTTATCACCTATTGTAGTAAAGTGCTTGTTTATTTCTGATATGTCTAGTGTGTTGGTATATGTTTCTCCATCACATCTACATTTTTCTTTTTCATAGATTTTTGTTAAGTACTTCGTTTATATTATCCCAGAATTTCTTGCTGTTGTTTCCTATATCATTAAATCTTCTTAAATTGTACTCGTTTTTCGCTTGTTCCAACATGTTGTTGACCTTATTCCTCATCTTCTTGTATTTTCTCTGTGATTCGACATTTAACGGGTCACATTTCATTTTATTGCGCAGATGTTCTCTTTGTTTGATATGTTCTAATATGTTTTCTGCGATCCAGTTATTATTTCTGCATCTTATCTTTTTATTAATTTTATTCGTATGTTTTAGTGTGGCTATTATTTCAATGACATCTTTGAAGGACAGTTTATCTGCATTGATATTCTGTAGTTTCTCCTCCAGGTCCCTTCTTAAAGATTGGTAATCTGTTTTTACCTTTGATTTACTTGTCATTGGTGCAGGTTTAGTCTGGTTCACTCGTAACTTCAAACCCATAATCTTATGAACAGAAAGGTAATGCGTCCAGCGTCAGTTCACACGGTATTTCTGCAATATTTGTTATTAAGTGGTCGATTTTACATCCCCCTTCAGTCGTTTGTCTCGTATAATTTAAAGCGTCGATTTTATTCAATATGGAGTAGCCATTAATATGAACTGTGTTCATATAATCCATCGCAATGTTATCATTCAATAAGTCAATACTGATATCGAATCTAATGAGGGTGTTTTTTACTTCGTAAAAGAGTGTCGATGTAGTCTCCAAAGTCTTTTTTAGGGATGTCTGACGGTTTGTAAATACCGATTATTTGGAATTTGGGTTTGCAGTCTTGTAACTCTATTGCACAAGTTTATATGTTTTCATTTCTCAAGATATCAACCCCACAGTATTTGAGATTGTTTCTAATAAAGATTGCCACGCTTCCTCCTCTTTTATGACTACGACAGTGGTGGATTCCAGTGAAGTTGGCTATTCCAATTTATAAGATCTCTCCATCATACAACCATGTCAGCACTAAAACTTGTATTTGTTTCTTTTCCTCCAAGAGTAATTCTAAGTCCTGTGTTTTATTTATCGGACTTCTTATGTTTATGTACATTATTTGCATGTCGGGTTGTGGATCAGTCAGCACTAAAACTTGTATTTGTCTCTTTTCCTCCAAGAGTAATGTCGGGTTGTGGCTCTGTCATTTTTATTGTGAATAGTAATCAATTTGCTCTCTCTGTATTTCTGCTTTTTTTCAGGTATCTGGGGCAGCATTCATCGCTCGACGGATGTTGAAAGTCCAAGTTCTGATCATATTTTTTGCTAACGGTAACACAGTTTATACAATTTGGATGTTCTGCTCGACACTGTTCCACTTTATGAGAATTTGCACAGTAGAAACATGTCTGTTGTCTTTCACACTCTCTGGTTTTGTGTCCGAAGCCACGGCATTTGTAACATTTCATTGTGTTCAGATATTATTTTATTTTGCACTTGTTTCATCCTAAGTTAATTTATCTATCTATTAATTTTTCCATTGTATCCCACTTAGTTTCTGCATAGATAATGTATTTAATGGAATATATGGATTTTTGTGCCCACTGAATGTTGATAACATCTGTGTTGTTCATATCCTGATTAAGTACAATGAGTTCATTCATAAGTTCCTCATTACTTATATATTCTTTGTTATACCCAATAATTACGATTCCTGGGGGTTTTAATTTTGTTACTTGTATGTCATAGTCATGGTGAAGCTTCTCCTTTTTGTCTGAATGTAGTCTATCTGTTTCTTCTTTGTTGTTAGTTTGAATTATTATTCACCCCTCTGACAAATTTTTTACACTTTTTATTCACGAACTAACGCTAACAGGATTAATTTTGAATTGAATTCGTTGTCTTGTCTCATTACTGCTTTGTTCTTTCTTTGGTTTAATCATAATACTAGGGATATTCTTCTTTGGCTTTAGTTGGTGTGGTTATGTGTTGTTATTGCAGCGTAGGTATAATTTATTTCCTGATGCTGGTGACACTGCACCAATCTACTTTCATTGCTCTTGTTGATTGCTTTTATTAAATCATTTTGAAACTGTTCCTTGTCAATTATGATATTCTTGCTACATATTTGGTCTTTGTTTTCACTTACCGTTTTTAAAATAGCTTTGAAGTTTCTAAAAGCTTTTTACAGTCAGAGCACATCTACAGGACTTCATTTACTAATTCGGCTACTTTGTCGAATTTTGTTCGACTCAACTTACTGCAATTCACATATAGCAATTGCTCACAAAAGCCGTCGCGTTGCACCATACACTGTTCATTTTTTATCACTTCATTACATTTTTTACACGACACTGGAGGATTTCCATCCTCATCGGCCGGTGCCATCTTTACTTTCGAATATACTTCTCCTATTATACCCTAAATACCTAACTAGATTTTGCATTTATTGTGTCTATGTCTTGTGCTATGTAAATTAAAATTTATAGCAATAAGTCCTACACTGTTTAATTATTGTCCATATATAATTAATACAATATACTTATAAACTTTTATCTGAGTTGAATTGTTTCAAATACCTTTCTTTTGTAATGTGGCAAACAAATTCATAGCCTCTTGCATCATATAGTTTTATTTGTGTATATTTTATATTTAAATGTTTCTTACAGACGCCTTCGTGGCGCAGGTGGCTAGGTGCCAGCCTGCAAAGCGAGAGGTCCCGGGTTCGAGTCCCGGGCGAGCCAAGTTGACTTTGTCTGGAAAATTTGTATAAAATATTAAATAATGGGAAAGAATGTGCTAATGGCCTGAGATGCCGCAGCCAATAATATTAAATAAAAAAATTAAAAAAAAAAGTTTCTTACACATTTAAAGCCTTGCCTATCTTATAATTGTTGCTAGTTTCTCCTTTTTAAGTATATTTAATATATTCACCATTAGTGTTGCCTAAATTATCCCTTAAATATTTATGTTTATATTTAAAAATCAAACGTCTCATAACCTCTTTGTCCGTATCTTAAATCACCAATAAGTGACAAATGGGTTATTTATTGTCAACTTTGTTGTGGAATTCGTTGCCGGCACATGTTTTTCCTTTTCCCCCGAACCTCCAAACCTTCAAGTCCAGAATTAACAAGTTGCCTCTTTCCTCCTTGTCGACACCCACGGTACGATAGTATTTAGGCTGTAAGCCCTCGTGGTGTGTTGTTGAAATAAAAATAAAAAAACTTGGTAAATCATTAGTTCTTTAATATTTAGTGATTAATTCTGTAATTGTTTTTTAATTTGTTCTACTTTTTTTTCCAACATTATCGCATTATAGCCATTTAACTATTCATACTTGAGATGTATTTGTTATTTCTATTTCTCCTATTTTTAATTGAATTATTCAAATTGTCGTCCGGGCCTCTGTTTCTTAGTTAAGCTTTTTTTATTTGTGTCACCGCATGGTCAGATATGTTAAAATTATATATTTAAATTAAAGTACCAAAAACTTTTGTGTCTTAGACTTTTTGTTGGAATATCTTACAATACGGTATCAATATCAAACATCTTTACCTCTCGGTTTGCTGAATTTTCCCATGTGGTTCTCATCTGATCTCGAAACAGTCCTTAGTTCTTTGGATTCATATAATCGGATAATACAGTTGATGGCTTTATTAAAAAAAGTTACGACAGGGGGCATGTTCTCATCGTGCATTAAGTTCTGCCTGAGTAGAAATATTCCCATACGAACATTCATCACCTGTAAAACGAATTTCAGAATTAAATAATAAAGCAGTAAAATAAAGCCTTAGCGACGTTATTTTCACAAAGAAGATCCGGGTTGTATTCGCTGTTATGAATGTTGAATACCTATATTTTATAGGTCTCATTTAACTAAGTGAAGATTGGAATCTGTGATGAGCACTGATAGGCACAATTGGAGGACCCAAATCACCACAACACATTTTAAAAGACCTGAAGATCGTTTCACTAACCAAGTTGGCGTCATCAGAGGATGAATAATTCTAAATATCTCACATCTACAACCCTGCTGATATTCTTGTGCAGGTAGTCGATCTAGAACCATTGAAGGTGCTCCAATTACACAAAAATTAACATATTTCGTTTGGCGGAAATACCTGAATTCTTTTATTATCTACCAGATTAGTATAAATATAATTAATAGACTTCCCATATGCCGCGGAGCCGTTTTAATACACTTTTTATTATTAATATATTTAGCCATATATACACTTTCGAAAGCATTTAGCTGTCCCGGTTGTCTGACATTTTAAATCAATTTTAGATTGTCCTTATCTATGTGCTATGTGCTGATTATTACCCAAATATGCCAGGCAAAGGAAGAGCTATCTATAGCACCGTATCTTAATTGCGCTAAATGTTTATTAAATCTAATTTCAATAGATATTTTTGTTTGTCTGACGTATTTAAGAAAACAATCTTTACAACTTATTTCATAAATTCCCGACATTTCAGCGGTACTATCCTTGTCTTTTGGGTTACCTAGCAAGTTTTGAAAATGTTGGCTGCAAATGGGCTTTTTAAAAATGCTATCTAGACCCATCGTGATTCGTTGTTTGAATGGTAGCCAAACAAAGTTTTTGGGTTACCTAGCAAGTTTTGAAAATGTTAGCTGCAAATGGGCTTTTTAAAAATGCTATCTAGACCCATTGTGATCGGCGGTTCAAATGGTAGACAAACAAAGTTTTTTTCGGCTTTCTCTGTTCTAAAAGTCGTTGATTGTGCTTTCATTTTCTTTGTTTTTTGTTTGTTAATTAATTTATCCAGTAGGAAAGCAGTGTATTCGTTATATTCGGCCACATTCTTAATATACACTAATTCTTTGGTATATCTATATTTATTTAAAGGAAAATTAATTAACCTGTTTACTAAAAAATTCACGCTGGCCATTTTTTGTGTGCATACGTATAATATGAATCATTCGGGTAAAGGGTAATTTATTATTAATTTCTAAGACTAGATGCATTCTCGCAACAATTAGAACGAGAATGAGAATGAAACCGGTCTATGGTTCTAATTGTTGCGAGAATCCATCTAGCCTTACATACTTTGTCCCTATATTAGGGTAGAAATGGGCCAGGGCTGACAATTTACTAAATTGTTAGTTGATTGTATACAGTCTCTATTTTTTAACACTTTGTGTTATTTAGAGCTGGCGTGACAACATACTACTTGGTTCCGCAACTAGGTGACGGCACGTCCACCACTCAGTATTAATTTCTAATTCGTGGGTAAATTTTATAGAATCAAATTTATTGTGCAATTTGGCAATAAAATGGTCTATTTTGCAAATGTTTGAGTTAAATACTGCAAAAATATCATGCACATAACGAAGTACTCTAGGAAAATATACACTTTCACTTTTAAGATTGGTTTCAGATCTACTCATAAAAAGGTCCGCAATAAGTGGCGATAAAGATTTGCCCATTGCCGTGCCTTGGGTTTGCTCAAAAAACGCATTGTTGAATTGAAAAATATTTTGTTTAATACAAATATTTGTTAAGGTTAAATATTCTTTGCAGACCTTTTTATTTATGTTATTCATTTTTATCAACACTTCTAAATATGTTTGTGGGAATGCTAGGAAACAATGAGGTTACATAAAATGAAATCAAAACCTCGCCTTCAACCAACTTAACATTTTTAATTTCATTAATACATTTAAGTGAATTTGTTACTGAAAAACTTGTTTGTTTGACGGGAAAGCCTTTAAAACTCATTTGTCAACCAGTTAGATAAATTGAATGTCAGGGAATCTATAGCCGAAATTGTCATTGATTTTCCCGGTTTCTACATTTTTGGGAGACAATACTTTTTGGGGACTTTAGATTTGCAACTTGTAACTTTTTTCCTAAGTCTTTTTAACATCCGAAATCATTTTTGGTAGAGGGTTTTCATTTAGTTTTTTATACAGTACTGTCTTTATTGCGTTATAAACTCTTATCTTTATAATCGTTTTTGTCCAAAATCACAACCTGTTATCTGCTTTGACATTAAAACAACATCTCTCACAAGCGATTAACTGTTTTCATTTAATGAAAATTTTGGACTAATTTTCCTTCAAGTCTTTGAAATTTTATCTCTACATGCTTCTTTAACAAAAATTTTTGAGAATCCGGTAATTTTACTTCCACATTGTCACGTGTGGAAGTATCACATCGGCGACAAAAATTTCGCTTAAACATTGTAAAAAGTACAAAACATATATAATGATTTGGGAATGACATTTTTTTTTGTCTGTCGGTCTGTATGTCTGTCTGCAGCCATGATAACTTTAGAACGAATTAAGATATCGTCTTCAAATTTGGTATACAGTTAGCAATCGACAAACGAACGGTTTGGATTGTTTTTAGGTATAATCGCTTTAGGGGACAGGGGATAATGGGGGCGTGATTTGGTGAAAATTGTCGTTAAAACTCGAGTAATATAACGTTTTAGAGTTTATTTATTGGAAAACTTTTTTTTCAATTAAATTAGAGGTTGAATGTGTGGGGGTGGAATATTGTCGACAAAAATTTCGAATTTTTTTTGCTAAAACGGCGTAAAAAGTCCCAAAACATATAGAAAACTTGATTCTGGAAGGAAATTTTTTTGATCTATTGGCATGTACGTCTGTCTGTTAATAGGCGCAATAACTTTCCAACGAGTCTAGATATCATCTTCAAATTTGGTATCCAGTTAGCACCCGACAAAGCAACGCTTCGAATTGTTTTTGGGTAAGATCGCTTCAGGGGGTACGGGATAAATAAGGGGTGATTTGGTGAAAATTGACATTTTTGCAATAAAACTCGAGTAATATAACGTTCAGAAGTTTATGGATACAGGAATACAAATATTTTCTTTGTGGTCAAGTCATGGGCCCTAAATTCATTCAATGAGAACGTCTTTCTGAAGACAATAAATGACCATAGCTATGTGGAAGTTATGATTCAATTTGCAGCACTAATTTTTTGGCAGGTAGAAGCACATCTGACAGATAATAAAAGAATTAGGGTATTTTCGCCAAACGAAATAATGTCCACGGATTGTGCATCTTTTGGCACCACTTGAAGTTCTACACTATCTAGATTCAATGTTGCTTTACCATTCCTGGGGACTTCACCTTGAATTCTTTCAGGTCGAATTCTTTTAATTTACATTCATTGTCCTTTACAACACATTCACCTAATCTGGAACTTGAGTCCTCAATACATTAGGTGATTCAGTAAATATTACTTATACAATGATGTTTACAGGTTGTGCATCATCTGGTGCAACTTAGTTTTACACCATTTAGGTTGATTGTTGCTTGTACAATTCTTGGGGACTTCACATTGAATTCTTTCAGGCCAAACCCCTTTAATCCACATTCATTCACCTACAGCATATTCATCCAATGTGACAGTTAATAATAGAACCTTTATTTCTTAGCAACAACACTACATAATTTACAATATTCATATAGTTTTACTACATCAGAATAAAGGACTTTATGTATCCCTATCTTACTGAAGCTTGTATGTAAGTAAAAATAGCCCACACTCTGATCAGCTTTTTGAATGTTGGTTTTTTGTATAAATTTTGTTCATGTAGATTGTTAAGTTTGCAAATGAGTCAAAATGTATGTTATCAACTTAATAGTTTTTGTGTATTCATTACATAACTTCCATGACATGGAAATTGCAACACTCAAGCTAATCTAGTTGGATGTATACGCTGTACATCCAGTATACAATACCTTCTATTTATCATATCCCATAAATGTTTGAAAGATGATTTCGTGAGTCATGAAAGAATGGTTATATCAACTTGTTGCAAGAAGTCGCTAGTAACTGCAGTCTCGTACTTCATGCACAAATAAACTTTTTCCATGTGTTTGAGCAGAGTTCTAGGTTCTCATTAGCCAACAAACAAAATGGTGACTCCTCACTTAAACTGGAGTAATTCCACTTAAGGTTCCATTGAGCTCGTTCTTGGTAACAAACCAAATATAGTATATATTCTTATTGATCAGTGAGAAAACGAGCAGGAAGCATTTTTACTGTAGCCCATAATACCGAATTCTATGATGAATCAATATTATGTCAACCCTTAGCTGCCAACTACTCTGGTCCAATGGGTTGTGCTAATTGATACAAAATATGGTTTTTTAAACTAGAACACTCTATATTTTATGCCATTAGATCCGGCCCATTGTGAGGTTATATATATATATATATATATATATATATATATATATATATATATATATATATATATATATATATATATATATATATATATATATATATATATATATATTGCAGTGGCTGAGTAAATTGTATTTTTTTTTGTATGTCCGTAATAGGTTATGGACAGTGGACAGGTTTTTAAAAAGAATAGATCAAACAGTTTTTAGTGAATTTTCATTAAGAAAATTCACTAATAGAGAGGTATCGATGGTGAGACTTTTGAAAAATTTCTTCAAATGAGCGCGAATTTGGTCCTCTAGAACCCATATCCAAGGTCGGTTTTGATTTTTATATGCTTATATATATATATATATATATATATATATATATATATATATATATATATATATATATATATATATATATATATATATATATATGTATCCAACTGATAACTCAAAAAATACTTGACCGATCTTCACTAAATTTGGGGATTACCTTGATTTTGTTAATGGCTTGGATGAGTTCGAAGATGAGCACCGTAGGTTTAATTTTTTGTATAAAAAATGTAAAGGAAATTTTTAAAACGCAATATTTTTTTTTGTTTGAAGTACTGCAGTGATTCAAATGAAAATTTGCACATATAAGGGAGATGTCAAAATAAAGTTGGTAACCAAATTTCAACTTAAATGGTCCACGAGGAAAGAAGTTGTTCGAAAATAAAAAATGTGTAAGAAATAAATAATGTGTAAGGAATAAATAATCTACGACATCAGTTTGAATTGCATAGGCATTTCGCACATGCAACGTTGACAAGGATAGTTAGAGTATTAATGTGTTTTTTATTACTTTAGACCCGTAAAATGTAAATCGTGGAAGCCAGACAACGGTAGTTAAATATAAATAAGCAGGGTTGTCAGATATAATAAAAATTATGTTAGTATGAAAACATATGGACCTAACATATTTTTTTTTAAATTATTAATGACATAATTCAAACAATAATCGCGGTACAATAACCAAACATTTTGAATTACCAAATCCGTATCATATTTTAAATTAAAACGTATTTGTTACCAAATCCGTATCATATTTTAAATTAAAACGTATTTGTAATTTACAACTTTTTTTTTATTTTCTTAAGTATAATTGAAGACGGGGATGTAAGATATATTGCCCGGTTTCACAAACGCTGGTTAAAGTGCCGGTTAGTTAATCCTCCGTTAACGTTAATCAATGATTAAATATTGGCGAGCGTTTCACAAAGCATTTTTAACTCTCGGTTAGCTAACCGGCGATTAGCAGTTGATCCAACTTGGCAACAATGCAAATACGTCACTGCTTCGGTGTTTGACAGTTGAAAGACAACATGACAGCATTATTTGTTATCGTTTGCGGTAACGGTGTTTTGTGAATTGTGTGATATTTGTGTGTTTAATTAATTAGTGATCAAAAAATGGATAATAAAGATAAGAAAAGGGGCAGGGGAACTAATTATTCTCCAGAGGAAAAAGAAATCCTGATGGATTTAGTGAAACTGTAAGTTTGAGTATCCTTACTACATTTATCACAGTAATTTGCCGCGAAATATAGTTGTTATATGTTATACTTTTATAATGTTTTATTCTGGCTTTGTTATTAGTTATTTATTCTAGTTTTTCCATCCTTCATATGTCCTACATCCTTTTTTCACACAAATTATAAGTTTAGAAAATGCCCTTAACCTTAAAATGTTGACCAGGATTTTATGAGGTTAAAATTAAATCTTTAGTTATCTTCTTAATTTTTCGAAAGTAACATTACCTCAAGTAAACTTTTCTGATCATAATGTTCTATATTAGCTTCCAGAAGTACCTAAAAGCTTTTTACTTATAGCACAAGCATTCCTGTGTATTATAATCATACAAGTGACAATTTCCATATAAAAATTATTTTAAATTAACCCACACCTTCATTTTCTGTATCACTATTAAAAAATAAAGGAATAAATGAATGTGTTGTAAATACTACACACAAATCAAAAATGCATTCCCTTCCTGTTAAACGTTTGATATCCATAATTCACCTCCTATCCTTTGCACATCCCTTATGTTTTTGTTTTAGCTACAATAACAAGATAGAAAATAAGAGGACAGACCTTGGAACCTGCAAAGAAAAAAGTGATGCCTGGCAGCACATCACTGTCCAGTTTAATGCCCAGGTGAGAAGCGATAGCCGTTCTCAACAGCAGCTAAGGAACTTATATGACAACTTGAAAAGGAATGCTCGAAAGCAAATGGCTACAGAAAATGTAAGTCCATTTTCGGTACAGTTATCAACATATTTATTAATTACATTTTTTTTACTAACAGAGACAGCGCTATGAGGACCTAGGTGTGTCAAGAGAAGAAGTGGGAAAACTTCAAAAAGCAAGCTGCATTGGAGAAGGTAATTATATAACCTTTTTGAATAAAAAAGTATAGTAACTATGTAGTAGTTAGAGTTATTTTTGCTTATACTGTGGCATTCGATCATTGTTCGAATATAATTTTATGTTCAACCATATTTCATTATTTTTGATAATCATGCCTATATTTCTTAGATAAACACATAGGTGACATATACCCACTTACATAACACACGTGTGCTTATGGTTATAGATAAGCCATAACTAATTTATAATTTACTTGTAGAAAGAACGGCAAGAAACTGGTGGTGGTACCTGTTCTACCACTCTACCGGATGTTGGCAGTCAAGTATTGGGTTTGCTTGGGGACCAAGTAAAGCCTTTAACAATATATTTTGGTAAGATCATTTGTATTCAAATGTAATATAAGTTGTTAGTAAGTAAATTATATTTTGATAAAAACCGATGTGGGATAAAAGCTTGAAGTTTTATTGTTTTTTCTAAAATAATAATCATATATACCTAATATACCTTAGAAATGTACTGTGAGATTTCCATACTTTAATGATTACATACAGTTTTTCTACTGTTCTAATTATTTTACTAGCAAGACAGGTCCTTACCTAGTTTCGTCAATAGTTGTTGATTTTATAGTTTCTAACAAAATTGTAATTTATCATCATAATACAAAACTTAAAAAAACAGCATGTTATGGGCAAGAATATGTTTTCTTTACAATGAATCAACAATAGCTAAAAGCCAATGTATTTTTGCTAATATGTAAAATGGAAGGTACCTTTGTTTTAAAATATCAAAACCACTTTTAAAGTCGGCTTTTTAGTAAATTTTTATTTTAAAAAATTCCTCAATAGAGGGGTATCGATGGTGAGATTTTGCAAAAAATTTTCTAATGGGCGCGAATTAGAATCCATATCTGGGGTCAGTTTCCATTTTCATATGTTTATATATATCCAACTGATAACTCAAAAAATAATTAACCTATTTCGAAGAAACTCGACAGGTGCCTTTCTTTTATTTATGGCTTGGATGAGTTCGTTAGCTAGGAAAATCGGTCAAGGTTTTCCGGGAAAATTTTGAGTTTTCTTTCGAAACAAATTTTTTTCTTCGATAATTACAAAGCTCTTTTAATGAAATTTCGTTAATATCTTGCCTTGGAAAATACCTTACTACATACCAAAATTCAACTGTGTAAGTTTATAGAAAATTGAGTTATTCAAATTTTACTCTACATTATCAACCTCACCATTGCTACAGTACATAATAAACTGGACACTACACTTGCCCAGCTGCTGTAGATATCATTACATGATATGTCTATAATATTTTGACAAAGCAGGCTTTCAGAAAGCACATTTTCTTTAAGTTTACACATTTGTTTTAAATACACCTTTTTTTTCAGATATTGATCTTCCACTATTTATTGAACCCACTCCCGAACCTTATACTATTCCTGATATCAGTACTCCTGAAACTTCTGTACCCAGAAAAAAGGCTCCAAAAAAGATACTAAAAAGAAAACACACTGCTGAAGAGCTAAAAAAAATTTATTTTCGTAAAAAAATTCAAAATGCTGACTTGCAAAGAAAGCAAATGCTGCAGCAGCATAAAATACAAATGAACATTTATAGGCTACAGTTACAAAAATTAAAGCAATAAAGTCTGCTTAGTTTTAAATATTTGTTTTCTTGAAAGATTGTTGATATTTATTTTTAATTTCCATTTATACATTTAACTTACAATAATGTGTATAACAATTTAATTTAACATTGATATGATGACACATAAATCCAACAACTCCTGTATGCCACCTTAGTTATGTATGGTATTATCATATTACATTATATGTTTTAATCAGAGAACACTTCTGAAGATAAAAAAATTATATATAAAGTAACTACAACTATATTAGATTAAATTACAACATATTAAAGAAAAAAGAGCATGGTCTCACAAAAGCAGTAAAAATTAAGCACTGAAAGCAAAACCTATAGAATAGCAACACATTGTTTTATCTAGAAAATAAATCTTATATTTCCAGTATGTATTAGGCAGAGGACCCTAGAAATTTTTTCACTTGATTTGAAGAAATTGAAAAACTAGCACATCATGTTGGAGTATATTATTTTATGAACTCAATTTATTAGCCTAATTTGCCCAATCGACTAATTTACCTTACGTAATGAAGAAAAGCGATCTTTCCCTTGGGAGATGACAAACGTTTAATAAAAATAACCAAAATGCTTGGTATAACTTCACGCAAGTATACTTTGTTAGGTTGAAACACAGTGTTTCGGTCTCACAGTTATTATTGATGAACGTAAGATACCTATATATTAAAAAGTCTAGACACAGCAACATGATCTGACAGTAAACATTTTTTTTATTTAAAGCTTATAACTTTTGTTCTTGTAACATAAAGATCTAAATGTTGGTGTATAGTTAACTTTTTATATCGTAAACCTTAGTACCAAAATTGGTTGACATAGCTTTTTTCTTTCGGAGATACGAATTTTTTCTGAAAGAAAACCCAAAATTTTCTCAGAAAACCTGGTCCAATTTTTCTGGCTAACAAACTTATCCACGCCATTTACAAAAGGAAGAAAGGAAGGTACCTGCCAAATTCTTTCAAAATGGGCCCATATTTTTTTGAGTTATTGGCGTGATATATATATATATATATATATATATATATATATATATATATATATATATATATATATATATATATATATATATATATATATATATATACATGTATCAAAACTCAAAGGTCGTGATCTTCCCATTTGTAGATTTTTTATACAAAAATTCACTGAAATGAAGTGCATACTGAATTATTATGCACTGAAATCTCCAACTTAAATACAGATACATTTGTTCATCTTTAAAATAACCAAAAAATAGCTAGGAGACTTGAAATACTGAGACTGAGCTTAAAAGTTCAGTATATCCTATGAAATTTCATCGTGTTTCCATTATTTTTACTTGTCATACCTAACCCTGTAAGTACCTTGCTATTATATAATATTATATACCATATAACTAATTATTTTGAAACACGGTGTTTACAAGTGTTCTTCTTACAGAATCATTTTGGTGTGTTGTTGTTGTACTCTCCATGCCTTGATTGAAGACATCTTGAGCAGACACAGCTTCACCAAAGACATCCTCAGGCAGTTCTTCGTCATCAAAATCAATTGCCAAGTTATGGAAAATACAGCAGGCCACTATAACTCGTAACACCTTTTCTGTCTGTAAAGCCATACCATGCTGAAGGCAAGGAAAGCGACGTTTCAGTACTCCAAAACACTGTTCGATGGTATTCCTTGTTTTGATGTGAGCTGCATTATATGCTATCTCGGCATGGGTCTGTGGTCGCAATATGGGTGTTAATAAATATCTCCTACATGGGTATCCACTATCTCCGAGCAGGAAGTTGCTCCCATATAAACCCCTCTCAAAATCAGATGGCAGTGGAGAATCGTTAAATATAGTGCTGTCATGCACTGATCCAGGCCACCTAGCAATGACATGCATTATCTGTAAATTTTTATTTATTATTATTTGTGTATTTATAGAAAAAAAGCCTTTTCGGTTTCTGAACATTTCTGAAATGTCTCCCCCAGGTGATTGTATCTTAATGTGAGTACAGTCAACTGCACCTATTACACAGGGAAATCCCGCTATTGTAAAGAAATCCAGCACTGTTTTTTGAATTTCTTCTCCTTGTGGCATCTTTATAAATCTTTCACTCATAGAAGAAATTTTAATAGTAACTTTATTAACTATTCTGCATACTGTGGCCTTCGACACATTAAAAATGTCACCAATCACCTGCTGGAAGCTCCCTGTAGCATAAAACCGCAATGTAATGAGCATTTGATTCATTGCTGTCAATGCCTTATTCCTGTTAGTTGCTGGTTCTAGGTCAGGTCCAAAAATGTGAAGCAGCTCCATAGTGGCTTCTTTAGAAAAGCGAAAACGTTGCTTAAACTGAATATCATTATATATTTCAAAGGGATTAGTTCTTTCCCTTATAAAACGAATCCTTCTTGGCGATTCTCCATCAGAAAGTGATGACAAAGATGTATCAGGCATTCTAAAATATAAAAATATATAAATAATTGTAAGAAAATGCATATATTTTAGTTAAATATATATTTCTAATCATGTTTTGTTTCATTTTTATGTATATATTTATCGAATTTTGCTTAGAAACAGACATGAAATTTTGTAAAAAGAATCTGTCAAAATTGAGTCAAAAGTGTTTACTTTTGCAATTATCTTGGTATAATTATTCATTATGAACATAATTTGATATAATTTAAGCAATTACTTACCTTATTTCTTAAAAATATGTTAAAATTGCAATAAAATTGATATTTATGTTGAAAACAGCAAACCTCAAATGTCAAATAGCAAATGACATTGCCATAGAACAACTGCTAATCGATACTTAACCATCGATTAAAGTTAATTGACCGTTAAGCAAGTTTAACGGTCGATTAAGCCTTAATCGACCTTTGTGAAACACTTAACGGGGGATTTTGCATATTTAACGACCGATTAGTTAATCGACTGGTTAGTTAACTTTTGTTATCACTAATCGGGCTTTGTGAAATAGAAAATACATTTTAATCAGTCGATTAAGCCTTAACGGACCGTTAAATATTTAATCGAGCTTTGTGAAACTGGGCAATAATTTTCTCTGTTAGTGGCCTGGGCTGGAATAGTATACGCATGCTGGGAGAGTTTCGAACGGCATGGTATTCGTTGATATGTGGTTGGTTGCATAGGCTCGAGGTCCGTAGATAGAATCGTAAGAATCACGTTCAATTGATGTCTGGCAACAAGGTACGATCATGCTGTCACTTGTCACTTGCGATGTTTAAAATTCAACCTGTTGCCGTACAAGAAAATTCATTTCATTGCTTTTATTCGCATAATTGAGATAACTGTAAGAAATTGAGAGATATCCTACATAGATTGCATGGAATAGCCGCTTTGCTGGACTACAATAGGTTGAGTTAACAGGTAACCTATACAGGACTCACTCGACATCAGTAGTGTCTAATTAAATCGAGGCACGATAACCCTCAACAAGAGGTAATGTAGACTTGCGAATTTATTTTTTTATATCTCTATATCCGATGTTTCGCATTTTACAGGGATGTAGTGTTAGGCAATTGAAGTCCTTGCTTTCACCTAAAGCGGCGTGGTGTTTGGCAATATCTAGTGTTGTGTAAATAGAGGCAATTTCTATTGTTGGGTAGCCTCTGGATGTTTTATGGTGTGTATTTCATTGTTTCTGGTTTTAAATTAATGGTCCAATTACGTATGGTACAGAGTCACAAGCATGGTATGGTAAGGAGACCATCTTTGGATTCATTTGCAGGTCGTAGTGGTAATCGATTGTCATAGTTGTACTTCCAGACAGTCGAATGTCAACCGAGAGATCCAAGGCAGGATATAGAGTTTATGGTTCAGATAAGTTGTAGCCTGTATGCTTATAAAAGACATATTACTTTTGACCCTTTTAACGGCATTTATGAATATAATAGCTTCCTTTTGACTGGTCATTAGGGTGATTAGTAGATTACGTTGCTATTAACAGACAGATAAAGGTATCTTGAGAGTTTGCAATGCTTCATGTTTATTATTTGAGCTGTCTGAAGCTTACATTGATATAATTGGTCAGAATTTTGCGTAGGTGACTCAGTAATTATTAGGATATTTTTACCAAGGTGTACAGCTTGCTTCACATACTATACAGAGTGATAATATTATTTGAGCTAGATATAGGATCTTAATACTGATATTTTTAAAGCGTATGTGAACTACACATATACACGTTTTGTGGTAGCTTCTTGATTTTAATGTAGTGATACTTTTTGCTAACTAATTATACAGCTTGTCTTGTCATTGATATCCATATAATTGATAGTAGTTTTTTATAACTGGAAACCATACAATTAGTTACAGCGTAGGATATTTTGTTAACCAGATTGGTTACGGTAGCTTAGATGACTCTCAATTTGCTTGCCCTAATATTTGAAGGTGTATATATTCATCGTTGACTCATTGTGTGACCTATTATAGTATCTGATTGTGTTTTTAATACACCAGAATGTTATTATATTTCTTTTTTGTACTTTGTGTTATATTTAGTCTGCATTTACTCTCTCATCCCCGAATCAGTGATACTGTTTTAACTAGTGTGTATTTGCTGCTATATTAGCCCTGGGATATCGGACAAGCGAGCATAAGTTTATGTGTATGTGTCATATATTATTTAGGAGGATCTAATGGTTGCATATTTATGCCACTTACATGCACCCACGGGTACTTTCCTCTTGTAGGTTAATGTAAGTTACAACATTTTAATATCCAGTCCTGCAGAGTTTTTGTCATGGGTTTGACGTCCGACGTATTTCCCAGGTTGGTTTTAGGTACAGCTACCAGTGCAGTTCAGCGAGTTCTTGATTATAGTTGGATTGCAGGTGATTAAGGAGAGGTATTGTGTGATAACATCTTACTTTAATATCCGGTACTGGGTGTAAAACAATCAAGTGGCGCCCCCTTTATCTTAACATCGTGTTTAAGGAACCCACGGCCTACTCCACTGTCTAAAGGCTGCCGGCCACCTAGAACACCGGTAACTTTACTCTATATTTCCAATAGATTATAACGTTGGTTGTGTTTGAAGTTTAATAGGTAGGTTATAGCCGAGAGGGATTATATAAACAATTTGGGCGGTCACAAAGTATGCAATGGCTGGAAATTATTTTGCGCTATGAGGAATGTCTCTGAATGTAACTCAAAGTTAATAAGATGTTCACACTTTGAAAAGTGTTAATCGATAAAACACTAGAAATCAGGTTATATTTTTGTTCCATAATTACCTCAAATATTTTGTTTTTCTACCTAGTTCAAACTATTTTCTTCATTGATATCTTCTATTCCATCTCAAACAAATCGTTTCTGTGGAGTTCGAAGTGAAACATTTCTCTAGTTTGTTTACCTCTGTCTTGTAAAATATGTTTACATTTACTGATGAAATCCAATTTCCTTTTCCGAACTTACTTTTGCATTCCTTTATAGCATATGTTATAAAACCAATTGTATTTGCAGTAATTTATAAATGCTTCTCTTCTAACATATCTGATTACACAGATAACCATGATTACATAGAAATTAAATCTACTTTGCAAAGTATACAATGGCTAGCAATGATTTACCGCTATATATCATATCTCTGAATATAACCCAAAGCTTAATAAAACTGTTTCAATTTTGAAAGGCATTAAATGACAAAATACTAGAAGTCCGATTATAGTGTTTCTTCATAATTAGTACCAATGTTTTACTTTTCTACCTGTTTCAAAATATTTTCTAACTTACAAATGCTTCTGTTATAGCTAATATGATAAATTATACGACAGTGATCACAGAAAAATATTTCCTCATACATACACATATGGTACCAGAACAGTTTCTAGGCGTGACAAACAGCTTTGCCAAGGGGTCCATTAAGTCCTGGATCAGAAACGAACATCAGGTGTACTGGGCAGACCTGGGCTCACACACGGGAAGTCAGTAATTGAGAAATCCAATTTAAAGAGAGCTGTGGAGCTGCTAAATCTTAGCAGAGGACAGCTCAGAAACACCACAAGACTCTTGACGGTACACATGGCCGTCAAGAAACACTTGCATAAAATGGGGCGCTTCCAGGGGGACCTGGCGTGCAGACACTCCCGCTAGGGGAAGGAACCAGCCCAGCACATCTTATGCGAGTGTAAAGCTCTGGACCGCAAAAGACTGCTCTACGATGAGTCTAGACCGGAGACAGGGCAATATAAAAATTCAGCTTGCCAATTACTGTGCAGACTAGTTCAAGGCGAAGTGATTTTTGGAATGTGTAAAGTAGAAAAGACAATGGGCATGCACAATAAACCAAAGGCTGCGGTGCTATGACGCAGACGACCCCCAAGGGAGAAAAAAATACATATACAACGTAGTGCATTTGACAAGGGTTTGAAAATACAAAATTCAGACTTTAATATAAATTATATCTTAACATATATTTTCCTAATTTGAAAACCATATTGCCACAGAAAACTGAAAATCATGCGGTAACACTTTTATATAGTTAGTAACAATGATCTGTTTTCTTAAATCAAAAATATTTCCTATTCTGAAAAACATAATGCCACAGAAAACTGAAAATCATGTGGTAACATTTTTAATATTTAGTAGCAATGATCTATCTGTTTTCTTAATTCAAAAATATTTAATTTATACATTATATTTGTTTTCTATGGATGTCAATATTTTGTTTATTTCATTACAACATGTGGTATAATTGCTGATGAATATTGTGCATAATTGACTGCTGAGGCCATAAAAATTTTTTTAGACGTAGTAGGCAAAGTAACACAATCCATATAATGCATATGTAATATATAAAAATTCACTAAAAATTGTTCGTGTAATATTTTATATGTTTATATATTCTTCTATAATAAAAAATAAAAATCCATGTTGTTAAAAAAAGATACAAGTAAATAATTTCAAGCATTTTAAAATACTTTGGTTGCTTGTTTAGTGTCACAAATAAACTGTTTAGCTGCTATAAAGGGTAATATCATTTGCATGTCCATTTTGAGTGTACTCTACATCATTGAGTAAGAAAACAGTATTGCAAATATTAAACTTAAAATTTTTGTACAGGAAAAAATGTAAACTGAAGAAAAAAAAGTTAATATCCATAAACTACATATTTAGAATAAAGATTAGCATAAAGTTTTCCAATAGTCCCTATTTCATTTTATAAATATTAACATATTTTTCGAAAGTAAAAATGTTTAAGAGATAAGAATTTTATAGAGCCTCGTTGATCCAGGGGTATGAACGTGTGCCTCAGAACCAAAGGGTACTAGGTTTAATTATTATTTTTTTCGCTTTTCCACTCATATTTACAGTTCCTTTTCCTCGCCCTACACCCTTATCAACTCCTGGTCCTGTAACTTTTTTAGAGGTTGTTTATAAGAAATGTTTGTTGTGGGTTATGCACCTAGGAGAATCCTAAGCATGTTTCGGAAAAAAATTCTCAAAACCCTCCATGAGGTAAACTGCTAATTTACCAAATTTATTTTATATATATATATATATATATATATATATATATATATATATATATATATATATATATATATATATATATATATATATATTTCATTTTGTGCTGTTTAGACAAATTAAATTCCCGATTGTCACTTATTTTGTTTATTTTATTAAATTAACCCACTATAAAGATTTATCTAGAGATCTTGTATTTTATTTGTCCCTTTGGTAGTACCTTTCTTTTTATAAATCAAACATCTTAATCTTATGAAAATTCACTACCATAACGCACTTGCTGCGTCCCGAGTTTTGTTTAATGGAACACCCCATATATTTTTACTAACTTTATTTAACTTGTCTTTTTACGATGTTTTTATAGAGACCTTACCTTAAGTTTACATTTTAAGTTTTCTTGGTGTGCCATAGAAAATAAAAGATGAAAGATGCTATAATTTATTATATATTTTCTAATGAATACGAATTATTTTGTCACATTAAACGCAATTAGTTTTGAATAATTAAGTTACAAAAATGGTATTTTCATATAACTAGTATGAAATAATTAAAACTGAATATTTGAAAGAGGAAATTTAAAAAAATACAAATAAATTATTTAATAATTTAAAAATATTACTCAAATTGATTTCCATTATGTTCTATGCAAGTTTAGCAAACTTCATTCTACGCAAAGCGTTTAAGAGGAAAACGGGCCTGGCCTCCAGAATTCTCAGTTCTGTTTCCACTGCGTTACGCAAATCCTCTTTCGTAGGATCCCTAGTGGGCGAATGTCCACCCATTAGGAAACAAGGTACCTAAATTTGGTGTTACTATTTTTGAGTTATGCGCTAGACCACCATCTTGTTTAAAAAATATGATATTTAGATGAGCCAGTGGAATATTGTCACACAAATCCGTCAAACTGTCCTCGTAAATAACAAATTTCATTCTATTTGTCAAGATAAAACAAGCACACTAGCATGAAATCCACCCTGCTGCTCCCGCGGAACTGTTACGTGTTTGTTCTTTTGGAACCAAAATCTGTTATTGTCTTTTTAGTATGCCAGCACTGCTTACATATGCATCGTCCCCATGATACAAATAACGAGAGATATGATAATCCGACTACCTATTTTTAGACCTGTCACGCGCATGGTGTCAAGTGGTGAGTCCAATGCAACAATAATATGCTGCAGTGCAGTGGGGTTTGACATTTCATCACAACCTTTTAACAAATTACGTATTTTACTAATATTTAAGTGCATACAGTTGGAAGTAATAAAAATGAAAAAAGATTAAATTTAGTGCTGGGATCTATATTATCTGAAAAAGACAATATAGGCGTAACTTCAACCGCATTAAACTGACGTATAGAAACTTTTTGATTGCGAATGACTTTGTTTTAAGTGTGTAGTTGGACTTATATTACGCTACTCACCGCGTGACGTCATAGAACGGGGCGGGGCATATGCGCAATATCATATCTCTCCTAAGTCATTATATCATGCATCGTCTCAGCCAATAACATTTTTATAAAAATCTCAGTCAATATTTAAATGTTGTAAATAGCAATTGCAAAACTCTAAACGCGGTTGTGCATCTCATGGATGAAGATTTTGAACTGTTTTGTATTTATCTGGTTTAAATTTACGCTTTTTCATTATTTCTTGAAACCTGGATTTAGGAATCCCTACAGCATCTTCTGTTTTTCTACATGAATTTGTAGGCTCTGTCGCTGCACTAGCCAGAACCAACCAAAACTTCTTCGGTTTTCTGCTCAGAAACTTTATGATTTTTTGGTCGTGGTTGTGAAAATGACCCTAATCAATGAGATTTTTTAAATTCTATCAAATATAGCTTTATGATATGGCTGCTTGCTCTCGGGAAACTTAGAAAAAGATGCAATAAAATTTGACACACCTTATGATAGAACCGAAATATGCTGATGAAATACGTTTCGAAATACAATTGCGATGCTTGATTCTCATTTTCGTTGCATTCTATAAAACAACTTATTATATATTATATCTCTCATAATTTCCAAAAATCTATTTGCGGCCATATTACCTTAACTAAATTCATGATGACTCTCAAGTAAGTATGTATAACAATCTGACAGATAGAGCAAGAAAGCGTGCCTGCTATAAAAAGTAACACTAATTCTAAGAATCTTTATTTTAGGTTCTCTTTGAAGAAATAACAAGTGCCATATATTTTTTAAAACCTCCCAGTGAGATGAATAAAGTTAGTAAAAAATACAGGGTATTTCATAAAAAAGCTAGATTTTTTTTACTTTAACGTCGGTCTATTCCCACGACTATGGCCAATCACCAACGCCAGGGAGTACTAATGAAATTTTGGCTAAACATTTTCTTAATTAGGTTTTAGGCCAGCGACTAAAATTTTAAAGTTTAAATTCAGAAAAACAGCATGTAGACGGCTCGTAAGAAAATAATATTTTGTACGTAGATGAGCAATAATATAGACAATATTTTGGTACTAATGAAATTTTGGCTACACATTTTCTTAATTAGGTTTTAGGCCAGCGTTTAAAATTTTAAAGTTTAATTTCAGAATACCAGCATGTAGACGGCTTGTAAGAAAATAATATACGTAGATGAGCATTAATATAGACAATATTATGGTACTAATGAAATTTTGGCTAAACATTTTCTTAATCAGGTTTTAGGCCAGCGACTAAAATTTTAAAGTTTAAATTCAGAAAAACAGGATGTAGACGGCTCGTAAGAAAATAATATTTTGTACGTAGATGAGCAATAATATAGACAATATTTTGGTACTAATGAAATTTTGGCTACACATTTTCTTAATTAGGTTTTAGGCCAGCGACTAAAATTTTAAAGTTTAAATTCAGAAAAAAAAAGCATGTAGACGGCTCGTAAGAAAATAATTTTTTGTACGTAGATGAGCATTAATATAGACAATATTTTGGTACTAATAAAATTTTGGCTAAACCTTTTCTTAATTAGGTTTTAGGCCAGCGACTAAAATTTTTAATTTCCAGTGTACCTAGGAGATATAGTAGGTCAGGCGCGCCACTGGCCGTTCGGGATGTTTCGGTAGATTAGCTGCTAACTTTCAGTCGCTGGCGTAACACCGGTACGGAAGTATAAGCAATCCATAACCGTACCGTCGGTTTCGAAAGCCGTCAAAATATGTCAATTGACGTGTCGTTGGCACCACTGGTATGTACTGTGGAGAATAGTCATTGTTCATAAAGTCAAGAAGTGGTAATTACATGCGCAACGGAAGTAATAGTAAATTTATAGTGCTGAAACTTGGTTAAGAATGTTTTCTATAAGTTAGTCGGTTATGTAAGAAAGTAGTTGGCAATTATGTAAATTTGGTAGATAAGAAAGCAATAGCAAAAGCTCGATTAAATATTTAATGACGGGTTAGTTAATCAAGGCTTCAGACGACCAATTACAAACTATGATTCGGGTTTTTACCATGAAAACCAAATATGTTGTAGCTGTAATTGGTCGTCTGAAACTTTGATTAACGGCCGTTAAATATTCAATCGAGCTTTGTCAAACTAGCCAATAGTCTTCGGTATCTGAGAAGTAAAAACCCCAAAAGACTGAGAATAATTCAAAATTAACATTCACCCTGAAATCTTCGGAGGTTATTTTCATCAAAGCATGGCTAACGGCAATTTGCTTCAGTAAATCATTCGCAGCTTCTTCGTTAGTTTGATAGAGGTGTAGTAATAACTGAAATGTATGGACCATGCAAAGCTTATGTCTGATGATGCGATCTAGGTTACTGAGATGACTAAACTCGCCCTTCTCATCGGTTGGCATCACTTCTGTGAATCGTCTTATATGTGATGGCTCTAAGATCTTTCTAAAAATAAATAATTACAAAAAATGTTGTTAGGATAATTTAACTGAGATTTTGATAAGATCTATGCTTTTTGTTTAAGTTAATTAGGTTGCTGTCAAATTCACTTTATGAGAGGTCCTATAATATTATTTCAACAAAATGGTGTAATATCATACAAGCAAAAGTATTATACTTCTTTTGTATTTACACACTATATGATTACTCTGCTATAATAAACAAATTAAAAAAAACGAAGCCGACATCTACGTTTTGCTAAACACTCAGCCACCCGTCAAATATATTTTTTTAAACAGGCAGAAGAGTTTGAGAGTTTTTCGCAGAATCCTAGAGAGAATTAGTTTCGAAATAAAGGAGTTTCTATGGTTCCGTAATTCAACCATCGGGTTTATCCTTGCCCAACTACAATATCAAAAATAATCTCAAAAATGTACGGCGCAGCTGACACGTATCACATACAATGTCTATAAATGTGTGCGTTCGATTTTTTTAACTATAAATATATGTTATGTAAAAATTGTTTTCGGTAATACCTATACTTGCCCCTCGCCCTACAACAGTCCTTTGATACACGCTCATGATTTCAACAAAGCCAAGGGTTCCCTATACAAGGTTCCTATAGGATATTGTTCTCATGTCTGGGGAGCTGCTTCAAAGACCACCTTGTTCTTTCTAGCTTTTGGTAGGAAACTAGCTGTTTGCCTTAAGAAAGCAATCTAACTTCTCTCAACCATAGGAGAAAGATTGGAGATCTCTGCCTCTTCTATCTATATTAGTATCAACATTTCTCCTTAGAAATTGCTTCGTTAGTACCTTCGCTTGCGACCTTTAATCGGCCAACCCGTTTCAGTAGAACATCACACGCTTTTAGTTTCAATTTGCCCACATTCGTCGAACGGTTCATTACAAATATTCGTTCTTTCCTAGAGCATCTAAGCTTTGGAACGATCTCTCGGCAGACATACTTCTGAAGATATAATCTCCAACTATTCAAGAAACCAGTAAACACCCATCTTGTTGCACAATAATCAAGTTCATGATGTCTTAAAGGTACATAGGCTTTGCCTTTCATGAACTAGGTCATAAAGAAACGAAGTTGTCTTCATCAGTACGTAGCTGTCGCTAACACGCATGTAAGACATACGTCCCTGTTATTATTTTTGTGCTTTTAGTGAATTTTCTTAAAAAAATTCACTAATGAGGCGACCCCGACTTTTGAATTTTCATATCCAGGATCGGTTTCAATATATATATATATATATATATATATATATATATATATATATATATATATATATATATATATATATATATATATATATATATATATATATATATATAGTTGCGTTTTCTCCGGGTTTTGGATAAGTGAGACTTTTAATTTTAACAAAACAACTTTATTTACTCTCTAAATATGGATACAATAAAAGTTCTAGAATGTCTCTCTCACAAAACACTTAGTTTATCTGGCCTTACAATCACTAATTTGTACAAAAGTCGCTAATACACTGAAACTACAGTCGCTACTCTATAACACTTCACACTAGTTACTGCTTCTTCGAGTCACTACAACATTCTCTAACTAAACTGAACTCCGCTGGCTTACTTCCATCTTTATATAGCCGTCGCACCTTCCAGTTCGTTCTCGAGTGTTCTATTCCAGAATGTTCCAGGACCTTCTTTTACTAGAAGGGGGTGTGTTGCCAGATTGTGCAAAAAGTCCCAGATGTTGGGGAAGTTCTGGAGATGTGGCAACACCGCACCTACGTCTATTGAAGTGCTTTGTAACACTATATATATATATATATATATATATATATATATATATATATATATATATATATATATATATATATATATATATATATATATATATATATATATATATGTGTGTGTGTGTGTGTGTGTGTGTGTGTATTACACCGATAACTCAAAAAATAATGGGCCGATTTTGATCAAATTTGGTGGGTACCTTTCTTTAGCAAGCGGCTTGGAAAATCTGCTCAGTTGAAATACATTAAACAATGATTTGTTTTAATTAGACAGACGGATTGCCCCGGTCAGTGTCAGTTCAGCTGACTTTAAATGTATGGAATTTCGCCACGAAATTATAATGCATGTTTGTAAGAAAATAAATTCGGGACTCAGCAAGCGCATTATGGTAACGAATTTTTATTGAATCCCTCAAATTTGAATTGCTCAATTTGTTTTTAACCTATACGGTTCGGAACATTTAAAGTTTATTTTCGAAATTTTTTTGTACCTTCTCAAACAATGATGTTATTTTGCTGAAATATGGTACATTGTTTCTACTATATATGTTATATTGGTAACCAAATTTGTGCCTGCTTTCTTAAAAGACACACATATTTGCTATTTAAAACATTTTAATAAAAATTCACATCATAACGCACTTGCTGCGCCCAGAAATTTTTTGGAGTGATGCTGCTTTCTGTTTTAGGTTTCATCTTGTGTCCAATATCGGTCTTTTAATTAAATTGAACAAAAATATTGCTAAAAAGCTTTTGAGAACATTATGACAATAAAATATGTTCCGAATACCTTCATATTATTGAGCTTAGAAATATTAGTATACAGGTTGCCCATTATCTACCTCGGTATAATAGGTACTTTGTTATTTCTGAAGATACAGCCACATCATAGTCTTCTTATGCTGTGATACAGCAGAATTTCAGGATCAGTTTGATGACATGAACAAATTTCTGATGCATTGCCTACTTTCTGAGATAATTTTAAAAAAAATTGAAAATGACCCATTTTTTTATTCTTGAATATCTTCGTCACGGTTGATGGTACCAAAGAGATTAGCACCTGATTTTGTAATTTTGTTGTAGAATAAAATAATGTCAACAAAAAACCATGGCATGCTTGGTTCGAAAGAGATAACACCAAGTTGCATTTTCCAATGGGAATCATAGTTGGCTGTGACGTCCTTCAAAAGCTTATTTTTTTCTGATTTCAATGATATAAGGTTTAATATGGGTATTTCCATTAGTTTGAGATTTATTTAACAAAAACTATATATTATAAGTTATTTGCAAAATTATGTACCAACCTGGCGCTGAATACATCCAATTCGATGTAACAATTATGCCAGTCATGTATGTATTAGAGAACTATTTTTGTGGGTACATTTTTTATTACAATAAGTATGACAAACGAATCAAATAACTTATTATATTAACATAAAAAAGCCTGGACGCAGCAAGTGCGTTATGGTAGTGAATTTTCATAGAAATGATCTGGCACAAAATATTTTATAACTTTTTTTTCTTGTAACATAGAAATCTAAATTTTGGTGTATAGTTTACTTTTTATATCGTAAACCTACCTACCAAATTTGGTTATCATAGATTTTTTATTTTTTAAGATAAATTTTTTTTTCAAATGAAAACTCAAAATTTTCCCGGAAAACCTCGCCCGATTTTTTTGATTAACGAACTTGTCAAAGCCATTTACAAAAGGAAGGTACGTGCCAAATTTTATCAAAATCGGCCTATTATTCTTTGAGATAAAAAAATTTTTCGAATGAAAACTCAAAAATTTCCCGGAAAACCTCGTCCGATTTTCCTGACTAACAAAATTGTCAAAGCTATTTACAAAAGAAAGGTACATGCTAAATTTTATTAAAATCGGCTAATTACTTTTTGAGATAAGAATTTTTTTCTAATGAAAACTCAAAATTTTCCCGGAAAACCTCGTCCGATTTTCCTGACTAACGAACTTATCCAAGCTATTTACAAAAGAAAAGTACATGCCAAATTTTATCAAAATCGGCCCATTATTTTTTGAGTTATCGGTGTGATACATATATATATATATATATATATATATATATATATATATATATATATATATATATATATATATATATATATATATAAATATATATATATATATATATATATATATATATATATATATATATATATATATATATATATATATATATATATATATAAATATATATATATATATATATATATATAAACATAAAAAAATTGAAACTGACCCCGGATATGGGTTCTAGGGGTCCTAGATCGCGCTCATTTGAAGAAATTTTTTCAAAATTCAAAAGTCGAGATCTCCTCATTAGTGAATTTTTTCTAAGAAAATTCACTAAAAGAAACGTTATTTGGAACACCTAAAAAAGAAAAACAAGGGAAAATTAAATATGAACAAAAGTACAGTAAATATTCAAAGTGTATACCATCAACTTCTAAACACTTCTGGCACCTACGAACTATTTCTCTCTGGACTTTTTTCACCGTCTGGTAACGAATACTCCTTACAGACGCTTAAATATTATTTTTTAGTTCTTCAATATTCTCAGTTTTTTTCTGATACTTTATTTTTTTAAGTACCCTACAAAAAAATCTAGATGAATCAGGTCCGGATATCTCGGCGGCCACAAAATAGACCCTGTGTTTCCTATCCAGCTGGGAAAATGTTCCATTAGATATGCCGACACCTTTCCAGAATTAACACCATCGTGTTGAAAATGTGTTAGGTTCTAAATCGTACTCAGAGGTAAATTGTCCAACATTTCTTCCAATCCTCTTTGCAGAAATCCCAAATATCGTTCTTAATTCAGGTTCGTGTCATAGAAGAATGGTCTTAAGATTTCTGTACCAATAATTTCGCATGAAACATTTACTGAAAATACGTACTGGGCTATTCTTTCTGCAGTAAGATGTGGATTGATTGATCCCAATACACAGTATTGTGTCGACTAAATATCCCGCTATTAGTGAATTTGGTTTCATCTGTCAAAAGAATTTCACAAGAGAAAAGATCGTTTTGCTCTGTTTCCCTTATCAACCATCTAACAAACTGAATTCGTGGGCTCAAATCTCCCATAATGCATTACTGATACTATATTTGTACGGGCGTAAACTATTCTACTTAAGAATCAAACGGGCCTGTCCTTTTGAAACCCCGCACTCGGTTGCCAATTCTCTGGTAGATGTACTTGGTTTATAATTAACGAATGCCAAAAACCTTTCTCCGTCTTCCTCTTTAAATTCCAACTTCTCAGTATTTGGTTTGTTGAATAAACCGTAACCCTTAAGATTGATTTCCAGTTTCGCAAAAAGTCTTTTATCGGACTGCCTTCTTTCCGTGTATCGTTGAAAATACATTTTGCTAGCTTTGGCATAATAACGGAAAATGATCCCATTTTTCTCCTTATTGTGTATATTATTATTAAACTTATTGTTTGAACAAAAAATATGCTAGAGAACTACGTAAGTTTAAAACTCTGTTTGGTCCAAGCTCGTACACTGACAGTTTGTTGATTGTTACATTGGATTGGATGTATTTACCGCCTGCTTGGTACACAATTTTGCAAATAATTTATAACAAATATTTTTTGTTAAATCAATCTCAAATTAATGGAAATAACGATATTAAACCTTATACCATTGGAATCAGAAAATAATAATCTTTTGAAAGAGGTCACAGCCAACTATAATTGTCATTTAAAAAATGCAACTTTGTGTTATCTCTTGCGAATCAAGGATGCGATGAATGTTTTGTTGACATTATTCTATTCTAAGAAAAAATATCTACAAAATGATATATTGATCCCTTTTGTACCATTAACCGTGACGGTGATATTCAAGAAAAAAATCGGTCATTTTCAGTTTTTTCAAATTACCTCAGAAAGTAGGTGAACTTTGCTAATTTAACCGAAGCTGTCTCTTCAGAAATAACAAAGTTACCCATTATACCGAGGTATTAGATAATGGGCACCTGTATAGGATATTTAGCACATAAATAATATTAAAGATGTTTGGACGCATTAAGTGTGCTTACGTTCATTTTCCGTTTCTTACCTCTGGTAGTCCAATCCATAACTATGTATATTTATTGTTGCATCATGAAATAATTGGCCAAGCAAGTCAACCATTTCTTCAGTAAGTTCATCACCATGTTCATCAATATATTGTCTTATTATTAAGTTGATCTTTTCGTCTGTATAGAGCACGGTACAAGTACTAGGCACACTTTCCTCACTCTTCTCTGAGTTTGGGTTATCATCAAACATCGACAAAATTGTCACTGATTCAACAACAGATAATTTGATACGTTCGCTTTCACCAGTTGTTAGAACAGATGACTGATTTTGGATTATTTTGTTTTCTCCAGATATCTCTTTTTGGTTATCCCGAACCAGATCCTGCGGAATAATAATGTATACTGGCTTAGACAATGAAATGAAAACCAAACTACATTAGCATTTTATGAGATCGCGACTTTTTAATTTTTTTAAAATGTCCTCAAACGAGCGCGAACTAGAACCGAGAGTACCCGTATTCAGTGCCAGTTTAATTTTATATATGTTTACACACACACACACCACACACACACACACACACACATATATATATATATATATATATATATATATATATATATATATATATATATATATATATATATATATGAGTATGTATGTATCACACCGATATCTCAAAAAATAATCGGCACATTTTGATAAAATTTAGCAGGTACCTTTCTTTTCTAAGGTTGGCTTGGATATGTTCGTTAGGCAGGAGAATCCCACTAGTTTTTCCCGAAAAATTTTGGGTTATCTTTCTAAAAAATATTGTATCCTCAAACACAACAAAGCTATGGCAAGCAAATTTGGGACCCAAGTTATATTATATAAAGTAAATTATGGATCAAGATTTAGATCTCTAAGTTAAAGGAAAAGAAATGATAAGCATTTAAAGAAAAAAATGGGTGGCCTGGTGATCAGCAAAAAACAAAATATTTTACGTGGTTAACAAAATCTATTAAATATCGCCGCATAGATTAAGTTGACCACTTTATTACATATAACTGCCTGTAGTTGGAGAACGGTTGAAAATAACCCATAACAACATGATATCAGTTTAATCAGCATTGACGTGCCTTTCCAAAAATACCATAATATATGGGTGTTCCATTAAAAAAAGTCTGGACGCAGCAAGTGCGTAATGGTAGCGAATTTTCGTAGATATGTTTTAATTGCAAATATGTCTTGTTTTTAAAAGAAGGATATTTGGTTGGCAGTATAACCTATAGTAGTAACAATGTACCATATTTCATTAAAATAGCCTTGTTGTTTCAAGAAGTGCAAACATTTTCCGAAAATAAACTTAAAGGGTGCCAGAAAAAACTGGTCCGATTTTCCTGGCCAACGAACCTCTACAAGATACTATCACATATATAATTATTCACAAACAGCTTTAGGACCAAAATTGAAAAAAAAATCCACCATTTTTTTTTTCACAGAAATTGCCTTGAGTAATGTTACACAAAATTATATTTTTCATAAAAATTCAACAACTTTTTTTACAATAACTACTAAATATTTATTGTTAATTACCAACATATCACACAAATCTTACAAAAAATGATTTCTAGGGAAACACTAAAAACATTTCTGCGAAAACGTTTTAAATTCAGCCACTATTGGAGAGTACCTGGACACGGCAGCTCGATTATTTCGACGAGTAATACAAACGAAAAGCACTCAAAATGCGTCAGTTCCATATGGGACTCCGCTATCTATATTGTTAAAAACGTATAACAATTTGTAATATGTGCCAAAAACGTGAAAACTTCTAAAACAATTGAAATAACTCGAAAACGATTAACGATATCAATTTTTTTTTCCTTACAAGCATGCATTATAATTCGATGGAAAATACAAAAATGCAGTAACATAAGGAGTTTCTATAAAAAAAAAGAATCACGCTGTGATTGTCAAAATAGCTTTATAAGATGCAGCTCGAGACACCACCTTATAATTAACGTATATCATTTTTTCTCATATCTTGTATAATAACGTATATATTATATATTGTGCTTTACCGTAGAAATGCGTCACCCTGTATATGTATAAACACAGAAAAACTTAAACTGACCCCGTATATGGGTTTTAGGGCTTCTAGTTTGCGCTCATTTGAAGAAATCTTTTTAAAATTCATAAGTCGCGGTCTTCTCAATAATGAATTTCTTCTCGAAAATTTGCTAAAATCTAGACTATTAAACCATAAACTCTATAGCTGGAACTACTGCCAAAGCATCAGAAAGAGGATCTATTTGAAATGGATTTTCCGAAATTATTTAGTAAAATGAAGGACAATGAAGCTGAAACTCACGGCTTTATAAAACACACTTATTATGACATTTCTTGGACATAATCAGTATTTGTTTCAGATTCGTTGTCCGAAAATTGCAAATTTTGACGTTTTAAGAAGGAAGATTATAAAAATTTAAAAATATTTTTTCTGCTATTTCATGACCTTCTTGCGTCTGGAAAACTTAACCGTTGTGTGTAATATTCAACTGGTTTTGTTAATCACACAAAATATATTGTTCTTGTGCTTTCCAATGATCACCAGTGGCGTCCATTTTTTTTATATGACTATAACTTTTTTCTTTTAACTAAAATGTCTGAATTTCAGTTGTAGGACAAGTGAAAACGGATGTACTAAATGTGGTTATCATATCTCTGTTATTTTCGGAGATACAACAATTTTCCGAAAGAAAACTCAAAATTTTCCCTGAAAAACTGGTCCGATTTTCCTGGCTAAAGAACCTATCCAAGCCACTTATAACAGGAAGGTACGTACCAATTTTCATCAAAATCGGCCCATTATTTTTTGAGTTATCGGTACGATATATATATATATATATATATATATATATATATATATATATATATATATATATATATATATATATAAACACAGATCTCCTCATTAGCGAATTTTTCGTTTTACGAATAACTCCATAAATATAAAACTCTGGACGCAGCAAGTGCGTTATGGCAGTGAATTTTTATAAAAATGCTTTGAATATCAAATATGTCTTTTTAATGCAAGCAGTCATCAATTTGGTTACCGGTATAAACTATATAGTAGAAACAATGTGCCATATTTTATCAAAATAACTTATTGGTTGAAAATGTACAAAAATTTTACGGCAATATACCTTAAACGTTGGTTTTCTAACCAACAAATCTTAGGTTAATAGCAAATTGAGTTATTGAAATTTGAAGCATTTAATGAAAATTTGCTACCAAAACGCACTTACTGCGTCTTGATTTTTTTCTTACAAACATATTTCGATAAAAAATGCAAGGATCGACTTGTGGGCCAGCCGGTGATTGTCAAAATAATTTTATAAAATGCAGCTCAAGACACCCTATAATTAACTTATACATTTTTTTCTCGTCTCTTGTATAATAATAATTATATTCAGCTTTACCGTAGAAATGCGTCACCCTGTATAATATCAGTCCTTTTGTAAAACTTCGATCCTTTATATGTGTTGATAAAACATAACAAACAATGTTTAATCCACCCACTAACATTAATAAAGCAATAATTTGCTATTGACAATGAAAGGCGGTGATATTAAACATAAATGTTTAAAATTTGAATAGCTCAATTTTCTGTAACCCTAGAAAGCTGAATTTTGGCACATAGTTAGGTCTGTCCCAAAGCAATATGTAAACCAAATTTTATCGAAATATCTTTGTAATTTTCGGAGAGAAAATTTTTTTTCGAAAGAAAACTCAAAATTTTTCCGAAAAAACGTGTCCGATTTTTCTGGCTAACGAACTCATCCAAGCTATTAATAAAATAAAGGCACTTGTCCAGTTTTATCAAAATCGGTTAATTATTTTTTGAGTTATCGGTTGGATACATATATATATATATATATATATATATATATATATATATATATATATATATATATATATATATATATATATATATATATATATATATATATATATATATATATATATATATATATATATATATATATATAAACATATAAAAATCGGAACTGACCCCGGATATGGGTTCTAGGGGCCCAAACTCGCGCTCATTTGCAAAAATTTTTGCAAAGTCTCACCATCGATACCTCTCTATTAGTGATTTTTTTTTAAATAAAAATTCACTAAAAGAATAAACTGACGGACTGATATATCAACGCCCAGCCCAAACTACTGGGTCTAGAGACTTGAAAGTTTGCACAGAGGTTCCTGTAATAACGCAGGCGCGCACTAAGAAATGATTTTTTGAAATTCAACCCCTTTCGGTTTTTCGATTGTTCGGTTGCTTACTGATTTATTCATCTATCTATTTGTTTAACTGTCAGATAAGTTTGCAGTTTATTAGGTAGTATTTTCGTACTTAATTCTTCGTAATTTAGGTATTCAAGTTGTTTGTTAAGCGATATAAGACAGGTCTTAAAGTATTGTTATTAATACGTAGTTTGTATATATTCGTACTTCATTATAGTATAGGTATTAAAGTTGGTAAATAGTTTAGAGATATAAGATAGGTATTGGGTATATAGGTGTTAATATATAAAAAGTCTGGACGAAGCATGTGCGTTTCGGTATCGAATCATATAACTGTTCTTAATGTTAAGTGTGTTTTTTAAGAAAGATGAAATTTAGTAGATAGTGTAACCTTTATAGAGGAAACAATGTACCGTGTTTCATCAAACTAACTTTTTGTTTGAAAAAGTACAACAAATTTCGGAAGATAAATTCAACATTTTCCCAAAAAACTAGTCTGACTTTCCTTGCCAACGAAGTTATCCACGTAATTGACACAAAAACTATACCAGCCAAGATACAATTATTCACAGAAAGCTTTCTGCCAGAAATTAAAAGAATGTTTACTTGAAGATTTGCTGACAATTTGTTTCATTAAAGTACGCCATTTTTTTAAAGGTTGGCTAAGTAATCTTACATAAAAAATACATAAAATTCTCATTACGAAAAATCAAAACAAAGTTTACATGAAAATTTGCTAAACAATTTTGTTTCACGAAAATTCGAAAACATGTTATTACGTGAATTCGCAAAGACTTTTTTACAATAACCGTTTATACAAACATTTTCTTATATACCCAGGTGTAATAAAATTTGAAAAACATTTTTTTTGAACCAGTGGAGGTAAAGAAAAATATAAGCGGAAAAATGCCAACTTAATGTATATTTGATAGTTTACTTTATACTTGTAAAGTGGGTGTGCGAATAAAGGCGTTATTATTATATTATGATATAAGCGTTACACTTTCTCAGTATTACTAGTGAAAACCTTTTGACCGACCCCCCGCGCGCGACGTTGGGGCTCGGCTCGGTGGATGGGGATGAAATTCATCATATCCCATTGTGCTGATATTATCATTACAGTCTGACTTTCGGTGCTTCAACACAGCAGGCGTGTTTGAGGTCGCCACTTAACTAAGTGATTATCGAACTTTGTGACATGTTTGCAGCAGAACCGCCCTCTGTCCCATGTTTAGGATGTTATTTGGTAATCCGAGTTCCTTTAGATTTCCCACGAAATTTTTTGTGACTATTCCTTCCGCCGACATTACGAAAGGATATATATCCACCTTCTGGAGTTTCCATATATTTTTTATTTCATATGCCAAGTTTCCATACTTCGTGATCTTTTCAATTTCAGTTTTCTGATGGGACAGCGGTACAGCAATATCTATGATCACAGCAAGCCTCATCTGTTTGTTTATAAAGACAATGTCTGGCCTATTGAAGTCCACAGTGCGGTCCGTTATCATGGGTCGGTCCCAGTACAGGAGAAAGTCCGCTGACTCCAGCACCGCCTCCGGAGAATACTTGTAGTAAGCTGGTCTTGTTGACGGGTTCAGGAGGCTGTATTTCAAAGCGATTTGTTTATGGATGATTTTGGCGAGCTGGTTATGCCTGCCTAAGTAAGAGTCTGAGAGGGCAGGACATGCTGCCATAACGTGTTCAATGGTCTCTCCAACAGCTGCGCATTTTCGACATTTATCCACCACTTCTAATTTTAGGCAATGCTTCTCGTACTTTTTAGTTTTTATAACCCAATCCCGAATGGCCATCACAAAACCTTCTGTCTCCAGGTAGAGTTGCCCCTCGACCAACCAAATAAGCGAAGATCAACACAATCTGCCTGCAGGTATTAGGTTATTATTATTATTATTATTATTATTATTATTATTATTATTATTATTATTATTATTATTATTATTATTATTATTATTATTATTATTATTATTATTATTATTATTATTATTATTATTATTATTATTATTTATATTATTATTATTATTATTATTATTATTATTAAATACTGATATTTTCATGTCACAAGCTATCAGAATTAAGAACGTTATTTAAGTCTGTCACTTTCAAGTTTCATTTGACCTTTATGTGAAACTACTTATATATTATAAAAAGTTCGGAACGCGGAAAATGCGTTATGGTAGCGAATTTTCGTAAAAATGCTTTTAGTGTAAAATATGTCTTGTTTTTACAAAAAGGACATTTGGTTGATAGTATAACCTATATAGTACCAGCAATTTACTATATTTCATCAAAATAGCTTTGCTGCTTCAAAAAATACAAAAAATTTACGAAAATAAACTTTAAAAGTTCCAGAAAAACAGGTCCCATTTTCCTGGCCAACGAACCTCGTTAAGCTATTTACACACCTGCCAAGATATAATTATTCACAAACAAATTTAGGACCAAAATTAAAAAAAAAATTAATTGCTTTTACATAAATTGCCTTCAGTAATGTTACACTAAATTATATTTTTCACAAAAATTCAACAAATTTATTTTTACAATAACTTACTAAACATCAGAGGCGGCTCCTCAATAAGTGCGCCCGTGCGCGCGCACTGCCGCCTGCCGTGGAAAAAATAATATTTTTGCTATGCTATATTTTAATACATTTTTATTTACTTTTTACCTCCTGCATTCAACAAACAAAATTAGTATATCGAAGATCGCAGAGAGTCGACAGCCATGAATACAGAATCAGAATAAGTAGTATAATCGTTGCAGACGTTATATACATCCATATCCATATAAAGCACTCGGGCGGCGATGTGTATTTTGCGGCGCTCTCATGGAATGCGATACTTCAGTGCGAAATGATCGCCGAATCTTGATGATCTTCGTCGAAAACGACCGAATAAGCAATATGTTGTGCGCTATAAAATTACACACTAACAGTTTGTGATAGAATTTTTGCAGAGCGTGTGTACCTACTACTACTACCTAGTAATTTTCGTCTTCGCGTCGGATTGATTTTTAATTAGATCATTTCGATGTTGTTTACATGTTCTAACAAGACAATTATTATTATTATGATAGTTACAACTTGGGGTTGCTCAATAAGTGGACAAAATAATTATGATAATGTGATTAATTCAGTGTATATTTTAAATTTAAAGGTTAACTTTTTAAGGGACTTTTTAACTGCTATAATGTATAACTAACTAGAGGAAAACTTGGTAAGTAGTTAATAATTATTAAGTCTTTATAATACATTTCGGGGAAAAAGTAGGCGAGCCCTTTATTTTTAGTGAATTTTTATTTTAAAAAATTCACTAATAAAGAGGTATCGATGGAGAGACTTTGCAAAAAATTTTTCAAATGAGCGCGAACTAGGACCCTAGAACCCATATCCGGGGTCAGTTTCAATTTTTATATGTTATATATATATATATATATATATATATATATATATATATATATATATATATATATATATATATATATGTATATATATATATATATATATATATATATATATATATATATATATATATATATATATATATATATATATATATATATATATATATATATATATATATATATATATATATATATATATATATGTATATATATATATATATATATATATATATATATATATATATATATATATATATATATATATATATATATATATATATATATATATATATATATATATATATATATATATATCCAACCGATAACTCAAAAAATAAGCAACTGATTTCGATGAAACTCGGCAAGTGCCTTTCTTTTATTAATGGCTTCGATGAGTTCGTTAGTCAGGAAAATCGCATAACGTTTTCCGGGAAAATTTTGAGTTTTGTTTAAAAAAAAATCTTTCTCTCCGAAAATTACAAAGGTATTTTAATGACATTTGGTGGATATGTTGCCATGTTAAAGACCTTACTACACACTATAATTCAACTTTCTACGTTTTTAAAAAATTGTGTTATTCAAATTTTGAGTTTTCTTCTGGAAAACATTTTTTTCTCCGAATATTACAAAGTCGTTTTGATGAAATTTGGTGGATATGTTTCCCTGGGTAAGATCCTACTATAGACCAACATTCAATTTTCTAAGTTCGTAGAAACTTGAGTTATTCAAATTTGAAGCATTTAATAAAAATTTACTACCATAACGCACTTGCTGCGTCCCGAACTTTTTTTTCTTGCGCACCCCCAATGCATTAAGGCACGAGCCGCTACTGCTAAACATTTATTATTCATTACCAACATATCACAAAAATCTTACAAAAAGTGATTTCTACGGAAACACTAAAAACATTTCAGCGAAAACTTTTCAAATTCAGCCAGTATTTGAGAGTACCTGTATACGGCAGCTCGATTTTTTCGACGAGTAATATAAAGAAAACGCTCTCTGAATGCGTCATTTCCATAGGGCTCCGCTATCTATTGATAAAAACGCCATATCACAATGTTTCTTGAGTTATCGGTGTGATATATATATATATATATATATATATATATATATATATATATATATATTATATATATATATATATATATATATATATATATATATATATATATATATATATATATATATATATATATATATATATAAACACAGATCTCCCAATTTGTAAAACGAAAAATTCGCTAAAATGTTAATATAGATAATCAAATTAATTGTGTCTTACCTTTTTTGTTCCAATTAATATAAATATTTTAAAATTTTTCTTCAAAAATTCGCTGAAGAATCCGATAATCTGATCAATTAACTAATAGAATTGAGTAAAAAACCGACAAAAATGTTTTAAACTGATCCCTACATGAATGATGGTATGCGATTATAAATACAAATATTTTCAAAACTAGAGTCTTTAGGTATAGGGAGTATTATACAAGAGTTGGAGCAGAGGGCCTGCCGTTTACTTCTAAAACATAAGATGCAGGTCATGTTCTATTTGAAAACATTACGGCAGTTTGAATTTGCTCAAATTTAGGCACTATTTGAAAGCGCGTGTATATGGCATCTCAATTTTTTTTGACGAATAATATAATCGAAAACCTCCCTAAATGCTTCGCTTTCCATTGGTAAAACACCGTACCACAATTTTTGATATGCGCGAAAAATGTGAAAAGTTGCAAAACAATTGAAATAGCTAGAAAACGATGGACAATATGATTTTTTTTCCTTACAAGCATGCATTGAAATACGATGGAAAACGCAATAATGATATAATAAAAGGAGTGTCCCATTAAAAAACTTCTATCACCAACGACTTATGCGCCAGCCTGTGATTGACAGCATAATTTTATAACATGCAGCTCAAAACACCCTTTAAATAACGTTTATTATATTTTCCCGTTTCTTGTATAATCACGGATATATTTAGCTTTAGATTAAAAATGCGCCAGCCTGTATATATGCAAACATGTAATGACCCCGGATATTTCTTCTAGGGGGCCTAGTTAGCGCTCATTTGAAGACATATGTTTCAACTTCTAAAGTTGCGGTCTTCTTAATAACGAATTTTTTTCTACAAAAATTTGCGAAAAATTATAGACTATTAAGCCACAAACTCTATAACTGAAACTACTGCCAAAGCATCAGAGGTCTATTTGAAATGAATTTTTTGTAAATATTTAGTAAAATGAAGGTAATTTTATATATATATATATATATATATATATATATACATATATATATATATATATATATATATATATATATATATATACATACAGGGTGTTTGGCGAGTCGCGTTCATTAGAAGTTTATGACCTTCTAGTCCGAATTCGAAAGAGAAAATTTAGTTTAGCCATAAGCCGCTCTGTGAAAGCAAAGTAAATTACTTTTAAGCACATATCATACCGGAAGTACCATATACTATCATATTTTAAATGGAACACCCTACATATTATTGTAGTTTTAGATTCCGCATCGAATTCTAGAATAAATTTTATAAAGACACCATGTGTTAAAAATGTGACGTTTTCAAGTTATTCGATTTTTTCGAAAAATTTTAAAATGTCACTACCATGTTTGATAAGACATATCTCCTCTATTAGACAAGATCGGAGATTCTACCTTAGTGAGTGAACTAAAAAAGTTTAGTTCTAAGGATGCGGTGGATAATATCTTTAAGAACTTATACATAGCGTTCTATACTAAGCGTCCAACTTGAACAACTTCTTTCATTCATAACTTGATAATTTTAAATAGAACACCCTATATATTTTTACTTCATCTTATTGCTCATTTGTCTTTGAAAATTGTTAACAATTCCCTATACCTATCTCTTACCATTTCTGAGATAGGTCGATTTTTCTGTTATATTTTGGTGCGGACATCAGATATCTGGTCATACGTAGTTGCCTTTGACTGAAAATGTCAAAAACAGAGTGAAATTAAATTGACACTTCCTAGGCGATTTCATTGTTGCATGCTTGTTGTTATTTTTTTATCAGAAGTGATAAAATAATATGGATAACAATACTTTTTAGCTCACTCACTAAGGTAGAATCTCCGACCTTGTCTAATAGCGGAGATATGTCTTATCAAACATGGTAGTAACATTTTAAAAAATTTCGAAAAAATCGAAACAACTTGAAAACGTCACATTTTTGACACATGGTGCTTTATAAAATTTATTCTAGAATTCGATGCGGAATCTAAAACTGCAATAATATATAGGATGTTCCATTAAAAATAACAATAGTACATGGTACTTCTGGTATAACCGGAAGTACCATGTGCTTAAAACTAATTGACTTTGCTTCCACATAGCCGCTTATGACCAAACCCAAATTTTATCTTTCGAATTCGGACTAGAAGGTCATAAACTTCTAATGAACGCGACTCGCCAAACACCCTGTATATATATAATATATATATATATATATATATATATATATATATATATATATATATATATATATATATATATATATATATATATATATATATATATATATATATATATATATATATATATATATATAAATAAATAAAATTTAAATTAAAAATTATAAATAAAAATAAAATTGATAAAAAAATATCTAACTTTGTTCTTTCTTTTTTCACCTCTAATTACTGACTTGAAATTTTGAGTTGCTTCTTCTTCAATATTAACCGTGGTTTTAGGTTTAATTTATTCCCCTTAGAGCAGAACTATTCTATGTCCAATTTTTCGTTTTTGTATGCCATGTACGTATTTTGGGTTGCTTTATCTGCTGCAGAAGTATTCTATTTCTATACCAGCGCAAATTGCCGAAGATTACCAATTGAAAATTAGTCTATGTGTATCGGTGTATTTCAGCTTGGGGCAGTACAATTTCAACTACAGAAGAGTGCACATCGTTAGCCGTAACAAAGAGAAACGGTGGATATAGACTAGTTGTGTCTTGTTATGTATCAGTTAGTATTGTTTTTTAGCGGACTTAGAATTGTTCTGATTTCATATTTTAGTGATATAATATTGTATGTTATGGACATAGACTCTTTCTAATTTGTATACTATTCTGGTTTTTGAGAAAAAACGTTACCTTCAAGAGAAATCAAAATTATAGATGTGAGTAAGTAAAGTAAGTAAATAATAAAATATTTTGCTTTAGGATATTCCACAAAAGACATCAGAAATCCAAAATTAAGACGTAAATAATATCTCTTCTTCGAAGTCATATCCATTTGGGAGAGTTGATGAAGACTTAGACCCCGAATTTAAAATTTCTTAATAAATTCCAAAGAATAAACGAAGACTGAATTTACAAGAGTTTGCTTCTGACAGTTCAACTTCATCCTTGCATCCAGAAGAAAAACAAAAGACGCGTAAACATGTAAGAAATCAAGACAACTGGCGACGAAATAAAAGCAAACGATTAAAAGTCTGAGCTCAGCAAGTGCGTTATGGTAGTGAATTTTTATTAAAATGTTTTTTAATAGCAAATATGTGTGTTTTATTTAAGAAAGCAGGCGTCAAATTTGATTACCAGTATAACCTATATAGTAGAAGCAATGTGCCTTGTTTCATCAAAATAACTTTATTGTTTGAAAATGTACAAAATTTTCCGAAAGCAAACTTAGAGAGTTCCCAAACAAACTGATTTCTTGATCAACCTTATAGGTTAATAGCAAATATTAAGCTATTCAAATTTGAAGCATTTAATGAAAATTCGCTACCATAACGCATTTTCTGCGTCCCGACTTTCTTTTCTTACAAACATGCATTATATTTCGATGGAAAATCCAAAAAATAAAAATAAGGCGTGTTCGATAAAAAAAAAAGAAATTTTCTATCACCAACGACTTATGGGCCACCCTGTGATTGTAGAAATATGTTTTCAAGATGTAGCTCAACACACCCTATAATTAATGTATACAATTTTTTTTGTATCTTGTGTAATAACGGATATATTGAGCTTTATTGATTTTTTACGAAAATTCGACAAAAATTATATACCATTAAACGATAAACTCTATAGCTAAGACTACTGCCAAAGCATCAGAGAAAGGGTCTATTTGAAATGTATTTTCTGGAAGTATTTTAGTAAAATGAAGGACAATGACGGTTGAAGCTAAGACTTCAGGGTTTGTAAAACATTCTTCTTGAGACATTTTCGTTCCATAGCTCGTATTAGTTTCAAGTTCTTTGCTTAAATGTTGCCAATTTGGACGTTTTAAATCGCGACTTTGACATTTTGAGGAAAACTCCAATTTATTTTACTTTAAATGCCTCTAACTTTTTTGTCTTTTAACTTATAGAGCTAGATTTTAGTAGGTAATTTACCTATAACGATATAAACCCGTAAACCAAATTTGGTTGCCTTTACTTTGTTATTTCCGGAGATACAATTTTTTTTTTAAAGAAAACACCAAATTTTCCAGGAAAACCTGAGCCGATTTTCCTGACTAACGAACTTATCCAAGCCACTTGTAAAAGGACGGTATTCAGCGAATTTAATCAAAATCGGCCTATTATTTTTTGAGTTATATATATATATATATATATATATATATATATATATATATATATATATATATATATATATATATATATATATATATATATATATATATATATATATATATATATATATGAAACTGAACGAAAACCCAACCAAAAAATTCCAAAATCAAATATTAAACATCATAAAAAAACACAAGACAATATGCAATCAAAAAACAACACATTATTATAACAACAACCCTAAGGCACCACCAATGACAGGAAAAATAAAAATACAAAAAACGGGATACCCAATAAGACCACTCATCGACTTCAAAGATGCACCTTGATACAAAATAGCAAAAGAACTAGACCAAGTACTAAAACAAGAAATACAACTAGAAAGCAAATTTAACATAAAAAACTCCATAGAACTAGTGCATAAATTAGAAAACATAAACATAAACACAAGACTCGCCTCATTCGACATAACAAATATGTCCACCAATATACCAATTAACGAAACCACAAATATAATCGAAAATAAAATGCAAAATAACAACAAAAAACAAAAAATCAACGAAATATTAAACATCATATTAAAACAAAATTACTTTGAGTTCAACGGAGAAAACTACATCCAAGAAGACGGACTACCAATGGGATCTCCACTATCAAGCATCATGACAGAAATATACATACAACAGTTAGAAGATAAAATCAACACCATCATAAAAGAAACAGACCCAAACATCAAATGGATTAGATACGTCGATGATATATTAATAATATACCACAATGAAAAAACCAACATAGACAATATCCTCGACAAATAAACCAAATCAACAACAACATAAAATTTACAATAGAAAAAGAATCAAACAACACGATAAACTTCCTAGATTTAACACTAATCAGAAGAGAAAACCAGATTGAATACAAAATATACAGAAAACCTATACAGACATCACTATACCTAATCACTCAATACACCCACACACAGACAAAATGGCCCCATACAGGTACTTAATAAACAGAATGCTAAATGTACCACTCCATAATGACGAACGAGAAAAGGAATACAACATCATAATACAAATAGCACAAAGAAATGGATGCAACAAGAAAGCTAGTAAAACAAATCAAAAACAAACAAATCAACAAAACACCAGAAACAAACACAAAATACACAACATTCACTTATAACCACCACATCAAAAAAATAACACAAACACTCAAACAATATGACTTAAAAATGAGCTACAAAACCAATAACAAAATAATAAACAAAATAAATAAAAAAACAAGAACACAACCCACATGAATTAAACGGAATATATCAAATAGCATGTAACACATGCAATAAAAAATATATAGGAATCACAAAATATCAATAGAAACAAGATTCAAGGAACATATAACAGCATTAGATAAAATCCACATACCTAGCTACAAATGAAACGTAGCTACACACATTCACAACATAAAACACCAAAAACCAGATATCACCCAATTACAACCAATGAAACATATTAAATACCACAAAAAATGGAAATCTGGGAACAATACTACATTCAACAAACAAACAATAAGAAACAGTTAATGCCAGAACAAATCCAAGTACAAACATTTAAACAAAACTTAATAAAGGCCATACAAATAGACAAATTATCAAACCACAGTGATCAAGACAGGATACACACACCGATACACGCGACACAGTCCGAAGGCACAACCAATCAGAAAACAGTAAACCGACCAAGCTCAACGCGCAGGCGCCACGTACAATCTCAGACGTAGGCCACACAGGAGCGATCACAGTCAGTAGCGTGCTGATGATGAACCGGGACGGTTCGAAACTGCAGTCCACGCAAACCAATAAATAATCACAAAAAGTACAGCAAACAAATAAAGTGTGTATATATATATATATATATATATATATATATATATATATATATATATATATATATATATATATATATATATATATATATATATATATATGTATGTGTGTGTGTGTGTGTTCTACGGGGCCTAATTAGCGCTCATTTAAAGAAAATTTTTCAAACGTCGGGACCTCCTCATTAGTGATTTTTTTTAAAGACAATTCACTAAAAAACAGTCGAGAAGCGTATACAGATTGGAAAGGAAAAGACAGACCTCAAAAGAAAATTAAAACTTCTTGTGGAAAGTGTCGACTGAAATGTGTCAAAAACATTTCTGAGGAGCAGAGAAATATCATTTTGTAGGCTTTTTGGGATTTGAAAGATATTAACCGACAAAGAGACTACATATCAAAATATGTTTATTGTAATAAAAAGCAAGAGATAGAAAACGTAAAAATGTGGACAAAGAAGAACAAGATGAAAATAGTAAAAGAACTTTCACTTTTATCTACCACTTAGCATCTGGACCATCGAAAGGCCAGGTTTGTAAGTTATTTTTCCTAAATACTTTAAGTATTAGTGCCCAAACCGTCAGACAATTTTTAATAAAATGAGCTCTGCAGGAAACGTTACAGAAGACCGGAGCGGTAAAGCCTGTAAAAACTAATTCTTGGACGTGTCAGTAAAATAATCAGTTGGAACCACATCCATATGTTCGAATTAATTGATAGTCACTATTGTAGACAGAAAACATACCGCAAATACTTGCCTCCAACAATTAACACTTCTAAAATGTTTACGTTGTATGAAGAATATTGTCTGGAAAGTAACATTGAAAAGAAAGCTACATAGGACATGTACAGACATATTTTTACTACCGAATAAAAGGATATTTGTGATATTTGTCATGAGTATGAAAACAGTTGCCCAGAAGAAAAGTTAGTAAAGGATAAAGAATACAAACAGCATATGGAAAATAAGAGTTAGCGTGAAAGCTTAAAAATACAGATAAAGAGAAAGCCAAGGAAAATGATTCCTTTTATGCTGCAGTGTTTGATTTGCAGCAGGTATTATCAGCACCGGACTCGCTTATTACAAATTAACAATGTCTGTCTTTAACTTGACGGTTTTTAACCTGGCATCCAAAGAGGTATTTTGTTATATGTGGCATGAGTGTATAGCAAAAAGAGGATCTTTAGAAATTGGTAGCTTCCTCCTCCTTTTTATTAAACAACAGGTCACAAATGAAATTAAGGAGTTTTCTATATTTTTTTTTCGGATAACTGTTCCAGGCAGAACACGAATAAGTTTTTGTTTTGTCTTTATAATTACCTAACACAAAAGTATGCAATAAAAATTCGGCACGCCTTCTTACAGATGGGCCACACTCAAAACGAAGGTGATTCTGTGCACACCGTTATACACCAGTTCAATGGTACACCATCGTAAGAACGTCAAGGAGAAATAATCCATATGTTGTAATTGAAATGGCTCAAGAAGATAGATTTGATTTGAAGAAGTTACAACAAGGAACCTCCTTGAATTGGGAGAAAAACGAGACGAACGAAAAAGTTTGCTAGGGTCAAATAAAAATGGTCCAAACAAACCCAGAATATCCAAATATTATCTTTTATAGATAAGGGTACAAAGACGAAGACGCTGTTAAAAACTTAATATTTTAAGAAAAGGAACTAAGCCCATGAAAGTTGAAAACAAACAAGTTCAACTACAACTTTATAAAGAAGTAATACCTTTGACAAAAAAAAGTATGAACATTTAAAGTTTCTTTGTAACAAAAAAGTTATTTTTTCCGAAATTTACCGTTCAACGAACATAATCGTGAAACAAATGACTCTGATGATGACCATTGTAACATTTTGGTTGAGTTTCTGGCTTTGAATATTCAAATTTAAGTTTTGTTATCAATATATATATATATATATATATATATATATATATATATATATATATATATATATATATATATATATATATATATATATATATATATATATATATATATATATATATATATATATATATATATATATATATATATATATATATATATATATGCTACCATTATAATCAATAATTTTGTTTATGTTTGTGTCTAAGTTAGGTATATTTTCTTGAAGCAAAACGATTCTATGTCGCAATATCAATTTGTATATTATTAGTGAATTTTTATTAAAAAAAATTCACTAATAGAGAGGTATCAATGGTGAGACTTTGCAAAAATTTTTGCAAATGAACGCGAATTTGGGCCCCTAGAACCCATATCCGGGGTCAATTTCTATTTTTATATGTTTATATATATATATATATATATATATATATATATATATATATATATATATATATATATATATATATATATATATATATATATATATATATATGTATCCAACCGATAACTCAAAAAATAATTAACCGATTTTGATAAAACTGAGCAGGTGCCTTTCTTTTATTAATAGCTTGGATGAGTTCGTTAGCCAGAAAAATCAAACACGGTTTTCCGGAAAAATTTTGAGTTTTCTCTCGAAAAAAATTGTACATATTGCTTTAGGAAAGACCTAACTATGTGCCAAAATTCAGCTTTCTAGGGTTACAGAAAATTGAACTATTCAAATTTGAAACATTTATTTTTAAATCACCGGGTTTTATTGACAATGGCTTATATGAGATCTAGTATGTTGTTGCCTTGGTAACGGAAGATCTGATAGTATTGCGCAGGTCTGTTAGACGCTGTAACTGACGTTTACCGTTTGATATGAGATTGCTTATATGTTTATTTGTTTGAGTCCAGGAATTATTTGTGTTATTTGGGATTTTTTTTATACAAGTGCAAATTATTCCTTTATTAGTATTAGTGGGTGGATTAAACAGTGTTTGTTATGTTTTATCAAGACATAAAGGCTCGAAGATTCACAAAAGGGCTGATATTATACAGGGTGACGCGTTTCTACGATAAAGCAGAATATAATAATTATTATACAAGAGACGAGAAAAAATTGTATAAGTTAATTATAGGGTGTCTTGAGCTGCATCTTATGAAATTATTTTGACAATCACCGGCTGGCCCACAAGTCGATCGTTGGTGATCCCTACATTTTTTTTTTCGAACAGCCTTATTTTATTGCATTTTTTATCGAAATATGTTTGTAAGAAAAAAAATCAAGACGCAGTAAGTGCGTTTTGGTAGCAAATTTTCATTAAATGCCTCAAATTTCAATAACTCAATTTGCTATTAACCTAAGATATGTTGATTAGAAAACCAACGTCTAAGGTATATTGTCGGAAAATTTTTGTACATTTTCAAACAATAAGTTATTTGGATAAAATATGTCACATTGTTTCTACTATATAGGTTATACCGGTAACCAAATTGATGACTGCTTGCATTAAAAAGACATATTTGATATTCAAAGCATTTTTATAAAAATTCACTGCCATAACGCACTTGCTGCGTCCAGAGTTTTATATTTATGGAGTTGGAATAGGTGACATATCTCACAGGTATTCTATCCACAATTTTTGTAAAAACTACTGTTAGCCAAAAAAAAACCTCTCCTGCAAAATTTGCATTTTGTGATATAGAATTGTTCTGCTCTAAGGGGACGATATGTATGTCCGTTTGTAAGGTACTCATGACTATACTAGGCATATATACAGCCTGAAAAATTCCACGCGGACGAAGTCGGGGGCAACGGCTTGTTATATAATAATAATAATAATAAAAGTACCTAACGTGTGTGTATATTTTTAGCATTACATTTACACAAAAATTAAATGTATTTCAAGTGCTACCTTATTTGTTGCCATAACGCATTTGCTGTGTCAATGTCTTTTTGTGAAGGAGAGCAATGCAGTAACCATAAAACATATATATATATATATATATATATATATATATATATATATATATATATATATATTTATATATATATATATATATATATATATATATATATATATATATATATATATATATATATATATAATTAATGATAATACCTATTATAAAACCTGAGTGAGTAGATAAAGCGAAATATAGTACAGACATCGCGTAAACTCGAACACTGAAATTCGTGTATATCATTTCTATAAATATTCGCTGCGTCCAAAGTATCGACATTATCGAAATAAATGATTGAACAATATGGGATTGACCGGTGATATTTGTGTTAGTTCCTCAACAGTACAAATTAATTTTGCCCCACTTGGGATGCGAGCCTACATAGAAAACAGACGTTTGAAAGTTAAGAACCCGTTGCTAGCCAGTTTGTCGACTGAGCCAGGTCGGCTCCTTCACTTGCATTAATATTTTATTTCTTGAAAATTGGTTTACCATGGTTGTCTACATTCTACTTTATTATATTTGTGTTGTAAAAGATGATACCCTGCAAAACGTAAAAATGTCAGCCCTAGATTCAACCACCCTTTGAATGACAGTGGCAACCCCCAACTTTTTAAATAAGAAGTAGGGGCTTGTTATACCTTATTTGAAAGATCTCTTTATTCTCTATTCAAAAATGCTATGGTTTTAAAATTCATTGCAAAAATTAACAGTAAAAAAATCATATAATTGACAAACTTCACTGCAACGCACTAAAAAAATAATAACCAATCGCGTTTTATCCTAGATAATGAGAAAAAGTTCGGGACGCAGCAAGTGCGTTATAGTAGTAAATTTTTATTAAATGCTTTAAACTTGGATAACTCAACTTCCGATGAACTTAGAAAGTTGAATTTTGGTATGTAGTAAAACCTTTCCCAAGGCAACATATTCGCCAAATGTGATTAAGATAACTTTGTAAATTTCGGAGAAAAAAAATTTTTTCTAAAGAAAACTCAAAATTTGAAACACTCAATTTTCTATAAACTTAGAAAGTTGAATTTTGGTATGTACTAAGGTCTTTCTCAAGGCAACATATTCACCAAATTTTGTTAAAATAGCTTCGTAATCTTCGTAGAACAATTTTTTTTAAAGAAAATTCAAAATTTTCCCGAGAAATCTTGTCCGATTTTCCTGACTAACGAACACAACCAAGCCATTAATAAAATAAAGGCACCTGCCGCGTTTCATCAAAATCGGTTAATTATTTTTTGAGTTATCGGTTGGATATATATATATATATATATATATATATATATATATATATATATATATATATATATATATATATATATATATATATATATATATATATATAATTGAAACTGACCCCGGATATGGGTTCTAGGGGTCCTAGTTCACGCTCATTTGAAAAAAAATTTGCAGTCTCACCATCGATACCTCTTTATTAGTGAATTTTTTAAAATAAAAATTCACTAAAAATAAAAAACACATCAATCTTAATATAGGAGATGTTCAAAATGCATGGCCTGAGCGTCTTGGCAACATCTTAATCGTAAAATGCCTTCTAACGTTAATCAAATTCTGAGGCGTGATCGACCTAACGCAATCGTTATTCGTCTTCTTAAGTCTGTTTAATCGCGTGGTTTAGCTTTGTACACCATACTTTTCACATATTTCCATAATAAGAAGTATAATAGTGTAAGGTCGGGTGATTGTCGTGGCCATTCTAACGATCCTCGTTTTCCTCTCCACCGATTTGAAATATTAAATCCAGGTACCGCCGGACATTGATTTGTTAAATGCTGCTGCTTCATCCTGCCGGAACTATATCATATTCGCTCGAATTTATGGGTTTGCTTGGTCAGGATATAAGTTGGCTCAACATTATTTTGGACCAGTGCTAAATAATTATCTCCATTCAAATTTCAATCAGTGACAAGGGGCCCAACGACATGGTTTCCAACTATTCCTCCCCAAACATTAACCTCTTCAGGATATTGCGATTGTTCTTTTCTCATCCAGTGTGAATTTTCTTTAGACCAGTAGCGACAATTTTGACGATTAACATGGCCGTGAAGTGTGAAACTCCACTCCTCACAAAACAAAACATGTTCTAGTTAGATAACATTGTTATCTAACATTTCCATCATTTGTTCATAAAACGACGTTCTTATATCAAAATCGCCTTCCATCAGCTTCTGAGTTTGTATCAGTTTATAGGGATGCATTTTATTTTCTTTTAATATTCAAATAATTTATGAATGGCTAAATTTCAATGTTGTGGCTGCTTGCCGACACGAAGTAAGTATGTGGGTTTTCCTCAAACTCAAGCATTACATAAAAATTCGTCTCATTACTCAGTGCATTAGAAGGGTTTTTTTTTGTATTTGCATTACTTGTCCAAGTTCGCGAAATTGATTTTTAATTTTACTAATTGTCCCTCGGGGTATAGCCGGTAAATCGTGAAATTTTTTTCGACATAAGCGAGGAACTTCCATCCGTGATCGTGTTATCTCCGTAATCGATCATCTATAGAATTGTTATTTTATACATTTCTGTTACATAAACCATGTAAGTACAATTTGGAAAACTTAATTCATCACAATACAGTTTTTAGACCTGACGATCGTTTCGCTAACAAAGTTAGCGTCACCAGAGGAATGCATAAACTAAGCGAATAGAAACTAGAACTCCTATTTATATGTTTAACAATATTTCATTTATAGCAAAAAGACCAGGACAGGCACATTCCATTAGGCATACCTTTCACTCGCACATAAGACGATCACACAGCCTCCTAACCAATGGGGTTTGTAGGCGAGAGGTGAGACTTCCTCTTGATTTCATATTTAGGAGACCTGCAGATACTCCGAGTTCTGCTGAAGAGTACATAAAATATCTGGAAATGGGAAAATAAGCCACACATTCAGCTCTGCGGACGCGGACCCGGATAAAAGCGACATCATGAAGATCCATTATGATGAGCGAGCTAATTAGGCTGATGTTAAAGGATACCCGGTGTAGCTTTATAATCCAGTAAGCAAATATCGCCGCAACTGCAGAGACTATAGACAGGTCCGCGCATGGCAATCAAAATGACCGATAACGTTGTCTAAAACATCCAAAAGAGCTCAAAGACAAGATAGATGTGGACAGACCAGTAGCGTCTCCTGACCAAAAAGTTCGGGTGTGCGCTAACGCGTTGCTGTTAGTGGTGACGGCGAGGGATACAACTTTTTTTGCATACAGAATGTCAATTTTAAATTACCCTGAAAAAATTTCTTAAGCAAACATAGATGTGAAAATGTATTTTGTCAATTAAACAGTGACAAAACGACAAACGACAGTGATTCTAGAACACTGTGGTCTCTGCAAGCGCAGTCGTAATGCTCGTAAATAATGCTGTCGCATCGTTGGTTAGACCGGCGTTCCTTTCATTTGTCTTGAGCGATATTTTTACAGCTCCCGGCAGCCGTAAAATCAATGGTATTTTCCTCACTATTTTAAACAAGTGGGTGGGGGACTGCATCGTATATCAATACAGCTCCATCAACTGAAGTTGTTCGGAAATATTAACGCACACCTAACCCGAATTCATTCCCCGTTTCTATTGACCTACTCATATTCGCTGAATATATTAGAAGACGCGGTACCTACTTCATTCCAAGTCACTATTAACCGATTATTCATGAAATCAAATAAGTAAATTAAATTGATTTTCACAAAATATTTAGATTTATTTAGACTAAGGGAAAAACAAATTTAACTTTGCACATTTTGATTATATTTTCGGGTGAGCGGCGCACACCCAGCTCATTAGGAGAAATCGCCACTGGGACAGACACAAAAAATCAGAATCAGAAAATCAGAGTGCGGTCCAGTGTAAGGAAGGGACGGTGTCAAATTAGTTATATTCTCTCTATGAGAGTTTGACAGTCAATTATTAAAACGACACTTTAAAGAGCGCCATCACCTCTTTGGTGACAGATAATTTGAATCTTCGATTAGGAAAGAGGTAGGTAATATTTGAACATGAACATATCAGAGGTAAAAGTTAAGCTAAAAATGACATTCGAGTACATATAGTCGAGTGAGACTTAAAAGTAATTTTTTGTATAGTTCAAGTTCCATAGACGAAGAATCTTGCATGATCTGGAACGATCGACAGCTTTGTTTATAACCGATCGCCAGAAAGGTTACTAATCTTGTCTTTTTTATTGGATTTTAAATGAAAACCTTCTTCAGGTTGCTTTAAAATAACTATTGTTATGAATATATTGTTGAGAATATAATAATTATAAGGCTTTGCTATTACCATCACAATAGCCGACAGATTATTTTAAGATTTAAGAATAGCCATTCATATAAAGTAAGTGGTACGTGATACTAACCTCTTTAAATTAATTGCTATTCTTTTGTTTCTTTAACGTCGGTCCATTTCCGCGACAATGACCAATCACCGAGGCCAGGGGGCAGTTTCACTATACCGGAAATTTGGCCGAACTCCTGCTTTTCTGTAAGGAGGGTAGAACTCTTGAACGCGAAACTGACAGCTTTACGTCCCCTCCGAATGGCGGAACGTGCAGACATTCAACCTGCTCGAATGGAATGCATCAATCTTGGTTGATGTTAATTTTACAGTATGAGCTGAAAAAGTGAAAAGGGCACTCTGGGAATCTAACCCAGCAGGACCCTTCGGTTCAGAGGCACACGTTCTTACACCCGGACCATTGAGGCTTTTTTTGCTTTTAAATTAATGATATGAAGGGGAATTTGGTTAGAAACGATATAATTCAACTATACTAGAAATTATTAAAATTATTGAAACTTACACTTTTAGTTAGAGACAAACGAGTCTTTTTGGGAGGCTTTTGATCAGAGAAAAATACTTTTTTAAATGCTGATTTTAGGTTTTTTATACCCATGGCTAGATACGTATATATGTGTTCAAGCAACAGCCTCGATAATTTTCATTATGTGGTAACTTTAAAATTTACATTAACATGGAATTTTCTGTGACTACATTAGTAAAATTGAAAATCCACTAATGATTATTAATTTGTCACTTATGACAGGTGTCATTGAATTTAATAATGTGTTTCTGAGATTTCCAATTGTTGATATGTAGCAACAGTTAGTGGCTGAGTTCAACGGGCGCCAGCAGCTACCAACAGTTGAACTGTTATGTCGAAAAATGTTGACAGATGTGTTATATTGAGAATTTACCGAATACAAGAGAGAACACTATTCTTTTACTGACTGTATTATCGAATCATTCAAGTACAGAGATTCTATTATAACATTTATATTTGTTTATTTATTATTATACGACAACTTACTTTTACTCTACTACAGTATATCCATAGTGATCATTATAGTCAATGATATAATTCAGAATAGCGCAGCACAGTGTAGTTAATGGTTTCACAAAATAATACCAACACCCTCCTTATTTGCGGAGTCCCTGGCACCTGATGCATGCAGTAAAGTTTTCGACATCAAGCACCTTAGCCAAGGGATCAGCAACCATCCTATTGGTAAGTATGTACGTGCAGGTCAGAAGCTTCGCTTTAACTCTTATCCTCAGGAAGTGGTGCCTCACATCAATATGTGTTTGGTCCTTGATTGGTAGGCTCCAATTAGCTCCAGGTTCCTCACCCCTTGGCTGTCACAGAAGATCTGAGTAGGGCTCATCAAAGATTCCTCAATTTCTTCAGAGAGACCTCTCAACCACAAAGCCTCTTGTGCAGCTGATTGACATATATTCAGTCTCTGTGGTGAAAAGGGCGATAGTGGGTTGTCGCTTGGTGCACCAGGATATAGGCCCCTTGCACTTGACGAAGATATAACCAGGGACAGATCTTCTTTCATCTGGGTCATGAAACACCGAGACCCCTTTTTAGTAAGCTTTAGATGCATCCGTAATTACTTAGAAGAAAGAGAGAGCAACGTTACTTAGTCTTAGATTGAAAGTTTAAAATTTGTATGCAATTAACTGGGCAAAGACGAGACAAAATTTATTAATTTGGCAAAGACAAGTGAAAGATGTTACCGGTGTCAGTATATAAAATAATTAATGGTAATACTTACTCTTTCTGTGGTAGTTTTGACTAAAATTTCATATTCATTAGGTTTTCAGTTCCAAACTTTTGTTTTCAATAGAGGTAGTTGTTAATCAGATATCTAGGTAATCTTAGTATTGTAAAGCTGTTGCACTTGGAAGAACTTTGCTAGAAAGTTTGTATTAAATTAAATAACAAAAGTAACACACAATTATAAATTTTAATAACTGTTAAACTTAATTCGCGATGAGTTTACGTTAGTGACGTTGCTTTACATGTTATGTGATATAATGCAGGACAAGAAAGTTACATCAATGCAATACGATAAGCAAAATACAATTTTACTTACGCTAAAAAATACAAATTCCTGTAAGAGAAAACATATACAAAGTATAATCACAAACTTTTCAGTTCTCCAAGCTCATCAGCAGTCTATTTTTTTTAATGTATCATCCAAAGGTCTTTAGATGTTCCTGAATTTAGGAGATGCCGTTGGTGGATTAGAAAAATTGTTAGTGCAAAAATTCTTAGTCAGGGATGACAGTGAATCATCCCGCACCAGAAAAGACATCCCTGATACCAGGAGGTGCCAGTGAAACACCGATACCCCTTTTTAGTAAGCTTTAGATCCCACCTTAATTACTTAGAAGAAAGAGAGAACAATGTTACTTAGTCTCAGTTTCAAAGTTCAAAATTTTTATGTAATTAACTCGGCAGAGACAAGATACATTTTATTAACTCGGCAAAGGCAAGAGAAATGTTATTAACTCGGCAAAGACAAAAAAAGATGTTACCGGTGTCAGTATATAAAATAATTAATGGTAATACTTACTCTTTCTGAGGTAGTCTTGACCAAAATCTCATATTCATTGGGCTTTCAGTTCAAAACTTTTGTGTTCAATAGAGGTAGTTGTTAATCAGATATCTTGGTAATCTTAGTATTATAAAGCTGTTGCACTTGGAAGAACTTGGTTGGGAAGTTTGTATTAAATTAAATAACAAAAGTAAAACACAATTATAAGTTTTTATTTATCATTAGCATAAATGATTTGGTATATGTATACGTTGTTGTGTCAAATTTAAATGGGTCAATTCTTAACAAAAGCAAAAAGAAATCTTATCGGTAAATAAAAAGCTTTTTAAATGTAGGATATATATTTTTTATTTTTGCTTTCTCTGGTCAGATGGATCATCAAAATTGTCCGAGTTGCGTGCCTACTTGTAAGATACATTAAATGCGTGTCTAAAGCTCCTTGTTTTATTTTAATAACTTTTAAACTTGGATGTTTCCAAAGACCAAAACAAACATGTAATTTCTAGACATTAATTTGAAAAGGGAAGAATATACATATATACATTTTTTTCAAACTTTCTAATCAGATTCACATTCAGAACTTAGATCAGACGTTTCACAGATACTGACACCTGCAGTATATGTAAAGGCAATATCTTTATCTTACCATTTGTCCAAATGGGGTCTAAACACAAACTAATTTATTTAGTGAGTCACCGTCACTCAACAATTTAACACTATTAATGACTGCACTTGGTGAACCACTGACTGATACTTAACTTAATGCTCCACAGGTGCGGAAAGTGTTTGTTACAGTCGGCCGTTTTTGCAACTTGACTAACCACCGAGATCTGAGAGCAGCGTTTGCTCTGCGCTGCCTTAGTATCTGGCTTGGTTCGCGTTGGGCTGCACACTCTTGGCGGCAAAATGTTTTGTGCTTTACTCAAACACATTACATTCTATGTGATGGAGGAAGTATGCCTTCTTCAGCTAGGAGCTGTTCTCGTTCGTTATCTGTCAGGGTAATTTACGAGGCCTCACTGACGGCAACCTTTGTCGGTATCTTTCGAGCTGTCAATGGGGCTAATAAATCACCTAATTTATGTGGTTTTCCCCTGTACGCAAATTGTCATTTGATAAATATTCCATTCCAACGAAAAATAAAATATAAGAATATTATCTCACCCTTTTGCACCGTTAGGTATCATTGAAAAGATTTTATCTCTTATCGGGAAGCTAGTAAGGTGTTTACCACACGTAAATATGGCGAATTCTTATGGTTTTATTTGTCGATAGCTTATTCGCTTTTCATTCTTCAGAGAAATGCAACAAGCGTTGAAAATTCCTTAGGTAGTTCTTAGAGCAAAGTGAAATGGTACGAAAGGCTTAAAAAGTCTACTGTAACACACCATCCCATCCCGCCAAAAAAATAAAAGGTACTTTTATTTTTTACCAAATCAAAAGCCCAGTACGGCATTAATCAAATTACAGATAAGTTGACAGAGCATAAGTTGGAAATAAAGTTCTCCAGAAACCACAAGTTGATAGCATGTTTCACAAAGTGAAAATCGGCAGCATAGAGTAAGTTCGAGAAGAAGTTTCACAAGGTAGAGGTCGATAATATATTTCACAAACCAACAGCTCGATAATAGGTTTTACAGAGTAAGAGTCGATAAAAATCAATTAACAGGCAAGACTCAAAATTTAGATAGTCAGACAAATCAAAGTATTAATGTTCGATAGAGCATTAAGAAGGTAATAGTCGAAATCTAGATAGTCATCAAGTAATCATAAGGTAAGCGTAAGGTAATCATCATTGTAGATATCTAGGCAGTCAGATAATTAGGGTAAGGTATTAATAGCTACATATTCATTACTCGTAGTAAGCGTCAAAATAGCGAAAATTCGCCAACACACGCGACATGACAAAATAAAAACAATTGTCCCATCACAGAGAATTGACAAACTCTCGCTATCACAACGATAAAACTGCGACAAAGCATAGTTAAACGCTCTACCAACGGTAGCAAAAGGTCGCCATAACGGCGATAAGTAAGGTAACGATGGATTTGACAAAGCATGTTTGATGCTCTATCAACGCTAACAAAATATTACGAAAATTCGCCATCTAAGCGACAGCAAAGGCAACGTTAGCTCGGCATAGCAGTGATAATAGGGGTTACGATAGGTTTGACAAAGCATGTCCAATGCTCTATCAACGGTAATGGAGTCGATAATTCGTTAGCGACAATTCGATAACGAAAACAACGGCAACGATAGGTTTGACCAAGCATAACAATGTTTAATCAACGGTAAGGGGTCGATAATTCATTAGCGTTAACCACGATAACGAAAATTCAACAACAAGGCCACAAATCTCATGAAAATTTGCCACAAAAACAAATTCATGACCTGCGTAGATTAATTCCATGAGATACATCTGAAATTTATTTTACACAGACGTATCCAACGAGGAATACGAAATAATCGAATTAGTTTCAAATCCGGAGGGGGGGGGGGGTCAAATCAAGGGGGTTTGTCAAATTATGGAGTTACAATTAAGTGATCGTTGCTGGCTGTATAGACTACGTCATCACTATAGCATTACATAAGATTTATTAGCGGTCATATGTAAAAAGTATGGTAGTAACTCGTGTAATGGTCCGACAGTTTCATGTCAAATCCGGGGTTGTTAAATCAGGGGGATTGTCAAATCCATGTAACATCGATGGCTGTATAGTCAATATAGTCAAGTGTCAATACTGTAGCGAACACATAAGGTTAAAAATACGGAAAGATGTTTTAAAAAAATCGAAACTTATGTGCTGGCCAGACAGTCTGAGTCAAATCGGGGCTTGTCAAATAAGGGAGTTGTCAAATCCATGTGACGTCGCTGGCTGTATAGTCTATGTCAATACTATAGCGAACACATAAGATTTTATATACGGGAAGATGTTGAAATAAATTTTCGAAACTTATGTGCCGGCCAGACAGTTTGAGTCAAATCCGGGTTTGTTAAATAAGGGGGTTGTCAAATCCATGTGACGTCGCTGGCGGTATGGTCTATATCAAAACTATAGCGAACATATACGGGAAGAAAGAAAATAAATTTTCGAAACTTATGTGCCGGCCAGACAGTATATCAATAACCAACGAGAGGAAAGTCACAAATTCTTTAATTGACAAAGACAACTCCAATCGCTGGCTACAAGCGAATTAAAACTAGTCAAGAAATCAGAACTAATTGACGACAAGATAATCAAAGATTTAACAATAATGGAGAAAATTCAAATCGCCAATCGGAAATGAAGTCGACTCAAATGTGGGTCGAAACCGGTGTGTCGCAATTGGGAAGTCATAGTCGCGTTTACAACATTGGGTTAAAGTACGTCGATGGCAGCTGATTGAAGGTATGGAGGAAGTTTGGAATTATAACAAAAGGATAGGGGGAGGAGGAAATTAAAGGAATTTTGAAGCTCTGAAGATGAAAGGAGAAAAAAGGCCGAAACAGGGAAATGCTTTCTGCGTGAATACCAAAGTTTAGTTTTCTTCCCAAACCAACAGAAACAGCTGTTCGTTGTGAACCCATGTCCCGCAGTACATAAGCCCGTAATCAAACAGCCTAAGTTCTTAGGTTGAGTCAATCCCGCAACATCTGGGAGACCCGCAGAAAACAAGGATAGTAATGGTAGGCATATTAAAGGTGAAAATGAATAGGCAGGAAAATAGGAGAAGAAACGCGTTAGGGCATATTTCAATCTTCAGAGTCTTCCGAAGGAAGGAGTCATGGGTAGGGTTTGGGGTCTTTAAGGTGCCATCGACCTACTGGTTTGCCACTAATGTCGGAAAGTTTATAAACAAGGTTGGAATCCTTATTAGTGGCTCGACATATCACAAATTTTGGAGCCAACTTAGCCTTAAAGTCTTTAAAGATATCGGACAACACAAAATTTTTCTTCTATACTGTGTCGACTACCTCAAAGGAAAGGGCTCATCGACGCAAGTCATATCGAGTCTTACTGGCCTCGTACTCTTTTCTCAAGCGCTGTCGCACGTCCACAAACAATTCCGGAAGCTTATGCATATCTTCCTGCCATCGTGATTTTTCCTCGATAATCGGTAAGTTTTCGGAAACAGGTCCGTAGAAAGTCACATCCACAGTTCTACCAAATACAAGAAATGAGGGAGAGTGTCCAGTTACGTCATGCTTTGCTAAGCGTATAGCCTGAGCAATTTGAAAAATATTTTCATCCCAAGTCTTATGGAAATCGCCAATAAAAGAAGCGATAGACGTAACCAAAACTTTATTTACCCTTTTGGTATGGTTGATTTGAGGGTGGTAAAAGGCATTGTACCAAGTCGACTGAAACTTGTAAGACGAAAGAAATCTGGTGAATTCTTTCGAGGTGAATTGAGAACCGTTGTTACACAAGAAAATCTGTGGTACACAAAATATTGGAAAATTCTGTTCCAAAAACCTGATAATTGAGGCAGATGTGGCCTTTAACACCGTTTGCACTAAGAGAAACTTAGTAACCCAGCCTGTACAGACACGAAGATATTCTTACCCTTTTTATATCGCGGAAAGGGACCAATAATGTCGACGGAAATTAACTGAAATGAAAAACTGATGTTCTTATAATTTCCCGTGAGACCAAGGGGTTTCTGGTTTGAAGGTTTATTAGCCCCGCATATTGCACATTGTCTCACATGAAGGTAGACTGACTTTCTCATTTTAGGCCTGTAATAGTATTCTAATAATCTCACCAAAGTTTTCGCAAAACGAAAATGACCTGCGGTGGGATCATCATGATACTGATTTAAAATTTGTTCACGATTAGGTGTAGGCACAACAATTTTCCAATCAGATAAATTAGACTCAATCTGGCGTAACGAACGAACATGTTTATACAGAACGTCATTCTTCACCGTAAAATCAGGGTATTTGTCATTATCAGCGGAAACTCTCTTTATCATCATATATATATATATATTTTATGAAATTTTGGGAATTAATCAATGAACAAAGAAAACGATTTTTAAAAAGACAGCAGCGCTTGAAACAATAATATTTATATCTAAAACTACGGCAATAATAATTGAGATATGTAATACACAACTACAGCTTAGAATTTAGATAGGGAAGATAGTAGCAATGTCACTTTGAAGAAGTATTGAGAGAATGATTGATTTTTAAGTGACTTGTACTTGACTTCTTTTATATTTCTTTAGAAAAACTTAATATGTGATGCAATAAATGTTGATACGTTCACTTAACTTAAAAACAGGACTCACCTGCTTTCACAGTTAAAATTCACACTATTAATGACTGCACCTAGTGAACCACTGACCGATGTCGAACCTAATGCTCCACAGGTGAGGAGGGTGTTTGTTACTCGGCCGCCTACCGAAATTTGACTTAGGTCCTGCAAACACCAGTCAGCGGTTGTTGCCACTTGACCAACCACCGAGATCTGAGAGCGGCGTAAGCTCTACGCTGCCTTAAGTAACTGGCTTGGTTCGCGTTGGGCTGCACACTCTTGGCGGCAAAATGTTTTGTGTTTTACTAAAACTCATTACATTCTGTGTAATGGAGGAAGTATGTCGTCTTTCGTTCGGTCTTCACGCAGCCAGCTAGAAGCTGTTCTCGTTCGTTATCTGCCAGGGTAATTTACGAGGCCTCACTGGCGGCAGCCGTTGTCGGTATCTTACCAGCTGCCAATCTGGATAATAAGTCACCTAATTTATGTGGTTTTTCCCTGTACGGAAATTCTTATTTAATAAATATTCCGTTCCAACGAAAAATAAAATAGAAGAATATTAACTCACCCTTTTGCGCCGTTAGGTATCATTGAAAATATTTTATATCTTAGCGGGAAGCTAGTAAAGTGTTTATCAAGCGATTATGTGGCGAATTTTTATGGTTTTATTAGTCGATGGGTTATTCGCTATTCATTCTTCAGAGAAATTCAACAAGCGTTGCAAATTCATTAGATAGTTCTTAGAGGAAAGTGAAATGGTACGAAAGGCTTGAAAAGTCGATCGTAACAGTCACTGGCCCAATCGGCATCGCAATATCCCTGGATGAGTCCAGTTTTGGAGCCGTCGAATTGTAGCATATATGAGGAGGTTCCACGAAGGTATCTAAAGACACGCTTGACACCTGCCCAGTGTGACAAGCTGGATTATTGTAAAACCTGCTCAGGCTACTCGCGAAGGCTATATCAGGTCTTGAGGCTTAAGCTGCAAACAAGATGCTGCCTATAGCTTCTTGATAAGGAATTTTTCTCGTCTTGTCTTTTTCCTCGCTGGTTTGCGGGTCTTGGGTTCTAGAAAAATTTTCACTGCTGCTCATTGGAGTGGCAACTGGAACAGTGTAGAAGGTCTAGAATCTCTAAGGGCAGTATAAATAGGCGAACTGCACATAGAGTGAGTTAGGAGTTAGTTCAGTATTCAGTTAGTGTTGGTGCAGAATAAGTGATCATAGAGTATTAACTGAGTCAGTGTAGTGTGAATTACTAGACGCGAGAATAAACTATTGACATTTATTAATAGAGAGAACTATTTTATTTGATGGTGGTGTTGGAAAATAGTTGGTTATAATAAATTAGTAGTTTGAAAAGCTGTGTTTTATTAGTCAACAAATCCAGAACCCCGAAGAACGCAACTAGTGTCAGAAGTGGGATTTTCAGCTGCTACCAGAAATATTTTCCAGAATATTCGTTGAACAACGTGGAAATTTCCAGAATCTGTGGAAGATCAGTGTCAGCAGTAATTCGTAACTGTGTGTTTGGAACAAAATAAACTGTGTATCAGCTTTAAGTACGTCTATGCATCAGACACGTAGCGCAACAGCCAATAGCCAATATGAACACCCAGCTATTGGAATTGATTAAAGAAATGAAAGAACAAGCCAGAAAAAAAGATGAAGAAGTGAAAGAAGAACTAAGAAAGGAAGATGAAGAAGCCAGCAAAAATATGAAAAAGCGAAACAAGACCTGAGAAAAATAGACGAGGAGACAAGAAAGGAACTGAGAAAAAAGGACGAAGAAGTCAGAAAAAAAATGTGAGAAGCCAAAAAAAGAGATCAAGACGCAAAGAAAGAAATGGGAAGAAGAGATGAAGAAACAAAGAAAATTCTGCAAGAACAAGCCAGCAGAATTGAGAATATTACTTCATGTGTGGACGAACGTATGAAGCAGGTAAAAGACGACATCTTCCAAAAAGTAGAAAGTCGAGTACGGGGTATCAGCAACGATGTACATGGCAAGCTCATGAGTATGCAAGAGGTACAAGCAGAGGTACAGGAGAAAATGCAATCACTAGAAAATAAGTATGATACCCTAGTCAATCTCTGGAAGATCAGTGTCAGCGGTAAGTCATAACTGGGTGTGTTCTTGAAACAGAATAAACTGTTTACCAGCTTTAAGTACATCTATGTCTAAGATACGTAGCGCAATAGCCAAAATGCCCGCCCAGCTATTGGAATTGATTAAAGAAATGAAAGAAGAGGCCAGAAAAAGAGATGAAGAAGCCAAAGAAGAAATGAGAAAAAAAGATGAAGAGGCCAGAAAAAGAGACGAAGAAGCCAAAAAGAAATGAGAAAAAGAGACGAAGACACAAGAGAGGAAATGGGAAAAAGAGACGAAGAAGCTAAAGAAGAAGCCAGAAAGAGAGATGAAGAAGCTAAAAAGAGGGACCAAGAAGTCAAAGAGCAAATGAGAAAAAGAGATGAAGAGGACAGAAAAAGAGACGAAGAATCCAAAGAAGAAATGAGAAAAAGAGATGAAGAAGCCAGAAGAAGAGATGACGAAACAAAGAAAATTCTGCAAGAACAAACCAGCAGAATTGAGAATATTACTTCATGTGTGGACGAACGTATGAAGCAGGTAAAAGACGACATCTTCCAAAAAGTAGAAAGTCGAGTACGGGGTATCAGCAACGATGTACATGGCAAGCTCATGAGTATGCAAGAGGTACAAGCAGAGGTACAGGAGAAAATGCAATCACTAGAAAATAAGTATGATACCCTAGTCAATCTCTGGAAGATCAGTGTCAGCGATAAGTCATAACTGGGTGTGTTCTTGAAACAGAATAAACTGTTTACCAGCTTTAAGTACATCTATGTCTAAGATACGTAGCGCAATAGCCAAAATGGACGCCCAGCTATTGGAATTGATTAAAGAAATGAAAGAAGAGGCCAGAAAAAGAGATGAAGAAGCCAAAGAAGAAATGAGAAAAAGAGATGAAGAGGCCAGAAAAAGAGACGAAGAAGCCAAAAAGAAATGAGAAAAAGAGACGAAGACACAAGAGAGGAAATGGGAAAAAGAGACGAAGAAGCTAAAGAAGAAGCCAGAAAGAGAGATTAAGAAGCTAAAAAAGGGGACCAAGGAGTCAAAGAGCAAATGAGAAAAAGAGATGAAGAGGACAGAAAAAGAGACGAAGAATCCAAAGAAGAAATGAGAAAAAGAGATGAAGAAGCCAGAAGAAGAGATGACGAAACAAAGAAAATTCTGCAAGAACAAACCAGCAGAATTGAGAATATTACTTCGTGTGTGGGCGAACGTATGAAGCAGGTAAAATACGACATCTTCCAACGAGTAGAATGTCGAGTAAGGGATATCAGCGACGATGTACATGACAAGCTGACGAGTATACAAGAAGAAGTTCAGCAGAAAATGCAAACACTAGAAAAGAGGTGTGAGGTGTGATACCCTAGCCAAGGGAAACATCAGACTCGAAGATAGCCACGTCGTAAGAATTAAGGTCCCCACATTTGATTGCTCCGTCCCATGGGGTATTTATCTACGCCAGGTCGAAGCCGCCGCTACAGCAAATGGTTGGAGCGATAGAGCAAACCGACCTTCTTAATTGTAGATCTCAGAGGAGATGCCCTTGATGTGCTTCAAGATACTTCCAGGGAAGAACCGTTGAGTTTTGACAGCATTAGACATCAATTAGAGATGGGGTTTGGCGACCAGCATTTACAAAAATCCTTGTTAGAAATCAGGCGAAAGTCTCCAACATCTCCACGCCAACGTTTTCAGACTGACACGATTAGCCTACCGCATAGCTCCGATGGAGTTTTTAAACCAACTGTCGCTGCCAACCAACATTGACGGCGTCAGAGATACCGACACCCAACAGGCGCTGATGATGGCGAGACACAAAAACTTTAACGATGATTTAGCACATTCCTAGAAATTTGAAGCGGTAAAGCAAGCGTCAGAAAGTAATGTGAAAGTTCGCAGTCTCCAAGTCCAAGAAGAAAATAAAACAGATTGATCTAAGGGCATACAGCTACTTTCTAGTAGCTGTATGAAATAGCAAGAAAAGTAAGGCCTACGTCTCATGGACACCCAATAAGAGCTCACCGTGCAAATAACTTGCGCTGCTGGAACTACTGCAAGGTGGGACATACACGAGGCGAATGTTGGGCTCTATCACCACGCGCATGGGAGAAAGTAAACCTAAGGCCGGTAACTCTTTCTCAGGCTAGCGATTCTAGTAGCGCTGTCGTCGTACATGGATACTGTACGTAAGCGACAATAAGACCCAGATGGTCGCCGACACTGGCGCACCTAGTACTGTTATTCGTCGCGACATGGTACCAAGAGAACCAGACAGAGTGTACAGAGTAAATGCTGCCAGTGATGATCGGATCCAGGTGTTTAGAGAAACTTACGTCCATCTGCAAATTGGGACATGAAAGACAAAGCAGAAAGCCATAGTCGCCGCAATAGCAGATCCGATTATAATTGGCTTGGGCATACTCCAAGGTCAGTGCGCTAAACTTGGTCTTGGCACTAACATCCAGACTATCGGCGGTGAAGAAATTATAATGGCGCCTGGCAGTAACCTGGTAGTGCGGAAAATCAGCATATAGGAAAATAGCAACGTCTGCCGTGACAAGCACCATTCCAGTGAAGAGAGCTGTGAGAGGAAGAGAGGACCCGGTTACTCAGCAAGAAGCAAGTCGAAAAGAAATTATGGGAGAAGTACAAGACGAAGGGTGTAAAGACCATGTAAATGCGAAGCCAACCCAGAAAAAGGTCAGTGAACACATTTGTTGGAATAGAGCCGACTTCGACAGGAAGACTAGTGCCTGCAGAGATATTTGTGCAAGTATAAACGCCAGAACAAGGGCAATTGCACGGAAGAACCAGTGCAACATAAGAATTTCGCTTGAAGATAGCTCCGACATATTGAGGAGAAGGAAAGCCACCCATTCTGCTGTCAGAATGCACATACGAGTAGAAAACGACCGCATGGAGACCCGTTATGACATGCGAGCTAATCCGGCTAATTTTAAAAGAATATCTGGTGTGGTTCTACAATCCAATACGATGCAAGGGACGGTCACCGAAACACCGAACCACCACAAGGGGGTCAAAAGGATCAATGATGTTGTCTATCGTATTCAGAGGAGCCAGAAGAGCGAGATGAAGTGGTCCATAGCACAGGCTTACGCCATACCAAGAAATATCAGAATTCGACCGGGCCGATCGAATGTAAGAAGAGGGCAATGTCACATCCGTCTCTATGAGAATTAAGTTTATGAACTTTATTACTTCTATGATCAGAAGCAGGTTGTAAAGTGTGTTGATAATACGGAACACTCTGGAATTACATTTCTAAAAGGGACCAGAAGTGGAATGTGTAGAACAGTAAAGAAGGTCTGGAATCTCTATGGGCAGTATAAATAGGCGAACCGCACATAGAGCTAGTTAGTTCAGTATTGAGTTAGTGTTTGTGCAGAATAAGTGACCATAGAATGTTCAGTGGATCAGTGTAGTGTGAATTTAGAGAGGGGAGAATAAACTATAGACATTTAGGGCCTCGGTGGTTCAGTGGTAAGAACGTGTGCCTCTGAACCGAAGGGTACTGGGTTCGATCCCAGGGTACTCCTTTCACTTTTTCAGTACATATTATACAATTAACATCAACCGAGGTTGTGGCATTGTATTTGAGCAAGCTATATGTCTGCACGTTCCGCCCTTCAGAGGGAGCGTAAAGCTGTCGGTCCCGTGTCCATGCGAAGTTGGGAACGTTAAAGATCCCTGCCATCATTACAGAAAGTCAGGGGTTTGGCAAAATTTCTAGGATAGTGAGGTGAAACTGCTCCCTGGCGTCCGTGATTGGCCATAGTCGCGGAAATAGGCCGACGTTAACGAAATAACACACACACACACAGGCAGATATATATATATATATATATATATATATATATATATATATATATATATATATATATATATATATATATATATATATATACACATTTAGTAATAGAGAGAAATATTTGATTTGATGGTGTTGGCAAACAGTTGGTTATAATAATAAATTAGTAGTTTGAAAAGCTGTATTTCGTTAGTCAACAAGTCGAGAACCCCGAAGCACGTAACAATATTATTGGGATAGCACAACTTACGATTATTTTAAAATTAGATATAAGATGCATGAGGTTTTTGCTTAGAAATAGATTGTAAAAATTATAATAACCTACTATTTTGTATGTGTAAAAATACATACCAACCTAAATATTACAAACTTAAATAATTATTGTGATTAGTTGCGTGTTATTAAATGAGGCATATCCAGTAAAACTTACTTATTAAAAAAACCAAAAGCCTAGGTTTTGGTTTAGAAGAAAAACATTCTGACCAATTTGAGGCATTTATAATTTCATAAATAATACTCCATTTTATATCATCTTCAAGATAAACCAACTAATTGAATTCATTAATTTGAAATCGATTCATATCCTAAAATTTCAATACTTTCTTACTATGTGAAAAACATCTCAATTTTATCTTGTTATTAAATATTTAATCTTGTTATAAGTTCAAAAAGAACATAACTTTAAAAAGACGAACATAAAATTGCCAGTTAATTTCAATATTCAAAATGCACTATTATTCCACTAAATTTAAATTGAGAACACATGTGACATACTCCCGCTTCAGTCTGATTGGCCGAGAGTTAGCAGACAACCTATCGAATCTATAAACCTTGGCTAATGTCAACATTTTTTAACATAACAATTCAACTTTTGGCAGCCATGATACAAATACCGAGAGATATCATATTCAGACTACCTATTTTTAGACCTGTCACGCGCATGGCGTCAAGTGGTGAGTCCAATGCAACAATAATATGCTGTCGTGCAGTGGGGTTTCACGTTTTATCACAAACTCTTAACAAATTACGTATTTTACTAATATTTAAGTGCATACAGTTGGAAGTAATAAAAATGAAAAATATTAAATATAGTGCTGCGATCTATATTATTTGAAAAAGACAATATAGGCGTAACTTCAACCGCATTAAACTGACGTATAGAAACTTTTTGATTGCGAATGACTTTGTTTTAAGTGTGTAGCTGGACTTCTATAACGTTACTCTCCACGTGAGATCATAGGAGGGGGCGGGGCATATGCGCAATATCATATCTCTACTAAGTCATTATATTGGCAGCTGCCGGCGCCAATAAATAAGCCCTTAAACTCGACTGTTCGCGCCTATAGTGAACGCAGGTTTATAGGGAGCATGCGCGCTGACAACTAACGTCACTAGTTGTGAGATAATTCAACACTGAGATATAAACAACAGCTGTTCCATCCATATTTATATTGGGAAATGCCTAAATCTGGAAAAAATTGTTGTATTGTTGTGGACTATTACATTAGTAAGAAATCGTGTTATATGGTAGAAACATCAGCTTCTACTATAAGAAAAATACGACCAAACCCATATTTAATTGTGTTGTCAATTTTCCACAAGGATCAAATTTCTTTATAAGCCGCGTTATTTGCGATAGCTGTTACTAGAGAAACAGCTAAACGCAGTATACACTTGTAATATATATATATATATATATATATATATATATATATATATATATATATATATATATATATATATATATATATATAACATGTGCACGCGCGCGGGCGCGTGTGTGTGTGTGTTTATATCCCAAACTTATCTGTACAATTAACCAAAAGGCTCTGCTATATATATATATATATATATATATATATATATATATATATATATATATATATATATATATATATATAATATAATGTTTATTCACCAAATTACATTCAATATGACAAACCAAACAATACAAAATGACCCAAACAATAATCTAGTGTAAGTGTATACTTTTAACTTTAGAAGGTAAATAAACATGATAACACACATAAAGGAAAACCTGCATATGGGTTACATTCTCATAGATATATTTACCAGATTTCTAATAATATTGCTCTCCGTCACACCGACGCATCTTTACATTCGAAGGATTTAAACAGCGTTTTAGGAAACTAAAAATTTAGAGATTATCAACATTTTACTTGTATGAACTAATATGAAGCAACTACAAAATCTCCACAAGTATGGTCAAATATTGATGGACATAAAAAGGTTCATATACACTCACTAACACACACATCTCCAAAAAATATTAGACTGGGGAAGTAGAAATCTTGTACAATTCAACCACACCAAATCTTGTCTTCTTATAAAAGATACGCCAGCCCTAGACCTATCACAATGAACAACCAAGTTATTCAAAGTAATGAGTCTTTTTCACTTGTTGGCATTTCTGTGGATCGAAATTTTAATTGGCACCAACATGTCACATCAATTGCAGAAGCGGCTGCTAAGAAATTAGGCTTCCTCCTCCGGGCTCGCCACTACTTTTCACCAGCTAATATCTATACCTTATATACTTCGCAAATAAGGCCAAACCTCGAATACTGGTCCCACATCTGGGGTGCTGCTGCCGCTTCTACACTCGCTATCCTGGACTCCATTCAGAAGAGAGCTATACATCTCATTGGTGACCCTACCCTCACCCAAAGGCTGCCATCGATTGTCCACCGACGTGCCGTTGGTGACCTCTCACTCTTTTATAGATATCTGCACGGGCACTGCTCAGAGGAGCTTTCTTCCATAGTTCCTCCACCTGCTGCCCCAACAGATCTACCAGGGGAACAGAGCGAATGCACCCTTCTCCTCCAAACCTCCAAAATTTCAAGTCCAGAATTAACAAGTTGCCTCTTTCCTCCTTGTCGACACCCACTGTACGATAGTATTTAGGCTGTAAGCACTCGTGGTGTGTTGTTGAAATAAATAAATAAATAAATGAACTGTAGGAGGGTGTCGAATTAAGGCCGATAAATCAAATCCAACTCAAAACTTTATTTGTTTCGATCACTACGAAATTATAAACCAAATACAATCTAAAATCAACCGTCCAACCGTATAGTAAGAAACAGAATCCCCCTTCCTTCCTTCACTCCATCGGAAGTGATATTCTGCCCCTCTATTTGGACGTTGACAACCAACTGTCAAACCTTTCGCGCTATTATTCAAAATATATTGAATTTAAATACTACAACTCGGCCAGCCTGACAGTTAATCGCCTCGATTAACTTATTAACACTACTATAGAACTATAATAAAGTTTTTTTTTTCTTACTGGTGGTTTTATCAAATAAAAAAGGTATTCTTGGACAATAAAGAACGTTACATTTCATTATTATTTGATACTTCAAAATTAAAAAGTAATTAAAATAACCATCTACAAATATTTAATATTTTCATAGCAAAAACTAACGACTAGTGGCAAATGAATAATTAAACTGATTATTTATATGGAATATGCTTTCAGACGAGAAGAGTCAAGTACTCCATTGTACGGAATTTGTGAATTTTGGAACCCTATAATATCTGTTACCACGTAACGATCATGGGGCAGGACCTTTTTTATTACGTACGGGCCTCGAAAGCGAGGAATCAATTTCTTATTCACCCCAGGGGTCACATCCACATTTGATACCATTACAAATTCTCCCTCTTGAAAGTTACGCGGAGGCTTGTGACGATTGTCATAGTATTGTTTGCTTATATTTTGAGTGGCCTCAACCTTAGCAGCTGCTTCGGTTCTAAGCTCACTAATAATTGATGAGTCCTGAAATACAGTCTCTAAAAACTCTCTGAGACTATCTTCGGTGTGGCCCCTTTGGTCTCGGCCAAAAAGAAGTTTTGCTGGTGTTTGTCCGGTTGACCTACAAACTGTATTATTTATACAGTACTCTACCTGATCCAAAACAGTGTCCCATTTATTTAATTCTGGACTTAATTTTGCAAGCATTGGTGTTATAACTCTGTTTACACGCTCAATTTGTCCGTTTGCCTGCGGTGCACCCGTGGCTACTAAAACATGTTGGACTTGGGCTTCATTTGCAAAATTCTCGAAAACGGATGACGTGAAACAGGTCGCTCTATCAGAGACAATCTTCTGCGGTTTACTGTAGAAATGAAAATACATATTTAAGTATTTAATAACTTCTGTAGCTTTAGTTGATTTACAAGCAAATAATTTTACAAATTTTGTAAAGCCATCTATGACCTCAAAAACGTACCTATTTTTAGATGCTGTCTTCTCTAAAGGACCATAATGATCAATATGTATGCACAAAAACGGAGCACTTCCTTTAGGTATACTGTATAAAATTCCTTCTTTTTTTCCGGATTTACTTGAGAACTCAATGCACTTTAAACAATTAGCAATATGTTGCGTAACTGCTTTCTGTAACTTAGGAAACCAATACGTTCTCAAAATCAGTTCAGAAGTTTTACTAATTCCCACGTGTCCCATATTATCATGGTACATATGTAATATAGGTTGAACCATACTATCTGGCACATAAAATAATATTCCACCATTGTGCTTGCGATAAACTAAACCATTCCGGAGCTCATAGAATGGGTGCTCTGTTTGTTCTAGGGCATCTCGAATTTTAACGATTGCAGAGTCCTGATTCTGCTTCACTGCCAAGGTTTGCTCAAAAGTATTGCCTTCAAGAACTAGTATGTTATGACTGCGACTTAAAGCATCAACATGTTGCATCCGTGTACTTTGACGGTGTTCTAAGGAGTAATTATAATTTTGTAAAATTAATGCCCATCTCATAATTCGCGGATTAATTTCTTTCTTCTCCAAGGTAAGCTTTAAACTATTACAGTCAGTAACAACTTTGAAAGGTATTCCTTGAAGATAGATATGAAACCTTTTGAGTGCATATACAATTGCCAGGCACTCAAGCTCATAACTATGATACCGACTCTCTGCCTCTGTTGTTCGTTTGCTGAAGAAAAATACCGGATGAAATTTGTCATCCTCTTGACGCTGTAACAAAATTGCCCCAAATCCAAAAGAGCTTGCATCACAGTGCAACTCGGTCTCTACCAATGGAGAATATATAGATAATACAGGTGGGGATACTAATTCATTTTTCAAATTTTCGAATGCACACAACTGAGCCTCCCCAAACATAAATTCTTTTTGTTTCACAACATCATACAATGGTTTTGCTTTCAGTGAAAAATCTTTTATAAAGCGTCTAAAATAGCTACAAAGTGACACAAAGCTATGTACTTGCTTAGTGTTGTTGGGAACTGGAAATCTAGATACGGAGCCCAAAATTTCTGGATTAGGACAAATGCCTGTTTGATCAATTTTATAGCCCAAATATGTGATTTCTGTATACAAGAAGCTGCACTTTTCAATTTTTAGGTTGAGTAGATTATCAACCATCAGTTGTAACACTTCCCTAATAATATTTAAATTCTCTTGTATGGTTGTCGTGGCTATAAGTAAATCATCAATAAATATCAAGACTTTATTTTCTTCCGCTAAGCGTTGAAATATCTTATTTATGTATCTAGTGAATATGGCTGGGCTGTTTAAATACCCGAAAGGCATTTTCACAAATTCAAATTGCCCAACTGGGGACACAAAGGAGAAAAATTTCACTGACTCTGGAGATACTGTAACATGATGGAATGCATTTCTTAAATCGAATTTAGAAAAGTATTTTTTTCCTTTCAACCGATCTAAATGATCATCAATCAAGGGTAGCGGGAAACAATCTTTCATACATTGTTTAGTTAACTCTCTGAAGTCTACACATAGACGCAGTTCGCCAGTCTTTTTCTTTACTAAAACAATGGGCGAACAATATTCTGAATCACTGGGGCGTATTATGTTTTCTCTTAAAAGGTCATTAATAATTTGTTTCACCTGTTGCTTTTCAAAAAACGATAACCGCCTGGGCCTAAATGAAAAAGGACTATGATTTGGTTTAAGACGGACCTGCATCTCATAACTGACCATAGGTTTCTCTGGTCTCACAGGATTAACATAAGAGTTATTAAAAATATGACTAACCTCATGCTTTATGTCTGAACCTAAAGCTTCATTAATATCTAAACATGTACTCTTGTCATCAAACACGTCGATCAGCATAATTTCATCGACAACAGACTCATTATCAGAATTATTGCCACCACTCGTTTTACAATTAATAGTGACTGTTTCTCCAAAAGTTACCTCTATAGTAGAGGTAGACAGAAAATCTCTACCTAAAACACATGCACAGTTCATAGTATTTTCAGTCACAACATGCAAAACAATAGGTATATTAGTATTTAAATCGTTAATAAGACAAATTGTTGTTTTATACACACCTAAAATGTTCAAAGGGCTATTATTAATACCTGTTAAAGTGCATTGTGGTACATAATTTTCAGTTATACAAATGGGAACTAATTTCTCGCTGATAAAAGATATAGGACTACCTGAATCTAACAAACAGTTAACATCCAAATTAACTCTACCAACGGGCACCTTCACTTTCACTGTATATGCTGGGACAACTCTAGGTTCCGGTTCAACGAGCATCGTGCCGGAGTGTCCACGTCCCCTTGTCGGGACCGTTGCTGTTTGACCACGGCTTCCTCTTTGGGGACACTGGCCATGACGATGATCCAATGAACCACACTGAAAACAAGATCCCCTTTCTCTTCTTGGTAACTGACAAGATGAGGCGTAATGTCCAATACAATTACAATTAAAGCAACGAATTTCTTCATTACTTGTTGATCTGTTTATATTTACACCGCCGTTGACATTTGACGTATTGCCACTTGACGCAGCCTGAGAAACTGTCATTCCTGTCTGCCGCACTGAGCGTGTCATGGCTACCGGAAACTGTGGCCGTTCATCCGCCGTTACGTCATTCATTACTCTTAGTAGCGACGCCAGCGACCTAAACTCTTTCATACGGGCTTGTGATCTTAATATGGGATTATCAATACCATCAATCACATAATCAATGAGCTCGTCTTCATCCAGATTCAGCTTATTTCCCAGCGTGATTTTGTCATGGAAATAAACGGAAAACATTTCCTGCCTCCGCCATTTTCTAGCTTCAAATCTTCGTCGTTGATTTATACGATCATCTCGTGACGTAAACATCTGTCTCATTAGCTCCTCCAGCGATGACAAATCCAACGAGGCATAATCGGGCCTCGAATGAAACCACTGTAAAGCCACCCCCGTCAGTTTCCCAACTAATGTTAGTAACAGCGTGCTGTCCTCCATGTCGTACGTTCTCTGAATTGTACGTGCCCGTTCTAACCAAATTTCCACACTTTCTTCACGGCTCCCACCAAACGTGGTCAGCAATGCAGATACATCGGCGTTCCTATTACGTCGCCGCTCGTCTAAGTGCAGAGCATGGACAGCGGCGGCTACCACCTCTTGAATTGATGTAACGGTCGGCTCTTGTATTACTCCTGTCGACGAGTCGCCGTGCTCTGACATTTTGCAGTATAAACTTCACGGTAATCCTCTAGTTTAATACGTGCAACCGGTTTACGTCACCACTCACGGTTACACAAGTTCCACAGGTTGTTGAGGCAATATCCACTTCACTTTATCGGAACTTACAAGCTCACGCACGCGGTTTTTCAAAGACTTCAAATCACAGCGATTCCTGTCCTTAATCCCACTTCTGAGAACTGTAGGAGGGTGTCGAATTAAGGCCGATAAATCAAATCCAACTCAAAACTTTATTTGTTTCGATCACTACGAAATTATAAACCAAATACAATCTAAAATCAACCGTCCAACCGTATAGTAAGAAACAGAATCCCCCTTCCTTCCTTCACTCCATCGGAAGTGATATTCTGCCCCTCTATTTGGACGTTGACAACCAACTGTCAAACCTTTCACGCTATTATTCAAAATATATTGAATTTAAATACTACAAAATAAATAAAAATATATATAAATATATATATATATATATATATATATATATATATATATATATATATATATATATATATATATACAACTTTATTCATGCGTAAATCTACGTGGATGATTCGGCGAACGCTTGTATCAGAAAGTTGTGACATTTTTTTATCATTCTTTCAGTTTCAAGCTTCGATCTCTGAATACGAGATCCCCAACAAGAGCAATATTGTTGTCCGTTAACACTTCCACCGTCCTTCCCCTTCTTGCGTCATCTTTCAAGGCTTTATGCCCCATTCGAAACAGTTTTGAATTATATAGCTCTGAAGAAGCCCTATACCTATGTAGCCGAAACGTTAGCCGAATGAGGTACGCCTTTGGTTGAAGTTCTACTTCCTGGAATAATCTAACACAACTCATATATATATATATATATATATATATATATATATATATATATATATATATATATATATATATAGTTAAATAAGGCCCTTTTGGCTTTATGATAAAAAATAAGTTTATTTAAAACCAAAAAGTACAATTAATTAACAAGTGATTAATTACAAGTTACAACTAACGAACTATTAATGTTGTTAATCGTGGACAAGTAAAGAATGAATCTAAATCTAACATAACTGATACTTATAAACTAAGATTGATTATTATGCGGTTTCCAATTGAACTCTGTGACCGCCTGAGGTCGATGTCATGCTGAGTGGACGATATCGGAATGGATATCGGAGCAGTTAATTTATGGTTGCCATATACAGGGCGACGAAATAATACAGGGTGACATAATTTTATATATATATATATATATATATATATATATATATATATATATATATATATATATATATATACATATATATATATATATATATATATATATATATATATATATATATATATATATATATATATATATATATATATATATATATATATATATATATATTGAAAGTGAAAGAATGATCAAAAATGTCATAACTTTCTGATACAAGCGTTCCCGAATCATCCACGAAGATTTACGCATGAATAAAGTTGCTACAAGGTTGGTCCCCAAAATTCTTTCAACAGTTCAGCGCCAGAGTCCTGTGTTGAATGTGTCCGATCCTTTTTGCACCTCTGTGGAGAAAACCCTGTGGACGTGTTGAAGACAACCGTCACAGGGGATGAAACTATGGTTATCTAGTATGATCCTTTGTGCAAAAGGGAGTCCATGGAATGGAGGCGTGGAGGAGAAGCACCGCCAAGAAATTTCAGTTTGTCAATCGCCAAAAAATGTGATGGCTACGATTTTTTGTAATTGTGAGGTTATTCTTCTCATCTATTTTAAATAACGTAACCCCACAGTCCCAGGGGGGGGGGGTGTCATATTATGCAATACTCCTGCATAAATTATGACAAAATACTCAGGAGAAAAGACGTGAGGAACTGACCAGTGGCGTGCGTTTACTCCATGACAATGCACCCGTGCACACTGCTGGAATTGCACAAGCCGCAATTCGTGACTGCGGTTTCGAACAAATTGATAACGCTTTGTATAGTCAAGATATGGCCGCCAGTGACTACTACGTATTTGTAAATTTCAAATAGAACCTAGGGTGACTATATTGAATATAATTTAATTGTGTATACGCCGTTTCTTTCATAGTCAAGCCGGGACTCTTTCCGCGACTATGGCGAAACACCGACGCCAGGGCGCAGTTTCACCTCACTATCCTGTAAATTTTGCAAAAACTCTGCCTGTCTTTAAGGAGGGTAGTGCTATTTAACGTGCCCAACATCGCATGGGACACGGATTTACACCCCTTCGAACGGCGAAACCTGCAGACATTCAACTTGCTGGAACACAATGCCACAACCTCGGTTCATGTTAATTTTAAAGTATGTACGAATGTACTGAAAAAGTGGAAGGGAAACCCTAGGATTTTAACCCAGTACCACCGAGGCTCTAAACCAATATATTGTTGCATCCTTCTCTATAAGACCTAATTTTATGAACTGTATGGATCATATTACATATCAATGTATTACTTCTATGGTCACAGGCAGCTTATAGAGTGGGTTGGTAGCAGCGAACATTCTGAAATTATATTCAAGAGGCGACTAGAAGTGACAGATATGGAACAATGTAGAAAAGTCTAGATCTACCATAGAGGGTATAAATGAACGAGGAGCAGATAGAGGGATCAGTTAGTAGTCAGTTAGTGTTAGTGAAAAATAAACGTTCACAGAAGGCGCATAGTGAAATATAGTTCTATGGACATTTGTTAATAGATAAATATTTTAGTTGGTGTTCATTGTCGGAAAATAGTTGGTTATGATAATTTGGTAGTTTGAAAAGCTGTGTTTTGTTAGTCAATAAATTCAGAACACCGAAGAACGTAACAACTAGTGTCAGAAGTGGGATTTTCAAACTACTAAAGAAGATATTTTCCAGACTACGTTGAGCAACGTGTAAATTTCTGAAATATCTGGAAGACTAGTGATAGAAGTAACCTATAACTGGTTGTATTTTTGAGACAGAACAAACTGTGTACCAGCCCTCAGTACGTCTATGCCTAAGACACCTAGCGTAACAGCCAATATGGACACCCAGCTATTGAAATTGATGACAGAAATGAAAGAAGAAGGTAGAAAAAGAGATAAAGAAGCAAAGAAAAGAGACGACAAAGGAAAAGAAGAAATGAGAGGAGATGAAGAGGTTAGAAAAAAGACGAAGAAGCGAAAGAAATTAGACAAAGAGATGGCAAAGTCAGAAAACAGAAGAAGGAACAAAGAAAGAAACGAGAGAAAGAACAAAGAAAATTTTACAAGAACAGGCCAGCAGAATGGAGAATATTACTTTGTGTGGACGAACGTATGAAGCAAATAAAAGAAGACATCTTTCAGCAAGTAGAAAGCCGTTAGGGGGTGTCAGCGACGATGTACATGACAAGCTAACGAGTATACAAGAGGTAGTACAGCAGAAAATGCAATCACTATAAAATAAGTGTCGTACCCTAACCAAGGGAACAACAGACTCGAAGATAGCCCAGCCGTAAGAATTAAGATCCCCACATTTGATAGCTCAGTCCCATGGGTTATTTATCTACGCCAGTTCGCAGCCGCTGCTACAGCAAATGGTTGGGACCAGAGAGAGAGAGAGAGAGAGAGAGAGAGAAGAAGGAAGCGAGTTCGTCAATTGTAGCTCTAAGAGGAGATGCCCTAGATGTGCTTTACGGTATTCCCAGGGAAGAACAGTTCAGTTTTGACAGCATTCTAGACATCACCTAGAAAAGAGGTTTGACGATCAGCATTTACAACAGCTGTATCGATTTCAGTTGAAAAGCCTCTGTCACAAATCGGGCGAAAGTCTCAAACATCTCCAGACCGACACGATTAGCCTACTCCGTAGCTCCGATGGAGTGTTTATTGTCGGAAGATAGTTGGTTATAATAAAGTAGTAGATTGAAAAGCTGTGCTCTGCTAGTCAATAAATCCAGAACCCCGAAGAACGTAACAATATACTTGACTCTGTGATGCCACACTGACATGACGTATTGAACTTATGATTGGCCGCGTTCACCAGAACAAAACGGTTACTGTTTGCGTTGGCTGAAGGTTGGGAGTATTTTGTTGGTTTCGGTGAACGATCTGTTGCTGTTTGTGTCAACTGTGATATGATGAACAAAAGTTATGTTGTTATTCGATATTTTGGATTGTAGGTAGATCTTTTAGAAAAAGAAAACCCTACTCTTCTTTTAGTTTCGGATTGTGTACTATGCTGTGTAGTGTACTGATAAATTATTATTATTAGAAATAGAGAAATACTACTTCGTCGTGAGTTTTTCCTTCACCTCCTGCATGCCTACAACTACTTTTAAATGCAAAAAATATGTCTTGTTAATTGTTCCTCTCTAATACCAACAACCAATTTAGAAAATATTTTTACATATCGAAGGAAACATGTGAAGGGAGTTGTTTCAAATTATGACAACTTGCTTTGCTAAATTTAATTGTAGGTCGTGCATTTGTGAAACATTGTAAATTGTTTTTAGGTGTTATTAAATCTTATTAGGAGAACTTGCGCCAATCCTGGTGACATCCTACTTAGTAAGAAGCTTCTATCGACTATATGGATGTTGAGCAAATCGGAGACCAATCAGCTTATTTATTACTTTCCCAGTTAAGTTATAACATAAAATTATAATCACATGTACCCATAATTTTACAACCATGTGCTAGAGGTAGAATAAGTATGAACCACTTCAAATCACAAGTAGCTACCATACATGATACAAATAACGAGAGATATGATATTCAGACTACCTATTTTTAGACCTGTCACACGCATGGTGTCAAGTGGTCAGTCCAATGCAACAATAATATGCTGTTGTGCAGTGGGGTTTGATGTTTCATCAACAAATTACTTATTTTACTAATATTTAAGTGCATACAGTTGGAAATAGTAAAAATTAAAAAGATTAAATTTAGTGCTGCGATCTATATTATCTGAAAAAGACAATATAGGCGTAACTTCAACCGCATTAAACTGACGTATAGAACCTTTTTGATTGAGAATGACTTTGTTTTAAGTGTGTAGTTGGACTTCTATAACGTTACTCACCACGTGACGTCATAGGAGGGGGGCGGGGCATATGTGCAATATCATATCTCTTCTAAGTCATTATATCATGGCTACCATATATACCATATATAACATATTTCTGAAAATTGTATTAATCAGTAAATAAACAAGAGTATTACTTAGCTTGTAAAGTCTCATGAACCTCTTTACTTTCGACTCTTTCGACTATATTGGTCAAAAATCCGTATTGTATTCATCCTCTAATGAAGGTAACCTTGTGGGAAAAACGTTCGTTATGCTTTTAAAAAATGATTCGCGGTAGTTATTAGTATGTGTCCAGATGTACTTGTCGGTGCTCGTCACGGGTTCTAGTATTCACATAGCAAATATCTATCAATATAGAACGTGAGCTTCCTTAAATAACGCGAAACTTTTACTTCAAGCCCATTATCCTTTAAATTAGATAAAAACTCATTAACTTGTCAGGTAGAAGATTAAGGTAGTTCGTCAACCTCGTTCGTTCCATAAAGACACAATAGACAAATGATGCGCCTCCGACTACAATTTTACTTTCGGTTTCTTACATCTGCCTAGAAATTATATAAATACAGTTGTAGCAGTAATTTAGTCTAGTATGTTTTCATCCTCTGATTATGCTAACGTTGTTAGCGAAACGATCGTTAGGTCTTCGAAAATATGTGTTGTGGTGATTTGGGTTCTTATCAGTACTCATCACAGGTTCCAGTCTTCACATAGCCTATTGTATTTATATAAAGTGTGCCATTTCCGCCTTTACACAATACCGCAGCATAATCGCAGCATAATAATGGGCGAGTTCACCAGATGCCAGCTGCTCCATTGTTGTCAAAAAAATGTTGACGAATGTCAACATTTTTTTGATATAACAATGTAGCTGTTGGCAGCAGGCGGCGGCTAGTGAACTCGCCCATTATTTCTTATGCTGTGACAATACGTTGAGCAGAATAAACACTTGTGATCTGTGTTGGAAAAAATAGCGACCGTCAGCTAACCAGTTTACCTTACCTGTCAACGCATGCGTGGAACCGACTTAACAGACATCGTTGATTAACGTTGGCACAACGTTGGGGTCTGGTGAATTCTCAATGGTTTTACTTACTTTTAATACACTGTCTCATAGAGAACGTTAATTTATACATAAACCAGTCTCTAATAAAGCTAATACAACTGAGGTATAACTAAATGGTGGGAAAAATTATCATCACAAATGCCTAGATAAGGAAGTATCTATGTACAAATATATTGTCATGTCTGCCTTCACCAGGCGCCAAAAGTTGAATATTTGAGTCAACGTATGAATTCACCAGTACCCCTGAGTTTTAGCTCGAAGTCAACTATTGCCGATTTCTCAAAGCGGAATTAATTTTCGTTGACTAATTGAACATAATGTTAGAGCATGTGAAGTTAAGTAGTTATCCACTGTTCTGAGTTTCTCTTTTTTGCGTGTATTCTTTGTCATCATCGGCGTAGCTAGCCACAGTTTTCAGGGGGGGGGGGGTGTGTGTCAGGTGTAAGTTGAATTAAAAAATATATGGGGGCCCCACGCACCCCCCTAGCTACGCCAATGTTTGTCATTTCCAATTTATGGAAAGTTGTTCCAGATATTCTGATATGATTATGAAAATCACCTAAAGTGTAATTTGATATAGCGTCCTCGTAACAATCTTCGTTTATCGTAAGTTTTGTGATTTTAGGCGGCACCATCTGACTAAGCTACAATTTTTTTCCTACTTTAGTTTTCTACCCCAGGAAACTGAACCTTTGTCTGTAATATTTAATAGATTTTGTCTACCACAAAATATTTCAGTCTTCTGTTCTCCTCTACCTCTAGTGACACCCAACATTTTTTTCAATAAATGTGCATAACTATGTGTTTCTTTTGATTAAAATATCTAAATTTTGGTATATAATAGGTATACGTAGCATGATAGAAACCTGCATACTGAATGAGTTGCCATAGCTTTGTTATTTTCGAGAAAAAAATATATTCCGAAAAACCCAAAATTTTCTCAGAAAAACTGATCTGATTTTCCTGGCTAATGAACTTACCCACGCAACTGATAACAGGGAGGTACTTACAAAATTTCATAAAAATCGCCCTTTACTTTTTGAATTATCGGTGTATGATACACACATGCATAGCTATATACAGGGCCTTCATTAATTCCCGAGTCTCACGTGACCGGATTCTGTCTCTCTCTCTTAGTGGAATGTGATTTTATGAGTTGGCAGTCAAAAAGTAACCAAAAAAAAACACTAGGCTGGGGACCCTAAAGTTACTAAATTGACAATTGACAGTTCAGTCCATTGGCGCTCATTTCCCTTTTGACCGGTTATTTTGTATGCATATTGTGCATTTTCCAAGTTCGACCAGTGTTTACCTTCTTCAAATAATTTTCTATCTGTTGGACAATAAAAATAAACAGTTTTTATCAAACCTTAGCATTTTCATTGAGTTTTTACGTAAGTTAAAAGTGTAAGTATGTTAAGGTTATGTTCATTTATTTGTTCCATTTTTTTAGACTTGATTGTAAAGATGCCTTTCACGCCGGAGCCGGATGCCTTTATTTTAATGGCCCATTTTCGCAGTGGTACACGAAATCCAAATGGAAGTTGGTCTTATTCGATACAATCATGCATCGAGCAATATTCTGAAGCTTTTCCCGAGGATAACATTCCATACGATATTTTTAAAAACCACAGATTGGTCCTTATTAAACGATATGAGGAAAAGCACTGTATTTGCAAAGGCAAACCTACAGACAGGCCAACTATTCTAACAGAGAATGTTGTTGACGATATTCGACATCGCATGGAACAAAGCCCTACCAAATCTGTTCGTCGTTTATCTGCCCAAGCAGGTACACATTTGTTACATGTTACACAATACACATTCCTAAAACCGTAAATTAGAAGTTTAAATAATCGGGCCTCAATTTGTTTACGTACATTACAAAATTTCAAGTTTCATAAAAATGTATGTAAAATTTTATATTCTAATTCGTTTTAGCTTCTGTACTTAACTACGTTTCACAACAGTATTCCATCAATTACGGGTGTTATTAGGTTATTTTATGCTACATTTGTTTTTCTAATTATTGTAATTTTTGTTATACGTCTGTCGATTGGCTCTTGTCACAAAGCACTAACCAAGGTCTTGCATATGCATCCCTATAAAGTTTCCAAATGAATTGGAAAATGTTTTTGAGTGCATGAAACGCAGGGTAAATTTATGTTTACAAAACGAGGGTGGTCATTTTGAACCCTATTTATAAGAAATGCAAAATTTTTTAAAAACTTATTTTATTTACTGAACACTAGGTAAAATGTTTCTTGTAATGCTAGTTTTGTTGGTTTTATTTTGATATCTATACAAAATAAAAGTAATATTTTATAATGTTTTTTATTTACTTTTTAACAATCAATAACGGTAAACCATACATGAACAGACTTGCTGTTAAAAATACTATATAATAAATACATTTAAGACATTTACTGTTTCAACTTATTATAATTTTTATAAAACCCCAAAGGAAATATGAGACGACACTGGCAACTTAGGGGCTTCATTTATTCAGGTTTTACAACCGTGTACGCCGGGTTGCCTAACTTTAGCGGTCACGTGGGACTCGGGAATTAATGAAGGCTCTGTATATGGTCTCTATGAAATTTATGTTTATGAACCCTATTACTTCTATGGCCACAGGCAGCTTGTAAAGTGTGTTGGTAACAGCGAATACTCTAGAATTCTATATCAAGAATGGACTAGAAATGACAAATATTCAACAATGTAGAAAGGTCTAGAACAACTGTATGGACGATATAAATAGGCAAGCCGCGGATAGAGTGTGACAGTCAGTAGTGAGTTAGGGTTAGTGTATAATAAGCGAACATAGAAGGCGCATAGTGAAATATAGTTATATGGAGTCTAGCCAACTCTACAGTTTTAACTGTAGATTTACAGTTTTTTTGAAAATCCCAGTTTTTAGTTTAAGCCTCCAAATCTACAGTTTTTTATTTATGATGCTAGCGCCATCTATTTTATTAGTTCGCGCTCATTTGAATAAATTTTCCAAAAGTCTTACCATCGATACCTCTTTTGGAAAAAAAGGCGATGGGTCTGCAAAATTGTCACTATTATCGAGTTTGACCAAAAAGCTCCTGTCTGCCGCACAGTACTGCTACGGGAGAAACCTTGTTTTTGAGCATTAATGTTATGAAAACGAAACTTAGAAATGGACTTCTACGATCACAATAAGGGGTACTTTGCACACAAAATAATAAATTTAAAATTGTTTCGAGCTCGATGTGACAAATGACCATTTAAAGAATTTCAATACAGATATGTACGGTTTCAAAAACAAAGATAAAACGGAAAATCAAGAAGATTTGCAAACTGAAAATGAGATAGTAGCTGATAATATCTATCATGTTAGGATTGTGGGGTAATTGGAAACAACTAACAATTTAGTAAATTGTCAGCCCTGGTCCATTTATATGGTTGTAATTAGTTTTTTGCTTAATAAGGAAGAATTGGAAAACAATGACAGACTACATACAAGCAAACAACGTTGAATCACCATTCAAAGACGGACGTCCTGGTGAAGATTGGTACCAAGCTTTTATGAGGCGTAATTCAACTTCAACCCTTAAAAAAACCGCGCAAAAAAATCTCGAAAAACTGCACGGGATTAATTCATCGTCTATGACTTCTATGATAAGTTAAAGGGTACTCTTTGAATATAGAGTGTCACACGGTGCAGGCCAGACATGAACAGAAACGTAAATACCACATATAGTGTTGTCGGGTCGTAGTTTTTTCATTGTTACATTCAAGTTTAGACTTGGTAAATTTGCAGACAACCTCCCGAACGGTTCTTAGTGAATTTTCTTAGAAAAAATTCACTAATGGGGAGATCCCGAATTTGAAATTTTATAAAGAAAACTTTCAAATGAGCGTGTCAGTTTCAATTTATATATATATATATATATATATATATATATATATATATATATATATATATATATATATATATATATATATATATATATATATATATATATATATATATACAGGGTGCTACAGATTCGAGGCTCACCATGGGTATCTCCTAAACCGTAAGAGATACAGGGTGGGTTAAATTGAGGCAAATATGCGCAATTGTGGGTCTTGTAGCATGCCATCTTAAAATTTGCTAATTTCCGAATACTTCCGAAGATATACGAAAAAAACCGAAAAATGTAAATTCCGTTTTTATTTTTTCCTGAAGTTATTCGAAACGATATAAAAAAACGAAAGGCACTTCTTCATTGCCACTTTTTTTACCCTACAAGATGCAGTAAACAGATTCTCAGTACAACGTTTCGTTTCGAAGAAAACATCATCAACTTTGTTTTTTCATATGGCCGTTAAAATAAGTACACCATATGTTAGAAAGCATATTTCATTGCAAATTTAATGATGTATAGCACGATAGGTTTCTTATGTTTTTTTTTGCATTATTTAAATTTTCAAAAATTTTCAATGCGTAGCAGGCGACGGAGACGAAAAAGTTACAATGATTGTCAAGTCAGACATATGGGGATATTGTTGGAAATACATATCTGTAGCACCAACCGCATTTCCGTGGCACAAATAAAAAACTCTTAACATCTAACTTTGCTCTTCATTTCAAAACTGCATTGTAATCAAGATTATCAAAACATCAAATAAACTATTTTATTAATAATGATATTAATTAAACGTGATTGAGATGCAAAACGATGCAAAACTGGCGTCTGTCTGATTGTTGAGTTTCTATGCATTTTGAATTTTGACAGTTGTATTAGTGTTTCATGTCCAAAGCCCACCCATTGTAAATTATCAAATTTAAATAAAGCGCAGATTATATTATTGAACTGTATTTTTAGGGTTTCGTACAGAAACGGAAACCCATTACTAATAAGGGTAAGTACGCGATCCGTTCGTCCATCCTACCATTAAAGGGCTGTATCTTTGAACCATGTTCTCTTAACTGTTTATCATGGTGTTGACTATGTTTGACTGGCAATCATCGCAACTTTTTCGCTTCCGTCGCCTGCTACGCATTGAAAATTGTTGAAAATTTAAATAATACAAAAAACAACATAAGGAACCTATCGTGCTATACATAATTCGATTTGCAATGAAATATTCTTTCTAATACAGGGTGTACTTATTTTAACGGCCATATGAAAAAACAAAGTTGATGATGTTTTCTTCTAAACGAAACGTTGTACTGAGAATCTGTTTACTACATCTTGTAGAGTAGAAAAAGTGGCAACAAAGAAGTGCCTTTCGTTTTTTTATATCGTTTTAAATAACTTCAGGAAAAAATAAAAACCGAATTTACATTTTTCGGTTTTTTTTCGTATATCTTTGGAAGTATTCGGAAATTAGCAAATTTTAAGATGGCATGCTACAAGGCCCATAATTGCGCATATTTGCCTCAATTTAACCCACCCTGTATCTCTTACGGTTTAGAAGATACCCATGGTGAGCCTCGAATCTGTAGCACCCTGTATATATATATATATATATATATATATATATATATATATATATATATATATATATATATATATATATATATATATATATATATATATATATATCTGTGTGTGTGTGTGTGTGTGTGTGTGTGTGTGTTAGATTTGGTGAATACCTTCCTTTTGTAAGTGGCTTGGATAATTTCGTTAGCCAAGAAAATCGGAACAGGTTTTCTGGGAAAATTTTGTTTTCTATCGAAACAAATTTTCTCAAAAAAATAAAAAAGCTATGGTAACGAAATTTGGTACTGCATCTATTACTGCAAAGTTATCATTTTGTTTTTAATAGGCCGCTAGTACGCGTACCCGTTTTTTTTTTAATATTTCAACAACATACCACGAGGGCTTACAGCCTAAATACTATCGTACCATGGTTGTCGACAAGCGGGAAAGCAGCAACTTGTTAATTCTGGACTTGAAGGTTTGGGGGTTCGGAGGAGAAGGAAAAACGTGTGCCGGCAAGGAATTCCATAACTTGGTAGTCCTCGGGGCAAAAAAGCAGGCATAACAAGATGTTCTATGTCTGGTGACTTGGACAGTAAAAGGGTGCATTCGCTCTGTTCCCCTGGTAGATCTGTTGCGGGCAGCAAGTGGAGGAACTATGGAAGAAAGCTCCTCTGAGCAGTGCCCATGCAGATATCTATAAAATAGAGAGGGGTCACCAACGCCACGTCGGTGGGCAAGGGATGGCAGCCTTTGGGTGAGGGTAGGGTCACCGATGAGAGGTATAGCTCTCTTCTGAACGGAGTCCAGGATAGCGAGGCTAGAAGCGGCAGCGGCACCCCAGATGTGGGAACAGTATTCGAGGTTTGGCCTTATTTGTAAAGTATATAAGGTATAGAGATTTGCTGGAGAAAAGTATTTGCGAACCTGGAAGAGAAAACCTAATTTTTTAGCAGCCGCTTCTGCAATTGATGTGACATGTTGGTGCCAATTGAGATTTCGATCCACAGAAATGCCAACAAATAAAAAGGACTCATTACTTTAAATAACTTGGTTGTTCATTGTGATGGGTCTAGGGCTGGTGTATCTCTTATGAGACAGAAAGCAAGACTGAGATTTTGTGGGGTTGAATTGTAAAAGATTTCTACTTCCCTAGTCTAATATTTTTTGGAGATCCACGGAGACAGAACCCTCCATGAGTCTGCGATCCTCATCTAATTGGGCTAAAGAGACAGGCCTAGAAAATTGGATATTTGAGTAGAGGGTGCTGTCGTCCGCGTAACTGTGAACTGGGTTGGATGTGCTAGAGAGAAGGTCATTGTTGTGGAGAGGAAACAAAGTAGGGGCTAAACCTGAACCTTGAGGAACTCCTGCATTAATTGGATAGAGTTTAGAGGAATCGTCATCCACGACAACGGAAATGCTCCGGTTGGAGAGAAAATTTGCTGTCCAGGTACAGACTTTGGGTGGTAGGCCATAGGCCGGAAGTTTATTAAGCAGCGCTGCGTGCCAGACCTGGTCGAATGCTTTGGATATGTCTAGAGCGACAATCTGGGATTCACCGTGTAGTTCCATAGACTTGTTCCAAGAATGGGTGACAAAGGAAAGGAGGTCGGCAGTTGATCTGTGCTGACGGAATCCTTATTGCCTGTCGTTGATTCGACTGTGTTTTTCAAGAAATTTTAGTAATTCGGTGTTTATATACTTTTCCATCACTTTAGAGACGACTGAAAGAGAAGAAATAGGCCTGTAGTTGCTAGGAAGCGCTTTGGATCCTTTCTTGGGGACGGGTTGTACTCGAACAGTTTTCTCTACACATTTGATACAGGAAAAACTATATTAAAAAGTATATAATATTAATTACATATTATTCAATGAAAGAACTACAACCCGACAACACGGTATTTACGTTTCTGTTCATGCCTGGCTTGCGCCGTGTGACACCCTATATTCAAAGATTACCACTTAAAGCTTTATTTATAGATAATGATCTTCTGGAAGATAGCAAAGCTTCCTTTATCTTTAATTGCGATGAAAGTGGCTTTTGCAACGATGCTAGCAGACTTCGAGGAATTGGAGAAAAAGGAAAACCTCTTTGCTTAATATCCGGAGGTTCTAGCCGAGAATCAACTACTGTTCTCTTATGTGTTTCTGCCAGTGGTACTTTCTTGCCACCGCTAATATTTAAGGGGCAAACAGGAGTACAATCAGATGGACATCAGAGAAGTATTTCGAGCCTTAGTATAAGAATCATTGAAGAGGCTTTCATACATATAATCAAGCTCGTACAACTACCCAGTCTTTTAACAGACTGAATTCAACCTCTCGTTAAATGTGTATTTGAGCCCTTGAAGGTCAAGTGGGATAAACTGTTGGTGCAATATGGAAAAAGTCACATTGGTTTTGGAGCATGCCGCCTAACAAGCCAAATTTAAAACTATACTATTTTAAAATTTTTGTGAAACATGTTCACCGAAAATCACAAAATTTGTTCACAATTACCCCACCTGACCCTATAAATATTATAATGATTGTTATACATATGTTTAACTTCCAAGTTTATTTTGTTAATCTGATTAAAAGTTTAATGATCACATTATTTTTTTGTTTATATTTTCCCATATGTGTTTTATGTATTACTACCATTAAATAATACAGAATAAGAAAAAGCTGTAGATTTAGTGTTTTTTTAAATTAATATTTACAGTTTTTCACAGTTTTTTTAAAGCATGTGAGTAGTTTTACTCTAGGATGGGGTTGGCAATACTGATTCCATAGACATTTAGCAATAGAGAAATTTTAGTTGGTTGTGTTGGAAAATAGTTGGTTATAATAAATTAGTAGTTAAAAAGCTGTGTTTTGTTAGTCAACAAATCCAGAACCCCGAGGAATGTAAGAACTGGTGTCAGAAGTGGGATTTTCAAGCTACTAAAGAAGATATTTTCTAGAATATTCGTTGAGCAACATGTGAATTTCTGAGATATCCGAAAGGTTAACGTCAGAAGTAACCTATAACTGGTTGTATTTTTGGGAACAGAAGAAACTGTGTACCAGCTTTAAGTATGTCTATGCTTAAGACACGTAGCACAACAGCCAATATAGACACCCAACTGTTGGAAATTAATTTAACAGTGGACGAAGAAGCTAAAAAGAAATGAATCTGCACGAGATGCAAGAAAGAGATGAAGCAGCAAGAAAAGAAATGAGAAAAAGAGATGGAGCTAGAAAGAAATGAAGAAGCGAAAGAGCTGAGAAAAAGAGACAAAGAGGCAAGAGAGGAACTGAGAAAAAGAGACTAAGAAACCAAGAAATTTCTGCAAGAACAAGCCAGCAGAATTGAGAATATTACTTCATGTGTAGACGAGCGAATAAAGCAGGTAAAATACATCTTCCTGCAAATAGAGAGCCGAGTAAGAAGTGTCAGTGACAATGTACATGACAAGCTGAAGACTATACAAGAGGTACAAGCGGAAGTACAGCAAAAAATGGAATCGCTAGAAAATAAGTGTGATACCCTAGCCAAGGGAAACATCAGACTCGAATATAGCCCCTTTGTAAGGATTAAGATCACCACATTTGATGGCCGAGTCCGATGGGATATTTATTTACGCCAGTTCGAAGCCGCTGCTACAGCAAAAGGTTGGGGAGAGAGAGAGAGAGAGAGAAGGGATTCATTAATTATAGCTCTCAGAGGAGATTCCCTAGATGTGCTTCAAGGAATTCCCAGGGAAGAACAGTTCAGTTTGACAGCATTAGACATCGATTAGAGATGAGGTTTGGCTACCAGCATTTACAACAGCTTTTTCGAATCCAGTTAAAAAATCGCTGTCAGAAGTCGAGCGAGAGTCTCCAACATCTCCCACGTGTTCTGGCTCTACAATATTACATAAATTCATCTCTGCGATGTACTGAGTAGAGCACGTGATGCTGACATATCTCTTTACATCTGAGCTACATGGATATTACATGGTACATCTCCGTGACAAGTAAAGTTGAGGAAAGATGTAATAATTATATCGCTGTGAATTACTTTCATCAACTATATGTTCCAGTTGAGCATCTTGAATAACCTCCAGATTGTAGATTGTTTAACGAGTCTTATAGACCTTTGAGCACTGCGACCCCAACGGGCCTTTTGTGCATTACTCTTTTTCCTAATAGATGCCCAAAAAGTTCAGACTTTATGTAGTCCACTATTTCCTTGGGGGCTATTTTACCAATTTCCTGGGGTGTTAGGGTCACCCCCAAAGGTATTTGAGCCTTTTGCAGAACTGAGCCATGCAATCGCATAGCAAGTGTTCTGTTGTTTCTGCTGCTTCAGTACAGTATCTGCAGTTTTACCTTACTGGGGAGTGTGCTATGATTATTCTCAAGTCGTTCCTGTTCAATCCAAGAAACAGTTCAGACTTCTCTGGTAATATGGTGATGAACCGTTTTGACTGCCTGAGAGCGTGGCGTTCTCCTCCAGTAGGACAGCATTTGGTTCCTCTCACAAGTATCAAGTTCGTTTCTTACGTGACTTTTTGTTAGTCCATAATAGGGCTCTGGAAGATAGAATAGTGTTGTTGCTTCCCTTTTTGTAAGGCTACCTGCTTCCTCGTTTCCTTCGATGCCTTGGTACTCACATCAAAGTTACTTTGTTGTTTGCAGACAGTTGCTTAGAGGTTTTTTTGCGTCAGTTTAGACCCGGCTTTAAAGCATTTCAGAGTATTTAGTACTGCCTGACAGGATGTAGATCTATCTATTTCTGAGTCTTCTTTGTATGCACCACTGTAAACAGAGATTTATAGCAGGCATTTCTCCTTGAAAGATGGTGGGAGTTTTTCCTAAGGACTTACAGAGTCTAAAGTTGGGTCCTCTCATTCCCAGTCCTGCTCCCTCAATTTGTTTAGACCCGTATGTGTCCCATACAGATGAGTTGTTTGTCAGCCTTGCACTGTCTCTGTACTATGTTTGCCAGTCATTTATGACCATGTCGAATGGAATTATGAAGTCCAGTTTGGCTAGCATTTGGTCTGTTGGTTTGGCGAATGACTCCAATGGAATGATTCCCACGATTTTAAAGTGGCCAACCAAGTCTCCTGGTTTGAATTTCCTTCTGATATTTCGCCTGTTCCACTAAAGGAAGTGTCACATAAGATTAGGTGGTTTTAATCTTCTGATGGTAAAATAGTAATTACAAAATATAAATAAACCCCCACAGAGAAAAAAACTTAAATAAAAATACATTAACTTGGCCATACTTCCCTTAGGAAAAATCAAAGGTGGGTTATAAAGAAAAAAAAACAATGATTAGACAAAAACTTATGTATTAACTAGCTATTTACAGCAATATACAACTTGTATTCTAATAAAATATGATTTCTAAGAAATAATCACATTTGTGCTTTAACAAAGCATTTTATAAATTTAACTTTCAAGTTCAACACAGAAATATACAAACAAGGCAAAACTGAATCTCTAAACATAATGTTTATAACAGACAATCTACTATATATACACGCATGCATTCATTTAGTGTTCAATCCATAAGCTAACAACCACTTGACCAGTGACAGTTCATCAAGAGCTCAATTTTCATCAATTATAAAATACTTGGCTTAGCTATTCTCAAGCTGTCAAAACAAGATAGAGAGAGAATAAGATAAGATATTAGTTAAAGCAAACTTGATGATCTTCTAAACAAATGAACACCAATGAAATAAAACCATAAAGATTTTAATATTTACCTAATACTGTAAATTAAAACAACATACACCCAATGATAGGGAAATTCGAATTCAACTGTCATTCTCGGAATAGTTTCTAAAATAGATAGCTAATTATTGGAATAACGCAAAAGTTATGAGGAAAGATAATAATACAAATAATAAGAATTAACCTGACCAATATAGTGAAAAAACATTTTAAAATCACACTTCAACAAGCTTTATACAAATCACAATTTCTAATTATCTGTACCCTGACCCACAACGTGAATTAGAAAAGCAAATGGTAAATGATTGGAAATTCATACTTTATGGCTTAATTTTAATGACTAACAGAAAAATTATTAACAGAATTACCACTATGATCTGAACAATGAAAAAATATTTAACTGAAAGAAAAACAATACAACATATAGTTTTCATGCAGGATTGTGATAAGTGTACAGTTAGAATTATTAGAAATACAAAAGATGTACTTAATTTGTTACTTTGGGTATAATATTTTCAAAAATTGTGCCATAAAATAGAAAATAAAATAAGGTCACTTTTTTAATGTATCTGACCACAATCAAATGTTTTATACATATAAATAAATCACATTTTAGTAATTATATTATGTTTTTTTTGCTAACATCAAATGAATCCTTATCACTGAGGAAAATTTCGAAGAAACAGAAGAAAAAAAACGAACGAAAAATATTTTATTTACAAATGAGATTCAGTGTAGAACCAAAGAATAATGAATTTTTAAATTATACAAAGTTATCAGAATTATCGTTTTATCAAACACATGGAAAGTCATCTTAAAAGATTAATTTCAAATAATTATAAATCCTAACATCGTCTAACATTTATATAACTGGATAAACTAAAATGCATATTACTTAACTAAAATCAAACAAACCTGATTTAAAGTAAGGGCAAACAAACCTAGGTAGGTATATAACTTCTGGCAAGAAATTTGATGCTTTTCGAAAGAAGCATAAGTTAACCACTAAAATGTGCTTTAAAAAATTATAAATACATGAAATTAAAAAAAAAACGGCTTTAGACATATAATAGAAAATGTAACAAAGTAATTAAATAGGCTTTTTTTAATATTTCAATTTCTGATAGGAGTCACAAAAAACCTTGTATAAATTTAAAAACAGTTTGTGGCTAAGGAAAGGAAGGTTCAAGGCCAACTACTCCACAATACAATACAAATATTTCAACTCCATATATTGTTTGTTTACCTGCACCTACAAAATTTTTATGTAACTTTTAAAGCTAAGAACTTTATATTTATATTTTTTTAACACTGATTTAGAAATCAAGTTTTTGTCAAGTCTTCCATTTTGTATTTCTAAGGTAATAAGTTGCACTCACAGCCCTTTAGCAAATATGTACTTGTAGATGACAATAACAAAAGAGCACATCTTTATTATCACCTCCTATTATTAGCGCACAACTATATTTTTACTGTTGTCGTTAAAGGTGGGGTCTAGAGTGTAGTAGAGACACTTAAGCGGGTAATTTTGTAATTTATATGTAGCAAAAATAAGTTATCAGCGTCGTTTGCAATATGTTAGTCAACGTTTAAGATCAACAAGTAACCTTTGAAAGTCACAGAGGGGTATGTAAGTAGTTTCCTCTGAAACTGAATCTGTCAGCACATTTTTTACTCGAAATGAACCTAGTTACTCCAAATTCTGGAGTACTTAACCTAATACTGACAAACAAGAAGCCAGAGGGATTTAGCAGAAAAATCATCATTCATTGTCATTAAATTTATGGAAAATGCATTAAAAAATCGCCATAAGAAAATTTTGCTGGGGAAATGATTCAGATTAAAGGTAACAAATTGTTGTCAAGGTGAAGCTTATAAATGTCTGAAAAGAAATAGATTTCTTCCCAAAAGATATTCAAAAATGCAGGTGCTTTTAAATAATTTCCCATATGGATTTTTGTGACTGAGTCATAGCAACCAAAAAGGTTGTTTAGGGTTTTATAGTTTTTTTATCATATAAGATATATTTTGCAAGATTACATTTGTCATTTATTTAAAAATGGCCTATAAAACTATTCTTTGCATTATCATCCAATAGTTACTAACGTTTTTAAAACAAATTACAGAAACTACAGGTCCCAAGTTAAATTTCAATTCCAACTTACATTAAAATCCAATTTGAGTTTAAATTTGAAAAACATACGTCTCCAGATACGTGCATGTAAATGACAACAAGAGAGCAACTTTTTTTTCCTAGTGTGGAACATTAAGACTTTGGAATTTGTTCAGTTAGAACTAAGCGCTACGAACATGGACTGTAGCAACAATAAATTAAGTTGCGTAAAACAGTGAAATAGCTGAAAATCATGCTAAGATATCCACTTTTTTTGATTTTTTTTTACAGCAACTTGTATCAAATTTGTTTTGCAAACTATTAAATTGGTAGGTAATGAAGAAGTGAAAATAGACACGTAAGTTTTTATTGTTTGCGGAATTACAAAAATGTACATTGGTAAAACTCACTTTATCACAAACATGTTTTAACTCCTACTGATTGTTCCAGTTAGCTTCATCAAAGAATGGAGGAGACTAAATTGTTTAGCCTATTTGATTCCCGATAAAATGTTTGTTATGTGTAAAAACATGGTTGTGGTGAAGCTGAACCAATATGCACCTATATAAGTGTTCACCACATGTTCCAAATTCCACGATCTGATAACAAAAGCAAATGCCAACATGTTATCAATTAGAAGGTCAAATCATCTTACAATAAAATTCACCTTTTATTTAAGTTTTCTATTTTTTTTTTCATGTTATCTTCTGCATAACTGACTTTGCCACAAAGTGATTCCATTAAACAGAAGCCTATTTGACAAAGCTAATTTGCGCACAAAGATAGAATGGAAATGTAATGTTGGTTAAAAATATTAACATCTCAAATATTCTCATTAAATTATTGATACCAATTAAAATTGAGCTTTTAAAAGCTGTTCAGAATCAAAGTAAAGTGACGCCCGCAACAAAATACCACCGTGATCGCAACTATAATAAAGGATATAAATGCATCCATGTCAATAAAACTTGTTATCCTGGATTTTCACAGGTTCAAAATATTACAAACATTTGGCTATTATATTTTTAATATTTAATAAACTCATTAACTCTTAAACTTGTTAACTTGATATTTTAACAGTTAAAAGTTAACAGTGTTGGTTACAACAACGCCATTTAGGTAAATATAAAATGCTGACATGCAACAAAATCCCCACAAGTGTCGCTAGGCAAACAGCAATAGTAAATATTTACCTCTATTGTATATATTATACTGCAAAAATTACTGAGAGGTGATAAAAACATATTTAATCAACTTAAACATAACTTAAGAGCGTCTGTTTTTATGGCTTTTGTTACTTTCAATTAGCAAATGGTTGGTTTTCTATAAGCACATTATCTTTAAAAACTGATTTTGTTACTGTCAACTACAAAGTATGGACTATAATATACATGTTAGAGGAAATTTTTTTGAGCAGTACCTGAAAGAGCACCCAATAAATCTTATTTATCACTTAACTACTAACAACAGTATTTTTATTTCAAAATTTAACATTAAAAATGACTATAAAATCGTGTGTAATCGTGGCGACATTAAAACGCTATTTTTACCCCATATCCCTTATAAAAACTTGTTTCCCAATTAATAAACAAACAAAAACGCAAATTAAAAGTTGTAGGCATAAAAACAAAATATTTAGTTAAATATACAATACAATGAATTATACAATATTTACCTTGTTTTTATTAAAACCTCCGGTACGCAAAAAATACACGGAAGAAGTAGACAACAGAAAAAATCAACAATTAAATGTAAACAATATATTTACTCTTATATTTTTTGTGTGTATAATCTCCTCTAGGAATATATAACCAGTAAGCTGTGTTCTTTTCATTTTTTAAATGATCACCTTAATCAATGACTTAGAAGACAGATCACAATGAAATGTTATGGAACCACCTTATGTCCCTTCCAATTTTGCATCTTTATTTAAGAACCTATTTCCAAATCTCACAGTCAATACATAAACCACAGCTTCGTATGTTGCCATCATGATCGCCGTATTCGGGATCTGCCTGACCAGTTGTGTTGTGAGTCCCCTGTATAAACCTCTCGCTCCTTCTTCTTTAGCAACAAGTGCTAGGGTTTGCCAAAAAGCTTTATATTTGGAACCTTCTTCTCTCAATCGAGTGCGTGCTACTTCATGGGGGTATGCAATGCAAGAAGCTATGGTTTTTGAGATCGCACCTGCCACCATGAATTCCAGAAAGTCTTTAGAACTACGTTCTTCTAAAGATTGTGCTTTATTTGCCAGTACTTCGGCTTTGATGGCTTCGTAGATAACAAAGTGGACTATAGTTTCTGATATACCCATGTAGGACGCAGTTATGCCTTTGTAAAATCCTAGAATACCCTGCAACAAACATGCAGTCTTAAAAATTATAAAGTTATGATTTTGTAATGTGAGAAGACTTTTAATTTACCTTTTACTATGGCTACAATTAAAAAGAAGTGAATTTGATGTTTTATTGAATTATAATTATTGGTATAAACAATAACAAAATAATACATGCAGTTGACTTTGTAGACCATGAGGAAGCCAATTAACAGTAATCTTAAATTGATTACAAAAATGTCTTATTACATAAAAATATATATTCTAGATGTTAGAAATGACACTCGTTATTTTACAATGTTTTAGTATTTGCAAATGAGCTTTGGAAAAAAGTTGAAGAATTTAAGTTGTTTACTTGTAAAATTGAGTCGGATAATGTCAGATATATTGCATAAAAAGTAATGATAATTGATATCCCTTTCGACTTAACTCGTTTAAAGTTAAAATTTCGTTAAAATGAATTTTTCTAATGATTATGGAAGGGCGCCCCGTAATGCTAACAATTCTCTCGAAATTTATCTTAATTTGTACCCGGAAAGAGGAGTTTCAAATACGACAATATCTTTACGGCTAGTCAGAAACTTGCACGATATGATTCTTTTAATAAGCCACAAAAAAGAAATGCAACTGCTACATTAGCCGCTGGTGAGGAGGAATTAACTGTATTAGGTAGGTACCCATTACATTGTTCTAATTAAGTTATAACGCTTCTTTTACAATCCATAATATAATATTGATTTTAGCATACCTATACTGGTTATAAAAATAATATTAATGGAGATGTTTCTTTAAGAGAAATTGAAGAGAAGTAGGGGTGTCAAAAAAGTCCGCAAAAAAGATTTTGGGTCAGAATGAATTCAGAACTTATCGCTGCCGAAAGGTTCAACATTTACGTCAGACAGATTGCCAACGAAGGAAGATATTTTGTTGGTGGGTTTTGAGACGGAGACGGCAAGATCCTGATATATGCAGAAGAATTTTATGGACTAGCGAAAGCAGATTTTGGAATAACCGCGAAACAGCATTCCAAGAAAGGTTCGGCATTAAAGTTTGGCTTGGAATGCTGGATTTAAAAGTAGTGGGCCGTTTCTTTTTTGACGAACATTTGACAGATATAATGTATCTAAGTTTTCTAATAGATACTTTACCCGATTTGTTAGACGATCTGCCACTTGACGTGCTCAGGAAATTTATTTATTTCTAACAAGATGGTGCTCCAGCACACCACGACCGCCGCAGTTTTAGATTTCTTAATCAATTCAAACCTAATTATTGGATTGGCAACAATTGACCCATAAACTAGCCTGCGCGGTCACCGGATGTCACTCATATGGGGTTTTATGAAAGATAACGTTTATTTTGTACGACATAATGTATAATTTAAATTAATAATAAATACTAATATAAAACAACACCTCTATGCTTGGATGATTTAATTTTGAAAATACGGGAGGTATGTAACCAAATTAATCCAACAATGTTACAGAATATTCAAAGCGTAATAAGAAATGCGCATATGTGTTTTGAGAAGTAATGGGGGTTACTTTTAACATCTAGACTGATTAGCTTAATGTAATAAGAAATGCGGGTTATTAATTTTAACACTCCTTCTAAGATTTTTAATTGGCTTCACCATGTTCTGCTAAGTCAACTGTATTAGTTATTTTTTATACCAAATTGTAATTCGAAAAAACATCAAATTCACTTCTATTTAATTGTAGACGTGTAAAACGTATGTTTAAAGTCTTTTTACTCTACAAACTTATGATACAGGACCGTTATAAAAGACACAATTCAAAAAAATAGTGATGATGAATTTTTCGGTACCGAAACGTCGGAAGACATAGTTGCGATACATAGTTGAATTTATAATTTAATTGCCTTCCATATCGCGATGTAAAAAATCCAGGTCCGTATTTAAAAAAGGGAGTTGGCATCGACATTTCAAACGTCAAGCGTCTTTCGGAGAAAGTAAGCCTATGTCGCGTCGTAGAGAATAAAAAGTTAAAGAAATCATGTATTGAATTTTTTTATCAGATTAATAGTTTTTGAAATATTATCGATTGAAAATTAAACAATTTAAAATTTTCCTTAATATCTCGAAAAATAAAATCAATTTGGTAACGCTGCAAACGTCATATTAAAAGGCTTAAAAAAACGACAACTTTTTCCTAATCCAACCGATCTCGAAACTCTTACCGTTTCGCTGATATCAATAGTTACACATGGTATTTGGACCAGCCTATATAGGAGAGCGTGCATAAGAAAATATATAAATGTAGGAGTCGCGATACCCTTGGGTCATGATAAAAGAATGACGAAATATTGTTAGGGTATGCTTTGGTTTTGCCTACCTCTTTAGTGAAATGTTGTGAAGGTTAGTCATAGTAGTAGTAGAAGTAGCTTTATAAAAAATATTCGTTGCTAGGAACATTAGTATATTAAAGTGCTCTTGGTGATAGTTTACAAACATGGCTTGACTAATACGATATTATAATTTTTATTCAAACCGATATATACTGACTTTCCAAAAAATCGGAACACCCGATAAGAGTCTAGTAATTGCAATGAACATGTCTATACAACTCTGTTTTGTCTCTGATAAGACATGATAACAATATGGGCATTTTTTTACAGATGTACAGTTTTTAAAATTTGTTTTATCAAAAAATTGTCCCTTCAAATTTGCGTTTCCTTCAGTTTGAAGCAATATTTCGTAGCGATTTGTGCTCAATTTATTATGTCATTAAGTCATTATACCTAGGCGCTGTTTACGAAACAATTATAATCATGTAAGTGAATTCGAAAGGGGACGCATTGTTGGTCTAAGGGAAGCTAGTTTTTCAATCAGACAAGTTTCCGATCGCAGAGTCAACAGTGTTACGGTGTTGATCCAGGTGGTCTGAAGAAGAAGTCCATAACCGTCGTCATGGATCCGGACGACCGCGAGAAACTTCAGCACGGGAAGATCGTCATTTAAGGATTGTGCGTTTACAACACAAAGTTTCCACAACACGGTCGATTGGATGGGAGTTTTACAACAAAGAGTCTCTATGGCAACGATGTATCGCAAAATACACGCTTTTGGGCTTCCTTCGCAGATACCATTTTTATGTCTCCCACTGACACCTCGACATCGTGCTGATCGGGTTGGGTGGTGTAACTACAGATCAAATTGAGATGGTGAATGGAACCGTGTTGTGTTCTCTGATGAGTCCCGATTCTGCCTTTGGGCCCTCTATGGTCGCAGAAGAGTAAGACGATTACGTGAAGAACGCAGAAATTTAGAATTTGCCGTGGAACGGCATACGGCTCTTATACGGGGGGTGATGGTATGGGGTGCGATAACATACGGTAGCAGGTCACCTCTAGTGTTTATTGGCAGAAATGTGAATGCAAATGGTTACATACGAAATTCAACCCCCTTTCCAACAAGACAACGCACGTCCTCGCACAGCAAGGGTTACTGCAAGGTTCTTACAAGAAAATAACGTGACCCTGCTTCCATGGCTTTCTCGCTGCCCAGACTTGTCACCAATCGAACATGTGTGGGATATGATTGGCAATCGACTGGGTAATTTACCTCAACCACCAAATAACCTAGTTTACCTTCGTCGCCGAATTCAAGAAGCCTAGGATGACATTTCTGGGATAGGTACCATAAATCATTTAATATCAGGCATGTCTCGAAAAATTATCTAATGCATAATAAACCGCGGCGGACACACTCATTAAATAACTTTGTTATTTTTTAATATTACTTCCACATCGTCAATATGGAAGTATGGCATCGGCGATAAAAATTAATGAAAAAAAAATGTTCGCTTAAACATCGTAAAAATTGTCAAAACATATAGAAAACAGGATATGGGAACCACTTTTGTGTGTCGGTCTGTATGTCTGGCTGTTTGTAGCCACGATAACTTTAGAACGAATTGAGATGTCACCTTCAAATTTTCTATACAGTTAGCAGCGGACAAACGAACGGTTCGGATTGTTTTTGGGTAAAATCGCTCCAGTGGATAGGGGATGAATGGGTGTTGATTTGGTGGAAAATTCACATTTTTTCGTGAAAACTCGAGTAATATAACGTTTTTTTTTCATGTACAATAGGCCCAGGGCTGCAGTGCTATCGGTGCGGCAAAGCCGCGGACGAGCCCTGAGGGAGAAAACAAATATAACATTTTAAGGTTCGTTTATTAAAAAACTTTTAATTTCATCTACCATTTGGTCTCCTGTGCTGACAGAAATTTGAATAATTTTTTTCGGTAAAACGGCGTAAAAAGTCTCAAAACATATAGGCAACTGAACTGTTTTTTTCTCACTCAGGGCTCGTCCGCGGCTTTACGGCCCCGATAGCACTGCAGCACTTGGCCAACTGATCTGGTATTCTGTGCTGAAATTAAATTAGGGGTCGAATGTGTGGGGGTGGAATATCGGTGACAGAAATTTCGATTTTTTTTGCTAAAACGGCGTAGAATGTCTCAAAACATATAGAACACTTGATTTTGTAACGAAAATTTGTTGTCGGTCGGCATGTACGTCTGTCTGTTAGTAGGCGGCGTAACGTTCGAACGAATCGAAATATCGTCTTCAAATTTGGTATGCGGTTAGCACCCGACAAAGGAACACTTCGAATTGTTTCTGGGTAAGATCGCTCAGGGGGTAGGGGGATAAATGAGGGGTGATTTGGTGAAAATTGCAGTTTCCGTTAAAACTCGAATAACATAACGTTTCAGAAGTTGATGGGTACAGGAATACGATTTTTTTTTGTGGTCGAGTCATGGACCCTAAATTCAATTAATGAGAATGTCTTTCTGAGGAGAGTTGATTATCACAGCTATGTGGAGGTTATAATTCAATTTGCAGCATTCTTTTGGTTTGAAAATGTAACCTATGTGGAAGTTATGATTCAATTTGCAGCATTCTTTTAGTTTGAAAATGTATCCTATGTGGAAATTATGATTCAATTTGCAGCATTCTTTTAGTTTGAAAATGTAATTTTATTTCCACATTGTCAAAGTTCAAAAACATTTTTTCGCTTAAATGCCGTAAAAAGTGTCAAAACCTTTAGAAAACATGATTTGGCAACGAAATTTTTTTGTCTGTCTATAAAACTCGAGTAATATAACATTTTACGGTCTGTCTATTAAAAATAAAAATCAATTTCATAAAAACATCTGATATTCTGTGCTGAAATTGAATTAGGGGTAGAATGTGCGGAGGTAGAATATCGGTGACAGAAATTTCCAAATTTATTTTGCTAAAACGGCGTAAAAGGTCTTAAAACATATAGAGAACTTGATTCTGGAGCGATTTTTTTGGTCTGTCGGTCTGTACGTCTGTCTGTTAGTAGGCGCAAGAACTTTCAAACGAATTGAGATATCATCTTCAATTTTGGTATACAGTTAGCACGTGACAAAGGAACGCTTCGAATTATTTTTCGGTAACATCGCCTCAGGGGAGTGACCATTCAAAGTCATCTGCACGTCAAACGCCCACGTTCAAAAAGCTGCCACAATTACTTTTTGAAAGTCAGTATACTTTGCAAGTATATTTTAATACGTCGTCTGATGTTTAAACCAATACATTACATCAAACAGCGATAACTGCCAAAAATACATTGCAAAACAAAATGGTTTTATCACTCAGTCTTATAGATCTTATCTCAAATGAACGCAAACATAATAGAAATAAACTACTGGAAGCATGTGCTTAGTTCATGATCGCACTCAATTTTTATTAGTTTAAACTGTTTGATGATCTTAAGGTCACAGCAAATTAAATTATGTGTTTTAGACCTGCTGGCATTATTTCATATTAAAGTTAAAGAGTGTATAAAAATAACGGTAGCAACCAAAATAGATTATATGTACACATTGTTTAAGTTGTTGACCTTATTTCTTGACTATTCTGATTTTTTAATTTTTTTTTTTGCAAATAATTTGTTGAACTGGGAAACAATCATTGTATTACAATTTTTGTAATACTCTAATAAACTCAGGACTCTTCCTACACAACTAAATTTACTTTGTGCAGAGTATTAATGTCAAAATAAATAAAATGTACTAACAGTGTAATGTTACTTATGTAAGTTCTAAAACCAATTAGTAACATGCTATTAATAGAAAATAGGATGCAACATAAAAACATCATACTGCTTTCATAAAATTTTAAATGTTAAATCTGTATAAAAATCTTGGTTGCTGTGTTAGAAATATACTCTCAGCCTCATTGGTGTATAGCAAGTTATTGTAATGATGTAGTAAACTGGCTGCTAATGGTAGACATCTTGAACATCAACAATGTAGTTTGGGTGGAAACAGCATTTGCCTAATGCGTGTCTAATCTTTAGATTTTTGCTTGTGATGGGTAACCGGTGATCCACATTAAACCATTCTTTTAAATATCGCCCTCATTTTGTGCGTTCAGTTGACACAACTGACAGGGTACCCAGCAGAAATAAAATTCCAAGATATTTCCAGGCCCAAGTATTTTTTCATAATAATACTCGTAATGAACGCACACACATCTCTGAAAACTTTTTTATTAAAAAGATAAACAAAAATTCTGATTTTTTAAAATCATTATCAAAAACATAAATATGGTTAATTTTGTTAACTAATACAGAAACGTGATAAATTTCTACCTGTCAAATTGCTAAACTACTTAAGAAAATCATGATATGAATTATTGAAAGTTCACGTCAGCTCATTGTTATTTCTATATTTCCCACTTCTCACAATTTCTTTACACTATCATACACAATACGTTGCATTGATAAACTTTTCTCGATTACAATACAAATGCCCATATACAAATGCCAAATATTTACACTCCAACTTCAACTCTATGTTACATGATCATAAAGGTTAAAATATAATAAACATATTCACAGCACAGTTATTTGCCGCCAATAACTAGAACGCATTTTGCATTTTATGCATTCAAGGAAGAGCATTGCAAGTAACATAAACAAATGAGACGTCTTTGAGATAGATAAAGAAGACACTATATTATATTGCCGTATGAAATGTCACGTGTTCATTGGCGGTTTCAATCAATGTACCAAATAGCAGCCCTAGGAGAAAATATTTATGTAAAAAAAAATTATAGAATATAAATATATGAAAACAAAATAAAAATCAATCTGCTGGCGACACAATTTCACAAATAGATAATTTCCAGGTCTACTGAACGATTTCCATGACATTTGAGCAAAATCACGAATTTCCCTGACATTTTAGGGGTTATTTCAAATTCCCTGATTTTTGCAGGTTTTCCCGGTCGCTGGGTACCCTGACTGGTGACTTGCAACGCAAATTTGTTTTTGTTACGGTGAACCAAAACAAATTTAACGTGCCTGAATGGAATGTTGAATTTTGAAATGTCAAATTATAACGCTTTGTCACCACAGTCAATGGCCATCAGCTAAACTGACATTTATACAAAAAGTAAGGTTAGACCTTCCTGTTTATTCGAGTTATTGTAAATAATCTTTGGTGTCTAAAAGTTGCAACAATTGAGTCACTGCAAATAAACTTTTAGTGTGCAGCGTGACCAATAACTCAACACATACTCAACTGCTGGGTGCGTTGAACGCGCCCAATGTGTAAACTTTAGAAACTTGACATCTGACAACTACGAGGGTCAATCGAAAATTAAGTGTTTGAAGACAGGTGACGTTGCTAAGGAAATTTGGCATTACCGTGGTGTATTGTCTGTCATCTGTCAAACCAGCCTTCACTGGCGCTCTCTCTCTCTCTCTCTCTCTTTTCTCTCCATGTCTGCAATACTCTTACGTTGGGAGACTGCGATTTACGATAATACTTTATCCCACTTCAGACTTCATTTCTTTACTTATTCCAGTTTCCTAGCTCACCATTCATACTGGTAGCTCTTTAATAATGCCAGCTTTGAAATGATTTTAAGCCTTTGAATAATTTGTTTTTTTTTTCAATTTCAATAATTTTTGCACTTAAACTTCCATTCGGGGAACAGTTGCAGGTATCGTCCAGTTCAAATTCGATTGTTAACTTCTGAAAAACAATTTACTTTCAGTAACTTACAGGGTAAATATGTTTTTGGTCTTCCATTTTGCTTTCAAGCAGCGTTCTTTTTCCTTGATTCACATTGCATCTTTGGTCACCCTCTTGTTGAGGAAAGGACTTCTCGCATCTGTTTCCAGCTTTGGTGTTCTCTTCTTATGGCTTTTGTAAAAAACAAAAAGTTTCAATTTTTTTTTTTTACCCCGGGCCATCAAGATGTGTAACGTATTACACGCTTACAACCTACATATTCATTATAATTAACACCATTGCTGCATGACTGCACCTTATCTTTCTCGGTTAATAATATCTTATTAGTTGATGAAATTCAGTGATATCGATTTATCAGGGTCGTAGTCAATGAAATGCCACTTTCTTATTCAATAGACTTTAGAATATTCTTAAAGCTGACCATAAAAACGCAGGTATTCTCTTCGGACTCTCAGTTGACAATTCATAAATTCGACTCTCGTTTACGTTCGTACTCTAGATAAAAAGGTCTATATAAACCACGTCGTCTCCACTGGAACTCTCTTCCGGCTAAATCATTCTTAAAATTAAAATGGCCAAAGTAATTATGGGCTGAGAGAGGAAGCAGCATGCCCTTATGGGGTAGGTTAAATAAATTAGGTGCTAATCGAACGTTAGCTGGATTGCAATGTAATTGCTTTAATTAATTGCTCTGTTTAATGCTTCTCTTGTTTTTTTTGTGATAGCTTGCGGTGATGTTCACGTACATTTTTATTAATAATAAAGGATTCTATTTTTCTAAAATTAAAATGCTCTTACCTATCAAGCTATCACACTCACAAATAACCTCAAATTTAGCAGTGTACTAAGGCGACATGAATTGTTTCTAGGTACCTTGTTTTTTAGAGGACATCTTTTTTTGTTTTCATTATGAGACAACTGTTGAAGACGCCTTGATGAAGACACCTGTTTTATGCTAGTGTGAACTTTCCGCCTGGCAAATGTAACAAGACCCTCAGCAATGAGCCACCCAAGACTTGGAGCCACTAGAGCCAAGCAGAGCCCTGTTATAGTCTATCGGCAGTCTGGGTAACCCTGCCCAGTCCCACAACCTTTTGAGCGGTCCTGTTGGCCCTGAACAGCAACAAACTCTGCATTTCTACTGCGCCTCCACGAAACACCACCTCGAAAGCAAAAGTTAAGTACTTGGTTCATCTGCTTTCTTTACTTTCACTTTAAATTTCAATAATAACTGACGCAGGCAATCATTTTCATATATAACACTTTGCATTATATAAAACCATTTTTAATCAATAAATAATAATAATTGAGTCTTGATTTTTATTTGTTGAATATTGAAAGGCCCGAATCCACCTTTTTTATTTGCATTAAATATGAGCTCACGGCTGTCTAGCTAGGTCATTTCCCTTTATATTCAAAATTTTAATAACTTCTTTGGTCATTAAATTTTAACTCAAATAACCATTCACTATTAATGTTATACTGTGTAGACACTTTCTACACAAGTGTACTGAGTGACACATTACATTCGGCAGCGACTTCTCTCTTATTCATAATACACTACATCTATAGCTGTATGCATACCTTCTTCAAAATAAGAAAAAAGTCGTTATCTGTTATTCAGTTTACCAATGTCTGAATAATAATAATAATAATAATAATATGCTCTGAACAAAGCATTTTGGTAAATAAGGCTTTCTATACGGTTGAACACTACTAAACTACACACGTGTAGTAATGCTCATGCACTGTGTTCATTACATAATGCACAAATCATGGTTACCCTTTAACCTCCTTAATTAATACTAATTATTCAAGCTATATATATATATATATATATATATATATATATATATATATATATATATATATATATATATATATATATATTATAATCCCCACACATACTTGACCTTCTCGGATATTAATTAGCAAGATAATGCTGTATGAAGATAAAAGGTCGCAAACTTGCCAGGAAGCTATCCAGCATACCATTTTAGCAAATATTTTACATTTGAAGAACATTTATTTTAGAAAATGGATGTAACCTAAGCCTCACTTTGCGCCGCAGGCGGAAATAAACAATTCAAGGTCGCGCGTTCTCCATCACACTAAATTTCAGACTGATTCATTGGTTATTTTTGATTTGGCAGTTGTACGTGTTACAGAATAAAATGGAAAAAATGCATTACGAATCCGTAATTCGATTTTATTTTTGGATGGAAAAACATGCGAAGAAATAGAAGCGAAGTTGGATGCATACTGCCTATGGGGACCCTTCCCCATCTATGACAACAGTGAGATATTGATTCAACAAATTTTAACCTGGTCGTGCATCTGATTTTGACTAAGAGAGGCCGGGCCGCCCGGCAGACGGGTTTACTAAGGAAATCGTTAAAAAGGTCCACATGATTATCGCTTGTCGCCGAACTAAAATGCACCAAGTAGCAGACGCCGTGGGCATGTCGTACGGAACGATAATAAATATTTTACATAAGTTAAGTAAGATAAAGTTATCGGACCGATGGGTGCCGCGATTGCTCTCGGTAGACAACAAGCCGATACGACTGTCAATGTAGAAGCAGTAGTTGGACCTCTTTCAGCGAAACTTGCAGTTGTTGCGTTAGTAGTCACCGTTGATGAACCCTGGGTACATGATTATACGCCAGAGACCCAGCGACAGTCAAAACAATGGTTTTCTCCGGGTGAAACAGCTCCGAAGAAGACAAAGACGGTCATCAGCCGGAAACGCCATGGCCGCGTTTGTTTGCGATTTGAAGGGAATAATTATCATGGATTTTTTTAAAAAAAAAGGAAGAACGAGCACGGGGCAGTACTACAGTTAATTATAGAACTGATCCGATCAGAAATTGAAGGAGACACGAACTCATTTGGCCAAGAGAAAAGTGCTGTTTTACACCACGATAACGCACCAGCCAATTCGTCTGGGATTGTCGCGGCGAAATTGCACGAACTGCGCTACAAATTGCCGCCGCACCCACCGTACTCACCCGACCTGGCGACTTCTTTTTGTTCCACAACATGAAACCTTGGCTCGGGGGAAATTCAGCTTAAAGAGTTTTGACAAATCGTATTTTTTGGAGTGGTTAAAGAGATATCGTTGAAAAATAAAAGAAATAAAATTTTTTGAAAAACTTGCGTCTTAATTCCTAACACGGGTATTTAATTATCTACCCTCGTATAACATACAACAGTGGTTACCAAACTTTATTAAAGCAGGGCTCCTTTTTGCTAGAATTTGAGGCACCTCTCCCACTCGCCCACAAATACCGCCGACAATAGTTTTTAATTTTTTTTTACGGCCAAACTGAGTAAAATGACGTTTAGAATTTTCAGCTGCGATTTTAGAGTTCGCTTTTTTTAACCAGAATACTTTTATGTGGTGAGAAAATTTGTAAAAAATTGAGTTCGTGGTGCTTTGACAAGCTTCAATTAGAGCGAAACCAGTCTGTGGTTCGAATTATGGTGAGAATACATCTAGGCTTACATACATTGTACCTATATTGTCAAAGAAATGGGCCAGGGCTGACAATTTACAAAATTGTTAGTTGGTTGTACACAGTCTCTGTTTTATAACATCTTGTGTTATTTGGAGCTGTCGTGACAACATACTACCTGGTTCCGCACCGAGATGGCGACCCTGTCGTACATCTCGCAATGTTCCAGTTCTCAATTTGGCTCATAACAAAACAACGACTGAACGGCTTTGATTGGGGGCATCTGTAACCAAATAATTAAGAAACTGTAATCATTTAAATTTATTAATGCAAGGTCCCACATCCTCTTTTGTAGGTTATACAGGCTGTCCAGAAAAAAAAAACGACAAACGATAACAGCAGTTTCCAGAGGTGATTTAATTTAATATGACGTAATTATGCTTCTTTAAAAATGCTTCCTAACGGAGCTAGACCTCTTTCAAAATGACGTTTCAACATCAAGTTTTTTAAATATCTTCAGAACGCGTCCATCTAATAAGATGCAACCACTACAAATAATAAAAGTCTGTGGCTAATGGATCTAACGGTCCGAGGCCAATTACCACAAGATGAAACTTGACACGCAAATTTATCTTAATATATCTAATCATTGATTGTAAATTGTGTATTTCAAATAGTGTCATAAGCGTCTTGTTCATTTTTAACTATGATTTTCTTTTATTTGACTCAATTTTTTTTAATGTGAGATTTAACTTTGGAGTTTTTTCTTAAAAAAAATAGGGTACTTTGATTTATTGTCGCTAGTACGCAGTGGCGTATATACCCCAGGGCCAATGGGGCCATGGTGCGGGGTGGCAGGCTGCGAGAAGTTGCGCAAGCTGCCACTCGCGCTCAGCTTGGGGCGCCTTTTATAATCGTTTACCTTTCTAATATTTTATTGCCTTAGTCTACCTAATTAACAACAAAATCTAAAAGTCATTGTTTGGTTGATAACAAAACAAGACGCGGGGCGTTTGTGTTGCCGGCCGGCATGTTGCATGTTCGTCGCGACTCGGGAGTAGTCGGGATGTTTTTCGTGTTGTTTTGCGAACCATGCCTCTTGATAGCAAATAAAGTCCAGTGGCTTAGATTGGAAACATGCATATGAAAGACTTCATGTACATGAAACTACTTGGGTACACAAAAACTGTGTTTTAAAAACGAAAAATCGAGGACAAGCGGAATCCAGAATTGACTACAAATTATTTGAGCAGTTAGAAGATGAAAGAAAATACTGGCGAAATGTGTTGCTTAGAGTTGTTGTGGCTGTAAAATCTCTAGCTACGCGTGGTCTTTAGTTCCGTGGCAAGACAGATAAAATTTGGCTCTACAAATAATGGAAATTTTATGATGCTTTTAAAAGCGACTTCCGAATTTGATCCGTTCCTGGCAAAACATATACAAAGTTTCGGCAATCCCGGGAAAGGCAACACGTTATATTTGTCTTTTGCAACGTACGAGAAAATAATAAAAATTATGGCAGCTAAAGTCACAACAAGAACAATAGAATAACTTTAAAAGGCTAAATACTTTTTTTTCAGTGTAGATTCAACCCCTGATACGTATTACAAATGTGTATCAGCTTTCTTTTGTTCAAGATAATGCAAAACCAGTTGAACGAATTCTTTGCTTTCTGCTACACTGGTCACGAAGGATAAGACATGTTCCTAGCCGTTATGGACACCTTCAACACTAAATATTGACATTGACAATGACAGATCAATCTTATGACAATGCTAGCAATAGCAATAGGTCTGGACAGTATAGTGGTCTACAGGCTAAGATTAAAGAAAAATATCAATATGCAACATACGTACCTTGCGTCGCACATTTGTTAAAACTTGATCGGCTCATCCGCAGCTGAATGTTGCCAAGACAGTACAAACTTTTTTCGGGTTGCTGCAATCATTTTTGGCTACGCCTGAAAATGTAACCGTGAAAACTTGTAACCAACGTGAGGATCAGCTAGGACGATTCCTGTGCCAGCCTTAATAAAGATTGGAACCAAATAATAGCGGCTCTTGAAGCTATAAGAAGTGACTCCCACCAAAAAGTTGTGGTTAAAAATAAGCTATTGGATTAACTAAAGAAACTGCCAAATTATTGGAACTTTGGGGATCTATATTAAAACAGTTTGATATAGTTTCCAAAATTCTACAAGGTGTCGACACAGACGTAGAGGTAGTTTCGAGGCCCTATGAGTCACTCATCATACTGGTCGGCATTAGACGTGTATCTTTTAATGCTCTTGAAAAGACTGGTAAAAAGATCCCCAGCGGAAGAATACAGAAGCGGTCACAAGAGGAAAAACCACACGATGAGTGTGGCGAGGGAGAAGTGTTGTTACAAGGACGTGACAATCTCATGGTTAATACATTCTTCCCAATATGCGACCAATTGTTGGACGAGTTGAGGAGGCGCAAGTCTTCGTATGACGCAATAACCGCAAATTTTGCATTTTTATGCAAATTGCAATTGTCTGAAGCGGAAGTTACAGTTAATGTTATAAAACTCCAAAAATTATATCCGATTAATATTGGGGATGATCTACAAGAATGTGCCAAACGATTTGTAGGAAACATTTTCATATACGAAAATAGCATTACGTATGTTCCTGTGCACTGCAGCGACAAATTGCAGCGCAGAACGTTCGTTTTCCGTACTCGTAAGAATTAAAAATTATCTACGTTTCCGTACAAACGAAGAACGTTTGAACAGTTTAGACATCCTTAATATACAAGCTGACTTAACAAAATCCTTTAATTATTAGACATAAATTGTGTTCATTCTTTTGGCGCCCTTTTTTTTTCATTATTAAAAGATTTTTGCTTTTTTTTTTAATTTTTAGGGCGGAAAACTTTATAGGCACAGAGCGCCAAATCCCAAAATATGCCACTGCTAGTACGCACCGTTTTCGAGAAAAATCGATGTGAACTTTTGAAATACTGGTCTAAATTTCTTAATAACCAAATTAATTGCTTGAAATGAAAGCTGCTTTTTGAAAAGTAACAAAGTAAAAGCGAAAAGCGTCATCTTGAAAGAGGTCTAGCTCTGTTACGAAACATTTTAAAATAAGCATAGATACGTCAAATCGTCATCAAATCATCTCCGAAATCTGCTGTTTTCGTTTGTCGGTTTACTTTCTGGAGACCTGTATATAGCATTGATTGTTTCGGCGGGAAAGTCAGACGGCTGGAAAATCAGATAAGTAAAGCAAAGCCAATCAGATAATTTTCAATTGATTACATATCCTAGATACAGATGTACAGACAGACCACTTCTCTGGCTTCACAAGTATTTGTTTTCTTCTCTGTAACCGGTTGTGCAGCTTGACAGAATCATCAGACAGGGGAACATTAAATTTATGTATGAATGCAGCTAAACAGACGTTTGAGGGGAAGACGACTGGGTGGGAAGTGAAGATTCTACGCCAAGAACAAAAAAAAAACTAAAAATCGGTTGATTTTCAGACCCGGAAGTGTTAACATAGAATAGGGGTCGAAATTGTGAGTCTGTAAAACATAATTACTTTGCAACTGACGAATTTATACGAGCCATGTCTCAGTGAAGTTGGCCGAGCTAACAAACCAATGTTTCCTAGAGAAATTCACCTTGTTAACGGATAATTTATGAAAAACCGATATGTATTGCTAATTGCATAGAAAACGTTTATTTACTTTTGGCCTAGTATACTATATTTTAAGTAAGAAGGAAAGAGAAATTCCTAATATTGTCAATAACAAAAAACAAAAAAGAAAACAACGAAATTAATTGGAAATTACCACAGAGTTACACGTTATAGCACAGCATAATTCTTATTGTGATGTGGTTATAGTGTCAACTAATGTGTGGCGTTTATCTAAAGTATAATTGTTCCATATTTATTGAAGATGAGCGCGTAACTGTGGGATGGTTCTTACAGGCTGTGATCGGAGATTCTTCTTCATGATATGCCACAAGGTTTTGATCGGCGACAGGTCTTTTACTGGTTTAGCCGTATGACAAGCAGCACCATCTTGCTGGAACATACATTCTATGTTATTCAACCGCATTATTTGTTCGATTTTTTGGTTTCAAATTATTTTGAAGGACGCAAATATATCAGCGTTCATCATGCCAACTACAAAGTGTAAGTTTCCTACTCCTCTAGCTGTCATGGGTCGCTTAATTAATCATCACAGGGGCCGGAAACTTAACTTTCTTTTTAAAACAGTCAGTGTGAAAAATGTCTTATTTAGTTCTTATGACTCGGCTTCGAGTATCATCAATTGAAACTTCAAAGTAATGAGTCCTTTTCTCTTGTTGGCATTTCTGTGGATCGAAATATTAATTGGCACCAACATGTCACATCAATTGCAGAAGCGGCTGCTAAGAAATTAGGTTTCCTCTTCCGGGCTCGCAAATACTTTTCACCAGCTAATCTCTATACCTTATATACTACACAAATAAGGCCAAACCTCGAATACTGCTCCCACATCTGGGGTGCAGCTGCCGCTTCTACACTCGCTATCCTGGACTCCATTCAAAAGAGAGCTATACGTCTCCTCGGTGACCCTACCCTCACCCAAAGGCTGCCATCCCTTGCCCACCGACGTGCCGTTAGTGACCTCTCTCTATTTTATAGATATCTGCACGGGCACTGCTCAGAGGAGCTTTCCTCCATAGTTCCCCCAACAGATCTACCAGGGGAACAGAGCGAATGCACCCTTTTACTGTCCAGGTCACCAGACATAGAACTTCTTGTTATGCCCGCTCTTTTGTCCCGAGGACTTCCAAGTTGTGGAATTCCTTGCCGGCACATGTGTTTCCTTCTCCTCCGAGCCTCCAAACCTTCAAGTCCAGAATTAACAAGTTGCCTCTTTCCTCCCTGTCAACACCCACGGTACGATAGTATTTAGGCTGTAAGCCCTCGTGGTGTGTTGTTGAAATTAAAAAAAAAAAACTAGCTTCGCCACTCCATATAATTGACTTTCACTGGTTTTGAGACCAAGATTTGTGCTCTCTTCTTTTTTCTGCTTTTTTGTCACTAAGGGCTTTTCTTTTGGCCACAGAAGGTAACATTGAAAACTGATAAAATGCGGAAACAATTTGAGCTTGCCTTGTAAGTTTTAAATCCTAGTTTTTGAGCAGCCCTGTGACAAGTTGTTCTTGAAAAACATTTATCGGTTGCCTGTTACCATAATACTTTCCATTCGGTGTAATTAGTAATTAGCCCTACGATTTTGCATGATAATCTTTCTCAGAGCGCTTCAATTTGTATTAGAATAGTGTGGGCGACACATTTCTTTGTTTCTGAGCCACATATTGCTGTGTAACGTTTAATATTTTGCACTGTGTCGCGATAAATTAACACTGTCCGCGATTTGGGCAGCATTTTGCCTTTTGAACGCAAGTGAATTTTAACTTTCCGTATTTCTTGAGAAACAGCTTTACCACGAGACATCTTTATTTGTGAATAACAACGAATGCACAAACATGAACTGAAATGTCACTATCGGCTTGCTTACAGATAATAAAACGTCAAATATTGTCATTTATTTTATAGGGCCTACTTTATTTCAAATAAGCGAGGATCTACATTAAGCTGACTTCGTCGTGTACCCATTTTGTTAAATACAAATTTTACAAAACAGACATGGAGCTGAATATATCTAAAAATGTCTCTAGAAATCTCTCTCTCTCTCTGATAACATATATAGAGTCCAAAAAGATTATTTTTTCAAATTTTTTTTTGCTTTTACCTGACCATATTTTGAGTGGTTGGGCCAATTTCACTGAGACAGGGCTCGTATACTGATTTTGTTTCGTTTTGTGCATTAAAATTTAAACTGCGGCATACTAAACAATTATGCTGTGGTTAAAGTACCAATATCTCATTGCCTCTGTACAGTTATAAGACCAACAGGTTTAATTTGCTATAAGGACATCGCTTATACCGTTGTTTTTTATCGTAGATAAGTAATCATTTAATTTATCATAAGGCTCCCTCTTATTTTAAAAATACTTATTTATTTCTCTTTTTGTTTAAAAAACCGCCTTATTTTATTGCATTTTTTATCGAAATATGTTTGTAAGAAAAAAATCAAGACGCAGTAAGTGCGTTTTGGTAGCAAATTTTCATTGAATGCTTCAAATTTCAATAACTCAATTTGCTATTAACCTAAGGTTTTCAATACACTATCTTTTAACAACATTTGGTAACTTTTTTTAAAGAAAAACAGCATCACAGTAGTAGGCGTTGAAAGTTATGATTTTCTTGTATAATTTAGTCGCTTGATCGAATTTTTAGAGAATAATACCTTAAAACAAGTTCAATTATTGGATGAAAAGCATAGATTCACCTAACTGATGACTGTCCTACATTAACTGACTACTACTCAAGATAATGGCATGATGTCTGAGATACAAAATCATTTAAGGGGATGCTGAATTTAATGACGTGATATCAAAATATCGCTAACAGTTATATTATTTTAGACAAAAATATCAATTACAGTAGGCCTTCAGAATAATAATTTTATTTTACCATTCAGTCGTTTAGTAGTGTCCTTACAGAGCAATATATTGTACTAAGTTCCGTTTGGATCAGATGATAAATATATATTTTATAACAAAACTTCTATTATTCCATTATTAATGGCCATCTGTATTTATTGATCAACATAATGACAATAAATTTGGAAGCAACTCATTTTAGAAAATGCTGAATCCAATAAGGTTGTCAGAATTTGGATAAAGATAAGAAAGTCATAATTTCATTAAATTTCCAGTCGCATGTTAGAGCATCCACAGAGTAATATTTCACAACTTCGGTGTGGTTCGCATGATAATTCTATTCTAAAGAGAAGGTTTTATTATTACCCAATTAATGACCGGTCTGTATTTACTGATAAATATAATGACATAAAATTTGGAACCAGCCGAATTTAGGAAAGGCTAAATCCAAAAATGTAATCAGATTTAAGGTTGGTAGGGCAGCATTGGTAGTTGGTAGGGCAGCATTGACCATAATAGTGTCGAAGATGGTGATACACACTCGAAGGGTCGTATTATGTCGATGCACGTAAGTGGTAAAACGTCATCACTGAACATGCACTCAAGAGTCTCTTGTTTGAGGCATTAAAAATCCAGTTGCATTACGTTTGACAGATTTGGAGAAAAAAATGTGTATTTATGAAAATAAAACAGTAATGAACAAATATCAGTGTGAAGCTAACACTTAAATGTCAATGCCAGGATGTATCTTAGTGATGAAGCTGCTAAATGGCTTTCAGAAAAATAAAAGCGATTAACGAACATTACAGAAAAGTTACACTTTACTGACGACTGCATTTTTGACTACCTACGTGACTGAGGAATGGCTATATATTAATTTCACACGATAAACATATCAGATTTTGTCCCATGTTATACACTTATATTTTTTTAAATAAAATTAAAATAACTAATTAGAAATTAGACCAGCTGATTTTATCCCACGTTATACTCTTTATCTTTTTTAAATTAAACTTAAAATACCAATTAATCATAAATTAGACCAGCTAGGTTCCTTTAGTTCTGGAGGATTAGGAAAAAACCGTTTAAAATACACTATTTTTGCAACTTGACTCATATGCCTAATAAATTTTCTAGACTGAATTTACAGTATAACATGGAATGATCGAGGCTTGAAAAGAGAACACATTGGAAAAAAAATATAAGGAAAAACAGACATTTTTGCAAAATCTTAATTTAAGAAAACCTTGTCGAAATCACTTACTTATTGTTAAAATAGGTAATAAACTTTCTTAAATACCGGAATCCTTGGATTTCAATTTTAATTTAAATAAAATATATTTGACATTCCTGAAATGAACTACTGCATATTAAAAGCTACCCCATAAAAATTAAGTGTAGTTATTTTACATGACGACACACAACCAATTTATCAGACGCTTCTGTTTTGCGAATTCGATGATTTTTTTTTATTATTATAGGTACAGGGGTGGTACACGTTTTGAGTCCATGCACCGGGGCCTCTCTGGCCTATTGTGCCCCCAGAATTAAGCCTACTCCTCAAGGATGCCCGTTTAAGTCCAGTAATATCCGGTAGTGAGCAGTCTTTAGAGTTTCTAAGTTTACTTTTCGTTCCCCAATAACCTGAGCCGTGCTTCTATAAATGCCGCGCAGTGGCACATTATGTATAGTGGAGTTTCCTCCTCTTCTCCGCACCATCTGCACATTGGCTCTGATTCAATCCCCAATGTATAGAGGTGTTTCTTCATATGACAGTGACCCGTTATCAGTTCAGTCAATAGTGATTATCATCTATTGTTCTTAGGTTCTTGCTGTGACCATCCCAAGAATTTCCCTCTTCCGAGTTGGCCTTCAGTCTATAGGCTCCTATGATCGCCTCCGACTCCACAACTAGGTGTAGCAGCGGCAGGTTTAGCATGGTTTGCATAGCCGCTGTGGGCGTCGTTGCCATCGCCCCAGTAATGCCCAGGCAGACCATTCGTTGTACCTAGCTTAGTTTTTTCCTGCAATGCTGTGTAGGTTTTATCCCGCCACACTAATGATGCATACGTGATGATGGGTCTAACAATTCTCGGGTATATCCAATGGGACATACGTGGTGATAGTCCCCATTTTTTATAAAACATTCTCCGACGGGTCCATAAGGCCCTAATGGCTTTTTCACTTATCCTCGCCACATTCAGTATGAATGTCAATGTGCTCTCTAGGGTTACCCATAGATACCTGACCCTTGTGAAGCTTGTCATATAGGCACACCTGTTTGAGCCCTCCCTGGTGTCTTTTTCTTGTAAATGGCACGACAGAGGTTTTCAGCGAATTTACTTCCAGGACCCCTTTGCCGTACCATTTTTCTACAAGTTTTAGAGCTCTGTGACGGTTATTATAAATTTATTTTATCTTAACTCGAACCCGAGCTGTCTCAGCTTTCTGCATCGTCGAGTTAAGATTAAATGAATTTATATATATATATATATATATATATATATATATATATATATATATATATATATATATATATATATATATATATATATATATATATACAAATTCATTTTATCTTATCTCGAACCCGAGCTGTCTCAGCTCTCTGCATCGTCTCTGACAGTTCCTCCAAACTTTCCAAATGTGATAATGGTTCTGTCATCTGCATAGCCTACAGCCATGTAACCTGCTTCGTTTAGATCCCGCAGGAATTCGTCCACCACTAGGCACCACAACAGAGGAGAAGTCCCTGTGGTCTAACATGTTGGAGATCCGTCGGCAAATTACCCCCTAAATCCCCCGTTTTCCACTGCTCTTTTGATAAATAGGAGAGAGGTGTTGTCGAACGCTCCCTCTATGTCTAGGAATGCACCCAGTGGAATTCGATGACACTACATATTTTTTAAGTTTTATAATATGGAGATATAATAATAACATAAACTAAACTCCTTCTTTGTGGTTCCCCGCCTTCTTCAAACCACTCATTTTCAGCCACTTCCACTTATCTGTTGGCAATCTTTCTCCTCAAGTATTCTTTAAGTTTTGGGAAGTCTGCAGTAGCTCAGTGCCACATTTGGCGAATAAGGTGTATACTCCAATAATTTGAACCCAGCGCATTGGGACATTGTCTTAAGTACCTACCCCTTTTCTCAACTTTCCGCGATGTTTTTCTTTTCGGGCTTCACACAGCTTAATTATGCTAAAATGGCCACTACCGATCATTTATCCCACTCCAGTGACAGTCTTCTTTTATGTATACGTTTCTTTTAACGTCGGTCTATTTTCGCGCGGCTATGACCAATCACCGACGTCACGGCGCAGTTTCACCTCCATATCCAGAAAATTTTGTCGAGCCCCTGCCTTTCTGTAGGGAGAGTAGGGATGTTTAACGTGCAGACATTCGACTTGCTCAAATACAATGGCACGACCTCGGTTTATGTTAATTTTACAGTATGCACTGAAAAAGTGGAATGTTTCCCTGCTGGGAGTTGAGACCAGTACGCCTTGGGTTCGGAGGCAGATGTTCTTACCACTGGACAACCAAGGCTATGTATACGTTTAAAAGCTCAATAACTACACAACCATATTGGACCATTTCTACTTTAAAATTTCACTAAAAAGTTTTCATTTAATTTTTTAATCGCTATTTCAACCTCATGCACTTAATGAAAGTCACATTCTATGTGACTTGCAATGGCAGAAGCGCCTGCTGTCTACCATTGCTTTCACATCGTTTTTTAAAATATTCTTTCAATCATTCTCTCTTACCTTCCTCGTCTCATAACATGTCCCCATTTTCCGTTTTAACCGTCGCGTTTATATTGTTTCTCCAGGTCTGTCTTTTGCTTTTTATCCACTTCCGAAATAATTTCTTGTTCCACCAAATTATTCTGCACTTTCTCAGTTAAGTTCACTTCCAGTTGCCGCTGTTCGTCACCAACTGCTCATCTGCACTCACTTTTAGATTTTATGTACTTTACCATAGACGTTTCTATTTTTTCCTCACATTTTTGGAATCAGCCATTCTTCTAAATGGTTCTGCCTGTCGTCGGCAGTTTCTTTGATTTTTCATTTTATCATATATCGCGTTTCAAACAGTCAATTTTCACTTAACCATATTCTTTTTAAATCCAGTTAATAGGCTCTTTCAAAATCGTCCATGCATTTTTCACGTTGTCACTTTTGACGTATTTATCCATAATGCGTGCAGCTCATACTTTTTAGATTAGATAAGCCTAAACTCACAGTTACCTTTTCGGAGACAGTAGTAACTTTGCTTTAACTTTGATTTGCACTTTCTCTTTTTGTTTTCCAAATACAGACGTAGAGACTTTCTCTGGCTTTACAAATACTTATTTTCTTCTCTGTAACTGGTTTCGCCTCTTGACAGCACCATCAGACAGGAGAAACCGGTTACAGAGAAGAAAATAAACATTTGTGAGGCCAGAGAAGGTCTCTACGTCTGTATTTTAGACACGACAGGGAGGTGGTCTGACCTCCATTTAGCACCGCGCATACTTTAGTATCCTTCACCTAAGCAATGTACATGAATGGAATAAATATGTTTCTTCTGCATCGAATCCTTTTACTTTAATACATCCAGCTTTAGCTTATTATAGTATTTTCCATCAGTATTTTAATACAATGAAAGAGTAAAAAAATATGAAATGAAGAACTGTAGCAGTCAACATAGTATTGAATACTAACTGATTTTCATTTTCATGTTTCCTATTTGGCCTTGTCTAAAGTAATAAGTTAAAAACACTGACCAAACACTTTCATTGTCAAAATTTACTAACTAAAAATAATTGCAACCCCTCATAACATATGAACAAATAACGCTTTGGCCGAAGAATAGGATTGGCTATAACGAATTTGATTTTGAATTTTCTCCACAAGCTTTTCAAAACCGAGTACACGATTGAATAGAGAATTGAGTAGCCTTTCCGAAGATGTCATTTTACCCACATTCTATTTAAAAACTTGTAGAGAGTAGCTACCTCGTTTAGGGAGATGAATGGCAGCTGTGACATTCACGAGAAAATGTGTCCTCAATAATAAAACCGACCTGTCCGAGCGTTTTTATCTTATGCTCGAAAACACGCTTGTGTGTAAGGGGTTTAACAAACGCAAACCTTAATCAATTGATTAAGTAAATCGCAGGTTTTTACCAGTTTACATAAACAACTGATTTGCAAAGCCAAGGGTTAAAAACCCTTCATTAACTTTAATCGCTGATTATAACGCGACTGGCGTTTATGAAACCCACAAAAACTCTAATGAAGCAAAACGCAATAAATATGACCAGCACAGTAAAATTATATGTAAAAAAATACTTACTGAAGTAGCGTATATCCTACGTACGCACTGCATAGCAGTGATCTTATTGCTTTCTAGCTGCAACCTGGTCTTGACAAACCAAATGGGGTTGGTCATTGTGGAAGCCATGAATCCGGCGCATGATGCCGAACACATGTGAACTACTGGCGAATCGGGCGGGAAAACAGTGTTCCATAGCTGTTTCGTCTGGGAATATGTTGCGAAGTAGATGGCACGGGATGGGGCTACGCCGATCAAATTTGGGCCCAGACCTGTAACAACGAAACAAAAACATTAAAAACATCATACTAAACTTAGAGATATTAAGAAGTAACAAAATTAATAAATAGATATCATAAAATTACCTGTTCCATCAACCACATAAAAATATATTTTCTGTGTAATGAATGTCCCGAGTGTACCACATCAAAAATTATATTTTCAGTAACGTAGCTCCAATCTGCAGATTTCTGTACTTTCCAAAATATCTAAGTTGCGATAATCCATGGTTACTGTCAATAACTTAAGATTATTATTGGTAACCTCGGTGATCCAGGGACAACAACGTGTGCCTTTGGACCAAAGGATCCCGGGTTCACTCCCCGGTAGAAGCATCAGAATATTTTTCAGTACATACTGTAAATCAACATCAGCCGAGGTCGTGTCATTGTGTTTGAACAAGCTGAATGTCTGCACGTTATGCCCTTCAAAGGGGCGTAAATCCGCCGATCACGTGTACTATGCGATATTGGGCACCTTCAAGATCCCTAACCTCCTTACAGAAAGGGGGTTCGTGAAAATTTCCAGGATAGTAAGGTGAAACTGAACTAGGCAAGATCCAAATGATGGCTTGTCTAGGCATCACAGGGGCCATGTCTTCAAAACCAACCGCCGCCATGGAGGTGTTGCTGAATCTCCCTACCTCCCCCTCCCCCACCACGCGCACACACACACACACACTTAGTTATTATGGGGAAGGCCAGGCTAGGATTATATAGACTAGCCTGCAATGGTAGACTGAAGATCAACCCAGGCTTCGGGGGCCACTGCAAAATTCAGGAGATCGTGAAGGAGCCCATGCTTGAAATGAGGTCACACTTCGCGAGCCTGCGAATCTGCAGGAAAAACAACTTTACAGTGGAAATCCCCGACCGCGAGGCATGGCGGAAGGAGATGCCGAGCATACCATGGGACGCGCTCTTCTGGTTCACGGACGGATCCGGCGGGAAACGTGGGACGGGGGTAGGTGTTTACTCGGAAGGACCGAGGGTAAGTCATAGTATTTCCCTCGGACCCCATGCAACGGTGGTTCAGGCCGAAATGTACGCCATCCTGCACTGTGTGCGGGAGAACAGGAGGAGGGGCTACACCAACAGGCGGATCCTCATAGCCACAAACAGCCAGGCAGCCCTTAAGGCACTAAGTAGCCCACGGGTAAATTCCTGGCTGGTGAGTGAGTGCCGAGATAAGACGAGATACCTGGCTGGGCAGAATGAGGTAACCCTCTTCTGGGTGCCGGGTCACTCGGGGTCAAAGGTAATGAAGAAGCTGACAGTCTCGCGAAGAGAGAGTCAGCAGAACCATTTATGGGACCAGAACCGGCTCTGGGCGTGACAAAGAGCACTGCCAGGGGAGCCATTAAGTCCTGGATCAGAAACCAACACAAGGTGTACTGGGCAGACGAACCCAGTCCAAAGAGAGCTGTGGAGGTGCTAAATCTTAGCAGAGGACAGTTTCAGAAACACAACAGGTCTCTTGACGGGACACATGACCGTCAAGAAACACCTGCATAAAATGGGACGGTTCGAAGGGGACCTCGCATGCAGACTCTGCGGCGAGGGGGAGGAATCAGCACAGCACATCTTGTGCGGGTGTAAAGCTTGGCCCGTAAAAGACAACTGACCTATGGTCAGTCTAGACCAGAGACAGAGCAATATAAAACTTCACCCTACTAATCGCTGTGCAGACTAGTTCAAGACACAGTGTTTTGGAATGGGTGGAGTAAGACTAAGGGTATGCACAATCAACCAAAGGTTGCAGTGCTATCGGGGAGGCAAAGCCGCGGACGAGCCCTGAGGGGAAAAAGGTGAAACTGCTCCTTGGCGCTGGTGATTGGCCATAGTCGCGGAAATAGATCGATGTTAAAGACACAAAATGCAATACGATAAGATATGGAGTTGCACAAATCTAGTTTTAACGCAAACATAACAAAATAAACAAATATATAAGACAATTTTAACCAAAAAACAAACACAAAGTTTTAGAGATAAATTAATCTCGAAAGTAATATGCAGTCTTTTGCAAGTGAGGCACTTTCGATCACTATCCATCGTTTAGTTTTTTTTGCGCTCCTTTAAGTTCTGCAATACTTATCTAGGTAAAGGCTTAACTTAGTTTTTTATTAAGCTTTTCTAATTTTTGTAGCTTTCTTTTGCAAACTTTTTCGTTAACAATGCATCAGAAATACAAATATATGGGTGCAATATCAGGTAAATAAAAAGGCTATTCTTAAAGTTAACTATTTCTATCAATCCTTTTCGGAGGAAATCGAGCATTTCTTTTTGACCCAATAAAGTAACTTACGAAAGATATTTTATTAACAAAATTTAGAACGAACTGAATAAACTGTAAAACCGCCTCAATTTGTCTCGTGTACCATGCGATCTTGAGCACGTTAATAATTCCTACCCCCCTTACAGAAAGGGAGCCGGTAAAATTTCCAGGATGATGAGGTGATACTGCTCCATGGCGGCGGTGACTGACCATAGTCGCCGAAATTCACCGACGTTAAGGAAAAAAAATAAATAGAACATTATTATTGCCTATCTTATGTTCCAAATCCATCATATGTTGGGCAACGCTAGATTTTACTGCTCTATTGAATGCGCAATGAGCTATGTGCTCTTTGAATATTGTTGAAAATAAGAATGTCAAGGAAGGGTAATTGGTCGTTGTTATCCATTTCACAAGTGAACTTGATTAAGGGAATCTACTGTTTAGCTTATTAACAAAATTATTTTTGATGTTGTATTTACTAACGTCAAGTGCCTTCGTGGCCGTGCGGGAAAGTCGATTCAGACTTTCCAATACGGACTCGGGGGACGACGGTTCGAGACTCACCGGCGGCGGATGATTTTTCAAATCACTGTCGTCGTTGAGATCGAGCTCAAGGTGGAGGATAGGTTAGTTTAGATGAGCAAAAAATGACAGCAATGGCCTAATTGCCAGTAAGCATCTTACCTTTACCTTTTACTAACGTCAAACATATCTCAACAATACCCTCGGAACATACTCAAACGTGCCAGTAAAATTAAAAATGAAGACTACATAAAAGAATTGCGAAAAGATATTGACAAAAACATAATAAACATTTGTATATAGTGTTTCTTTGAAAGAATGGGGTGTCAACATGTAATTTAACCGAAAAGATCTGAGATTTCTTCGCTTAAATGGCCATCTACAAGAAACTTAGAAAAGAAGCCCTTTAATTGTGGCAGTTGCTGTAGCATACTGATGCTTTCAACAATGTTGACAACCTATAAGGCTAACTGCGTCCCTTTGAAAGCATACAAATAACACATAGACCGTTAACCTCTATATCGGATGTTTATTACGCTGTATTTCGGACTTACCTTTAAATAAAGCCATGGGACCCTCGTTCTGTATGATGATCCTGAGACACTGGACGATCCCCAGGGACGGCGGCTGTGCTGGCGGTGGCGGCGACACGTAACCTGAAAGAGCCACAACTTGAGGCCTATTGTGGAGTGACGTAGTCCACAACCTACGCCTCTGCGGTTCTGCTGAGGGGGTGCGACAGGTTGTGGGGGCGGTGCCATCCACCGCGTATGGAGTTGGCGGCGTCGGCGGTTGGTGGATGAAGCCGCCCCTTGAAGACTGTTGACGCGTCTTCACTACTTCTAGAGGACATGTTACTATCGCTCCGACAGTACCTGCCACACTGAAACACAAATGGAAGGAGAAAAGAAGGAGTTTCAGTATATTTGTTAAAGGATACGTAACTAAGAATAATATGAACCGAAGGAACTTATCATTGACATAACCTCACTTAACCGCAACACAATGGACACCACCAATGAAACCTCAAAACTGTCTCTAGGAAAAAGTTTGGAAGGAGGTAATAAGCGGCTTAAAGTTATAACTGTACACGGCGATTCACATAATCTTTGGCCACTCTTTTGTTTTTTGAGACAAAAAACTGTGAATAAATTTTTTTTTAGGAAATGTAGTTTTAATTTTAATTTACACTCAAAATTTTGATGGTACCGTGTAGATAATTCAATGATCTATCACAATTTTAAAAAAAGAACGGGGGTGTCATTTGAAAAGATGTCAATAACGTCATATTTGTAAGGCAGGGGTGGGAGAAACGTAAATTTTATGCAAAAATGTCTTTTTGAAAACTAGGGTTGACATGTCCGAGTATTTCGTCAAAACAGAAATGGCTCGAATTTTAATTAATTTATTCCATAATTTTGCCGTTCACTGTATACTTATTCCTCACAAGTTGCATATAAATAAATTCACTCAGTCAATATTTTAAGAGGGAGTTTTACTAGGATCATCCCACTTCGAACATTTAAGGAACGCGCCTGCTCATAAAACTAATGTCATAAAACACGATCCAGATGAAACACTTGAATAATTATTTGGGTTAAGCTGCACAATTTTAAAGGAATCAACAAGTCCATATTTAACAGTTTTTAATTTTTAGTGAATTGTCTTTAAAAAAATATTCACTAATGAGCGCTATTTAGGACCACTGGAACCCAAATCCGAGGTCAGTTTCAGACTATATATATATATATATATATATATATATATATATATATATATATATATATATATATATATATATATATATATACAGGTGCGAGATAGCTAGCTAGGCTGTGCTTACACTAATGGTATTATCAAAAATTTCACTTCAGAAAATCACTAGGCAGCATATACTTCATAACATAAAATTATTGCCGAATACACACATACATCCATTTTTGAGTTATTTTTTCTTTTTCAAAAATAATGGCCTTTGCAGTCTTTATTTTACAAGTCTCTATCGTGGTAAGTGATAGAGAAAGGACCATCATTTTAGCAAAGCAGGTGCGCAAAACTATTGTGATTATCCTAATGTACACTAAAGCGTGAGTAGATATACAGTGCGTTCACAAAAGGGCATCCACTTCTGACAACTTCAACAATCAAAAACTATTTTTTTCAAATGTAACACCCTGTATATTATTATATCCTTGAACTTGAAAATTCTTTAGCTTTCATCCTATGTATGCATACCTATACAAAAACTTAAAACATTTTGTGATATATGATGAAACAACAAATTTAGAATGAATTATACGGCTGTTCGTGTGTAGGAGCTAAGAAAGACCCAGTATAAGCTAATTGGTTGGACTTTGAATAATTTACAATTCCAAATAAAACCCCTTAAACATTATTAAGCGGTTTATTGAAAAATAATATCATAAAGTTTACAGATAATACGTTAAATAAAGGTTTTGCATAGTACCTATTTGATAACAATAAAAAGAATTAACTTAAAAACTTTAGAAACGATTGGAACGACTATAACAAACAATGAGATAACAAATATTAATGAAACTAAACTAAAGAAGATGTTCGAAGTTACGTCCAGTTTCCTGCAAACATAAATGCACTCTTCGTCTAAAATAGTTTCTAACATTTTGCAATATTGCTGGTGTTATCGAGTTGAATGCTTCCCTAATTCTAAGAATCATGTCCTCTGCAGTGGTTGGTTGCACAGGATAAACAAGATCCATAATATACCCCACAAAAAGAAATCACAGGATGTGAGGTCCGGAGACCGAGCTGGTCAGGGAACTGGTCCCCCGCGACCAATCCAGCGATTAAGAAAATTATTAGTGAGCCAATCTCGGACACGTAACGTTGTGTGAGGTGGTGCGCCATCCTGTTGGAACTACATTCGTCGCAGCGTTTCTAACGGCACGTTATCTAAAAATTCAAGCAAAATATTTTCTAAAAAATTAAAACACCTTTGGCCTGTCAGAGTACCTTCATAAAAATATGGGCCAATGATGTAGTTTCCTAAACATCCTGCCCATACGTTTACAGTCCATCGATGTTGGTTGTCCACAGTATGCCTAAAATGGGGATTACTATCTGCATAGTAGTGAAGATTGTGTTGGTTTGGCTTACCGGTACTACTAAATGAACATTCATCACTGAAAAGTACATATTCAAAGAAATTGGGATCATTGTCCATAATTTCTACTACCCACTTACAAAATTGCACCCTGTTCTTGTAGTCTGCCTCATGTAAAGCGTGCTGCCTTGAAACATGGTAGGCATGGTAACGGTTTCTTTTCAAAGCCTTTCTCACTGACCAATCGATAAAAAGGCCATTATTTTTGAACAGGAAGAAATAACTCAAAAATGGATAGGTTTCCGCTCATACTACCGTATACATTTTCGACGTAGAATCACTTGAGGAATCCGAAAATATACAGGGTGTTCCATTTACAATAACGAAGTTGGTGAGTGGCCAGCTCTAACGGAACATCCCGTGTATTCGGCAATAATTTTAGGTTATGAAGTATATGCTGCCTAGTGATTTTCTGAAGTGAAATCTTTGATAATGCCATTAGTGTATGCACAGTCTAGCTTTACCAGCGAAATCTTGCACCCTGTATATATATATATATATATATATATATATATATATATATATATATATATATATATATATATATATATATATATATATATATATATATATATATATAGTTATTTGGGTACATTTAGACATTTATGTTTGCAAATGAAATTTAGTTTCACTCGCAGTATCACACCCTTTTAGAAGAAAGAAAATAAGCAATTGTGAAGCCAGAGAAAAATCTCTCCGTATGTATTTGATTATTTCACATTACAGCTGAAATAAAAATTTTACTGCTATAATTTCGCAAGCCTTCACGCCAATTTTTTAATGGTAGGTAGCTACACACGCTATGTTTTCAAGATATTGCTATGGTACAGGCTGGTCCGAAACACTTGTGGCGAATCAAACTTACAAGTTTTTGAATGGAACACTATATATATATATATATATATATATATATATATATATATATATATATATATATATATATATATATATATATATTTGTGTGTATGTGTTTTTTTCCGCACCAGCCTGTATGATAGCAATATTTTGAAAACATAGCGTGTGCAGCTACCTACCAGTTCCAAAACACGCTTTGTGTGTTTCAGTTTCATTACTCTTTAACCTAATCTTATGACTGTAATAAAGGAAAACGCTACTTTTTTTTCATAAAATGTGCCCAAACTTACACAATTTTATACATTTATAATAAAGCTTACACTTGAACAGGATTATTATAATTGAACCATATTTAAGTGCGCCAAAATAATTTATACTGTTAGCATAAATAAATAAATGTCTACATAAGCTCATCACTTTTTCTGAAGGCAAAAAAAACTCATGACAAATTGTTCACGCATGATGACATTTGGAGGTCAAATCAATACAAATTTACTAAAATGAACTACTAAAAAGGTTGCCTTTAAAAATACAGACGTACTCGGAAATATTTGACATTCTGACAACGTTGAACTGCTTTCCGTCATTCGACTCTTATCGTAAAAATACTATATAAGATTTGTCAAAACACTCCGGATATACTACGAGTATATGAATAAGAAATCTCTTACATAAGAACAAAGGGGTAAATAGTACCAATTCCAGCTTAATAAAACAACTTCATAACTATAATTTCTGGTCTTCTGAACAATCTCGTTCTTCTATTACCTGACTGAAAATCATACTGGCCACCAAATGTAAAAATCCAGGAAATCGAATTTGTTTTCGCAAATGCTGATTTTCTCCTATCCACTCATATTTTTATATTAGTTTTAATTAGCGTAATATTTGAATATCAATTGAAAATTTTATAACAAACTAGTTATGGAGAAAATGGAAGTTAAAAAAATGTTTGATTTAAAAAAACGAATCTATAAACTGTCCATAACGATGTAAACAAGCAATATATAAGTAACAAAAACAACGTTTTATTACTCAGCATAGAACACATGCTGACTATTTAAGTGAACAATAGCAAATGCATCCGTCATGCATTTCATGTTTTAACAACAAAAATGCGTTTTAAATTTCCCAGAACACTGCCAAAAATAAAAATAAAATGATTATGGCTTAATCTAAATCCATTTTCGAATACCTGTAGTTTGGTTTCAAATTATAAGCATCGGTAGGGATGATACGAGCTACGATAGGGATTACGTAGGCGGAGACATTTCTTTTTATAGGGATGTGACATTTTCTATTTATTTTTTTACGTTTTAATTTACAGAATTTAGAGAACCTGATTCTGGTACCAAATAATTAATTGAGTTCAACGATTTTATTGCACATACTATTTCATTTAAAATTAAAAATAACACGAACGCAATACCAACAAAGTGAATATTCGTATACACATTAAATACATGTCAAATATGGAAATATTATATGCAAAAAAAAATATATCTCTGAAAATGATAAAGCTGTATTGGTGAAACTTGGTACACATGTGGCCTTCATAGAAACTTATAAGCATAGCAAAATTGAAGTTTCCATGTTAATAGAAAATTTACTTATTAGAGTTTGAAATTAATTCGCGCCCATAACTGCGTTTGAACTTCTTATGAACAATATTTAACAAGGTCAAAACGACAATGAATTAAACTCTCTACAATAGGCGGCCACTCTTGACCACTCACAAGGCAAGAAGCAAATGTTTATTTTATTAGAATTAAATGTCAACGCTGGTTTTTTTTAAAACAAAGATTATACAGCAGATGCAGTTTGAAAAGAACAGATCTTGCCAGAAATGTGTTTTAAAAGGTGTTAAAAAATTATTATTCAACGGTTATATTTCTTTAATTAAAATTTATCTGCAATAGTCAGTTATCTTTGGATGGTGGTGGTCGGTACGTAATGTAAAATTCAATGAAGTTTTCGTTATAAACAATTGTTTTAATCATAAAATTTGTTAGTTAAACAGTAAATAAGTGTTGAAAAGAACGTCTGAATGCAGCAAATGTATCATGGTAGCGAAATGTCATGAAAATATTTCAAATGCAACACAATCTCCCATTAAGCTAGAATCTTCAATTTTATAAAAGCAGCATGGCTGCCAAATTTTATAACAATAATGTAGTAAGCATCGTGATACAAATTTGTTAAAAAATCTTACTAACAAGGGAAAATATATGCCATCTTCCATTTGTTAATATCTTGAATAAGTTCGTTAGACAGAACGATGAGATGTTTTCAGGAGGAAAATAAATTCTTCTGCAAAACTTTGGTATGACACCTAAATTTTCTTCTGCAAAACTTTGGTATGAAACCTGGGTTAAGGCCAGACTTATAGAAAAGGGATACATAACTTCTGCCATTAAACCGGAACACATGCGGGCGACATAGACAACTGAAATAGTACTGACAGATAGAAAAGCTGTATCATTAAAAAATAGGGGCAAAACCGCCTAGGTATAGCTGTCCTTGAGGTTAACTGGTTTTTCAAGCCCAATATCGCGATCAATATCCATGGAGTTAAGAATGGAGGATGGAGTGAAGAGTATGAGGACTCTTAAAATGAGAGTCAACTAGAACCACTTTTGAGTGTAAACGGATTCAAACAAATCTGTTAAAAATGTAAACCTATATTAACCTATATAAAAATAACTTTGAACGTATTAGCGCCGCAAAATTAATGCACGGTTGGCAATAATTTGCTATAATTTATTCAGAACAAGTTGGCATGCTAACTTGATATAACGTAATGATGAATGTTATTTACTAGTTTATTGTTGGTTCTCAGTTCCGAGGTCAAATTTATGCAATGCGAATAATGGTTTGTTTACTCTTTTTTCAAACTACTATTAGATATTATACATAGCAATAGTAAATCTACATAAAGAATTAAAATATTATGTGGAAGTATTAGAAAAAATTTCGGGACGCAGCAAGTGCGTTATAGTAGCGAATGTCATATGAATTGTACACTCACTATTATTATACGGCATATTAGTAAGTTAATACGTTAAACTTACGTATACCTTGAAGATCCATTTTAGAGGTACTAGTACGCGCACATTTGAAGAATTGTTTCGAAAGTGCTACCATCGATATCTCTTTATTATCAAAAAAATTTGCGTTCTAACTCCTTTTGAGAAAAATGTCCAAAACTCAATTTTCGATGAAGCTAAAGAACTAAATTTTGCTATATCTATAGATAGTGTAAGTCTCTTTAGAAAAACTTGTATTACATATTTCGTTAAAATTATACAAAAGATTTGCAGAAGGAAACTTAATTCATATTTAGAAAAGTAAAGTATCTGAGAAATTATAAACGTAGCAGTTATTTTTCCTTATTAATCGCCAGTATGATTTCGTTCTAGTCAACCAAATCAAACCGGTTTTTTTTTCAATATCAGGAATAACAGAATTATAATTTCAGACTCAAAGGTGACAAACTTATTCATGCGTTTTAAACAAAAATGAGATCTTATTCAAAACGTATGAAATCTATGCACTATTGTTTCTACAAATGCCAAAATAAAACATAAAAAAACATACATGGATTCTATCGCGTAACCTTTTGCTTATGAGGCAAGCGCGATGCCCCCTGCGCCATTTAGGCATACTGGGATATGTATATTTTCTTAATGAAAATTCGCTAATAAATACCTATCTCTAATAAAAACCAACGATCATCTAAGTATGGGTCTGTCTATTATAATTACATTATAAAAATCATACGGAAACTAAAACTGTGACACCCGTTAGAACCTGTAGTGTAGAGGTATGTATGTAGAAGCAGAATGAACTGCCACATTGCTTATTCTGTTGTGATAAATTCTTATTTATATCCGAACGTTCCACTAGAATTGGAACACTGAGAAACATTTCCTGAGAAAGAGAGCTGTTAATGGATATGTGTACACACACACACACGCACGCACGCACGCACGCACGCGTTTCATCGAAATCGGTTTATTATTTTTTGAGTTATCGGATATATATATATATATATATATATATATATATATATATATATATATATATATATATATATATATATATAAAGGTGTTTTAAAACATGTGTCGGGAAATGAAGGGTGCAGTTCCTTGTATCTTTATAAGAAAAAAAGTTCGTATTAACATGGATTTGCAAACGCACCGTTTTCGAGATACGGGGTGTTAAAAAAACAAATTTTATTTACTTTTTTTTTACGACATCTCAAAAACTTTGTCGGCGCCAATTCAATTATTCCATATGTGGCGGAAAATTTAGGGATACCTAATGTTTTTTTGTCCCAATTTCTACGGCACTGAGGAAATTACAATTTTAAAAGCCCATTTTAAACCGTCAGTGTTTTATAAACAAAAAAGGTACTCTAGGTCAAATGATCTAATGTTAACCGTTTTCGAGCAAAAATGGATTTTATGATAAGAAACATGGAAATCATAATCAGTTGACATTCCAGAATCTGTGTGACAAAACCCAGTATGTCAAACGAAGGACCTGTGAGAAACATTACTCGGATTGTGTTATAAACAGTCAACCAACCGGTTTCAGGGATGGTATGGTCTGGCATAAGTGATAAGGGGCTTGGTCGCCTTTATGTTGTCGAGGATGCCATGAGTCGGAACCATAATAAGAATGTTCTGGTTCATAAGTTGTTTTCGCAGATGAATGAATGGTTCGGAAATTGTACCAAAGTATTTTTGCAAGATGGAGAACCTTGCCATACTACCAATAGATTTTCAAACTTCTGAAAAACCAGCAAATTCCACTCGTACGATGACCTGGCAATTTACCAAATATGAATCCGATCGAAAATGTGTGGGGATGCTTAAAAACAAAATTTGGGAAAAATATAAGAAAACACGTCCAGTTGATTAAAAGAATAATTAACCACTGGCAACATAATGAGCAAAGGGAGGTAATTACAAAAAATTGTATCGAAGCATGCTTCGAAGAATCGAGGCACTGCTGAAAGAAAAAGATGGCTCAATAAAATATTAGTTTTTTATGTTTTTATTCTTCAGTTAAGAGTTAGTTTACATTGTAACCTGTCTTAGAATAGGTTTAAAATGTAAAATGAGAATAATCATTAAAGGAATATGCATTTTAGATCAAAATTTCTCATAATTTGATAACATTTCATCATGAGCCTAACAAATTGCCAAGAGTGTGTATACAGAGTGGAAGAAAAGTCTGAAAACGCCTCATTTTCTCTCAATTGGGTAGTCAGAAATATACAAAACTTGGGATACACCTATTTTAGGATACGGAGGTTTTAGATTTGATATATGCAATGTTGTCAGATTTGCCATCTTTCTGATATTATTAGTCACTGTGGTTTTTAAATGCAAGACCTTTCTAACTACATCAAACCTCAAGTGTTACATATGGTTAAACTCGTACCGAAGAGTAGATTCCAATAGTAAACAATATACACGGTGTTGCATTTAAAAACCAGTGACTAATAATATCACAAAAACATTGACAACATTGCACATATCAAAGCTGGAATCTCCGTATCCCAAAATAGGTGTATCACAAGTTTTGTATATTTCTGACTACCCATTTGAGAGAAAATTAGGCGTTTCCAGACTTTTCTTCCGTTCTGTATATTCCGTAAAAGGGTATATAGGGCAATGCTGGCAACTTAACAAGTGCAAACATGAGTATCGTCTTCTTACAACAGATTATTCAACAATTAATAACTAATAAAGACTATAATTAACGTTTAGATGACAAATAATAACAAATTTAGAAGAAAATTAGACGTTTCCAGACTTTTCTTCCGTTCTGTATATTCCGCAAGAGTATATAGGGCAATGCTAACAACTTGACAAGTGCAAACATAAGTATCGTCTTCTTACAACAGAGTATTCAACAATTAATAACTAATAAAAAAATTTAGAAAATTTCTAACATATTTAAGTACGTTCTTATAGTTTTGTTCGGGAGTTTTCAGATCAACATGACGATAAGGAAGATTTGAAACATCTATAAAATTTATTATGGGGAGGTTTTGCCAGGTACGGGCAGTTACAATGAAAGCGCTAAAACCTTTCATTCAGACCTCAAATATCTTTCACTAAATTGGGTCGAATTTACTCCGATAATTTGTCTGGAAATTTAATCATATATCAGATTTTTCTCAGTCTTTTACTTAGGTCAAACTTGAAAACAATGTGACAAAAAAACACAATTATCATAACAAAGCGATTGTTTCAACAACAAATTCCGAAAAAGGTTAAAGTTAATTTTGTTGTTTTGACGTCTATCTTGGCTGTTCCTCTAGGTCTCTAGATAAGTATAAATGTGTTTTGATAATAATCTGTTATTATTTACTGAATAACAATAGAATGAAATTGTGTAACTTCTAAGTAAATACTTCAAATGTACTCAACGAGATCGTGTTAAGTGGTGAGATTTATAATCGCTTTATATTTACATGCACAGCGCACACGTGTTTTTTGCAAGCAAAAACCGTCTGCATTACACATAGTAGATGCGTAGGAAAATTATGAAAATTTGCGTTTATATCGAAAACTTACATAACAAGTGACCAAAAACATGTGTGACGTCCTTGGACCTGTGAGATATAAAACATACGAAGGTCGATCGATAAATACCCGTTAGGTAAATAAAGACGCAAGTTTTTCACAATTAAAAAAAAATCAATTTTTAAATCTCTTTTTAGGTAGATACACTGTTCCCAGCGTTTCCGCCAGTTCTTTCACCCTTCCAACAAATACGATTTGCCAAATTCTTCAAAATACGATTCTGTCTCGGCGATAACCTCCTCGTTTGAGCTGAATTTTTTCCCGAGCGATGTTTTCATGTTGAGGAATAGAATGAAGTCGCAGGGAGCCAGGTCGGGCGATTACGGTAACTACGGCAGCAATTCGTAGCTCAGTTCATGAAATTTTTACCCCAACAATTCCGAATGAATAAATTTTTATATTAATAACATTTATAGGTAAATTAGCAGATTAGCGTATTGTTCGTTTTTTGAAAAAAAAATATTCAGAAACATGTTTAGAGGAACCCCTTTATGCATTAACCATCGGATAAATGCTGTGATCTCAACTTCACAATACAGTTAAAGAGACCTGAAGTAAATTTGAGGTTCTGTGCAAGGTAAACATGCTACAACGGAGCTAAAAATGCAAACTGGAAAAAACTCACCTTACAGAAGTCCATAGAAAGGAGAAACTCGTTACCAACACCGGTTCTCCATAAAAAACTTCCACTTTTCCCAATTGAAAAAAAACGCGAAATAACGTAATCTGATTATTAGAAATAAATAAATAACTGAAACTGCTACCAAAGCATCACATAAAGGGTCTATTTTAAATTAATTTTCAGCAAATAGGTTAATAAAATAAAGAACAATGAAGATTGTAGCTGAAACTTGAGGCTTTCTAACTTCTTACGACATTTATACTGTAGCTGTATTCACTCACGATATAATGACTTAGAAGAGATATGATATTGCACATATGCCCCGCCCCCTCCTATGACGTCACGTGGTGAGTAACGTTGTAGAAGTCCAACTACACACTTAAAACAAAGTCATTCGCAATCAGAAAGTTTCTATGCGTCAGTTTAATGCGGTTGAAGTTACGCATATATTGTCTTTTTCAGATAATATAGATCGCAGCACTAAATTTAATCTTTTTCATTTTTATTACTTCCAACTGTATGCACTTAAATATTAGTAAAATACGTAATTTGTTAAGAGGTTGTGATGAAACGTTAAACCCCACTGCACGACAGCATATTATTGTTGCACTTGACACCATGCGCGTGACAGGTCTAAAAATAGGTAGTCTGAATATCATATCATATCTCTCGTTATTTGTATCATGGTATTCACTTAGGTACTCTATCTAGAACATGTCAATTTTGACGTTTCGAATCGCGACTTTTTTGACGTTTTAAGAAAAGAAAAAAACTTAGAAGCTTATAACTTTTTTTAAGTTATCGGTGTGACATAAATATATAAACATACATATACATACATATATATATATATATATATATATATATATATATATATATATATATATATATATATATATATATATATATATATATATGAAACCGACCTCGGACTTGGGTTACATGGGTCCTAAATAGCGCTCATTTGAAGAAATTTTTTCAAAATTCAAAAGTGGCGATCTCCTCATTAGTGATTTTTTTTTAAAGAAAATTCACTAAAAACCAATGACCATCTAAGTACGGGTCTGTCTGTTATAATTACTACCTTCAAAAATCATGAGGAAAGTAAAACTGTGAAATTCGTTAGAACCTGTAGTGTAGTAATATGTATGTACAAGCATAATGAACCCTCACAGATGGAGTCTGTTGTCCTGAATTCTTATTTATCTCCTAAGGTACCCCTACAATAGAAACGCTGGGAAGGATCTATACCTGCGCATGTTTTATGTTAAGATCATAAATTTTAATTGTCCCTATCTTTTCACACTTGATCTCATTCGAGATTGCATGGGCGGCACGGTAGAAAGGAACAAGAAAAAACATTTTCTGAGAGAGACACAGTTGTTAAACATTATATATATATATATATATATATATATATATATATATATATATATATATATATATATATATATATACATATATATATATATATATATATATATATATATATATATATATATATATATATATATATATATATATATATCAATTATCTGTGTTGCCGATTTCCCCATTAGCCCGGACAATCTAGAGTATAATGTATTTTGATACTTCTTGACCTTTTTGCTCTGAAAAAAACTTGGACTGTTTTTGTTAACCATATAGATATAATATTTTTATAGATATAATATTTTGGTCTTCTGTTCTCCTTTGATCTTCGGTGCGACCAGATTTTCTTTTTCTTATAACAAGAGATCTAAACTTTGCATGTACCTAATTTTTGTCATATATGAACAACTTGCGTACCAAGTTTAATTGCGAACTTCTCTAACATGATGAAAAAAGTTCGGGACGCAGCATGCGTTATGGTAGTGAATTTTTATTAAATGCTTCAAACTTCAATAACTCAATTTTCTATTAACTTAGAAATTTTAATTTTGGTATGTCGTAAGGTCTTTCCTAAGGCAAGATATTCACCAAATTTCATTAAAATAACGTTGTAATATTCGGAGAAAAAATTGTTTTTCGAAAGAAAATTTAAAATTTGAATCAACTCTATTTTCTATAAACTTAGAAAGTTGAATTTTAGTACGTAGTAAGGTCTCTCCCAAGGCAACATATCTAGTAAATTTCATTAAAACAGCTTTGTAATTTTCGCAGGAAAATTTTTTTTCGAAAGAAAACTCATAATTTTCCCGGAAAACCCTGTCCGATTTCCTGGCTAACGAACTCATCCAAGCCATTAATAAAAGAAAGGCACTTGTCGAATTTCATCGAAATCGGTTAATAATTTTTTGAGTTATCGGATGGATATATATATATATATATATATATATATATATATATATATATATATATATATATATATATATATATATATATATAAATTTTGCAGTCTCACCATCGATACCTCTCTATTAGTGAATTTTTTTAAATAAAAATTCACTAAAAAGCCAAATCCGAAGTGACCCACCAATTTCGGTGACCTACTTTAACAAATAGGAAAAAAGTAATTCTATGACTTACATAAACTTTGTGCCATTGAAAATCCAGAACTAAAAGGAAATTGAGGTAGGTCAGAGTTGTGTTTAATGATAACCTAATCCAAGAATTTTAAGTGTGTGTACCTATCTACTATAAAAAAACATAAAATGAACTGTAAAATGTCCCGACACAACGGGTGCATTATGGTAGCGAATTTTTATAAGCTTTTATTCAAATGTCAATAAATGAAACTTAGACATAGTATAGTCTGTATCGTAGAAACCTATTTACTAAATTTCATGAAGATAATTATTATTTTCAGACATACAAAATGACGCCGGATAGGGGTATTTGCTCACTTCATGATGTTTTTGCAAGTTTTAAAAACGTTATCTAATAAGCAAATTTTTGCCTGTGAAGTTTCACTGAAAAGTTTTCTACGAAACTATAGGTAGGTAACAAAAAGCAGAGTCACCCCAAAAAACACAAAAATAATAACAGTTATGCGCTAGATACGTATTTTGACAACGCGATTTCCTTCATCAGTAGCTGCCGTTAAACTAAGTCAAATCACAGTTTTAGCGACAGCTACTAATGAAGACAACTTCGTTGTCGAAATACGTATCTAGCACATAACTCTGTTATTATTTTTGTGGTGATTCTGCTTTTTGTTTAAGTTTCCAGCCAGTGTCCAGCCTCAGTCTTTTATAGGTAGGTACTAAGAAAAATTCTACCAAAATTCGCTAATAAATAAAGTTTGATGATATTCAAAACACAATGCTAAATGTCGCTATCAGGTTACAAGGTGGAGTTGTGTTTTCAAACAATTTTCTGCAGAATATTGCGATTTGAACATGTGTCTAAAAAACCAGGTTTAACAATCGCCTAGAAATATACTAAGCAAATGACTACTAATTTTTTACAATGTAAAAAGTAGTTAACAATATTGAAAAACTCTTGAAAAAACAATTTATAGGTACAAGAAACTTAGTTGGCAAATAATGAAACGAGTTCCATGGCGGCCTACAAATGGCCCTGACCTAATTATATGGAGTTACAAAATAAAAATTAGGTCAAGCCTCCTTAATAAAATACGTACGTACCATAGGGTTCAAAAATATGTGAAGCTTTATTAATAATACATAAGTTCATTCGGTAATAAATGCTTCAAATATAACACTCTTGGAGAGAAAAAAAATAAAAACATCAGCTGATATCTTGACCTTAAACTTTACACGTCACTAGTATATAATAATTTAAGACACAAGATAAGTATAAATAAAATATCTGAATCCTGAACTTTGTTCGCGCCGAAAACAGGAATTCTTAAGTTTAATTGTGAAACCAATTGACTTTTACTTTACTTATCTCGAATGTAAATCACAGGTTTTTGTTAAACTAAAAGGTATGTGTATCTAACGGGAGTAATATCAGAAGGCAACATACAAATGGCATGCTACTATATTTGAATGCCCATTCTTTATTAATTTCCGATAAAACCGGATGTAACAAACTTTTTTTAATCAAAATGGATACCTACCAACCTAGGTTGTTTTTGGAGAAATATGTGTAAGGAAAAACAAACATATGTGTTTGTCTACGAATTGTGCCTTTAAAAAAACTATTTTAAAGTTAAAGTGGCGCTGGCCTAAAGTGGCGCTGGCCAAAATCAGTTAATGGCGTATTTTTTCATATTATTCTGACAAACAGAATTAACTAGAAACTTACTTACTTTCAACAAAAATAACAATATGAAGGCTGAAGGCGCATTGGACGCAAACAGTTAAAAATTTACAAAAACCCTACGTAAACATTTTAATTTATGAATGCGAAGACATTTATTTATCATTGAATCGTTTTGTTCCGCCAGGATGCAACTGATCTATTTTTAGAACAAATTGATAGTTTAACGGCCACTGAAATCGGCGCCAAATATGTGTTTACTATAACAAATTACAGTCTAAGACATCAGATACACTAATTACATAAGTAGGAACAAAAAGATTCTATTTACGAACAATTGTGTAAGGTTATGTCATACGTAAATGCACAAAAAGCAAGGCTGAAAATAATAACTGGTAGGTACATACCCCCCGGCGACCAGATGTATAACAGAATCCCGTTGAGACATATCATAGGAATCTTCACTATATAAAAATTATCACACTTATTTCAGTCTATTTTGTTAAGACACGACTTCCCATTGACATTGGAACGTTCGCCGATGACACTAACGTTCGCCGAGTGCAAGTACTATATGTCAAAGTTTTGTAAATCCTGCACAATTTCGTGATACTTCTCTTTCTTACCACACAGTTTCTGAAAATCATTAGTACCTAATGAAAGACTTTTAGAACCAAGTTATAATATGACAATGTTCGACAGTTCAACTGAAACGGGACGTGGTGAACGTGACTTCCACCTCGTAACAGCGCACTTCTCTAGAGCACTGACAACTTCATTTTCATAACGGATTACAGTCCATCAGGATAGAATGACAGTCTCTTGTTTATGCCCCCACCCAGGTAGTTCCATGCTCCGGTCACGTGGGATTGTTTACCCGGTCTTCCTGCCCCAATTCCCTATTCCCTGAAATATTCAAAGTATGGACGGAAATATGAAAATATTTACAAAATTTTAACAATACATTTTATCAGAAGCGCACAGAAAATTCCTCAGAACCAGAACAAATAATGTTCTACTGTTCTACTACGCACTTGATCTAGTCACCAACGGATGCCTGTTTTGTTTTAAGTATTTCTTAGAATTATAAAACAATTTCAGAGAACTGCCTTTTTACAGTCAAACTTAAAAAATTAACACTGGAATTGTTCGATTTAAAAAAGGTCACAAAAACACTTTAACTTTAAATACACCAGTCGTTAACTACAGATCGGCTAGGTAGTCGAGTAAGAATAAATTTCCTATACGTGTGGAGTAAGGAGTAAGAGTGAGAGTATCGCTTATCATTTACATTCATAAGATTGAAACCAATCCAGTTGCCTACGGCGCATTTTCTTTACCGGTAGCTACGTTGCCAGTTTGCATTCGTATGATGTCTTTTCCATGAGTTTATTTTCCATTAAATTGAAACAAAAAAGCAGCTGAATTATGGTTCCTCTCTTTTCTAATCCAATCCAGCTTGCTTGATTATATGAAACAATATTTATCAATCGACATTATCCAAAACTTTACCTAGCTCCACAAAGCAATACACATTTAGGTATCTGTTTTTTTCTTCTCAAGCCGCTTTCTCCTATTGTTTTAAGTACCAACACTGCTTTTCTAGTTCCTTTGATGGTTCTAAATCCGAATTGACCTGTATCTCTTAACTTTGCTTTTAATTAAGTGAATATTATAACCTGTGATGAGAACTAGTAAGTAAACTTGAAGAACCCAAATCACCAAAACAAATTTAAAAAACTGACGATCGTTTCACCAACAAAATACGCGTCATCAGATTCATTCATTTTGAATTTTTTATCTTCTTATGACGCTGATTTGGTTAGTGAAACGATGGTCAGGTTTCTTAAAATGTGTTGTTGTGATTTGGGTTCTCCAAGCTTACTTATTTGTTTCTTATTTTATTTTTATATATGATTAACAAAATCTTCTCCATATCTCTCTGTATATTTATTGTCTACTAGAATACTTTTACTCTTCATAAACTTACTGGGTAGTTCCTCTACCGATATGTCATTTTGCAACCAGTTAAAAATTCTTCATTAATTCTTTTACCAGTATTTTTTAAAGTTCCACTTTTACTGTAAGAAAACCGGAGTGTTCTTTGCATTTTTTAACGAATCAGTGACAAAATTCAAGTCTTCAGCGAGACTCATTGTTGTCTCAAGTCTAAACAAAAGTTGACTTGAACTTTGAACTCTTTTACGGCATTCTACGAGAGCAGATACTTATCCTTCACTCCATAATGGAAAGCTAGGAACAATTAATTATTTTTATTTTTCAAATGTCGCTTGGAGCTCTAATACACTTTTCACATTTTCATAACTTCTAAATAGGTTGGTTTCGCAGCTTTTTCGTTTCACTTATTTACAGGCACTTCCATAATCTGTCGCAAATCTCTTTTCCCTCAAGTATTGACTGTAGTTACCTGGTGCAAGATTGGCGAATCAAGTGCCTGTTCTAATGATCCGAGCCATGTGCTGCTGATGGCAGATATTGCGATAATTGACATGTGACTTGACTTAATTTGTCTTGATGAAAGAGTACCAATTGTGTCAACTTTCCGTGACATGTTTAGTGAATTTTCTTTAAAAAATTCACTAATGAGGAGATCCCGACTTTTGAATTTTGAAAAAATTCGTTCAAATGAGCACGAATTAGGCGCCCGCAAACACATATCCGGGGTCAGTTTCAATATATATATATATATATATATATATATATATATATATATATATATATATATATATATATATATATATATATATATATATATATATATATATATGGTAAGGTCCTGGTATATTAGCATTTAACTTTGTGTCAGTAAAATTTATTTTTGATCCTTCAGCAATTAGTTTGCAAATTTTCGTCATTTTATTGGCATTTAATTTTTATTAGGTGTTTCAATAAATAATTCTCATACTACAAGTGTAATGCTGATTAAAACTCTGAATCGTTGTATTTGTTACGCCCTGTATAAATAATATTAATCTACAAAATTGCTCGATCTAGACGATTTCGAAATAATGCAAACTGCCTTATGAAAAAACAACACAGATCTATTTTACGTGACCTCATCTTTAAAAAAGGTCAGGCTATGTGTGCATTGCGTAGCTTTATTCACAGACACAACAATTTATTGGTCTGGGTCTGGTTCTTCGTGAAACAACATGACAAATGGGAGTCTCGATATATATATTTCAGGTGTTTGAAAGGTTTCGGCAGTTAACCAGGAACAGACGCCCTAAGATCGTGAGAAAGTCTTATTTTTGTGTCATCTATGTCGAGCATCTTTACATAAAAACAGAAGAGATAAGTGATGGACAACGAAATGTAAGTCTTCATGCCACAACTATGCCAATAATCAATGCAAGTTAGGAATATTGTAATTATAAATAATTATCTGTAAAAAGAGATACACGATTTCTTGTGAAGTAAAGTAAGCGATTCGCCGAAAGAAAATATGTATTTGCCCATTCTCGTTTTATTTTAACTGCAGTCGATTTTTCTTTATAACTAGGGTAATTATTACACACTATTTGCATAGAGGAACTCGTGGCTGATTAGATTTTAAGTAAAGTTCGTACTTTGTGAAAGTAAATTTGTAAAAATCCAGTTGTTACAAACGGTAGTGTGAGAGTCAAATGCCAGCTGTATATGCGAATTTTTAAACTGGCAAGCATAGATGCATTTTATTTGCAGATTCGTGACAAACAGGTATATTATCTTGGTGATATGGATAAGGTGCACATGATATTTCGTATGCAATTTGAAAGGGAGTTGCCAGAATAATTCGGCACTGTAAAAATAAATAAATAAAAAAATATTTATACATAGTATTACATACCCGGCGCAAATAAATATTTTATATTATTTCTAAATTCTATTTAGATTACCACTACTGTTCGGTAACTAACAAGTACCTGTAATAATGTACATGTACCGATAGCAATGAAAGGGCAACTTGCACGGGTACACTCGGAGAATAATTGTCATAGATGGAGTAATTGATTAGTAAAATTAAGATTTAATTAAAAGGGGACGTATTACAATGCATTGCAGTAGCAAAACAGTTTTTTTTTTGTGGGGCATGTGATCAGGCCGTGTAAGGTGGCACGTACGCAGCATTAGGTCGATAATTATGTACATAGCCGATATCTATCCAACCATAGTAACTAGGCCTGGAATTTTTTGTTCCCACGGATGCAGAGGGGAGAATTTCATATAAAAGAACGTGGATTTGTACAGACAATGAGACTTAGTTTGAACTTTCAAACGGTCTGATCTTCCAAAGCCACCTTCACTAGTGGATAAAGCCTGTGGTAAGCACTAAGCGCCAGAGACACGAGCGCGTGTGTCGAGACAGGGGAACTCTGCTGGTAATATCGCGGTTCAAACGTCCTCCCTCACTAGCGGAGAGAGCCTGTGTCAAGCACTAAGCGCCAGAGATACGCGCGCGAGTGTGGAGACAGGGGAAATCTGCTGGTAATATCGCGGTTCAAACGTCCTCTCTCACTAACGGAAAGAGCCTGTGTTAATCACTAAGCGCCAGAGACACGCGCGCGAGTGTGGAGACAGGAGAACTCTGCTGGTAATATCGCAGTTCAAACGCCTTCTCTTACTAACGGAGAAAGCCTGTGGTAAGCACTAAACGCCAGAATCTTGCGCGCAGATGGGGATCCTCCCCGGAAATTTTCACGGTCTCCTCAGAGCGGAAAAACCCCACACGCGGGCTCATTTCGAACTCGCTCCGTCTTACCAGGAAATCCAAAGATGTGGGGAACGTCCCCGCACCTAGATGAGTCGAGTATCCGTCCCCAAGTGGAGAACATGCAGCAGTCTATCAGAGCGAGAAGTGACACAAACGGTGAGTGTACCTTTAAAATGACATATGCTATCGGGTGTCTCAAAATTGCACGGCCAAGAAAATGTTTGGCTTGCCTCAACAGTGCTATTTAGGAATAGGGGTAGTATAAGAAGGCATCCGTAATATGTTGCTCAATTTAGTATATTTAAACAGAAACTTGAACCCTTAAAGTTTATTTGTCTGCATATTATTTAAAGAAATTATTTGTGTATTTGAATGTTGCCTAATTTGACATATTTAAAGTAGACTTGAAACCTGAAATTTTATTTGTTAAAGAGTTTGTTTATGCACTCAAATGTTATCACATTTCATATACTTAAACAAAAACTTGAACTGCGGAATTTTATTTGTCTGCGTATTATTCAGAGAAATTATTTTAAATGTTGCCAAATTTGTTATATTTAAACTAAACTTGAAATCTAGAATTTTAGTGGTTTGCAGAGCATGTAGAGAAATTATTTGGGCATTTAAGGTTACCGAATTCGATATGTTTAAACTAAAACTTGAGAGCTAGGACTTTGTTTATTTGCATATTATTGTAGGGAATCATTCGTGCGTTTAAATATTGCCACTTTTTTTATATCTAAACTAAACTCGAAGTCTGGAATTTTATTTTTGTTTGCATATAGTTTAGAGAGATTACCTAAGCATTTAGTCATTGCCAAATTTAATATATTTTAACTAAACTTGAAATTTGGAATTTTTTGTTTGTTTATATTGTGTAGATAAATTATTTTGTGCAGTGAAATGTTGCGAAATTTGATATATTTAAACTGAAACTTGAAGCCTGAAATTTTAATTTGTTTGTGTATTATTTAAAGAATATACTTCCGCATCTGAAAGTTGCCAAATTTAATGATATTTAGACTGAAACTTGAAATCAGAAACGTTACTAGCTCGTGCAGTACTTAATGAAATTCCTTTGCATTTGAAATCGAAAATCTTGTTCCCACCTAATAATATTTAAACTGAAACTTGGAGTCGGGAATGTTATTAGCTTGTGCAATATTTAGTGAAATGATTTTTGGATCTGAAACTTAAAGTCAGAAATATGTAGCTCTTTATAATATAATTTAAATTTAAATTGTGAAACCAGAAGTATGTGGCTTTATAATATAATTTCAATCTGAATACTGAAACCAGAATTATGTAGTTCCTTATAATATAATTTAAATCTGAATCGCCAAACCAGAATTATGTAGTTCCCTATAATATAATTTAAATCTGAATCGTGAAACCAGAATTATGTAGTTCTTTATAATATAATTTAAATCTGAATCGTGAAACCAGAATTATCTAGCACTTTGTAATGTAATTAAATCTAAATCGTGAAACGAGAATTATCTAGCTCTTTATAATATTATTTAAATTTCAATAATGGACCAGACGTATGTAGCTTTTTTTTAATATAATTAAAATCTAAATCGTGAAAACAGAATTATGTAGCTCTTTGTAATGTAATTTAAATCTGAATCGTGAAACCAGAATTATGTAGCTCTTTATAATATAATTTAAATTTGAATCGTGAAATCAGAAGTATGTAGCTTTTTATAATATAATTCAAGTCTAAATAGTGAAACCAGAAATATGTAGCTCTTTGTAATGTAATTTAAATCTGAATGGTGAAACCAAAATTATGTAGTTTTTTATAATATAATTTGAATTTTAATCATGAAACCAGAAGTATGTGGCTTTTTGTAATATAATTTAAATCTAAATTGTGAAACCAGAATTATGTAGCTCCTTAGAATATAATTTAAATCTGAATCATGAAACCAGAATTATGTAGATCTTTATAATATAATTTAAATTTTAATTGTTAAATCAGAAGTATGAAGGCCTTTACAAGATGATTTAAATCTGAATCATGAAACCAGAAATATGTAGCTCTCTATAATATAATTCAAGTCTGAATCGTGAAACCAGGAACATGTAACTCTTGATAATATAATTTAAATTTGAATCGTGAAACCAGAATCATGTAGTTCTTTATAATATAATTTTGAATCTGAAACTTGGAACTCGAAGTATGTAGCTCTATATAATATAATTCTGAACCTGAATCGTGAAACCAGAAGTATGTAGCTCTTTGCAAAACGATTTGAATCTGAATCTTGAAAACAGAAGTGTGTTGCTCTTTATAACATAAGTTTGAATCTGAAACTTGAAAACAAAAAGTCCGTAGCTCTATATAAGATAATTTGAATCTGAAACTTGAAATCGGAAGTATCTAGCTCTACATAATGTAATTTTAAACCTGAAACTTTCAACTGAAGGTATGTAAGTCCATTTTTGTGTAAATATTGAAACTGAAACTTGAAGTCAAAACATGTGGCACCAATCTAATGTACTTTGAAACTGAAACTCGAAATTAGAAATCTCATTGTTTTGTATGTTACCGGATGAAATTATTTTGTACCTGAAACAGACATCTTGGCTCCCCTTTGTGTATTAAAGTGAAACTTGAAATTGAGTGTATGTGGTGTGCACTGGACGGTTCGGAAAAGAAGGAAAAGGGGCATAAAGTAAATGAAGTACTTCTCCCCGTGTTCTGACAAAGTGGTGTCATTATTTTCTTGGTGACTAGAATGACATTCAGGTGAAGCCTCGCTCCATGAAGTGCCAATTTCCGAAATAAAAGACCTGAAGGTCAGTAATTTGTTGAAAGCCTTGCGATACACGTCATAATATTGGTTGAGGTAATAGTAGGTTTGTTATCGTTTCCGCTTAGTCAGTAAACAGTGATCTGGCCTGAATGACAATAATACCTTTCCCTGCGTCTCATACAGCCTACAGATCCTAAACAAGATAATTTGCAAGCGGTATTTGGGTGAACCTTCTACTTCTTGACTTGCTAAACCTCCGAAAATCAAAGACCTCCAATGAGGCTATAGTTCAAGAAGGGCTCGGGAAAAACATAACTATGACACAATGGAAGTAGAAAAAGCAACCTAAATGCGCAATGCGTCATTTCCTAGTGATCAATAAACATATGAGAGACGTAGAGGGAAATGTCGGTAAGCCTCAAATATATGCCTGGGTGTGGCGTCGTGTTCTGCGGTGGTGCTCAATCAGTCCCACAGTAATAAAGCAAAGATAAACGAAAACTGAAATGTGAACGTTGAAATCAATAAAATCTAAGCCATGAATATTGAAATGAAAATATAAATCTTTTATTCTACGTCACTGTAGAGACTGGGAGTGACATCGGGGATCTCGATACACACCAGGTCATTAACCCTCCAAGCAATCCAAATTCCTTATGCTAGTGCACTCCCCATATGTTTAAGATTAATCCCAGCCGTGTGATTTCTCGTAGCGAAACGTACCTAGATGTCTGTGCTTTCATGTTCGTTTAACTGCATTGGTCAAATTGGAACCTTTGTTAAATAAATTAGGTGTTTGCGAATTATTGCGTTTTTCTCACAATGTTCCAATCCCATAGTCTGAACAAACTCAACCTAGTCCTAACCCTAGATCTTCACGCGTCAATATTGATCCTGGTAGCCCAGAAAATTAGTCATTCTTAGTAAGCAAAGGTAGAAGCCTTTAAAGTAAGGTGAGTACATTTCAGGTCACCTGTAGCAATTTAATGTGGCCAGGAATTTAATTGCATAAAATTCAACATTGCAAACCAGACTAATATGCCTTTTCTTTAAAATACAGAGTGTTTAAACCAGGCATTACAATATTATATATTTGTCCCTGTAAACAATACGTTTGTAAAAAAAGCACTTTTTGTTTAAATAAATTAAAAAAAAACTTTAAAAGGGGGGATATTACTATATATATATATATATATATATATATATATATATATATATATATATATATATATATATATATATATATATATATATATATATATATATATATATATATATATATATATATATATATCACACCGATAACTCAAAAAAGAATGGTGAGTACCTTCCTTTTACAAGTGGCTTTGATAAGTTCGTTTGGTTAGCCAAGAAAATATGCTCGGTTTAAATAGGTAAAACAATGCTTTGTTTTAATTACACAGACGGATTCCCCCGGTCAGTGTCGTTTTTGAGCTGACTTTAAATGTATGGAATTTCGACCACGAAATCTTAATGCATGTTTGTAAGAAAATTAATCCGGGATTCAGCAAGTGCGTTATGGTAGTGAATTTTTATTAAATGCTTCAAATTTGAATAGCTCAATTTCCTATTAACTTATAAGGTTCGTTGGCCAGGAAACTAGTAAACCAGTTTTTTCTAGAACATCTTAAGTTTGTTTTCGAAAATTTTTTGTGCATTTTCAAACAATAAAGTTATCTTTATGATATATGGTACATTGTTTCTACTATATAGGTTATACTGGTATCCAAATTTGCTGCTTGCTTTCTTTAAAAAAACACACATTATTGCTATTTAAAACATTTTAATGAAAATTCACTATCATAACGCACTTGCTGTATTCAGACCTTTTTTATATGGCTTCACACAACTTAGTTATGAAATTGGCGTAGTATAAACATTTTTGTAAAGCCTTTTTTGATAATCAGCTAGAATGATAATTTGGGCATCTCAGAAAATAGTGAACACCATCTTTCCAGCAGAGTAACTAAATTCTAAAGTTTCAAGGGGACTGGGAGCCACTGCTGTGTCTCCATTCCATACTCTGGCATTTGTTCTCAGGGTCATAGTAGTGGACTTAAGATTCACTATATAACGGCGGACAAATGAAAACGCGGTAACATTCGCGGAATCCACCCTGCAAACAATTTTACATATCAAGTCGTTTCGAAAGGATTTTGTATAATATATGGTAAGTCGAGCCTGTTTCTTTTGCTATCTGCTTGATCCTAAGGCATCGATCATACAGCACAAGATCATGACGTTTCTTCTGTAGTGACTGTTATGGGAGGGTCACTACACCATCGCAAGAAGTTCTACCCCATTTGACTTCCCGATACCAGTATTTGACTAAATCATAAGATACTGCAGTTACCCCTCCATGTTTTCACCAATGTTTTATGGATTAAAACTGTACTTATAGATTTTCTCGTATGTACTAAATCACCGCTCTCTGGTCAACTTTAATAATTTTCAACAGATAACGTGCTGAATCATTTCACTCAAACTCGTGGAGATTGATTACTATCTGACTTTAAATGCTCATGTCTTAACAGGAATATCAATGCGTACCTATCACTTATTAGTTATCAATATATGATAACTATAATAGAGTGCCTACAAATAGGCAATTGGCGGACCATAAGAATGCGCCATAGTATATAAGATTAGTTAACTTTAGGTGTTACCCATATTTTTTCTGCGACCACACTGACAACAATGGTTGCTGGTGGCGTAAACGTGGATAACAATAAAATGATTACTAATTCAAAGCTTGACGTTGAAAATAATTTTTAATGTTGCCGCCGTTATTTAATTTGAACACGCGGAACCTCTGATTCTAAACTCGTAAGTACACTGCCTTACGTTTGGGTCAAGACAGGCCTATTATCAGAGTATTTGGATTTGGTTAGATTAAAGGGGAGGACCTCCCCGTTCGGCCTTTGTCACCGGCACCTTTGAGGGTTATTGTGCTTGCTCTCATGCTCAATCTCTAGAGCAGTCTTATTTTCTCTATCAGTTTCCAGAACCTTGCTGCGAGTTCTCTTGTTGGTTTCAGTCTTAAGTTTTTCACCCACAAGTAGGATAACTCTAAGATAAATTAATAGAGAGGAGGCCGTGTTTAGGCAGCTCAGTCTGTATGTGTTGAAAATAAGCAACGTTCAACACCACCAACATTTGGATTGGTAGTGTTTTGCCTTTCTGTACGCGTATTGTACTAGGTATTTATAAGGTTGAAACCATTCCTGATAATGATGAAATATTCTGGTTTTTTATTAGCTTAAGCAAAAAGTAATGAAAATATTAAACTATGTGTAAAGTTAGAAATAAGAAAAATTACTAAGTTATAGGAGACTAAAGTTGTCTCTTTGAAAATTCACGACTCGCTATGTTTCCATATTTTAATATATAAACTGCAAAAAAACATACAACTCGCCTAAGAAAGGCATCTTCTATTTAAATGAATGGTTCTTTTAACAGCTAAGAGTATAATATTCAAACGGTTAGAGCTAGAACAACTGGCAGCCGCAGAGATAAATGACGTCACAATATTGCTGCATTTTTATCGAACATTTTGCACGTTTAAAACCCTGAAAATTCATCATTTTTGACACGACTGCAATTTTTTTACAAATAATTTTACTTAGGTTGATATTTTAGTAACAGGAAACAATTGCAGTTTTAAGGTCAAGAAACCGTTGCGGTTGAAGATACTGGGGGTTAAAAATACTAGACAAGTTAGAAAATAGTACCTATTAATTTTCCAAATACATACTCTGTCTCTAAAGCAAAGTGCTTAACAAAACCACTTATCGCTATGCTTCCCTACTTTTAGATGTAATGTATAAGCTATTTCGAAACAACCTTCTTTATTAGATTTAAAACAGGGATAATTCTTTGTGATATAAAATGTGTTCGATTTGGCAACAATGTGAAAATGTAAAGTAATCGAACATCGAATGTTGAAGTTGATACTGTGTTCCCGAATTTACGTCAATTTTGTTGTTCTACAGCAGACCATACAAAGTTTGTGAGTTATTTCGAATTTGAAGGTGGTAAATGGTAAATGCAAATGGTATATCAGCTACTTGGCTACTTGTTCGACGGTAAAAGCTAGAAGTCTAGAAGTGAACTCGGTGTCAGTTCGCGATAATCAAGAACGATGTAAACAAATTTGTCCAATATATATTTAGATATCAGCTGAGCAATAAATAATAATCCTTTCTCAACATTTTTTAAAAAGTTACATGAAATGTTAAATCTCATTCTCATTCCAATTTTCATCTGATGAAATGCCGTCACTAAGTAAGGTTATGATATACTTATCCATCAACAATATGGATTTAGAATTAGAAGATAATTATAGTTAAAAATCGTTAAGTGCTTGATGCTAGCATAACAAGCACAAGAAGTGATGATTCTAGAAATTCTTCGAATGCCACAAAGCAAGGCGTTTCATTGTTATTTGTTAATGAGCTTCTGGATTTTGTTGTTAATTGGGGGTGTTTATAAATTTCTGGAACCAAGACAGAAGCTACAAGAACCTCCTATCTCTACAGAACTGTTTCACAGCTTATCCGTGGATGTGAAAACTAAACGAATCTTCAAAATATGCAATTTTCCTTCAGAGATCACTGCAGGCGATGAAGGTACACAAAGTCTTATCTTATCCCTCAGTGCATGTTTTTATATAAAACCCGCTTCTTGCTTCAACCGTAGGCTTTCAGTGACATTGATGTTTAAGGTAATATCATCAAGAGATACAAACCACTTTTAAATACACTACATAATGTCTATTATTTGTTTATAACTGCTTTCTATGATGTGCATGCTGTTGTATTTTGTTGAATGATGTTACTTTTTATACCACTGCCGATTTTGTGTAGAGGTACCTATATTACCACTGATGAAAGTGTAAGAGTTATATAAATAGACTTCAAGTATTTTTATGTTCCCGAAACAAATCTCTAGTAACTTAAATGATACAAGTATTTTGGAAATGTGCCTAATGTAAGGACAAGTAAATTGGCCATACACATGTTTTAAATGAAACAATGCACTTTCTGAATTTGTAAAGGTATACCGACAGGCTTTTAGCAAGGGAAAATCAAATAGAAGTTTTTGTGAGAGTTAAGCTCATTCTTATTTTTTTTTTCCACTGATTCGTTTCCAAGAGATACTACATGTAGCTATAGTGTTCATTAATTGTTGTTGCCCTTACTTGGTGAAACCGTTCAATACTAAATACAGACATGTAGCAGCGAAACCAGTTACAGAAAGGATAGAATGTTGACTCGTTGTACAGAGGGTCCCATGTTCTTATTTTACTCCAATAACTAACTTTTTGAAAAAATTAAAAATGATTCATGTCAATACACACATAAAAGTAACAATTACTGAGTCCGTACCTGAGGAAGATGAGTGCCTGTTTGTTCTGCCCTTCGGAGGGGGCGTAAAGATGTTGGTCTTGTGTACCACGCGATGTTGGGCACGTAAAAGGGGCAAAGTTTTCAGGTTTGTGAGGTGAAACTGCTGTCTGGTATTGGTGATTTGCCATATTCACGTAAATAATATATATTAAAATGTTTTTGTGCGTTTTTAAACCGTGCGGTTAAAATTTGTAACTATGGAATATATATACAGCGACTCAAAAACTCAAGTTGTATTGTTTTTCTATGTTTAACAAATTGTCGTAGAAAAAATCGCCTATGACGAATTTGTGTGTATGAATATGATAAAATATTTGTCTGATTTCAGTGAAATTTTGCATATAAACACTTAAGTTAATAGCCTGGATAAGTTCGTTAGCAAACTAGATTGTACTACTTTTTTGAGGAAGACTTCAAGTTTTGAAAACATTTTCTATCCACAAAAAGTCTGGATGCAGTGAGTGCATTATGTAGTGAATTTTCATTAAAAAAATTAATATCGAATATGTCTTTTTTTAAAGAAAACAGGCATCAAATTTGGTTACCAGTATGACCTATATAGTTTGAAGAAGTAGAAAAATGTTCCGGTTCTGGCCAACGAAATTCTTCAGGCTATTTACCCACCTGCCAAGATATAATTATTCACAAAAACCTTTTTGACGAAACTTGCATGAAAATTTGCAAACAATTTTTTTCACGAAAATCAGAAAACATTTTTTTACAATAGCTTATTAAACATTTATTACTAATTACAAAATTTCACAAAAATATTACAAGAAATGATTTCTACAGCAACCCACACAAATTTCCGGAAAACTGACTAAATATTTTCTACATAAAAAGTTGCTAAGAGAACACATAAAATTAAATTATATGCCCAATCTGTAACTCTAATTCACCAAAATTCATAACGAATGTTTTTACAAAGAAAATTCAGTAAATTTATTTATAAGAAAATTCGTTATTAAAATAACATTTTGTACAAGAAAATTCGCTAATAGAAATAAATTAAATAAATTTAAAAATATTCAAAATATGATCGTAATATATAAATAGATACTTTTTATGTTTCACAAAGAAAATTCTCATGCCTGGCGATGCTGTAAAAAATGAAACCGGTTGCAGAGAAGAAAACAAACATTTCTAAAAACACAGAAAAAACATCTACGCCTGTAGCCTGTATTAACGATTAAAATTGAACTTAAAGTCTTAAAAGTCCTTATCCGCTCATTAGTGATTTGTTTCAACAAACCGTCGTTATAAAAATTATATAGATTACATAATCTGATCAGATAACCTTAAAATTGAATTAAAGACAAAAAAAGTTAAAAAAAAATCGAATTAAAGTCAGTCACCACTGAGATGTGAACCCATGTCCCTCCACATTCTTTTGTTTACGAGACAGGCAATCATCAATCAACAAAACTTTTATTTACATTAAGAGATATTTACAAAAATATATACATATACATATTCTTGCTACAATGTAAGCAATAAGGTGAAATTCCTATACAATATATTAGTGAATTTTTATTTAAAAAAATTCACTATCAGAGATATATATATATATATATATATATATATATATATATATATATATATATATATATATATATATATATAAACATATAGAAATTGAAACTGACCCCGGATATGGGTTCTAGGGGTCCTAGTTCGCGCGCATTTGAAAAAATGTTTACAAAGTCTCACTATCGATACCTCTCTGATAGTGAATTTTTTTAAATAAAAATTCACTAATATATTGTATAGGAATTTCACCTTATTGCTTATATATGTCTGATAACTCAACAAATAATTAACCGATTTCAATGAAACTCGGCAAGTGCCTTTATTTTATTAATGGCTTGGATGAGTTCGTTAGCCAGGAAAATAGGAAGGCGTTTTCCGGGAAAATTTTGAGTTTTCTTCCAAAAAAAAATTTTTTTCTCCGAAAATAACAAAGCTGTTTTGACGAAATTTACAATATATGTTGCCTTGGGAGAGACCTTACTACTTACCAAAACTCAACTTTCTAAGCTTATAGAAAATTGAGTTATTCCAATTCAAATTTTTTTCGAAAAATTTTGTTTTCTTCGAAAATTACAAAGTTATTTTAATGAAATTTGGTGAATATCTTGCCCTAGGAGAGACCTTACTACATACCAAAATTAAACTTTCTAAGTTTATAGAAAATTGAGTTATTCAAATTTGAAGCATTTAATAAAAATTCATTACCATAACGCACTTGCTGCGTCCCGAGATTTTTTTCTCCTTATGTTTATTTCGTTGGTGTGTTAAAACTACACTTAAACTAATTATTCAACAAGGTTGCACTGCTAGGGTTGGGGATTATAGCTTTTCTTTGGATTTCTCAGGAAAATGTAGCTGCTGAGAAACCTGATTCAGATAACTTTTTTTCACATTTATATTTACGACATGCAGTCGCTTAGTTTAGTTGATTTATTTATATTAGTGTTTTTGTAATCCCTATCATTAATTTTATTTTTAGTGTTAATTGTGTTTTATTTCATAGAAAAGCTGCAGACGTTGATAAATTAATCTATGTTTGATCCTAAATTCACTGTTGTGTCTTACTGCGGTTAGATTTTCAGTCAGTTTGTTATTTGTGATTAACAATCTGAAAAATTTATCAGATGTTTTGTTTATCTGTTCTCTAACTGTTGGAATGTTTGTTAAATAGTGCAGAGTACTGATGCGTGTATACCTGTTAGGACCAGTGACTAATCTGAGGCATTTGTTTTGGAAACGTTGCAGAGGTAGAAGTCTTGTCTTTGAGACTCCACCCCAGACTTGACAGCCATTAGTGATGACCGGGCTTAGTACTGATGTAAATAGAAGTTTTGTGTGTGTGTGTGTTTTTTTAATTTCTTTAACGTCGGCCTATTTCCGCGACTATGGCCAATCACCGACTCCAGGGAGCAGTTTCACCTCACTATCCTGGAAATTTTGCCAAACCCCTGCATTTCTGTAAGGAGGGTAGGGATCTTTAACGTGCCCAACATCGCATGGACACGGGACCGACGGCTTTACACCCCCTCCGAAGGGCGGAACGTGCAGACATTCAACTTGCTCAAATACAATGCCACACCCTCGGTTGATGTTAATTCTGCAGTATGTACTGAAAAAGTGAAAGGAGTACTCTGCGATCGAACCCAGTACCTTTCGGTTCAGAGGCACACGTTCTTACCACTGAACCACGGAGGCTCTAGAAGTTTTTTATTTTTATTATTTAGGTAGGGATTATTTAGAATGGAGTATAGGGTACGCATTGCAATGTGAGCTTTTTGTCTGAGTAAAGTTAGGTGAAAATTCAGCCTTCGATCCAGTTGTACACCAAGGTATCTCACAGAGTCCTTAATTGTGATATTTTGGTTATATATGTTAAGCGGTGTATAAATTTTGTGGTTGTCTAGTTTTTTACTAAAAATTATGTTTTGTGATTTGTTGGCATTTAATTTAATTTTCCATTTATCGTAGTACTTCTGTAAAATGTCAAGGTGTATTTGAATTTGCTTATTCGCCACATGTCTGCAAAAGGAATGAGCGTAAATTGGTGTATCGTCTGCGTAGATTGCCATGTTTGTTTTGGCAAATTGGGAAGTGTCTGCTATGTAGTAATTAAATAAGATTGGTCCGAGGACAGGTGCAGTTAATTTTAACCTGCAATGTACGATTTTTTAGATAGCTGTAAATAAGTTTGACTAAAATTAGTGGAAAATTGAATTTTATTAGTTTATATATCAGTCCTTCTAACAATACTTTGTCGAAAGCCTTTTCACGTAGAAAGTACGTTTTGGTAATGGATAAGGTATCAATCTGCATAATGAAATAAATACTGACGCAGCAAGTGCGTTATGGTAACGACTTAATAAAAACTGAGTTCGGACACAGCAAGTGCGTTATAATAGCGAATAAGGTATAATATATATATATATATATATATATATATATATATATATATATATATATATATATATATATATATATATATATATATATATATATATATATATATATATATATATATATATATATATATATACAGCGTGTCTCATAATTAATTGGACATCAGCCAAGGGGTAATAGCTGGCACAAAAATAAAGCGATTGGGCTCAACATGTCTTGGTATAATGTTACTCGTTATAACAGGGTGCTTAAATAATTTTTCTTCAATTTTTTTTTAAATATCTTGAAAGTGGTTCAACATATTATTATAAAATGTGGCATGGTATTATTAGGCATCATGCGTAATACGATGAAGGTATCAAGTTCACCACTGCCGCTAGGTGGCGCCACCGACAGCAACTCTGGTTCATTAACATGGTCATAATTTTTTGTCCATCCTGTATGCTCATTTTCGCACAAAAATAAAGAAAGCCCATTTAGTTTCACACAAAAAAGGTATTCTTCTTTGAAGTCGAAAAAGTTGACCGTTTGCAAAATAAACGTTCTTTTTGTTGCTAAGTACCTCCTTCATGGTAGCAACTAGGAACTTGTTTACTATAACTTGTTAAAATCGACTAATATGAAATAGGTCTCTCTAATTGTCACTTTATTCTTGTTATTTGCGTTAAAATGCCGTGCCATAATGATTTTTCAAATTCACAAATGCGAGATATGGTGCGTCTTTATGCCCAGGAAAATTTTTGTCCGCGCAGAGCAGCACAGCGCTATTTTCAGCTTTATACTGATAGAAGGCAACCAAACGATAAAACTTTTAATGCACTGTACGATAGATTAGGTGAAACTGGTTCATTTCATCCCAACAACAGAAATGGAGGAAGAGCGAGTGTAATTGATGCGGATATGGAAGACGAAATCATAATTCATATCGTAGCAGTGGCGGCTCGTGAGTGTCGCGGTAGAGAAGGCAGTAATTTTTAAAATTTTAAAAGTCACGTTTTCCTGGCACTTCAGAATTTCAGTGAAAAATCAATTTATACAAAAATATAGACTTTCACAAGAATAATTTTTGAAATTTGATACCTTTCTGAAATAATTATTCACGAATTACGGAGGGTATAAATAAATAGGAATTAACACAAGGTTTATTAAATTGTTAAATATTGCTTATAGACCAAAAATAAATTTCAATAGAAATCGTATATACATTATACATAGTTCAATAAATAAATGAACTTAAATAAGCGATCCAATCCAATGAGTGGTCTATGACGAGATGAGAACGCAGAGGCAGTGTTGCCAATTGCAGTCGTTTGTGAAATTTACGATCAACGATTCAACGAATTTTAATTTACTCGCTGTATTTTGATTTTTTTATATATTCCGGGAAATATACGTTCAAGTCCGGGATCCGGGTCATAACATCTATTTCACAGTACAGAGATAGTCAATAAGTACACGTTCTTTTGCATACCTAACTCTACCTAGCCAGCGAAACGCATTGTCTTATTGTTAATAAGAAATAACATAAATGTAAGCATAATAATATAAGTTATTGCAAAAGCTCAGACATTGTGAGATACGACAGGGACGCCATCTCGGTGCAGGACCAAGTAGAATGTTACAAATTTGTTTTAAAAAACCTTTCTTGTTATTTTGTTTGCAGAAACTGTTTCGATTGAGTTGATTAAAACCTACCATTCAAGCGATTAATATGGGAAAATACTTACCTGCCACCTATAATTTCATAGATGCATTCCGTTTGTAAATAAAACTTAAATTTTCGGTAAATTTGCAGATTAGCACATGGGGGTGTTTAGAAAAATCTTTCCAGAAATATGCTTAGAACCCTTTCTGGATGCCCAAGCCATAAGAAGAATTTCTTGCAAACAGCCCACAAGAAAGTTACGGGGCCAAGAGTGAATAGGGATGCTGGGCGGAGAAGAATATAAAAAGGAAATGTGAGCGGAAAGTGCGAATGAAACAGCTTAGTTGGACCTCTTTAAGCTGCCTTTATCCCATTTTGCAGCTATACCTCCTTAAAATCCTGTTTACCGCACGCAGAACCTTTGTATTCACCCCAGGTCCCGTATCTTTTTTAGGGGTTGCGCCAAAGGAATTTTTCTTGTTTAGATTGTTCTCGTTTATGCATTGAGGATGATTGTAGGCATGCAGAAGGGGAAGGAGAACCCCCGCGACGATGCAGCGAACAAAGATTTTCAATTTATGTTTATATTGTTATCTCACTTCATTTCTTTAAATATTTTTCCAAAAATGATTTTGAGGTTGTCTTGTTTGTGAGTCTCACATAGTAAGCTGCAATATCTTATCATTTTCAAAAAGTATGGATACAGCAACCGTAAATAAGTGTTGGAAAGGGTCTAGGTGCAGCAAGTATGTTGTGGTAGAAAATTTTCGTAAAAATATTTCAAATCCGATAGCTCAATAAATTTCCCATTAAGCTAGAATCTTCAATCTTGAATCATATTAACACCTATGTAAACGCACCGAGGGTACCAAACTAAAGAAAAATAACATAAAACATTTGTTTAAAAAAACCTTTTTTGTTGTTTATTGTTTGCAAACACAGGATGTGTTGACTAAAACAAACCATCCAAGCAATTAAATAAGAAAAAATGCCTGCCATATTTATAATTTGACAGGGACATTCCCTTTGTAAATAATTTTTCTTCTTTTCTGAAAAACTTTTGTAACTTTAATGAAATTTGTAACACATTTTTTGAAGACACTTGCAGTACTTAGATATTATACCTAATACCAAATTTTAATTTTTCAGCTCCATATAAAATATAATTTTTTTCAACTAATTGCTAACTGGGACTCTAGAACCGACCTCCAAGGTCGATTTAAATTTAAAGAATTAGTTTTAATAATATATCTTCCTAATAGTGTACAATTTTTATGAAAATTCACTACTATAACGCACTTGCTGCGTCCCGAACCTTTTTAAAATGGAACACCCTGTATTTTATTGCAGATTTGGATTCTCCTCGCTTCATACATTACCTGAGTGAAGTTTCAGCCTTAATACAGGGTACTTTTAAATATATTGCCATTTGTTTATCTGAATCGACATGTATTGATCACCTGATATCACCCAAGAACTAACGTAACCAATTATTTTTATGGCGGTGTACTTTCGACATGTGGGCTATTTTATTTACATACCGAGACGTATCCGTCAAATTGGAAATCATATACAGTATGACCCAAAACGAGAATCGAAGACTTTTGCGAAATTTTCAAACGGAACATCCTATATTTTATATCGCTATCGGGTAGCTTATTTACTCCTCTATTCATTTTATTAAGCTTTACCTATACTCAAAGCGACTCGTTTTAAAGTTATCCTAGGTGTTGTCAGAAAATACCCTTATTTCGTCATTTATTTTCATTAGTCATGTTGGCTTTGGATATGCCTCGCCCAATAACTAGCTAATAACTAATAAATAGTAGTATTTTGATTTTGATGGATGCAAAATTGTATTAGCTTTTTTATGATACAATTTTTTTAACAAGTTAAATTCAATACAAAAGGAGGTACACCGGTTCAAACTTTTAATTTGTGCATAGTAGAACTCTTTATTTTATGGTAATAGATAAAAGCATTAAAAAATCAAACATTACGTTCACAAATTTATTAAAATGCATAAAACATGTTAAAAAATGTTTCCGTTTTCCTGAATGCAAATGCGGAGTCGTCGTTCAAAGTTTCCTTTGACTCTGTTCAACATGAGGGGGCTAATACTTCTAAAAGCTGATTGTATTCGATTTTTCATATCATATGCAGTTGTGGTCAATCTTCATATACTTGTACTGGTGAGTGATATCATCGATAAAGCTGTTGATTGAATTGTTGGTGATTGGCAGAAGGTCATTATATGCAAAACAAAAGCGATAAAAGCCAATTTCTAGTTAATGTGATGAAACACCATCGACAACCACATTGAAGGAGCGATCCTTTAAAACACCAGATACTCATAAGCAGAGTGCCGAAGGCAGTCTATTTAGACATATGTTATTGACAGCATGCCAGAATACCCCATCAAATGCTTTAGAGATATCAAGAGAAATTTTAACAGCAGAATTCCAAAGATGAGTGATGAAAATGATGCCAATCACTTAAGATCTTAGATTTTTGATAGTAGTTCATAATCTCTATATTAATAACTTCTTCCATAACTTTTGACAAAATTGATAGAATGGAAATTAAACGATGGTTGCTCACACCGAACTTGCCTCCTTTTAGGGGGGGACTGAACGCAGGCTTGTTTCCATGAATATGGAAATAACCCCATCTTAAAGAACACGTAAAAGAGGCGACATTGGGTCTTTTTAGAAAGCACACGTTTTAAGAACTGTTGCTGAAGTTCCATCAGGCCTTATGTTTTTTGTTGTCTAGATTTGATAATGCGCATAACAGTACGATATATGTAAAATATGTCTCTCATTTTTTACTTGATGGCTAGAAATATTGCTAGATTTGCCATTTTCCTGCGAATCAAGTCTAGAATTAGAACGAAATACAGAGGAAATAAATTAGCTTTTTCGTTTGACGATGCAACGATTATTGTATCATTCGAAGCTACTGAAGAAAAGGAGCTGGAATTTAAAAGAATGATTAAATATTTAAGATGAGCACTGCTCTGGAAGACCAATTTCTGTGACCACTCAAGAAACCATTGATTCTGTCCATGAAATGATCTTAGAAGATCGACAAATTCGGCTGAAACGTATACTGCCCTCCTAAGTAAGAATGTCCTATCTGACAAAATGGCGATTTTGAGCTTTCAATGCTTTTCAACTCCTTGCAACATTTTATGTCTGCCTACTAAGTAACAAAGTCCTATTTGAAACCGAAATACGCTAAAAACCTTTACTTAGTTAGTCCTAAGTGCAGAAATAATATTGGTTACTGAGTTAAAATGTCTCATCCAACAGTCACTAGATAATATAGTCCCATCTGCATGCACACATCTAATTAGGACTTTTTCACACAGGGTAGTGATCTACCGATTCAAGTAGTTTTGTTACATATAAAATGTCCTATCCATTTTCTTGTAGAGTTACAAATACGCTTTCTCCTAGTGTCCCTCTTTTGAGTAGGATGGAATTGGACATGGAATTACTAAACATAAAGTTCCCATCTGCTTTAAAAACAAAACAAACAAAAAACAAGTTTTTGACGAAAACCATACATACGTAAAATCATAATAGATTGTTACATTGTTCTGTGCAAAGGTTGAAACATGTAAGTATAAACATAGTGGCGGCAGAAATGAAAACAGTAAATTGTTAATATCTCAAATTGACAGTTTTGCAGATGAGACCGTCTTACTTATTAGGGCGGCAGTATAGCAAAAGCATTGCACATTTCCTATGAACGTATGTTTGACATTGTTCATCACCGGCAAAATGGATTCTAAAATGATTGATCGCTGATTAGAGGCGTGCTCGTTTGACAATGTTGAAGATAATGTGCCACCGTTTTGAAGAAAATTCCCTGAATATTTTAGTTTGCTTTATCACTATGGACGAAACATGGGTCCATCACTTTGATCCAGAGACCAAAGTAATCGAAAGAGCGGAAGCATTCCGGTTCTTCACGATCCAAAATATTCCGCTTTGAAAAAATCGGTCAGCAAGGATCCTGCTTCAGTTTCTATGTCACATATGGACACATATTTACAAGACCTGACTATCGGTTTGCTAACAACGTTACCATCATCAGATGCATGAATAATCTATTATTATTATTATTCATTCATCTGCTTACGCTAAAGTTGCCAGCGAAACAATTGTCAGATTTAATAATTTTGTTATCGTGAATTATGGGTTCTCCAGGGTGTACTTATCAGTGATCATCATATGTTCCCATCTTTACTCAGTGCCTTTTACCCATTGTTATTATTATACTATTCCACTGTGTGTTTCTGTAAAATATAAAGTACCTAGTGTGTTTTTCAGAAATTATGTTTTGCACTGAAACAGTAAAATCCAGTTTACTTGGCAGTGGCAATTCCTTTCAATTGCTTGTTATCTGAAAGGTCGCCTTTGAGTGTTATCATTATATATTTAGCCTAACTTAATCGACTAAATTTTACTTCACTTGATAGTTGTGTAGATAATGCATTTTTGTTTAATAGTAGTTTATCTTTACTAATTATTTTTCTTGTTTTTATGTTTATCCACTACCCGGTATTTATAAAACTTCGGGATGCAGCCAGTGCATTATATGAGTGAATTGTATACTATTATTTATTTATTTTATTTATTTATTAGGATAGTACAAAGACTATATAGCCTATATTGAAAACAAAAAGTGCAACATTCAATATCCAGAACGTGTATAATGAATGGCAAATTCCATTGTTGAGATGAGCATCCAATATTCTCTTGAATATACCAATATTTGAGACGATGCTTTCAGGCAAACTGTTCCACATGTCAAATGCACTGTTTGAAAAGAAAGTGAGTCTGTCTGTGGTGCGGAAAGGTCCCTTCTTTAACTTGAAAGAATGTCCCCGGGGTTTAGGGTCATCACTAAGCACCAGGGCTTCACACAGAGGTGGACACAGACCGTGAGTCACTTTGTACAAATAAATCAGGTCACATTTCGACCGCCTCTTCTGCTGGATTGTAAGTCTGAGACACTTAAGGCGTTCTTCATAGGTTTGGTGCCGAAGCTGCAGAGGCCATCTGGACCCTGCGCGTTGGGTTTTCTGCAGCAGTTTGCAGTCCTTGACAAGTACAGGTGACCACGCAGGGATTCCATACTCCAAATGTGGTCGAATGTATGTTGTATAAAGTTTTCTGGCAAGAGCAGGAGTAGGTCTTCGAGAGGTTCTCTTCAACAAATACATTATCCTGTTGACTTTCTTGGCCGCCGACACAGCTTGGGCTGACCAGGACAAATCTGGTGTTACAATGAATTCAAGGTCAGCCTAACACCCTACAGATGCAAACTTGGCTAGCGTTGTTATGACCGAGGTGAACTACAGTACACTTATCATAGTTAAGTGGTATATTCCACACCAACACCAAGACACGTGTTTAGATCCTTCTGAAGGCTGTTATTATCAATAGAGGGCATCTATATATTTTGCAGTCATCCACATAAGCATTATGGGGAGAAGTGAGACAGCATAATAGATCTGCTGTATACACCAGGAACATATCCCTGGGACACACCGCTACTAACAGAAGTTTTTCTGGAGAATGATGAACCGACTCCTACTAAAAGACTTCTGCCAGTCAGGAAGCTTGGATCCACAACAACAGTTTTCCACTTATACCAATGTGTCCCAGCTTCAGCAACAATAGGCTTTGCGGCACCTTATCAAAAGCTTGCTAAAGTCTAGGTAAATCACATCCACAGGTAACTTCTGATCGAGCAAGCGAGTCCATTCGTTAGCAGGTGAGCAGGTTGATCACCATTATCCAATCGAGCATGGGACGCGGCATTGAGTAGACGTACATCTGACTCTCTACCTGTCGTTCACTCAACTTACTCAACTTTTAAAACTTTCTCCTATACAAATAATTGGTAGTGTTTACTCTGTTTCATTCCTTGAAATTGACTGGAGGTCATCATAATTTAAGAAATAATAATCAGCGTAAATCCTTAAGTGGCGATCGAGTGAGGGTTCAAAAATCCAGTACGTGCAATGCGTCCAGTGACATAAGTGAAAAAAGTGATATATCTAATGTTGTCGAAAATCTGGTAGAAAAACTATTCCATTCAAACATTTTTCTTGATAAAGTATGTGATAGTCTCGCAAGTCGCGTAAGCTCGGAAATTAGCTTAACATTAACTAGCTTTTTCGAGCGAATTAGAGTTCAGGAAGAGCTGATTCAGAAACAACGGTTTAAAATTAATTTCCTGGAAGATCACTTAGATCATATCGAGCAACAAAACAGAAGGTGTAATGTGCGTGTATGGCCTGAAGGAAGAACATTATGGAAAAAACGCCTGAGATATTTAAAAAATTTGCAGCTGAAAAAATGAGCATTAATATAGCAAGCCCGGTACAGTGTTATAGAATTGAGAAACGCACCAAAAAGAAACCTAGACCTATCCTTCTTAAGTGTGTTAATTATCAGGACAAAGTGTATATATATATATATATATATATATATATATATATATATATATATATATATATATATATATATATAGCAACAAAATACTTCTTAAAGGAACTCAAGTGACTATCAAGGAATATTTAACTGATAATAGACAAATGATTATGAGGGAGGTTACAGAAAGTATGGTTTTAGAAATAAATGGACAAGTAATGAAATTGTATGTGTCAAAATTAGTGATTCAGATATACAATTTTCAAGCTTAATATCTTGGAAGGAATTTACGCACACATCGTGTCATTAACTTGATTCGTTCTTCACTACTTGGTAAATAGCTTAGTATTTTATTTTTCATACGTTATTTTATCGTTTTTATTTCGTGTAGACTAATTTTTGATCTTGAACTACTTAAAAAGTCTGGACGCAGACAGTGCGTTATGGAAGTGAATTTTCATATACACGTATTTTAGTAAATATGTCTCTCTAATGTAACCTATATAATAGAAACAATGTACCATATTTTATCAAAATAACTTATTGTTTGAAAATACACAAAAAGTTTCCAAAAATAAACTTAAAATATTTCCAAGAAAACTGGTTTCCTAGCCAATAAACCTTAGGCTAATAGCAAATTGAGTTACTGAAATTTGACTCGCACTCTCCTCTTGCGCCTTTACAGGTGCCCTGGCCCTTTTGGGACGTCTGTCTGTAGTAGGCCTGCTAGAGTCCGAGCGCGTCCTCTTCTGACTCGCACTCCCCTCTTGCGCCTTTACAGGTTTCTCGACCGTCCACGTCCCGGTCGCCATTTTCTGCGCCCTCCGGAGCTTCTTTCTTTGCGCCCCGGAAAGACGCTTGGATTGCCGGGGCAGTCCCTCTACCCCTACAGTAGGGTCCTCACTGGTGGAGGGGCCCCCAGAATCCGCGGACCTCGCGCCGGAAAGACGCTTGGATTGCCGGGGCAGTCTCTCTACCCCTACAGTAGGGTCCTCACTGGTGGAGGGGCCCCCAGAATCCGCGGACCTCGCCTCCCTCCGGTGGAACCCAGCCTTCAGCTTGGGTGTCGGGGACAAGTCTGTGGCGGAAGCTATCCCCCGTATCTACGTCGGTCGTGAGACCTCCAGAGTCCGCGGACGCTGCCGCCCCCTGGCTCGTCTCAGTTTCCGGAATATACTCAAGGCACGAGTCTGTAGCCGGAACCACTCCTCGAGCCTCATTGGTTTTGGTTTTATATCTATTTATGATCTTCATGTTGTTCCTACGAGAATGGGGGAAATACTGTCCACACCATCAGAACCTCCTGTATGGTGCAAGGCGGGTTATTCTGGAGGGTTGCCCGGTACTCCAGAGGTTCCGTTCACGACCCATCACCCTGGTGCCATCCATCCCTAGGCGCGGGTCACGTGACTGTAGATTGGGGGAGTTTATTTCGAACTCCACGTTTAGATCCGTCATGTTTAGTTATCAGTAGGGTCACTTCGTGCATGACGGTCTTGGGGAAAGCTTCATCGAAAGCTTATGCTGTTATTTCCACTTCCTCAGCTTGCCCCCTAGAATCCTTTGGTCCACGACTTCTCGACCCCGTTGTTGAGTTTACTGATTTGTTGTATTTATAATTTGAAGAAAATGGCTTTATATTTAGATTTATCCACTTGAATGTGGCTTTACTGCTGTGTATCTACTACTCAGTTATTACTTTACTTGAAAACGTAAGTATTTTATAGTTATCTTTTTTTTAAACTCACTCTTTGATATTCCCGTAGGCTCTTGGGCTGTCCAACTTCTAATATTATTGATCTTACAACTCAAATTCGAACTGTTGTAATTTCGTCAAGAAGATTATTAAATTGCCGCTTCTGCTTTCAAATCTCGTCAAAAAGTTTCTTTTTGTTATTATTTTTTCACAACAACCCCCATTGCTATCAAAATGTTTCTCTCGCCTGCTCCCTGACTAATTTTGCTTATAATTTTCTCTCCTCTTGTTTGAATTGTGCAATGCCTTCGTTACCTAATCGTATCTTCACATTCCCATTCACAGATATATTTCTGTCAAAACCTTAACCTATTCATAAATATGACATTTTATGATCGCTTACATAACCTACATCTATTTCAAAACACATTAACATCATATCACTAAAAACTGTTATGCAACAAATCCTTAACCTATTATTCACATAATTTTCTGTCTTTTTATTTTCTAGTTGACCGCTACACTGTTTTTTATACGCACTTGTTAATTCTTTTTTCAGTCTTATACATACAGTCTGCTCGGCTTTTTGGTGCTTTGATTTCACTTCACTTCAATCGGTCTTATTACTATACATAGGCTTATGTACACATTGTTTATTAATGTCAATTTGCTTGCCCCCCTTCTTCTCGGTATATTTGTGAATTTGTTTTACTGGTATATATTTTACCTTTGATTCTGATTTTTAAAAATGTTTCTTCGGGTTCTATGACTTCCCTGTTTATATTTATATATAGTTTCCTGAGAGCACAACCTATACATATACAGTTACCATTTGTAATGAGAAAAGGAAGAAGATATTTTACCGCAATTCGTTCCATTATTCTGCATGCAATATGTGTAAGGCTGATTGGTCTGTAGTTATTTGGATCTGTTTTGTACCCGTTTTTAAATATAGCTGTCACTATCGCCTTCACCCAGTCCTATGGTAGTATATCATGATTCAATGATGAGTTAAATATATCGACAAAGAAATACACAATTCTGAGGCACGTGTCTTCAATATTTTAGCAGAGATGCCGTCGGAACCGGGAGAGGACTCAATGTTTAAGGATTTCAGTTCCTTTTCTACCATGGTCGCTGATATTGTAACCTTCGTCAGTGTTGACGTTCCGTTGCAATGAAACGGCAGATGCAATTACTGGCACAGGTGTATACAGTGTGTCCCAAACTGGGTGGGAATGTATTGCTATCTCCGTTATTATTAGAGATAGGGAGACGGTTAAATTAGCAATGTTTTGTAGAATTTCATGCTCGTTCCAAATATGACTTGTATTTTGCCCTGCCTCTTTACATTTTCGAGTTGTTTTGAAAACACCAAAATTTGTCGATTTCTTTTTCTTCAATGTCTAAGTAGGCGTTGATCTGACATGTTTAAGACTTGCACATTATCAGGACACTTTTTACAGAGTAATCTTTTTGTGCTGTTCTCAACTTTGGATTGTCATTTGTTTTTGAGCTACAGGTATCAACGTATATTTTTATTATGGCATCCATATTAGATTTTTTGCTCATGTGATAGCATGTGAAAAGAGCTTTCCAATGATGTACAACATGCTTGAGAAATCTTGTAATTGCACTGACAATTTTGAGAACAACTGTTTTGAGGATAGTAGGCTATGAAATCCAATGCCAGAAAACAAATTACAAAAAAAGTGTTCAAAAAGCAGGAGGCCATGGAGTCTAACAATAGACTTCTACTTTTAACATAATTTTCCGTAATGATTCACGATTAAAAAATATTGTGATTTAATTTACAATACTTAATTAGGTAATAAGGCTAGGTAATATTATGTGAAACAGTTTAATGACGAAACCCGGTAATAACAAATAGAAACTTAAACTCCACAAAACAACACAATTAGAAACGGAACTCAACAAATATTAAAATAGAAACTTAAAAATACACTAAATAGAAAATTGTTCAATGTCAGCAGATAAGGTACCATCGTGGTTTTACGAAAGGTGCAGAAACCGAAGAAGACATATTTTTACGAATATAGGCGAAGAGAGCTTTGGGTTAGTTAGTTAAATTGTTTTCATATGAGACTCTGGCGGGCCTTATCTTTCTTTTAATACCTGCTGAAGTATTACGATGTAATCTGCATCACTGCCCGAGCGTTTAAACCGTTCCATAATCGTCGCTTATACTCTATCAGAGTAATTATATCCCCTGTGATCCAAGGCTTCAAAGAGTTCTGTTGTCTTATATAGGCGTAAGTGCATGAGTCAACATAATACTTTAATGTAGATGTAAAATAGTCCCACTGTTCATTTCTATTTTTCATGTTGAGTTCCAATCATGATTGGCAAGCAGCTCCCGAAAAGAATCATAGTGAATCTTCCTGTATGTTTGTTTGGAACTACTGCTGTGATGGCCTTTCAAAATATGAATTGTTGAGACACTATCAGAGTGATCCGAGTTCCCAATAGGTGGATGATGTTCAATAGATGAAAATAGGTTTTCGTCGGTTGTTAAAATAAGGTCGAGCACCGACGAGGTTGCTTCTAAATCGAGTAGGTTCTGAGACAAGCTGGGAAAAATTATGTTCCAAGAGCATATCGATGAAGTGCGTTTCTGAAGACTTACTGTTGTGATGAGAAAATGCAAACCAGTCAACCTCGGGCATGTTAAAAGCCCCATAAATTACCAAATTACTTAGTAATGAGTTGGTTGCTATGATTCTAGCAAGCTCTATGTCATTTTCAAATCTTGTAGTGGGGAGTCCGTAGACGGTAGCAATGTGAAACGTGAAATCAATAGTAGCCAACCTGAGCCATATAGATTCAACTTCAGAAACAGAAACATCAAGTGTCACAGTGTATTCTGTAGGTATGTTTTCTTTTAGATACATGCAGACCTTCTGCCATGTTTATTTAAACGGTCACAGCGTATAACCCGGTATGTGAATTGAACAATCCGGTATCAACGCTGTGAGCCATGTTTCAGTGAGTATTATGCATGTGGGTGAGATCATATCAACGATTGGAAGTAAGTCTTCATATTTTGCCGGGAGAGGCTATGTTCGTATAAAGGATGGAGACATTTACTGCTTGTTAGTTTTTTTAAATTTTCGAGTAGAGCTATGCAAGTTAACATACCGAATTGCCAGATCCTTTTACCATTTTTAGTCGTTTTCCAAGTTATGTTCTCAGTTTCTGTGAATATTAAATAGGAAGGTGTTTTATCATCAGTAATTTTAATGTTACTAAAGTTGGTACCCATTAGTCTTCTTTTATTTCTTAAGATACTGACTGCATCTTCACGGCAGCTGGTTTTCACAAGAATAGGCTGTGGTTTACCGGTGGACCTGGAGCGCATGAGACGTTGGACCTTGACCTTGGAAGGCAATGGATTTCCACATGTGGAAAGAACCTCAGCTGCAAGCTCCAGATCACTCTTACTTTGTGACTTCTAGGTCATGTATTATGACATTATTGGACCTTTTGATTCGCTCCACGGTTTCAGTAATAATAGATTCCTTGTCAGCTTCCGATGATGACCGAGCCGCAATCCTTTCGAGCTGGGCAAAGCAAGACTATATCAGCTTTGAACTATAGAAATATAGTTTCATTAAGTTGTCAATCTTATTCTCCGAGTCGCCTGCGACAATAAAACCTCATGCCCCTTGTTTTAGACCTAGTGCGACGTGTTGCCTCATCCTGTGACAAGAAAAGGCCAGAATTATGCAAAGTGATGTCACATCCATCACACCTTATCTCCACGTAATGGGACCCTATGTTCTTCTTACAAATACCACAAGGCATATTTAACAAGAATGTAACTAAGTTTGGGGAAACAGAAAAGATCCGGCAACGTCGCAATTCAGACTTGTGCGGTCGTAGAACTATCCAATCGGTCTTATCTCTTATGCTGATAAGCTATGAATCGAGATGGCTTGTTCCAGCAACAAAATTGAAAATCAAAGGATACTGGCCTTAGTTTATTCCCTTTCAAACGAAAAAAGGATGCGGCAACATTTTATTTTCCTACAAATACTTTTAAAAGTTTGCCACAGTTCAATACAGACGAGCGTCTCACGGCAGTAAAATCTCGGTTGCATTGATCATGCGCACTTCGCTGAATATTATACGTAACGAACAAGAAGACCTCCCTGACGTGCTATTTAGACACAATCCTCCCAACTGACCTTCCGGACCTGCCCTGACATCAGTTTGCCTAATCAAAAGCTAAAAGAAGGAAAAAGGGGAAGGAAAAGTACATTATGCTCACATGAATGGCAGGTTTGATTTTCCTTCCCTTTTAGCTTTTAATTGGGAAAACTGATGTCAGGGCAGGTCAGGTCAGGTGTACACAGCACATTAGGGAGGTCTTTTATTTAGTTACTCAAAATATTCTGCGAAGTGCGCATGATCAATGCAACCGATTTTTGCTGTGGCGAGACGCTCGTGTTCCACAGATGATACACTTCTATAGCACTGTTGCAATATATATATATATATATATATATATATATATATATATATATATATATATATATATATATATATATATATATATATATCATCGAGCAGTCTGAAATACGAGACCGTTCCCAGATTTTTGAAATACAGTGTATAAACATTAAACAACATATACAGATTTTAACAGATTCTAAATATGAGTTCTAGGGGCTCTAATTCGATTAGGTTTAAAGTGCGAAAATCTTGACCTTTAAAGCCAATTTATTTAATAAAAATTCGCTTAAATGAAGTTAAAAGATTTTTACGTCCAGACATTTTTAAGGTTGGAAAATGAGTAAATTTAGCTAGGTGGAACATCCAGCATCCGACAAATGTGCTGCATTTTGTACTAATTAAATTTAGGTTCGTAAATTTTATCCATGGCAACTGCATACGTGTGTGCTGGCTGGCGTATTATCTTGATAAAACAACATTTTCTTTTTTGCCGCTTTTCCTTGATTTTGTCACTAAATCTTGTACAAAATTATCATAATACTCAAAAGTCGAGTTCCCCTTTTACGAATTTTTTCTATGAAAATTCACTGAAAGTAAAATAAATAACAAGTTTTAATGAACATTGTCGGTAGGTAGATATATTTTTGTGCCTTTAGAGGCTTCTTAGATTGACTGCTGCGCTTTATAAGTTCTTCAACAGTACCTTTCGCACGAAATTGCATGTAATTTTTTTAGCATAAAACTAATATAAAGGTCCAAAAAAACTTAGTTTTTTCTATTCACAACAGGTACACTGAAGTCTGAAAACTGGGTCCTGAAAGGTTTATTAATTTTGATACGGCATGGAGACAGGGGACCTTTACAACATGTTAGAAACATATCATATGTCAACTGTGCCGGAGAGGAAACAGAACTGTTAACATCGTATAGGGTAAGTTTGGATTTTTAATTTTATGCAACCGATTACGTAAAAATTGGCTGTATTAGAGGATGAATTCGATTTTATTAATTTTTCGATGAAACCAACTTTGTTGTCAAAACGATTTTAAAATTGTTGTGTATTGGATTCTCCGAAGTGTATTTATCAATTAGCTTTAAACCACTTTTTTTTAATCATAACTTAATTGTTAGTGAATTTTCTTAACACAAAATTCACTATTGAGGAGATCGCGACTTTTGAATTTTGAAAAAATTTCTTCAAATGAGCGCAATTGGGACCCCTGGAACCCAAATCCGAGGTTGGTTTCAGACTTTATATATATATATATATATATATATATATATATATATATATATATATATATATATATATATATATATATATATATATATATAAAAATTTGGTGAGTACCTTTCTTTCGCAAGTATCTTGGATAAGTTCGTTACCCAGGAAAATCGGACTAGTTTTTCCCGGAAAATTTTTATATCTCCGGAAATAATAAAGTTATGACAACCATATTGTGTGCGAGGGTTTATATCATAAAAAGAAAATCATGGACCAAAATTTGAATCTCTACGTTAAAATAAAAAAAAGTTATAAGCTTTTTAGTTTTTATTCTTAAAACGTCAAAAAAGCCGCGATTTAAAACGTCAAAATTGACATGTTCTAGATAGAGAATCTACATGAAGGGCTATGCAGCATAAATGTCGTAAGAAGTTAAAAAGCCCTAAGTTTTAGCTACAATCTTCATTGTTCTTTAATTTTATTAAATTATTTGCAGAAAATTAATTTAAAATAGACCCTTTATGTGATGAAATTATAGTAGGCGGTTTATGACGACAATTTAACTCAAAATACCATGTGTGTGGTACCAAACCATTCGCAAAAAAAGGTTTTGCAGAATCTGCTAATGAGCCACCCTCATTCCATTTGAAAAATTGGAGTTATGATTAAAATACGTGTTGGGGATGTTTTAACTCGCCAGGAAAAGAGACAAAAACATTAGATAATCAAATATATTTTTTCATTCATTCCCTTGATTCAAAATAATGGTTTTGACATAATCATGACACTCTAGATTGAAATTTAAAATATTATTTTTTAAGCGAAAATGTCAAAAGTTGCCATGTTAGGTCTCATTGTATTTAGGATGTCATTTTCTAATATATATATATATATATATATATATATATATATATATATATATATATATATATATATATATATATATATATATATATATATATATATATATATATATATATATATATATATATATATATATATATATAAATATATATATAAAGAAAACGGCGACTGGATTTTATTTTGTAGAAATTTAATTTCTTTTCGTGAATTGTCTTCAAAAAAATTCACTAATGAGGAGTTCGCGACTTTTGAATTTTCAAAAAATTTCTTCAAATGAGCGCCTTTTGAACCGCTGGAACCCAAATCCGAGGTCAGTTTCAGACTTTATATATTTATATATATATATATATATATATATATATATATATATATATATATATATATATATATATATATATATATATATATATATATATATATATATATATATGTTTATATATATATCGCCGTTTTTTTTTATTATAGATTTAGCCAATTCATCTATTACTTTATTAATACCAACAGAAATTTCTCTGCAAATCTTTAGAGGTGCTAAACCATTTAGCCTGTCCTCTACTGCTGTGTTCATCAAATACGTTTTCAACCTTCTTAAAGCTAAAAATGTTCTTTGTTTTTCCGTTTGAAGCCGTTGTCACCGGAATGGTACCTAATTAATATTTTTAGAAGTTTGGCAACATTCGGGAATAGGTCGAGGTGTCTATAAACTTGCTAAAATATGTTCATGATTCAGTAGTCGATCTTCAACATATAATATAAAGGAGTGTAAAAAAGTCTGGACGCAGCAAGTGCGTTATGGTAGTGAATTTTCATTAAAATGTTTTTAATAGCAAAATGTGTGTTTTTTTTAAAGAAAGCAGGCATAAAATTTGGTTACCAGTATAACCTATATAGTAGAAACAATGTGCCATGTTTCATCAAAATAACTTTATTGTTTGAAAATGTACAATAAACTTAAAGTGTTCCCGAAAAAACTTCTTGGTCAACGTTATAGGTTAATAGCAAATTGAGCTATTCAAATTTAAAGCATTTAATGAAAATTCGCTACCATAACGCACTTTCTGCATCCTGAATTTCTTTTCTTACAAACATGCATTATATTTCGATGGAAAATGCAAAAATGCAAGAACATAAGGCGTGTTCGATTTAAAAAAAAATTGGGTCAGCCTGTGATTGTAGAAATATTTTTTTAAGATGTAGCTCAAGACACCCTATAATTAATGTATACAATTTTTTTTGTATCGTGTATAATAACGGATATATTAAACTTTATTGATTTTTTACGAAAATTCGACAAAAATTATATTATACCATTAAACGATAAACTCTATAGCTAAGACTACTGCTAAAGCATCAGAGAAAGTGTCTATTTGAAATGAATTTTCTGGAAATATTTTAGTAAAATAAAGGATAATGACGGTTGAAGCTAAGACTTCAGGCTTTGTCAAACATTATTCTTGAGACATTTTCTTTCCTTGGCTCGTATTAGTCCCAGGTTCTTTGCCTAAATGTTGCCAATTTTGACGTTTTAAATCGCGACTTTGACATTTTGAGGAAAACCCCAATTTATTTTTCTGGCAGGTTATTTATTTATTTCCGGAGATATGAATTTTTTTCGAAAGAAAACACACAATTTTCTGGGAAAACCTGAGCAGATTTTCCTGGCTAACGAACTTATCCAAGCTACTTACAAAAGGAAGGTATTCACCAAATCCAAAAAAAATCGGCTAATTATTTTTTGAGTTATCGGTGTGACACACACACACACACACACACACACACACACACACACACACACACACACACACACACACACGCACGCATATATATATATATATATATATATATATATATATATATATATATATATATATATATATATATATATATATATATATATATATATATATATATATATATAAACATATAAAAATTGAAACTGACGCCGGATATGTGTTCTAGTGAGCCTAATTAACGCTCATTTGAAGAAATTTTTTTAAAATTCAAAAGTCGGGATCTCCTCATCAGTAAAATTTTTTAAAGAAAAATCACCAAAAGGGTATAAAAATCGCACGCCTGTAGTATTCTTCATGTGAAGAAAATGGTACATTCTCCTTTTGCTTTTGCCGTGAGGCGGTTCTAGGAACTGTTATCCTAATATTATATTTTTTGCATACGGTTACTGCCTTGCTAACCATTTGCTTAAATTCGCTTTCGGCATTTTCTTGAATATTATTTTAAGTACTTTGCAAGTATCTTAAGTGTTATCTAAAATTCTATACTTAAAACTAGCGGATCGCGATGGTAAAGCCAGTATTCAATAGACAAGGTAATCTTTTTGCTAATACACATTTTACATGGTATCTGAGAAAGCGTTTAATCAAATCATACGTATAAGGTGTCATAATGTATGGAGCGGAAAGCTAAACTTTGACTAAGGAGGACATTAAGAGAAAATAAGCCTTTGAAATGCAGACTTGGAGAAAATACAAAGACAAGGTACACCGATAAAGAGACGAATAAAAGTGTCCTAGGAGAGGTGAGAGAAGAAATATACTTGCTGTAAGAAATTGAGAGGAGCAAGATCTAATAACCACACCTGGAAGAAAGGAAAGTGGTTGGCCAAGAAAAGAGTTCTGGAAAAGCTGGCCCAATTGATAAAGTGCGGAAGGTACAACGAAATGAAACGATCTGTTGGAGATAGAGATTTAGTTGGGACGACATGGCGACGTCGCCTTTAGACTGTGATGATGCTAAATACAAACTAATGGCTAGAGTATCTGCATATCTTATGAAATATATTATTTGTCTTTTTTTGGAATTAAAAAATCTTTCGAGAAGCTGCATTTTTGTGTTGTAGATATTTTGAACAAAGTTTTAAAATGCTGACGTGTAAAAGTGCGGTGTGTATATGTTTGGAGCAAATACTATGATTTTTTTGAATGAAAAACCATTGAAATTACTACTAATAATAATTTTCTGCCAGTTGGTGGTATTTTTAGACCGAAATACGTCGATCAAAATGTACTATGAACTTTCAGTGGGCTACTTGATTCTCTACGTTACTCATGTTATTAATTTTGCCAACTGTTGATGTAGCTTTCTGTTTACATATAGGTATTCTTAATAACAGTAGAATATTCCTTTCTGTCATCGTCGTGTAAACATTATATATTGTGAAACATGTAAACCTTTAGAACATGACTTTCTTTCACATCCAAAATCACATAGTGATCCCTTGGTCCAAAGTATGGGTTTTACAGTGGATGTTTGAAGTAAAAAACGTCTGCTATATACTTTCCTATGACGCAGATTATACGTGGGCTCGCGATCTTCTACAATAAATAAAAAGACAGACATTGACATGTTTTTTTAAGTTTTTAACGTTAGACGTATTCATTTTAAAAATTATTTTAAAAAATTATATTTAAGTTTGTTCCAGAAATACAGAAATGTATAAGTATATGAGACTATAAAGTATAAATATATAAAGAGTGCTCAGTTTGATTGAAAAGTATTAATCTCGTATGTCACTGTCTTGTAAACACAGTAGTTGTGCTCTTGGACGATGTCCTAGTTGGTTGAATTTAAACAAACATGCATCTTTGGTGACTAACCTATACACGATACGTGCGCCTGGACATGCACTCATCATACAGTCAGTCAATGACCGCGTTTACCAGGCGCCACGGCTGAGTTTAAACACTCATTTGTTGACTGTTCATACAATTCAGAGGTTGGAAATTGTATGAATGCATTGTTGACATCAGGCCAAAAAATTTTCAAAAAAAAATTAGCTTTAATGTATTTCCAATGTACAACAGAGTCTTTTATTTCATTTATGATCAAAATTTAAACGTGCTAGATATGTTGACATTTTAAGAAATCCGGTTCCAAATTTTCTAGAAAAAATCCCTTTGGCCCACTGGTCAAATTGCTGGTATCAATTAGATGGTGCTCCAGCCCACTGTACCCTTGCAGTGGATCATGAATTAAACCAAATGTTTCAACACCAGTGGATTAGGCCGAGGTCGTCGATTAGCGCGACAGTGGTTCTGGGCGACACTCTTTAGCGCGACACAACAATAGATTGCCTCCATACAGGCAGAAAGATCATTTTTTCAGTACTTGTCTGGCTGGCTGTGTGAAGTGTCATAGACAGACCAATGGGAGTGTTCTTATTTCTTATGCTCCTCCCATATAGAGAAAATAAATATGTAATTAATGTAGACATTCAAATTTATGTTTTATAGGATACTTATTTAATTGCATTTTGAATTGTTTGAGTTATTTAGATACAAATAAATATACATAAGGGTAAATAATCGTTTTTGTAGAAGGTATTAATAGTTTAAATTGCAATGACATTTTCCTATAAAAATATTTGTAATGAAAAAATTCATTGACAAGATTAGTTTCATTTTTTAATTAACAGCAAAACCGCATTATAATTAACTTTAATGTTTTTTTTTATTATTGCCAAATATTTTTAAAAAAGCTGTATTTGATGGCATTTATTTTTAATGCTTATTTGCTGCAAAATTGTATTTCAAAATTTATGCTTAATGAGAAAATGTTTAATAAATTCAAAAAAAGCTGGCTGCCATGATAGTCTTTTTAACATTGGTTTTTAATGCTCATTTCCTGCAACATTGTCTTTCAATGTTTATAGTTAAGAAATTGTTTATATATATTTCTTAAAAGCTTTACTCTTTGGCACCTACTTTTCTATATTTTTTAATGCTCATTTGCTGCAAACTTGTTTGTCCAAGTTTATGGTTGAGGGGAAAACGTATAAATATTTTCAAACAACCTCTCCTTGATGACACCTACCTTTTAACATTATTTTTAACGCTAATTTGCTGCAAAATTGTGTTTTTTTAATGTATGATTGGGGAGAAATAATGTTAAAAATAGTTTATTTTGAAATAATATACATACTTAATTACATAATGAAGGAAATAAAAAAAATCATTGGAAATTAACAACAAATATATATATATATATATATATATATATATATATATATATATATATATATATATATATATATATATATATATATATATATATATATGAAGTACAGAGAAATGGGTTTTTGGTAAAAAAAATACATTATCACGTAAGATATATTTCAGTTTTTATAAAAGAAAATAAAACTCAACATTTAAACGAATAAAGTTTCAAACACATATATTTAATATACAATTTTTTCTTATTTATTATCATATATATTGTTTTTAGAGGTGTGCAAAGTTTCGAAATTTTGAACCGAACCCTAACTTGAACCAAACCTTTGGTTCGAAAAATTGTTTGCGCTAGGCGATGTTAAACTAGTTCGAAATACGTAATCCTTCAAAATAGCTTGGAGTTCGTTGCTAAAGAATACTTTGAAGTTGAACATTACAGGCAACCAATGCTGGCAAAGGTAGCGAAGTTATAAAGTCCATATCAGTCCCACTGAGTCGATAGCGTAATTTCAGGAAATATCATTCATATCTTTGACAGTTTGTGAGACGACAGCTAATTAACATCACTGAATTATTATATTTTTATATATCCTAGCATCCCAATGCCTTTTTTTGGTTACAACATTATAATGGCAGTGTTCGCAACTTGTTGGTAAAGTAAATTTTCACAATTTATGACTATAATTGCAGATTGCCTTCAGAAAACATTAGATTAAACATACTTTATTTTACAATGATCCAAAACAGTTAAAACAATCAAGACAGTTACAATTGTTAGTATATATATATATATATATATATATATATATATATATATATATATATATATATATATATATATTTATATATATATATATATATATATATATATATATATATATATATATATATATATATATATATATATATATATATATATATATATATATATATATATATATGCTCACTTTTAACCCACTCATTCAAATTTGCTAAAACTGCCCAACTAATACCAAACAACAAAATATTTATAATTGAGCTTAGCTATTATAGATGTAGAAGTATAAAAAAAGTGTTCAATGTGCCTTTTTGTATTTTTGATTCAACACCGACTCATCTTAAAAACAAACATCAGCATCAGAGGGCATTTTCATCCAATCGACCTGCAAATTTTGTCAAACCTTTCTTTTTTTTTTTCTATGTACCAAATATTGTATGCTACAATGTACCTAATTTTTGTATTTAAGGAAAATATATGTGAACATTGAAGAACTGTAGTTAGTTCGGTGTTCAATGTTAAATGTTTAAGAAGTTCGATGTTCAACTGTGAACCTTAGACATACTATCTGAGAGGTTCGAAGTTCGATGCAACATTTTTGCTTGGGTTCGTTTATAGTTCGGTTTGCACACCTCTAATTGTTATGATTTATAATAGAACATATTTATATCTTTATGTAAATATAAAGGTAACAATATATAGCATAGTGATGAAGATTACTGACTGGCAACATATTGTTAATTATTAATTATTTCCAAGTCAAATCATATTTGATAAATATAATAAATCCAAATTAAAAGTACATTACAATTTACAAAGTGCGTAAACTTGGTTAGTTATAAAAAATACATGGTTGCCTAAGATTTATTAAATTTTTAACATAATATATTATGTACACTAAAAACATAATCATACTTGAATTAAATAAACTAAGACACAACGTAAAAACAGAAAATTATATAAAAATGAAACAAACTATTTTCTTATTTCTATATGTTATATTTTAGAACAAACGATATTTATAATTTAATGTGGGTATAAGGTCATTGCCTGTGGTGTAGTGGTGAAAATCTCTGATACTCTAAAGGTAGCAGGTTTGACTCCAGCACTGAAATGAACCCTAGAACCTCTGAAAACATGGCAAATTTTGTTCGGAAGTCAACGGTAAACCACAAGTTGTAATTGCTAGTCAAATTTATGCTCTCATGAATCTGGCTCACTATAAAGTGAAGTTTTCCTGCATCTGCATAGCACCCGTGAGACATGAACACAAGGTCCACACAAGACTCAGAATTAAGGTAGATATTATAATATAAATATAAAATACAACTATCATTGAATGTTTGTAATACTATTTTTAAGGTTTACCTACATTAAAAGCAATAAACATGCATTACATGTGAACAAGCTCATTTATTGGCACAAATCGAGAGCGTAATCATGTGCTGCAATATACTCTAAATTATCCGATATGTCAGAGAGTTTTATAAATATCCTGATTTATTAATAATGAATATTGCTAAAGATACATTATTAGGCTAATATAAAATTATATAAATCTGACTGTTTTAGTGATGTAAAATTATGTCAAAATATGCCAACACAGACACCACACACAACATAGTATAAAAACAAATGTGTTTGTAACTTACGCATAAAATGCACACAAAAATTTATAAAACTAAAAAGTTTATAGATGATCATGATTATCAGTATATGTATTACTAACAATTATTTTCAACAGTCGCAAATAACACTGCTTTCATTTGATACCACTGATGCTGCACCTGTTTCTGGTAACACTTTACTTCTGGTTGCAAGGCAACATAAATACGTACAGGACCCTTCTGTAAGAGCATACAAAAAGTAAACTTTTTTATTGCCTTTTATTATAAACAGTAAATTATATACATCTATATAAAACATTTATGATATAACTTCAAACTCTTCTTCTTCAGCATCAGGCTAGGCAAGTGCGTGTATATTGCAAACAAAACATTACAAAATTACAACAAATTCAAAATTATATTCAACATAATAATATAAATCTTTGAAAGTTAACACTAACCATACAGAGGGACCAGGTGTTCCCTCAAGCCATCAACTGCTTGGCTCACCTTGGATAAGATCTGAACAACCTTGTCACTTTGCTCGGTTTCTGTTTGTGCTTGCTCTGAAATTGAAAAAAATGTTGCATGAGAATATTGAATTTACCACATATTTCTGAATTTTGTAATAAATTGTGCAATATCAGCGAATTTTCATAAAGAAAATTTCGCTATTCAAGAGGTAACAACGTATAATATTTCTTTTATATGTAGATCATGGTTTGTGAAGCTTCTAGGCCAACTAGAGACTTCCGGTATTTTTTCACCACACTGGTCAGTTCTGCGAGTCAAGTTTTTCCATCGAAAATTACAAATTTCCTTCTCAAAAATGCTGTATCAAACTTTCTAGAATTGTCACTATCAATTTTGCTAAAATGTCAGCTTCTTCAGGATGCTCCTACTTTACAAATATTTTACCTACTGGCTCTTGTTCCTACAACTTCAATTTTTGCATACTTCTCTTCACTTATAGTACACTATAACAAAACTGATGAAAATTCGCTACTATAGCGCACTTGCTCCGTTCAGAGTTTTTTTTTTATACAAGCAGAAGTGAAATTGAATAGATAAACCTAACATTTTGAAGAACATCCATGTTAAGAAAATTAAGTCATTTCTTGTAACACATTATTTTTTGATAAAGAAATCACAACTGCAAGAGTAAAACTCGATAGGCTACCTAATATATATACCTAATATATATATATATATATATATATATATATATATATATATATATATATATATATATATATATATATATATATAATATACCTATTCCAAGTAAAAAGAGAAGTAAATTAAACTTAAAAAAAATACAATATATTTTTTAGGATTTCTAAGTCCATTTTTAGGGAGACCTAAAAGCCAAACAAAGTTTTTTGCGATATGTGAAGAAAAAACAAGCCTCCTATGAGAGTTGTCCGAACGCGCTGAATTTCAATTATTATCTTTAGCAAATGCGCAATAGTAGCGAATTTTCATAAAAAACTTGTTTTCTTAAACCTGCAAGTTAAAATAGTAAGTAAGTATTGAAAAAAAGTAAGCAGGCAACGCGTTTTTGCAGCGAATGTTCATAAATATATTTGAAATGTTATAAGTCAATTTCCCATTATTAAGCTAAAATCTTAACTTTTAATATTTAACAGTACAATTAAGTGTCTATAATTGAGCAACATTGGGTACCTACAATATTTTATAAAAATAAAACGTAAATATTTAAGTTTGACTGCCTTTTTGAATAAGTAGCAGGTTTAGCAAAAGTAAGTACAAAAAATTATAATGTTTGCAGAGTTTTTAAGAGCATTCCAATTCATACCTTTATCTGTCCCATTATTAAGCAGATTTTTTTTGTTAATAATTATTAAAAGTCAAAAAAGGCATATCTTAGTGTATACTGCACCACGAACATCTTACAATAAATGTTGTAATAAAAAAAGGCACTGAGCATGGCTTAACCGAAATATAACGCGAGGATTGAAACAGCCGGGATGTCTGTTGTGGAGAATATATCAGCCAATAAAACCGTCCGGATCGCTTCGCGCCAATTTCAAAATGAAGTATAAGTCCCACTATCTCATACGTTTTGTAATTGACGAGGCAAATTCATTAAACAACTGTTTTATGTCTGTGCCTTTAATTTGTAGATTTTTTTAAAGTTTATTTGTTTGTTAGTTAGTGTAATAGAAACACATATCAGCGTATAATGCGTTATTATTTACTATATTTGCCAAGTAAAGCAGCATAATAATATGATGACTGTGGAGAAAAGGGTAGGTAGGTAGGTACTTATATCATGGAAACAACTATTAACCAATGTCAAAGTTTGTTGTGAAAGTGTAGGTAAATTATGTTTAATGTCAGACATCTGTAATGAAAAACTAGGTATCAAATTATTATCTTTACCAAATTCCAAACTACATTTAGATCGTTAGAGTAGGCCTATAAAAAGTTCGCAATTTGTTTCCAGACTATGATGGCTTACTAGAATTATTTGTGAACACTATCTATTTTCACGGGTTAGCGCTCAAAATCGAAAATAACCTTTTAATGAGAATGAAATGTAACATTAAGTAACTACTTAATGATTCAGTTAGGTATAAGAAAAAACTTCAGCGTGATGTCAGGACAACTCCAGGCGAAACCTTGTTCTTGTTTTAGACTTGCTCGTGCATTTATTTGATTTATTTTCTATTTTCAAAACAAAAAGAAATCATTGCCCTTGAATAATATTATTTTAAATTTCGTGCGTCTTTGTACTTATTCTACTTGACTTTCTAATATTGGCCAAATCGCCTTCCAAAACACTAGTCTGACCAATGACATAATAGATAGGTCTATGAGCCTGACTTTGTGCCATGTTGCCAAATGTAAAAGTTATCAACGATTTTTGTGACTAGTCTATGACCTAGCGTCTTTCAGTTTTTGCTGTTTTTAAAATACTAAATTTGGTATTCTTCTGGCAGCTAATTTATAGTAAAAAAATTAAGTTTGAATAAGCTAATTGTTCTTTTACTCAAAAACATCAAATTTGCGGTGATAGTATTATAATCTTTATACTAGAAACCTATGTACCAAATTTCATTCAAATAGCTTTATATTTTTTCGAAAAAACGAGGTCCGATTTACCTGGCGAATGCACTTATTCAAGCAATTTGTACAAATAATAATATACCTGCAGAGACATAAATATCATACATACATACACACACACACACACACACACAGATATATATATATATATATATATATATATATATATATATATATATATATATATATATATATATATATATATATATATATATATATAATTCGGTAAGTCAACGAAATGATAAAGTACGGCGTTGCGCCCTATACTAATAGTACATATAGCGGTCCGTCGCGAGCTTAACATAAGTTTTTAAATAGGACACGGCATTTTTTAATCCATTGCTACTATTCTCTGTAAAGTTTCCTCTATTTATTGACAAATAATATCGTATATGTTATATATGGACCGTTTCCGAAATATGTAACTTTCTCAATTATTTTCTCTCAAAATCGTTATACGTTTTAAAACTAATATCAGGTCAGGTCATTGTTTTGAAGATTTTAGAAATAAATCGTAAACGTTATTATTACCACACCACTCGGATAACTTATACTGGGATAATAAAGCTTCTATATAGTGTTCAATATCGTCAGACAGATTTGGATAACTTTATATATATATATATATATATATATATATATATATATATATATATATATATACCTATATATATATATATATATATATATATATATATATATATATATATATATATATATATATATATATATATATATATATATATATATATATATATATATATATATAAACTTATAAAAATTGAAACTGACCCCGGATGTGGGTTCTAGGGGTCCTAGTTCGCGCTCATTTAATATTTTTTTATAAAACTCAAAAGTCGGGATCGCCCCAATAGTGGATTTTTTCGAAGAAAATTCACTAAAAAGCGTTCGGCTGGTTCTCTGCAAATTTAACCAGTAAACACTTAAATGTAACAATATTGTGTTTTTTTACATTTTTTGTAGATGCTGTTGGGCCTATTTTTAGATTTATTTGATACAGGCAAAAATATATTAAAAAGTATAAAATATTTATTAGATCTTATTAAATGAAAGAACTACAGCCCGACAACACTGTATACGGTATTAACGTTTCTGTTTCATATCTTGGCTGCGCAGTTTAAGATGCGCCGTGTGACACCCTCAATTCGAAATCAACCACGTGTAGGACTTTATTGTGTCTGAAATATATTTTGTGTTTGTATTTTGAACAGAAATAGAAAATTCCTAATTGCTTCAGATGTCTAGAACGACTGAAAGTCAAATTGCGAAGATACCTACTATAATACGAGAAAACAATGCTGCTATACCAAGTAGGTACACTTCGTTTTTCAAAAAACAAGGGAACAGCGAAGCAACAGAAAGACAAGTTGTATTATTTGAACTGTGAACTGGCTCTTTACTTCAGATTTTGAAATGGGTAAGTCAGTTGTAAAATTTGTTAATTAGAATCAAAATATAAGTAGTTTTTAATATGTGGGAAACTATAACCCCATTATTTTCATTTGTAATAAAAATGTCTTGTTTTTCAAGTCTTTATATATATATATATATATATATATATATATATATATATATATATATATATATATATATATATATATATATATATAAAGACTTGAAAAACAAGACATTTTTATTACAAATGAAAATAATGGGGTTATAGTTTCCCACATATTAAAAACTACTTATATTTTGATTCTAATTAACAAATTTTACAACTGACTTACCCATTTCAAAATCTGAAGTAAAGAGCCAGTTCACAGTTCAAATAATACAACTTGTCTTT